>CM032392.1:14402269-15602269 GCA_019049475.1 Eueides isabella
AGCGTGTATCAGAAAAAGTGGCAAGACGTGAAAAATTGTAAAAATTATAAATTTTTCACCCGCCTAAGGGTTAAAAATAAACTGTATTTATAAAATTAAATATATTTATGACACATAATTAAGTTAAAACGACTTACTAATTACATCTTTAAAATTAATATTTATTTTAATATCTTATTTACCAAGTGTACTTTTGTGCTCTCTAGTATGAAATATACACGTACATTTTATAATAATTTATATGAAAATTACAATAAACTAATGCATATGTACACTACACTATGAGTGGACGAGGTTGCGTTGCGTTCAGTCATCGGCCGGCCGATGAAGGCGGCGACGGGCTGTGCCATTTTAAGCAAAACATATAAGATTTTCTGTTAAAAAGTTAAACTTAATATTAAATAACGGTAAGTCCTAATAAACATTTTAATATAAAAAAGTGATTATTAATACAAAGCAAGCGAGTTAAGTTATTAACGTTTAAAGCAAAAAATGTATTTATTCAAGTTTTAAAAAACTTTCTCTTTATGTCTATTTTGAACGCGTATTGAAGTAAACATCATTATTTGTGGACGTACTATACAGTACTGTGATTTCTATTAAATAGCTCTAAAATATGGTTAAATAATTAATAATAATAATTAACTGGCTATTTCATAGAAGTTATAAATAAAGTGAATTATGGGATTTCCTAATTGATTTAGAATTAGTTATGGATTGTTGGTACGGTATACGTAGTTAAATAATTTAACGCGTTAAATAACGGTAGACGGAGGTCATCTAATGTTAAGACACTCCGTTGTCCACTTCTTGTCCATGTTACGTATTGCGAGGCGTAACTTTACGCCGCGTTTTGTCTACCGCGGCGTTTAAAATTATATAATAATTGCGAAATTATCATTCGAAGTTATAGCCATAACTTGTAAGTCAGTGATAGTAAATTTTGTCTTCTCAATATTGTTTATTTAACATAAAATACCTAAATTTTACACAAAATATGATTGTTTTATGTTTTTATTTATCTGTATTTAGATATATGTATATGTATTTTGACCTTTGACATATAAGTTCATCATCTATCATCACGCAATACCGCTATGTATACTCAATTGTGATTTACCTATGAAATATTGAAAATGTTTTTTCGACATTCCGTTCCGTCCCCCCTTTCCGATCACTTTAAGACATTGCGTGTTGGGTGGCGTAACTCAACGCCGCGCTTTTGCCTTGTTACCAGAGCGGAAAAGGAGAGAAGTAAAATATTTAAATATATAAAAATGTTAAATATTTCACCTGTCGCGTTCACAGTCACAGGCTTTTATATTGACTCCAGTGGCTTATTCATTTTATTATTTACGGTCTATCCCGTATAAAGCAGGGAAGGAGAGGTAACTTAGCTAAGCCACTCCGTTCAAAACACTGTATAATCAGTTGTGAAACTTAACGCCGCGGTTGGTCTTTTTATCTGAGCGAGAAAATAAAATGATAATTTTCCTCAAGCGATAATCAAACCTGCAACTCGCGTTTAGAGTCAGATGCTGTGCGTTTGCGTCACAACGGCATCTTTTTTATTGCCTTATTACAGTTTACATGCAATGCTATTATTATTACTATTAGAATTTCGATACAGATAACTTATTGGCTCTGTTTCATATGTTTTTTGCTTGAGCGTTGGCTGAGTGTACAAATTTATACAGTAACGAATTCTCTAATAAAATTTAAAAAATAAATAAATAAAAGGCAAACCGCGGCGTTGTGTTCCTCCACTTAACATTCAGTGTCTTATATTCAGCGGAAATGGGAAATAAAATGGTTAAACAAGCTTGTTACAAGCGTATAAGAATTTCGATGATCTTGATAAGATCGTATGGCTTAGTGGTCAGAATGTTTGTACAGTTTGAGACGCGGGTTCAAATATTACATTTTTAACTTACTTTATTTAATACTAGTTTTGCTTCCATACATAAAATAGTATTTTATACATAAAAAAAATACATTCGGAAGATATTATTAAGATGTCTGTCGTGGCTCAGGCGCACGATCGTTTGACTGTAAACGTGACAGATTGTGAGTTCGAGCCCCACTCGAGTAAATTAATAATAATAATCTCATTCCTTCGCTTTGTTAACAAGGCAAAGCGCGGCGTTGAGTTCCGTCACTTAACATGCAATGTCACAAATTTGGCGGAATCTGAAGATTGAATGTCTTAATAACAGGTTCCCAAGTTCCCTTCATCAACCCCGCCATGTGCGTGATAAAGCGTGTAACTGAAAAAATATATATTAAAAGCTTAAAATTCTACCTCTACTAAGAATGTCGAGGTCAGAGCACTTGCTGTACTTAAAGTCAAGGTTCCAGGATTGTGTCAATGTTGTATATAGACGTGTAATATTTATGGACACTACTGTGTATGGAATCTAATTTTTTTATAAAATTTCTAAGTAATATTTTGCGGCGTTGAGTTCCGCCACTAAACACACAATGCTTCAAATTCGGTGGAATGTGGGAAACGGAAGTGGAACGGAGTGTCTTAACACTAGGTGCCCAAGTTTCTTCTGTCTACCCCGCTATGTGCGGTATACAGTATGAAGCTGAGTGAGTGAATAAAATGTTTTCTTTATATATAAAAAAAAATAATTACATTATATATTTTTTTTATATAAAGAATGGGAAAACGTATGGTCGTTGGTTCGAATTTCAGTAGGGGTGATGAATTATCTTCATTTCCCCGCTCTGGAAAGCGGCGTTGAGTTCCGTTCCGCGGAAAATAAATAACAATCAAATATATATTTTTTTTCCTATATCAATATTTGGTGTAATAATTATTTTTTAATATAAATTATAAATCAGAAAACTAATATTCAACAATTACAAGCAGGTTCTAGTTATATAAAAAAAAAAACAATATATTTTAATATTTTCTACGTAAATATTTTCAAACAAAAAACATCATCCGTCATATTACTTTTATATATCTTACTTACAAGCAAAAAATGCAAAATGAGGACAGACGTGCCGATTTTGTCTGATATTCTTTTAATTAACCAGTTTTATATGTTCTTTATAACGTAAATTAAGCAATGTTTATTAAAGATTAATAAATATGATATTTAGTTTTTTTTTTAAAAGTTTTTTTTAGTTTTTAGGGTTCGGTTTCTTTAACTAAAAATGGAATATTTTTTAAAGCTTTTTTATATATCCGTCCGCTTCCATTCGTATGCTTGTCCGTTTCTTGGTGAAGACAACATAAAATAAATTTCCTAGAATTATTTAAAAAATATATAAATATTAATTAATTAAATTTGTGATATTTAGCGGCGTTGATTTCCGCTTCCTCAACACGCAATGAATAGAAAAGTTGAAGGTGGTAACGAAAGAGTCTTAATGGGAACGGAGTGTGTTAATTTAGGTTCCCACGTTCCCCCTGTTCACCAAATATGAGACATTAGTGAATTTGAAATAATATATAATTTTATCCTTGGTATGGTTCTTTGATTATGGCGTTTCGAGCGTGCCAGTTGAGCACATATCACTTCGCCAATGTCACGTTGAATGGAGAAGACAGGAAAGAGGTTGTACGGTAGAAGAAATAATATTACACAATAGGAGAATGCATATTAAAAAAAAAGATCTAATTAAAAATTGCCTTCACCTCTATAACAAAAAAAAACATATATATTAACACCAAATATGGGACATTAGTGAATTTGAAATAATATATCATTTTATCCTTACTCCAAATAACTATGTTTCTTCATTGCCTAGACATTTAAAAACATTCAAGTATGTAGATAAATACATAAATGTCGGCAATTCGTAGATAAGATTCTTAAAAGTGTCACATAATTGCTTTGTAAAGTTATGGTTTCCGTGTCTGGCTATCAGATATTTTTAATGTTTTTTATATAGTTGATGGAAAAAATGTGATAAGTACGTAAAACAGTCTGTGTATCATCATATCTTTTAAATTATTGTATGTTGGTATTAGGCATCTTAACGCCAGATTTAATATGTTCCCATAAAATACACAATATATAAATCTATACTTATGTATAATAAATCTGTGTATCGAAAATATATTGAAAAAAATCCACAAAAAAATAGTAATTTTTAAAATGTGCTTGTCTTTAAGTTTGTACGCTCGAATCTTAGACACGGCTTACCAGATTTCAATGCAGTTTTCACTACATATTATGTTTTGACAACTGTCCCTTAAGATTCAATGTTTGTTTTATTTAAATCGATTTGTAAATAAACACGTTATGTAAATTTACAAAACGTAGTTCGGCAAAATTGCTACAAAATGTTCATTCATTTGACTGAAATTTTAGATTTCAATGTATAGATATTGTCTTAAAAGTTATTATGGTATTAGAACAAGAAAGTAATTGCGATTAAATAAAATAATACAAATCAAGCGGGCGAAGCCGCGGTTCGCTAGTTAATTAATAATACGTATACATACATATATAAGTTGGAATGTTGCCAACATGGGAGTGTCTTAATGGGAACAGAGTCTTAAACTTAGGTTCTCAGGTTCCCTCTTCTTACGCTGCTATATGCGGGAGCGCGCGTATAGCACAAGACTAAAACAAAATTTTATTGTCTTAATAATTTTAAATTATTTTTTTCTCGCTATAACCGTGGTTGGTCGTTTATATTTTTTTTCCTGATTCACACTGTATCCTGTCTACCTAGTATTAAGATACTCCGTTGAGTTCTCCATTTTCTGCCGAATTTGAGGCATTACTTGTTGAGTATTCAACGCCGCGCTTTGCCTTGTTACCAAACCTACGGAATAAAAACAATAACTATATAATTTGATAATATTAAACCCTATAGCGTTTACAGTCACACGCTTGTGCCCCTGCGCCTCACAGACCTCAATTTTCTGTTCAATGATATCAATAGACTAATTTATTTCTTGCAAAATAACTTTATCAACATAACAAAAAGCTATCAATCAGTACCTTTAGTGCAAGTTCCTAAGAAACATCTTGTGGTTCTACGTAGCCTTGCGGTTACATCAGCTATTAGATTGTAAGTACACAGTTAGGTACAGACTGACAACCTGATCTGATTTTACTGACGTGTGCTCATTTGACGCATTCCTAAGCCTTAACCTTTCGGATTCGATGTTTTTACTTAAGTAGCAACAAGCAACATTTTTTGGTATAGAATTTATGACATCAATTTTTTTAAATCCGAGGGTGCTCAGTCGGTATCTCAGCATTTTTGGTATTACAAAGTTTTCTCTGCACCCTGCTGTAAAGGGAAACGATGAGTTTAATAAAGTTTAATAAAGTGTAGTACGAGAATCGAAGTACGAGAATGTGTTAATTTAGTTAATAAAAAGATTATAATATATATAAATATAATATAAGGCCTGTCGTGGCGCAGCGGCACAAGCGTGTGACTGCAACCGTCAGGTTGTGCGTTTGATCCCTACTCGAGAAAATGAAATATTTTTTCAATTTAATTATTTAATGTTTTTATTTCTACGCTCTGGTATAAAAACCCGGCTTGAGTTCCGCCACTTAACACGCAGTGCCTCAAATTCGGCGGAAAGTGGGGAACAGAAGTGGAACGGAGTGTCTCAACACTAGGTTCCCATATTCCCTCTGCCTACCCTGCCATGTGCGGGATACAGCGTAAAGCTGAGTTTGAGAGTTTGAGAGACATAATATCTTCCATTCCTTACTACGTAGATGTCCACTGTCTTGTAAGTTTTTTGCTGAGTAAATATATTTTTAGTTAGCCAATGCCTCAGTGAGTGCTATCAACCTTCAATTTGTTACATCAATGCACTCTACTAAAACTTAAATGTCTTGAAAAAGTTAGATTTTAGTTTCCGGGCAATTAACCGAAGACTAAAATCTAACATTTAAGTTAAATATTACTATTTTTGTGCTTTACGCTGTATTCCGTTAATGGCAAAGTAAATAGTTAAGATACACTGGTCAATTGAAAACAGTTCTGTCGCCTAGTTTCCGCTGAATTTATGGTATTGTGTTAAATTCCAATCAAAGAAATAAAAATATTAAATGTTTCAGGTCGCACGGTTAAACCCCTACGCCACAACATACCTCTATAAATATTATGAAATATTCTTGTTTTTTCTGCTTCACGATGTATCCCATGGCAGGGTAGCCAGAGAAAACTTTTGAACATAGTGTTAAGACACTCTGTTCCATTTCGCACTTTCCGCGGCGTTTAGAGACACACGCTTGTGCCCCTGCGCCACGATAGGTCTATATAAATAACTTATTAATTATATAAAATTCATAAAATGCAAATACATTCTTAACGTATTTCATCATAGTGTGATGACTCAAAGACAAAAGTTCCAACGTTAACTAAACGAACTGGTTCCATAGACGATAGTGCGGCGCCGTCCATCTAAGGCTTGTGTATAATGGAAGTTGAGCGATAGATATATTACTTAAGATTTTTATTTTTTAAATATTTTTAGTTGTTATTATTTTTCATGATACAATTAAGGCATTCTCATAATTTAAGGTATGAAAGACTTAGTAAAAAAAATCGAAATCTTGATATTTTCGTAGTTTTTTTAATATTTAGATAATATATATACTTTCGCTTCGCTTCGCGGTGTCTAGGTCACGCGCGGCGTTGAGTTCCGCCACGTAATACGCAATGTGTTCAAAATTGTATACATATTAAAGATATATAATATGTTTTAGTCGAAGAATGATATTTGTATGTTTTACATATTTTTAAATAGTTTACGGGTATAATCAATGAAATCAAATTTATAGATAGTTTAGCATTAAGAAGCAATTTAAACTTATATTTATACAAAAAAAAGTTTAAAATAACATATTATTTCGCAATAACAACCTTTCCGCGGTACTTAAATACTTAAAACCATTTAAAAATACACATATTACAAAATACTACTCCAATAATCATAACTTTACAAAATATATATAGCCATAAAAGCTCTTTAATATTATAGCTCGCTGTAAAAAGCCAAGTTGAACTTTTATGACAGCTTGCAAAGCTGCAGTAGGTATAAAAATAAAAGTTGAAGTTCTACAGGACAACGACATCGCATACCATCCACCTGGGGACCGGTTCTGCAATAGATAATTTTGCTGTACTTGTATGTACATATGTACGTATGAGTCTAGGCATGGTTCTTATCCTTGAATCAAAATGCAGGCAAAACTTTTAAATAAAGCTCAAAAAGTTTTTTAGCTTCACACTGTATTCCGCACGTAGGTAGGAAGGTAAAAGGAACTTGGGAACCTAGTGTTAAAAAACGTAGTGTGATTAAAAAATTATACTAAGTATAATAAAGTACCTTAATATGTTTGTTTCTTAGATTTTGTTATGATGGAAGATTTATTAAAAAAAAGAAATTGCAAGTTTTTATCGGTGTTGAATTTGGATGAACCTAGTTATGTTATCATACTCCGTTCTGTTCCTTTCTTTCCACATTGTTGATTGAGTTGAGGCATTGCGTGTTGAGTGGCAGATCTCAAAGTCGCACTTTACCTCGTTACCAGAGCGAAGAAACGAAAACATTAAAATTTTAAATATTTAAAAGAAAATATTAAATATTTCAATTCCTCGAGTGGGGATCGAACCCACAACCCCTCATATATCTTTATAATTGCATATAATATTATGTTATCATTACTAAACCAGATGCCAGATTTACTTATCGTTTGAATCGTAATCCGAAATCGAACGACTGATTTCGCTTCAAGGGAAAACGTCTTTTTCAACGCATGTCATTTAATTCTTATAATGTTCTATTGTTTGTCAATGCCACTCTAGAGAATTATTATGTATATAATATTTATATTTCTCCGCTCACGTATGAAAATATACGGCGTCAAATTCTACCTTTACCTAATAAGGGAAAAACGGAGTGTCTTGACACTACGTTCTTATAATAATAACAGGGCTGTCATGGCGCAGGGGTACGAGCGTGCGGCTTTAAACATGATAGGTCGTGGCTTCGATTCCTGCTCGAGAAAATGAAATATTTATTGTTTTTCTTTTAATGAGATGATCTGCAGCGTGGAGCTCTGGCACTTTACACACAATGCCTCAAATTAGGCGTAAACTGGGGAGTGAACTAGAGTGTCTTAACACTAGGTTCCCAGGTTCCCTCTGCTTACTCTGCTATTGTCGGGATGCAGCGTGAAGCTAATAAAATTTAATATAATACGATATCGTTTGATTTTTATACAAAGTATAAATACATAGCTACATATATAAATGTTCGTAAAGCAAATCTGACATAGACCTTGTATCATCGTTTCGGCTCGACGCACACCGTGTATGGAATTGCTAGTCTTACTTAGCCATGAACTATAGTTAGTAAACCATAGATTAGTAAAAAAAATATTTCTTATCTTCTTTAAGATCGAGGACGCAAAATTGAATAACTGGTAACAAGACATATGGCGTCGTTAAACTCCTGGGCGTGGTGTGATTTGTGGGATAGGCTTGTACGCGCAAAAAAAAAAATACGGCTCAAAAACGACTTAATCACTTTGGTAAAATGTCTTT
Source organism: Eueides isabella (assembly GCA_019049475.1). Taxonomy (NCBI): domain Eukaryota; kingdom Metazoa; phylum Arthropoda; class Insecta; order Lepidoptera; family Nymphalidae; genus Eueides; species Eueides isabella. Next base: position 14,410,817 of record CM032392.1, read on the forward strand.
AGCTCTTAAATTATAACCCCTCTTTTTACGTACAAATTTTAAGAAGTATTCTGGGCTTTAAGTGTTGTCAGAATATTATATGTTATTTGTGGCACAGATAAAATTAAATGGTTTTTATATGAGTATGTTAACTTTTTTACATATCAATTGACATTTACGTCATATTAAATAATTGAGATTTTTATATTATTATAGGTTTATATCTTTTGTAATAGGTATATTACATCTTTACTACTAATTCATCTATAATTCATAGTTATACGATCACCTCATTTCTTTTTTTTTTTTTTGGTGTACTTGTGCTATCTACATTCAACGGAAAGCGAAGTAGCTATCTTTGCACTGATAAAATATATTTTACTTTCGTATTGTTTGTAATCTTTACAGTGTGTTTAAACGTTTTCGGCAATATATTTATTATTTTTGACTTATTTATACTAATATAATAAAATTAAAGGGTTTGTTTGGTTGATCGTGTCATAGCGATTCTATGATATATCTATGACCACTTGAGGCCTATTTCGTTTGTACCCAAACGAGAGACTGTAAACGTGACAAGTTTTGGGTTCTCGACTCAAAGAAAAGAAATATTTTTTGCATTTCTTCGCTCCGGTAAAAGGGCAAAACTTGAGTTCCATCATTCAAGATTGAATGCCTCAAATTCGGCGGAAATCGGCAGTATAAATTAATATTTAATTTTTATATGAATATGTAAATTAATATTCAATTAACATAATAATATATTAATTAACCTAAGCGAGCGATTGTAAACGCGACATTCGAGAAAATGAAATAATACGAGTATAATTTAATTTTAATTTCCTTGCTACGCCACTTAACGGGCAAAGCCTCGACAATTCAGCAGATGGCAAGGATCGAAAATTGTCTTAATAAGAATAGAGGGTCCTAACAATAAGTTCCCAAGTTGCTCTCTACTTACCCCGCTATTTGTAGTACACAGCTTAAATGTAGAATAAAATATATATTATTATTATTTCCATATATTCCAGACGATGTTGAAGATAGGCGGTGGCGCGGCGCTTATCGCGGCCATTGTAGCTGTTTTTGTAGTGGCCACTCAAGGCAGGGACCCCGACTTGGAGGCTTTAGAACAAGAAGGTAGAGAATACATACTGCATTTGGACAAAATGGCTGGCCTCAGGAAGAATAGAGCAAGTCTTGCTGAATGGGCGTACACGTCGAATATAACTGAGCAGAATGAGGAGAAACGGGTATGTGGTGCCTTATATATTTTTTATGTTCCATCAAAATTGTTAATAGCTAAAAGATTTAGTTGTAAGTAACGTGGCTTTCTAGTTTGAAAATGTTTTACAGAATTATACCACTTCGCTGTTTGTATATATATTAGTTTAAATTATTGCAACTGTTAGTCATATAATTAAAAAAGTAGATACTAAAATAAAAAATCACGAAAAATGTGTACGAACGAAGGATATGAAATATAGATATAAAGAAAAATCGAATTTTCTTATAAATACAATATATTAATTTTCAAGAATTTTATATTTCAATAACTTAACTTAATAATAATTTGAGTATAAAACTTATATTAACAATAATAACTTGTCTATTTTTTTTATATATTTCTCAATAATAACATTTCTGACAAAAATCTTTAAGATAACAAACATTTCTATATAATGGAGCCAAATGTCGCAAAGATATCACTGAAGAGGCCAAGTGCCCTTCATAGATAATGCATACACACACACACATATAACATATATATATATATATATATATATATATATATATATATATATATATATATATATATATATATATATATATATATATATATATATATATATATATATATATATATATATATATATTATCAGTTTCACGCTGTATCCCGCACAAGACAGGGTAGGCAGAGGGAACTTGGGAACCCACTTTCCGCCGAATTTAAAGCATTGCGTGTTGAGTGGCGGAACTCGACGCCTCATTTTGCCTTGCGAATAAATGAAAACATTAAATATATGAATTAAAAACCGCGAAGATCTTCACTTCTATTCTTTACTTTACAACTTTTAAATTCAGGATTTTCTGTGCTTTAGATATATGATATATTATAGGAGATATAAATAATAATTATTAGAGATCGTCGTGGCACAGGGGTTAGAAGCGTACAAATGTAACACGTCTGCTCGTTAGATATATATTCTCATTTCTTTCATTTCATCAAATGAACTTAAGGCCTCAATGGAAAAAGTAAGATGTTAAGTTCTCATCGTGCAATACTTCAAAAATTCGGCAGAACGTAGGGAACGGAAGCCTTAAAACTAGAACCAAAATGTATAAACAACAACCTACTGTATCCTGCTATATGCAGGATACATTTTGAAGCAGAAAAAAGAACGTAATATTATTTAATAGGAAACGTACACAGTTTAATCACTGGTAGCGGCTCAAATCATAATATCAGATCATGTAAATATTTAGTAACAGTATTTTTTTAATAAGAACTTTGATTTACGCGATTATTACACATTTTAAATGAAACTAATTTAACCGGATCAATTGAGTGTATTGAATTATAATCATTTTTGGAAACCCGACGTTTACCCGTGACGAAATTTGTTATAAACTAATTTGTTTCCTTCACAGTATTTGAATAATTTCTTTTATGTCGTGCCCCACAGTCGTGCTACAACTGAATAGACTGTAAAAGCGATAGGTCATGTATTCGATTCCCTCTTGAGAAAATGAAATATTTAACAGTTAAATGTCTTTGCATTTTTAACGCAATAATAAGCAATGCCTAAAGTAATAACCAATGCCTAAAATTTGATGGAAACTGGGGAACGAAAGTATCATGAAGCCTGTCGTGCAGCGACATAAGCGTGTGGCTGTAACCGACAGGTTCTGGGTGTGATCCCCAGTGGAGGAAACGAAATATTTAATATTTTCAATTTAAGTATTTAATATTTCATTTCTTCGCTCTGGTAATAAGGCAAAGCGCGGCGTTGAGTTCCGTCACTCAACACGCAATGCCTCAAATTCGGCAGAAAGTGGGGAACGGAAGTGGAACGGAGTGTCTTAACTCTAGGTTCCCGGGTTCCCTCTGCCTACCCTGCCTCGTGCAGGATAGAGCGTGAAGCCAAAAAAAAATGTATCATAATTCAAATAGTCTCCTTACACTAGGCCAGAAACCCTCTACCTACCCTAATAAATACGAATAATGCGGATGCGAATGGATATAACGTGAAGCAAAAAATTATATTTAATAGACGTACATCACAAATCATAATATCATGAGACGGTATAAATATTTAATTACAGTATTTTAATTTTATTGGTCAAATACAAGGGCTGGTAGACACATTGTATATTCAGAACTGTTACAATTGTATGTAATGACGGCAATTTTAGTTAAGTAATGGGGTATTTATTATTCTCATTAGTAGAATTATCCACTTATTTCTTATGTTTAGGATAATTTAATAAAATTATATTCTTTTAATTGAGGCCTGTTCTGGCTCATAGGCTCAAGCCTAGGCTACGACAGGTTTTGGGTTCGATCCCCACTCGGGGAAATTAAATATTGAAATTTTTAATTTTCTTCCCTCTGATGATAAGGCAAAGTTCGACATCAAGTTATGTCACTTAACTCGCAATGCCTTAACCTCGGCGGACAGTGGGGAACTAAATGGAGTGTCTTAATACTAGGTTCCCAAGTTTCCTCTGCTTACGCTGCCAGTGCGGGAACAACGTGACATATGACACCAGTGTATGGTGGATGAAGCAAAGGTTCAATTTTTACTTTAAAAAAATATTTTTGGGGATTAAAATTAAACACCACTTGTTCCGCCACTCAACACGCAAAGTCTCAAATTCGTAAAGTTGGGAACGGAAGTGGAACGGAATGTCTGAACACTAGGTTCCCAAGTTCCTTCTGCCTACCCTGCCATGTGCGGGATATAGCGTGATACTGAGTGAGTGATAGGGAAAATTAAACGCGATAATAAGATTCACCATTCCAACAGACAATGGACTCAAATAATAGGCAAGAAGCGGAAAACAGGATAGAAATGTGACGCGGAAATCCATGAAATAAGGCCATTTCCTGTTACTTAAATAATACCAACGTTAATTGGCAGTTAAAATTAATATTTTATCTAAATTACTTACTTTATCATATTTATGTAGGCAGAAACTCTGTTTAATTGTTAGTATTTATTAGAGTAATTCATAGAAGCTCAGTACCTACACACATATATATACTTATAAAAGTAGTGTAATAAATGTTTTTGTTGTTGTAATACCTGATCTCTTGCTGGCAAATGATTTTTTTTGTAAGGCATGTCGTTTTACTGCTCTTAAATATATACTTCACGCTTCACGCTATATCTCGGACGCGGCAGGGTAGGCAGAGGGAACTTGGGAACCTAATGTTAAAACACTCCGTTTCACTTCCGTTCCCCACTTTAAATATATATATTTTTTTATAGGTACCTAAAGATTATATTTTTATTAAGATTATATTTTTATTTCTTCGTTTTGATAGGCAAAACGTTTTTTTTTATTTTTTCGATAATTTTAACACCACTGTGTTGCCATTTTCCAGATACAAGTCCAGCTGGAGCTATCGAAGCAAGAGAAACAAGCGTGGGAAGAAACGAAAATGTACAAATGGCAAGATTTTCAAGATTTTTCTCTAAGGCGTATGTTCAAGAAGTACAGCCAACTCGGAGTTTCCGCATTGCCAGACGATAAATATAAAATGCTGATGCAATGTGTCTCAGGAATGGAATCGAACTATGCAACTTCAAAAATTTGTGATTTTAAAAACGCTACGAAGTGTGATTTGGCATTGGAACCAGGTATAGTATTCATAATCATAAATATTGAGAATTGGGCGGAAAGTGGTCATTATAAACCTGTTCAAGGTAACTGTCTGTTAACATTAGGTTCCCATGTGCCCTTTGTCTACTCCGCAATGTGCAGGATATAGCGTGATGCTTAAAGATATAATTACTGCTTTATGTTCTTAACTAATTTAACTGATTTTTTTTAAATTCGTAATTGTTGAGTTTTGCTGTAAATTAAAATACTGAAGTATAATATTTCAATACATACAGTATTTGAGAAAGTATGTCTTATAATTTTCAGATATAACTGAAATTTTCGCTAAAAGTCAAGACCCGGAAGAGCTGAAGCACACTTGGTTGGAGTGGCACAAAGCGGCTGGTGCCAAAGCGCGGGAGAACTTTACTAAATACGTGGAGTTAGATAATGAGGCAGCCAAACTTAATGGTAAGATATATTTAATACTGATTGAAAATATCAAGTACTAGCGATCCGCACGCAGCTTTGCCCCTTTTGAATTATACTTTTTTTTACTAATCTCAATTACTTGTTAATAAAATCATCAGTTTTAATACAATATCTATATACATAAAACACTAAAATTCCAGCTAAATGTAGGATTTTTGTCGAACTAAATATTTTATTGAGTTTTTTATTTAACAACCATTTAAATTTGGTTAGCCGTTTCTGAGATTATCGCGTACAGACAAACAAAGAGACAAAAATAAAAAAATCAATATTTTAGATTCTATTACATTAATAAACGTCCTTTATAATATTTTTAATACATCTTCCATGTACAGACATTGATCACTTAGAGATTTGTCATAAGTATATCTCTCTCAGCTTCAAGCTGTATGTGTGTGTATGGCAGGGTAGGCAGACGGAACTTGGGAACCTGAAAAAAGATTTGTTTTTGTTCACGATGTTATAATGTTTGTCTAACATTACGGCTGATTATATCCTTTCCCTACAAAGTTTGAGTTTTACGGTGATAATTTTAAACACGAAAACTTGATTAAGTCCCTCATTTATGATTGAATTATTTATAATTATATGATAATTATCATAAATAAGTTATATATATATATATATATATATATATATATATATATATATATATATATATGTATATATATATATATATATATATATATATATATATATATATATATATATATATATATATATATATATACACATATATATATATATATATATATATATATATATATATATATATATATATATATATATATATATATCACTAACATATTTCTTAGAACATTGTCACAAGTTGTTGGGTAAAAATGAAACATTTAAACATTCGATTTCTTTGCTCTGTTGACAATGCAAAGTTGTCTTGACTTGCTTATATACGCAATGCAATACGCGATTCCTTAAATTGGTAGGAAAGTGAGGAACGGTAGTGTCTAAATGGGAACACAGTGTACTGTTTGGTTCCCGAGTTCCTATGTTAACGATGCAGCGTGAATATAAAAAAAGTTAACTCTTTCAATAAAGTATACATAGATAGAGAAGGAAATAGTGTTTCTACCATTGTCACACAGATCATTTTTATATTAAAAAGATGTGCTAAACCTGAATTTAAAATAAAAGATAAAAGTGACTATAGTTAATATTCTTAATATAATTTTTCTTGAAATCCAACCAGGTTTCAAAGACGTAGCAGAATGGTGGCAATCTGAATATGAAGTGCCCGATTTTGAAGAACAGTTAGCTAAACTGTGGGAGGATGTGAAGCCCTTGTACCAACAACTACACGCGTACGTTAGGAAACGATTGAGAGACAAGTATGGAGAAAATGTGGTGTCTGCCAAAGGACCTATTCCTGCTCATTTATTGGGTAATTTAATTTTTTTTTAACTTTATGCTGTGTCCCGCATGAAGCAGGGTAGGCAGAGGGAACCCGAGAACCTAGTGTCAAGACACTAAGTTCTACTTCTGTTCCCAACTTTCCGCCAAATTTGAGGCATTGTATATTGAGTGGCGGAACTCAACGCCGCGCTTTGCCTTATTACCAGAGCGAAAAAATGAAACATTAAATATTTTAAATTGAAAATATTAAATATTTCATTTCCTCGACCAGGGATCGAACCCAGAACCTGTTGGTTACAGTCACACGCTTGTGCCGCTGCGCCACGACAGGTCTCAATAAATTATTGAGGAGAGAGGCCTGTTGCAGCGTAAGGGCACCAGCATATGAATACAAGCGCAACAGATTGTGGGTTCAATCCCGTCTCGAGGAAATGAAATATTTTTTAATTTGTTCATAGAGACTAGAAACAGAAAATGGTAGTAAATTCCAAATTAAATATCAACATATAAATTATTCATATCAAAATTTCAGGCAACATGTGGGCGCAAACTTGGAACAACATAGAATCATTCACCCGTCCCTACCCTGACAAGGCAGAAATAGATATAACAAAAGCTATGAAAGAACAAAATTACACTGCGATAAAAATGTTCCAAATGTCTGATGAATTCTTTAGATCTCTCAATTTGACTGCAATGCCGGAAAAGTTTTGGAATAACTCTATAATAGAAAAACCTACGGATAGAGAGATTGTTTGTCACGCGTCCGCTTGGGACTTCTATGATGGGGAGGATTTCAGGTGAGGATATATATGGAAATAGTTGTAGAAGTTTCTTTTATTGTAAACATTACATTACCTAAGATGCTATGGATGAATTTAAATGCTCCTTATCTTGAATTTAAATGGTCGTTTGGTCTTTATAGCCCTTTACGATATTTAGAGATGTGGCTTAATATTTCTTTTTATGCTTTTAAGAATGTTGCGAAAACCTTGTGAACAATCAAAAGTAGTATTAGTATGTTATTAGTAAATTCATTTTGTTTTTCATAAAAATACTCGTGTATAACTAGGCACGTACATAATTATTGTCCATGTTATTTTATATGATTCATAATTTCTTTGTGTTGCATCGTTTAAAACTAAAGCTAAATACCGTAAGAAATTGCTTAAAACGCTTATTTTCCAAATTCTCATTTCCATGTCTGGCATTTAAAGGATCAAGCAATGCACAACAATAGATTACGAGTATTTCCAAACGACGCACCACGAAATGGGTCATATACAATACTTCTTACAGTATAAACACCAGCCGGTCGTTTTTCGTGATGGAGCCAATCCAGGTGAGGTAATATTTCAGCCGGGACTTACTCCCTTATATGTTATTTCTGCAGGATCAAAATGTGTACTACAGTGGACATGGAAAGACTGAGAGTAGTTCATCACGAGATGGGTCACATCCAATATTATTTGCAATATAGGCATTTACCTATTGTTTTTCGTGGTGGAGCGAATCCAGGTGATTTTTAATGAACTCTTGGGATAAGTGTTTTTTATATTTGCGTAATTAATTTGTTATTTTTCAATCATTAATTTATAAGTCATTAATGTACTGGTATGCTAATAAAACATCACAAAACCTAAGTTTCAGCCTAACACATTCAATTATTAGGCCAGTAGTTAGAACTATTAGTGTTAATATTATTAGAGACAGAGAATTGGATGTAGAAATTTGGAAATTTGACATGGAGAAATATGGGAGCCAGAAATTAGTCCTGCTTACCCACCCTGTCTAGTCTTGTGCCCACCCTAGAACTTAAGATAACAAAACGTTGTCAATGAAAAATAAAAAAAAAACAACCTTTTAGTTGGACTGATCTGTTAAAATTAATTCAGGTCTAGGCCAAACCTGAAATTATACTATCGTTTATTCCAATGAAATATTGTAAAAATAAAAAAATAATAATTTGTGTCACTTACATTTAGTATGTACAAAATCGATTTCAATTATGCTTAATAATGTAAATATGTTTATTGTGTTCTAACAACGGTATTATAAAATTTTAACACGTATTAATCTTTCAAATTTACATGTATTTAGTATAAATTTACTCCTTCACGCACATGGCAGAAGGAACTTGGGATCCTACTGTTAAGACGCTTCGTTCCGTTTCCCACTTTCCGCTAAATTTCAAGCATTGCATCTTGAGTGGCGGCACTCAACGCCGCGCTTTGCCTTATTACCAGAGCGAAGAAATAAAAAAACATTAAATGTTTAATATTTAAAGGCAAAAGTGCGGCGTTGAGTTCCGCCACTCAATGCCTAAATTTGGCGGAAAGTGGGGAACGGAAGTGGAACGGAGTGTCTGAACATTAAGTTTCCGGGTTCCCTCTGCCTACCCTGCCTCGTGCGGGATACAACGCGCAGCTAAAAAAAATATTTAAATTCATAATTTATTTTCATAAATTGTTCAGGTTTCCATGAAGCTGTGGGTGACACAATCGCTTTGTCAGTATCATCACCAAAGCACTTGCGACGGGTTGGTCTCATCAGTGGAGACGCGGAAGACGAACAGACTGAAATAAATCAACTTTACAAAATGGTTTGTTTTCGACTTCATGGATTTTCTATTTTTATATTAAGAAACAGGAATCTTTTCATTTAATTAATAGCCAATAGATGTTGCATCACAATATTTATTTTATTTTAATACCATTTCGGGCTAATTTTCAGCATTTCATGAATTTTATACTATTTAATCTACGATTACATATGAGATATTTAGCAGTGAGATCCCCTAGCGTGTAATGTATATTCCAATAATGTAACTCGAAAAGCTATAGTTTTTATTAATATTTAAGAAAATGATGACTGACTTAATAACTTAGTAAATATCTGACTAGATAATGTAAAGACTTAAGCACTAAAGTAGAGTCAAGTATTTTACATACATATACATATAGGAAAATATAAAAAAAATAATAATATTCATTGCAGGGTATAGATAAAATCGTGTTCCTGCCATTTGCTTATACGCTAGACTTATTCCGCTATGGTGTATTCCGTGGTAACATCAGTTCAGACGACCTAAACTGTAATTATTGGCGTCTAAGGGAACGTTTACAAGGTGTTGAACCACCAGCACAACGAGATGAGAGAGACTTTGATGCTGCAGCCAAGTACCATGTTGCTGCTGATGTGGAATACGCTAGGTGAGCTTATGGGTATATTATTTTAGTTTTTATAAACGCTATTTATAGTTCAGGATTGGGAACCTAGGCTAGGACCCTCAGTATTTCGTTTTCTGTCTGAATTCATAGAATTTGCGTACCGAGTAGTGGAAAAGTTGAAAAAGAACAAAAAGTTGCTTCAAATTCGTTGCAAAATCAGCATCGGGAAGTATCGTAACAATAGGTTCCCTCTGTTAAAGACACAGGAGCTAAAAAAACAATGTATAATGCTTTTGTCTTAAATATAAAATTAATCTATTACAAGAAGATAATAATAATATTTTTTTATATAAACATTCCAGATACTACGTATCATTTATTGTCCAGTTCCAATTTCACCGTGCTCTTTGCGCTTTAGCCGGCGAATACGCTCCCAACGATCAGTCCAAGAAGCTTGTGGACTGCGATATATATCAGAGTGCGATTGCTGGTAACGCTCTTGGGTGAGTATGTGTACTATAGCTTACTAAACTTAAATATAAAAAGCGTTCAAATCCTGCTTCGTTCAACATTTTTATATGTTTTTTAAATTTAATTTTAGTATTTTCTGTCCTAAGTGTGGAATAACTTAGTTCAGTTGAACTAAGTTATTCCACACTTAGGACAGAAAATACTTAGGTGTCGACAAATGCTATAAGGTTATATTATGTTAGGCTGTTTCGATATAATATGCTGTACTAGCGATATATATTTTGCCATTTAATTTGCCACTTTTGCTATTTTTTTAATTTCCAACAATCAATGTGTCACTAATTATATAAATTAAAGAAATATTATCAAAGTTATTTTAATTAATATAGTGTTATTATTGTATATTATGTGATTAAGTGAATTGGATACGTTATATGATTTATTTTTTTATAGCTTCACGTTGTATCCCGCACATGGCAGGGTAGGCAGAGGGAATTTGAGAACCAAATGTTAAGTTACGTATACATTGCGTTTTGCGAGATGGAGCTCATCGCTGAACTTTGCCTAGGCACCACAGCTAATAATATGTCAATATTTAATTTTCTCAAGTGCGAATTGAGCATTCAACCCATCGCACTTACAGTACAAATGCCACAACTGGTTGAGGCCATTCATGGCGTAGGGGCAGTACTATTTATAAGTATTTTTTTTTCTTTTTTTTTTTTTTCAGCTTCACGTTGTATCCCGCACTAGGCAGGGTAGGCAGAGGGAAAGGAAGTGAAACCTAGTGTTATGACACTCCGTATGAGTATTTACTTTGCAATATTCTTAAATGTTACCACCCTATCTGTTAACAGTAAATCCAACACTTCCACAGATAATTTTCAATATATTTCAATACAATATCAAAAATTATAAAATAAAACTTGTATTTTCCCCACAGAAACATGCTAAAAATGGGTTCTTCGCGTCCCTGGGCGGACGCGATGGAGGCTTTGACGGGGCAGCGGGCGATGTCCGCGGACGGCCTGCTCGAGTACTTCAGGCCTTTACACGATTGGTTAAAAGCGGAGAATCAACGGACCGGCGAGTTTGTTGGTTGGGAGAGTAGTAATATACGTGAGTTATTGACTTATTGATTAACATATGACATATATGCGGCGTTGAGTTTTGCCACTCAACACGCAATGCCTCAAATTCGGCGGAAAGTGAGGAACGGAACAGTGTCTTAGCACTACGTTCCCATGTTCCCTCTGCTTACCGTGCCGTGTGCGAGATACAGCGTGAAGCTAAGTATATAATATATAGACAGATTTGTTCTAATGTAAATATATTTGATGCTTGCATGTAAACGTCACTGGTTGCTTCGAATCCGACTCGCGGGAATGAAATATTTGATATTTTTATTGCTATGCTCCGGTAATAAGTCAAAGCGTGGCGTTTTCTTCCGTCCGCCTCTAATTCCGTGGAAAGAGAAGAACAGAAAGTGTCCTGATGTGAACGGAGTGTCTTAACTTAAGGTTCTAAAGTTTCCTCTATCTACCCTGCCATGTACGCCATAAAGAGAATATCCGGCGTTACGTTGCTCTGCTAAATATGTAATATCTTAAATTTGTGTAGAAAGTGAGGAATAAAGTGTACCTTAACTCTTAAGTCCCCTTCACTTACCGGGAACATTACACCCGCATATCCCGCATAGGGATATGCAGAGGCATCCTGGGAACCTAGTGTTAAGACGCTCTGTTACCATTCAGACACCATTACCCACTTTCCGCGCTGATATTGCTATGTTACCAAAGCGAAAAATGAAAACAACTGGACTGTCGTCCACAATATTTCTTAATTAATATTTAAAATTTCCTAAATTTCAGAATATTGTAGTGCAGAACAGAAGGCAGCGCTGGAGGCGGCGCAGAGCTCGTGACAGTACTTAGTAGGCTAATTGTAAACAGTATTCATTAAACGTTGATTTGTAATATGTGTTTTATTTTTTATTGATAATTTTGTAATTATTTTAAGAAAATAAATTCACGACCGCCACTCGTACGATAAGTATTTCTAAGTAATAATTAAAGTATTTATTTAATTATTTTAGTTTCATGTGATGTAATTTTTCTATAATAGCACTGTAGGCAGGGGAACTTAGTGTTAAGATACTCCGCTTAACACTTTCCGCTGAATTCTTGAGGCATTGCGTCTATAGTGGCGGATCTTAACGCCGCGATTTGCCTTGTTACCAGACCGAAGAAATTATAATATTAAATTCATCACCTCGAGTGGGAATCGAACCCACCAGCTGTCACGTACAGTCGTTGTCGTAAGACGGCCTTACCTAAGATATATGATAATCATAAATTTCAGAGTCTTTAGCAACGAGGTACATCAGAGACATACATCTTTATGTCATAAAGACAAAAATAATAAAAATATAAAATATTTACAGCTACCTTTACAGTATAAAATGCTGTAAATTATTAATTGCAGTACAATGGACATTGTTTAAATTGTTTTCTTTATGTTTCACTTGCCTCCTTTGTTTTGTTCGTCAGTTTATAAAAGGCGCGGGTTCGAGTCCCGTTAAGTAAAGTTTTTGTACGTCTTAAATATTTTTAATAAGTTTAATAAGCCTGTCGTGGCGCAGCGGCACAAGAGTGTGACTGTAACCGACGGGTTCTGGATTCGATCCCCAGTCGAGGAAATAAAATATTTCATATTTTCAATTTAAATATTTAATGTTTCATTTCTTCGCTCTGGTAATATGGCAAAGCGCGGCGTTGAGTTCCGCCACTCACCACGCAATGCCCCAAATTCGGCAGTAAGTGGGGAACGGAAGTGGAACGGAGTGTCATAACACTAGGTTTCACTTCCGTTCCCTCTCTGCCTACCCTGCCAAGTGCGGGATACAGCGTGAAGCTGAAAAAAGAAAAAAATAAGTTTAATATGTATGCTTTATTATATACGTTTTTACTTATAATAAATCTGTAACCGATCACTGTCTGTACGTGGAAGATTGTATGTTAAGAAAAAAAATACGTTTGTTAATTTAGTAGGGCTCAGAAAAGTATTTTTTTTTTAAATTTTTCTGTCTGTGCGTTTCGCGAACAAGATTTATTTACAATTTACTTATTATATATTATCGTGTATATATTTATCTTGTTTATTGTAATAACATCAGTCACAAAAAATAACGTAAGTTTAAAATATTGCTACAAAATTGATACGAAAATACTTGATATTAGTAAATAAAATATGCCGATGACTAGTATTTAATAAAAATAATTAATAGAGATCAGTAGTAATCATGCGAGCGTAAGCATAACAGGTTATAGGTTCGATTTCCACTTGGGGAACGGAAATATTCAATATTTTCATAATCTCTCTGCCTACCCAACTATGTATGGGATATAGTTGAGCCTAAAATAAATTTCCGCTAATGAGGCAAAACGCGGCGTTGAATTCCGTCACTCAACACGCCATGTTTCAGGAATTCAGCAAAAAGTGGCATGGCAGTGTCTTAATAAGAACGGAGTGACTTAACACTAGTTTCCTCTGCCCAAACTACTACGGTCGATACATTGTCATAAATAGAAGAAATTGCTGCATCATTGTATGTTTAGATAAAATCCGATAACTGGATTTTGTTAGTAAGCGATATAGTGTGTCAGTTATTTGTTATATAAACTTTAAAAGTAGTCAAGAGAGAAGAAATTTGAGATGATTTACTTAAAATCATATTGGTAGAGAAATTTTTGTAGTAGGTATTAACTTGAGGCCTGTCGTGGCGCAGCGGCACAAGCGTGTGACTGTAACCGACAGGTTCTGGGTTCGATCCCCAGTCGAGGAAATGAAATATTTAATATTTTCAATTTAAATATTTAATGTTTCATTTCTTCGCTCTGGTAATAAAGCAAAGCGCGGCGTTGGTTTCCGCCACTCAACACGCAATGCCTCAAATTCGGCGGAAAGTGGGGAACGGAAGTGGAACGGAGTGTCATAACACTAGGTTTCACTTCCGTTTCCTCTGCCTACCCTGCCAAGTGCGGGATACAGCGTGAAGCTGAGTATTAACTTGAAAATCACTTCGCCCGCTTTAACTAAATAATTATTAATTACCTAATCTGCATGATCTTTGTAAAAAAAAGTCTTAGCTGATTCAATAGGAGTGTTTTTATATCAATTATGACGTACTACAATAAGTTTTAGAATGATATTTTTTTTTTTATTTTTAAACTAATAGAAATGGAATAAGCACAGAATGTTAAAGGAAACTGGTTTATATACAATAGTAAAAAATGCTGTTTCTAAAAAAGATAAAAACTAACAAACAAACTGACTTTCCTTTAAATTTTTATTGATTTTTGTTGTCACCAATAATTTTTTATGTTAATTACCTTCCAAGTACAGAAACCGATGCGTTACGTTCTTTTTTAAGTACAACATGTATGTAAGTCTCTAAGGCCTGTCGTGGAACAGGGGTAAAGGCGTGTGACTGTAAACAACATGAAATATTAAATATTTTCAAATTAAATATTAAATTATTTCATTTCTTCGCTCTGTAACAAGGCAAAGCACAGCTTTGAGTTCCGCCACTTAATACACAATGCCTCAAATTCGACGGTTAGTATGAAACGAAACGAGGTGTCTCAACACTATGTTCCCAAGTTTTTTTTTTTTTCAGCTTCACGCTGTATCCCGCACTTGGCAGGGTAGGCAGAGGAAACGGAAGTGAAACCTAGTGTTATGACACTCCGTTCCACTTCCTTTCCCCACTTTCCGCCGAATTTGAGGCATTGCGTGTTGAGGGGCAGAACTCAACGCCGCGCTTTGCCTTATTACCAGAGCGAAGAAATGAAACATTAAATATTTTAAATTGAAAATATTAAATATTTCATTTCCTCGACTGGGGATCGAACCCAGAACCTGTCGGTTACAGTCACACTCTTGTGCCGCTGCGCCACGACAGGCCTTTTCTCCCAATTTCTCTCTACCAAAGAAAAAAAAATCAGCTTAAACTGTAAAGAAAAAAATAAAATCAAAGTTAAAATGGAAAAATTGTCGCGACACTACACACTACGAAAAAAAAAAACAAAAAAAAAATATTTTCTTATACTAACGCTTACAAAAAAAGGTAATATTCATTGAATGCGTCAAATCATCGAGACAGATCTTAAAATATCAATTGTGGATAGATAAGAACACCGCCGGACGTCTTTATCGTTAAGTCGATTGTCATATAAACTACTATCAAATAGATACAGCGTATTGTCGAGATATCCTCGTCTAGAGGTAGATTGTTGCAGGAACGACTTTGGTAAGTAAATAATATTAAAAATAAAAAAAATATATTGTCGACGTTAAGCTCCACCATTCAACACGCACACAATGTCTCAAATTCGGCAGATAGTGGGGAACGGAAGTGGAACGGAGTGTCTTAACACTAGGTTCCCAAGTTCCCCCTGTGGAGGATATAGGGTGAACATGAAAGAAAAAAAAAATTAGCTTCACGTTGTATCTCGCTCATGACAAAGGTAGGCACAGGGAATTCAGGTACCCAATGTTTAGCAAAATTCGTGGTAGAGTTCAATGCCGTGCCTTGCCTCGTTACCAGAGCGAAATTGTTAAAATATTTATTATTTTAATTCTTTGAGTGATGATCGAATCTACAACCTATCACGTTCACAGTCGCACGTATATATATTTTTTTATATGGTAATGTATAAAATTTTACTATAAGGTGATAGGAATAAGTGACGATAAAAAAAAAATATATATATATATATATATACATATATATATATATATATATATATATATATATATATATATATATATATACATATATATATATATATATATATATATATATATATATATATATATATATATATATATACATATATATATATATATATATATATATATATATATATATATATATATATATATATATATTTATATATATATATATATATATATATATATATATATATATATATATATATATATATATATATATATATATATATATATATATATATATATATATATATATATATATATATATATATATATATATATATATATATTTATATATATATATATATATATATATATATATATATATATATATATATATATATATATATATATATATATATATATATATATATATATATATATATATATATATATATATATATATATATATATATATATATATATATATATATATATATATATATATATATATATATATATATATATATATATATATATATATATATATATATATATATATATATATATATATAAAAATGTATATATAATTTAACTTCTTTAATACGTAAAAGTGTTTTTTCTATAATTTTTGCCTTAAATGTTGATGCTCATGCTTTGATCTCGTACCTCTTGGAAACTATCTAAGCGCTCTGACTAACTGAGCCATACGTTTTAACCTATGACGTTAACTTACGTCGAATGTATGTAGTTGGTTCAAATTTTAAAAGGTTTTTACAAAAAAGTATTATTGTTTCTAAGTGTGGAATATCACTTTAAATAAGTTGGAAATATTTTATAGATTTTTAATATGTTTTAACAAATAAAAAAATATTATTACTTTTAATATTAATTTAACATGTACATACTGTATACAATACAGTATATAGCTAAGTCTAAAAAAAAAATGGAAAAGCAAAAACCTGAACAAACTGAGAAGAAAACTCGTCCTCGGTTGATGGTTTACTAAAAAAATCCTTTGAATTTATAGTCAAGATTCAAAACCTGTACTAAGAATCTTTGACAAGTGATGTTAATTTGTGAACAACTATATATGTATATAGGATGTTTAAAATAGCTATATTTTGCTGTATGTTGATGTTTTTTACGTTTGCATTGAGTGTTCGGCTGCCTTGATTTTTTTTATATAGCTTCACGCTGTATCCCGCACTAGGCAGGGTAGGCAGAGGGAACTCGGCAACATAGTGTAAAGACACTCCGTTCCCCACTTTACGCCGAATTTGAGGCATTGCGTGTTGAATGGCGGAATTCAACGTCGCGCTATGCCTTATTACCGGAGCGAAGAAATGAAACATTAAATATTTAAATTGAAAATATCAAATATTTCATTTCCTCGACTTGGGATCGAACTCAGAATCTGTCGGTTACAGTCACACTCGTGTGCCGCTGCGCCACGACAAGCCTTGATTTTGATAACGTTTTTTATGTATAAATTTAAGGATTTTTCTAAAGGTTTGTGTTTTTGTGTTTATTCTGGTAATGACAATGTCGTGAATAATTTTATAAATGAAATATTTCATTGTAATTAAGTATAGTTACAGTTTATTCTTATTGTGTAAAGAAAATCTGGTATTTATGGCGATTATGTTTATGGTGCCACAGCCTTATTTGTTATATATATAAGAATATACAAAAGTATGTAGAGTCTAGTCCTGCTAGACTTTTTGTTACTTTGTACAACAGTATTGCACAGAGTTCTAAGTTTTTTTAAGTTTATTATATTTTTTTTAGCTTCACGCTTCATCCTGCACATGGCAAGGTAGGCAGAGGGAACTTGGGAACCTAGTGTTAAGACATCCCGTTCCATTTCCATTCCCCATTAACCACTGAACTTGAGGCATTTCGTGTTGAGTAGCGGAACTCAACGCCGCGCTTTGTCTTGTATCAGAGCGAAGAAATGAAAACATTAAATATTTAATTTGATGTTTTGAAATTTCTTATTTTAAGAATTAGAGATTCTTACAGTAAGGATGATACGGGAGTTACAATCTTTACTCCAAATAATTACCACCTTAACACATGTTTCAAAAAAAATATATTGACTTGTGGTGCAGAGGTACATGTGAGCAAATGTAAAAACGACAGGATGTAGGTTCAGTTCCGACTTCAGAAAATTAAATATATAAGATATTTATTTGTCTACTTTGGTAATAAGGCAAAGAGTTCTGCCACTCAACGAACAATACTCAAAGTCACTAATTTGACAGAAAATGGAGATCGGAAGTGTAATTATACACTTCCGATCTCCATTTTCTGTCAAATTAATGACTTTGGGAATTAAGTGTCTTAACACCAGGTTCCCAAGTTCCCTTTGCCCACCCTGCCACGTGCGGGATACAGGATAACCTTGAACATTATAATCTGTAAAAACAAGATTATTACTTTGATTTTTATCTAATTTTTAATTTCTTATTTAAGTTTCTTAATTTTCATCTTTAATAAATGTAAATCTCCCATTTTCCATGGGTAGCATTGGTCTTAGCGTGTCTCCATACAAAAGCCTAATTTTTACAACCATGAAAGACAAGTCAAGTAAACTACTAATTCATTTGCATATAAACAAACGCTACAGAGAATATGGATTTTCGTATTTAGAAATATATTATTATTTAGTATTTCTCAAGAGTTTAGAGTGAACACGTGAAGTGAAAATGCCTTGTGGATATTTTTCGGAAACAGCCAAAAAGATATTATTTGTGAGTTAATCTTAGGTATACCTTTAATTTTATAAAGTTGTTGCGTGTTGAGTGGCAGAACGCAACGACGCGCTTTCTTTTCTTCTTTTCTTACTATTTAAATATAAATACTTGGCTTCATGCTGTGTCCCGCACATGGCAGGGTAGGCAGAGGGAACTTGGGAACCTAGTGTTAAGACACTCCGTTCCACTACAAATCCCGACTTTCCGCCGAATTTGACCCATTGCGTGTTGAGTTGAGAGACTCAACGCCGCAAATGAAAACATTAAATATTTAAATAGAAAATATTAAATATTTCACTTTCTCGAGTGGGGATCGAACCCGCAACCTGTCACACGTTTGTGCCGCTGCGCCACGACAGACCTCAAATATAAATATTTTAAGAAAATTGGATTAAAAGCTTAAAAACTACATTGTCTTTTGCCAAGAAGAGGTAATTTGATTTAGTATATCTTATATAAAAGACCCATATTAAAGATAAATTGAATTGGTGACATTTCCAGCTTGTCGCTGTATCCCACACTTGGTAGGGAAAGGGAACTTGGGAACCTAATGTTAAGACACTCCGTTCTCATTTAGCCACTTCAGTTCTCAAAGTAGACTTTCTATTTGCATATAGTATATAATAATAATAATGGAACGTTTTTATTGACAGGTTACTTAACGCTTATCGACGATATCAATATGTTCTTATGTTAGCATAAAATGTCCTTAAACAGCCTACACACGACTACAGTTTATTTATGTTTATCAGATATGTCATATAGGATGATATGACAAAATGTAAAGTCTTTTGTATGAATCGAATTATTAGGTATCTCGAAAATTTGAGGCCTGTCATGGCGCAGTTGGCGTGTCTAGATCGACGGGTTAGGTTTTCGATCCCGTTTCGAAGTAATTAAAAATGATTTAGTACTTTCACTAACTCGCTCTGGTAACATGGTAAAGTGCGGCGTTAAGTTCTGCAAGTCTCGTACACGCAATGCCTTAAATTCGGCAGATAGTGAGACACGGAAGTGTTTTAATGGACACAGAGTGTCTTAACACTAGGTTCCCAAGTTCCGTCTTCGTTCGTCTACCTTACCATGTATGGAATTCAGCTTGAAGCTAAAAAACATATTAGTTCTACAATGAACATTTGACCTGCCATCATCCTTGTATTCTTTTTTTCTTTAACACCTTGACCCTGTTGCGCGTAGTTTCCATTTGTTTACCAGCTATTTATGGTCATGGATTCAAATTATATCATTTAGTGCAGTCGAGTCCAGTGCATTGTGTTCTTATAACGGTAAAAAATTAAGAACGTGACTATATTTTTTTTTTAAATATTTGGAATTTGTTTTTGTATTTACAGTATTTGACCGTATTTTAATATAAACCCTTGAAAAGTGCTAAAATACGTATATTTATTTTTATAGCCTTAAACAGTAGATAAAGGGACACTGGGAAGCTAAGGTTAAGACATTCCGTTCGCATTAAGACATTTCCGTCCCCTATTTTTATATATACTTTCTTTTTATATTTTTTTTTACTTACACCACGGACTCAGGGTCCGTACGTTTTGTTACAAAAGTTATATGACCAAACATACATTACTTATAATTAGACATTTTTTTTTAGCTTCACGCTGTATCCCGCTCGAGGCAGGGCAGGCAGAGGGAACCCGGGAACCTAGTGTTAGACACTCCGTTCCCCTTCCGTTCCCCACTTTCTGCCGAATTTGAGGCATTGCGTGTTGAGTCGTGGAACTCAACGCCGCGCTTTGCCTTATTGCCTTAGTTCACTTGATTGAGATAAATGACCTCTAATGTGACCTCAAACATTGCAGAAAAGTTGGGGAAACTAGGACATGGATGAAATTGCATATACTTTATTGTTATTAACTATAGTTTTTAATCTTTATGTTTTATAGCGTTTTTTTTCTATACATTTTGCATTTCTATATACAAAGGAAAGAAAAGGAACCCCATTAAAATATTGTATAATGTGTATAGTAAATATTTTATATAACCACAACAGGGGTAAAAAAGTAAAAAATGAGTAATTGCCATAAATATTATCCACAATTATAATATATACTTCATATCATTCCAATCTATTACAGATGATGTTAAAGATCATCGTAGAACTAGCTCTTGTAGGGGCTATAGCCTCAGTGTTCATAGTGGCTGCCCAAGGGCGGGCAGCGGAGAGGCAAGCGGAGGAAGCCGCCGGACGTGATTATATGAGAACTTTAGATGAACTGACCAGCAAAGCGAAGAACAAACGCATGATTGCGTCTTGGGACTATGAATCTAATATTACCACTTATAATGAGGAGAAGCAGGTATTTATTTTGTTTAAATATTAGTTATGTATGGTTTATCGTAGAATTTTAATCGTAATTTAAGCAATATTTGTTGTTCATTTGTATTTTCACTTTTTTTTTGTTAGAGGCCTGTCGTGGCGCAGCGGCACAAGCGTGTGACTGTAACTGACAGGTTCTGGGTTCGATACCCGGTCGAGGAAATGAAATATTTAATATTTTCTATTTAAATATTTAATGTTTCATTTCTTCGCTCTGGTAATAAGGCAAAAGCGCGGCGTTGAGTTACGCCACTCAACACGCAATGCCTCAAATTCGGCGGAAAGTGGGGAACGGAAGTGGAACGGAGTGTCTTAACACTAGGTTCCCGAGTTTCCTCTGCCTACCCAGCCTCGTGCGGGATACAGCGTGAAGCTATGTATGTATGTACTATTTATTGTTTGTATTTTGTTTACGTTTTTCTGTATCTGTTTGCGTTTTTCTGTATCTGGATGAATTATTTTATTTCCTCGTTCTGGTGACAAGATGAAATGCCGAGTTGAGTTACGCTACATTATGTACAGCGAGCAAAATATGGGAGTATCTTAATACCAGTGTTGAGAACCGAAGGGAATCTTTACTCCCTGTGAATAACCTCTTTTAGGATACAGTGTAAGGCAATTGTATATTTTTTATGTACGTCTTCAAATATTTCTTAAATTTAAGTCATCAAGATTACTTATTATATTTGAGTAGGATAATCCAAGTTTCATTAAAAAAGCTGCAGTATATTTGTACAATGTACGCCACATTGTATAACCTTGGGTTTTCATGGTATTTCATATTAGGACCAAATGAATTTGCTTTGTTAAATCGTTGGGGTCTGTAACAGCATGGGCAGTTGCGTTTAAACGACTGATTGTGATTTCGGTCCCCACCGTGGAAATGAAAATTTAATATATTCATTTCCTTGTCTTCGACTAACGAAGGAAACGCGGCGTTGAGTTCCGCTATTTACACACATAATGCCTCCAGAGTTCAGCGGAAAGTGGGCCCTAGCATGTGCAGGGTGAAGCTGTAAAAAATAATTAAATCGTCAACTTGTTTCAATTTCGTCATCGAATGTTCATACAAGAATACAACAATATATGTTTTTAAATATAACGATAATGTTCTGTACCACTAGTCTATTTGAGGTTAAAATCAATCCAACCTTAGGTTAGGTTAAACTTTTTTAGTGTAAATCGTTATTGATATTTCGTGATTTAGACTTTTTCGCTTGTACTAACTAACGGAAACAGTTAGTATTAGTAGAAGTTAGATTCGGTGAGGTCAGTTTTTTGATGTTTTATTATCGTATTAAAAAAAAGTCGTTATAATTTACTAAAAATAAAAGTCAATAGCTTCACGCTACAAGAGATTAGGCACAAGGTATCTAATATAGATGCCCCCTTCGGGTCTTAACACGAATACAGCTGTTCGTCGTCGTGATACTACAGCGAGAAAATGAAACTAATTTGTCCAGATGCAGACAGACGCAGTGCCTCTACTCTTGTGAAGAATGTCCAAATCTAACCAAATCTCAGAAAGCAGAGGCATTGCGTGTTGAGTGGCGGAAATCAACGCCGCGTTTTACCTTGTACCAGAGCGAAGAAATGAAAACATTAAATATTTAAATTATTATTTCATCTCCTCGAGTGGGGATCGAACTCACAACCTGTCGGTTACAGTCACTCGCTTGTGCCGCTGCGCCACGACAGGCCTCAACGACAGGCCTTAAACAAAATAAATAACATTTTTTTTATTTCATTGTTCTATTTTTAATTTGTGTGTAATATTTCAATGTTATAATATTGTTCCTATATTTAACTTATTCTTATACATTGAAGAATAAATTAGTTTTTAATTCCTGGTTTCTCAAGTCAACGTAGTTAGTTCCATGGTTCAACAAATCTTACCGCAAGTTTTCCTCTACTAAAACATATTCATATAAACATTTCATTCAAATTAGAAAATAAATTCCTTTTTAATTTTAGTTACAAACAGCGCTAGAAGTGGCTGAAGAAGAAAAAGAATATTGGAAGGAAACCATGACGTATCTATGGCACGAGTTCGAGGATCCAGATTTAAAAAGAATGTTCCAGAAGTACTCCCGCTTGGGCACATCTGCTCTGCCAGAGGACTTGAATCAAAGGTTGATACAAGCAATAAATAATATGAAGGGGACGTACGCTAGAGCTACTATTTGTGATTATGATGATCGTTCCAAGTGCGATTTGCATGTAGAGCCGGGTAAGTTGAATATGTTTCTATACTCTACTTCTTTTTAGGTTGCTGTTTTTGGATTGAGACCAACTGTAAAGAAGCCTGTCATGGCGTCAAAAAGTCTTTTTTGCCTAATCGTGAAATAATTGTCTTTTTAAGATGTAACCAACGTATTTGCAACAAGCGATGATGCAGAAGAGCTCAAGTACACTTGGCTAGAGTGGCACAAGGCGGCCGGAGCACCTTCAAGGCGGAACTTCACTGAGTACGTCAATATGAACAATGAAGCTGCCAAGTTAAATGGTAAATATTTTGTTCTAACCTAGTAAATTCACTCTCTCTTTGTTGTAATTCACGTAGTAGACAAAATGAGTGATTTAAGAGATAATTGGTATTTTGTTTTTTTTTTTTTTTTTAATTTTGTCTAAAGACAAGGAACGTTAACTTTTAAACACCGTTTATCTATTTTCGTATAGGTCTGGCCCTACCTACATATACCATATCTTTTAACTTTTTAACCTTCACGCTGTAATAATCATAAAGCCGTTGGCAGAGGAAACTTGGAAACTTAGTGTTAAGACACTCTAGGAAAGAAAAATATTAAATTTAAAAACGTATACTAATTTGGGAATTTTTGGGAAACGTCCAAGATGGATGAACGGCTTCTAAGAGGAGCGTGTTCAAATCCTGCTACGTTCAATTTTGTATAAGTTTTTAAATTTAGTATTTTTCTTTCCTAAGTCTATACTTAGGAAACCACCCACTTTCCGCTGAATTCTTGAGCTATTGTGTCTCAGTGGAAATGAAAATGTATAATAAATATTTTCCCCACGTGAGAATCGATCTTGCGTTTACAATCACATAATTGTTGCCTAGGCTATGACAGACCTATATTATTAATCTATTATTATTATTATTAGAAATAGTAATTATTTAATGATCCACCCCTAGATCTTTCCAAGCTAGTGATGTTCCTTTTGGTAACGTTTATTCACATTTATATTTTTACCTACTTAGGATACGACAACGTTGCTGATTGGTGGATAAGTGAATACGAAGAAGACGACAGTGAGGAGCAGTTTGCAGCACTATGGGAACAAATAAAGCCCTTGTACCAACAGATACATGCGTATGTCAGGCGTCATTTAAGACTCAAGTATGGAGAAGACGTGGTTTCCGCTAGAGGACCCATTCCCGCTCATTTGCTTGGTATGAAAAATAATTTGGATTAAAATTGTAGTTTCGTTATGTAATTGAAGGATCATAAGGTTGGTTTCTTTTTGCACATGACAGGGTAGACAGAGGGAACTTGGCGGAATCTAATTTTAAGACACTCCGTTTCGTTATCTAATCTCCGCCGAATATGAGGCATTGCGTGTTGAGTGGTCGAATACAACGCCGCGCTTTGCCTTGTTACATTAAATTTTGAAATAGAAAATATTTAAATTCTTTAAGTAGGGATCAAACCTATAACCTTTCGCTTTTAAAGTCAAATATAAAACTGAGATATAGGTATATAGGTCACTGTCATCCGTTAACAGTCTATCTTTATTAACGTTAGCTGTTTCAAGATAAAAGCTATAAAAAAAGTCAAGTACGAAACGGATTCGCCTATCAAGGGTTCCGTGCCAATTTCAATAGGACGAAATCTTAATAAAAATTAACAAAGTTATGTTTGCGAACACTTCCACTTATTTTGTATCAGTGAACTACCATTCTAAGTCTGTAATTTTTTTTGTCTTTTAATATCAATAAATTTCAACTTTTCAGATTTTTTCCTTATATCCACAATACCCTATAGGTTATGACTACGCAATGAATTCCATACAAAATTCAGCTAAAGCTCTGTATAAATATTTTTATCTTTCGATTGCATTATATGCTCTAGGGGATCGGTCTGAATATTTGATATTAAATTCAGCTTGATACCTCCAAGCGATTTCGATGTAAAAAGTTCTAACAGACGGACCGTCAGCTAAGTAAGGGTTCCGTTTTTTGCCTTTTTAGGTGCCCTAAAAAGTAATAAAAAAATATGTAAATTTAATTTATTATATTAAGTTATTGAAATTTAATTTTGAATTAACATATATACTTAATGGGCAGGAAATATTTGGGCACAAACTTGGAATAATGTGGAGAAGTTCACTCGCCCTTTTCCTGAAAAACCTGAAGTTGATGTGACAGCAGCACTTATAGAACAGGTATTATTTTTATTACGATACATATGCGAGATACGAGAGGTTGTGGGTTCAACACCTACTTAGGTAATTTAACGATTAGTTATAAATTTACTGGTCAAAGACGTGTATTAGGTAAAATTGGTAACGACAAATGCATTTCCGGAAAATATTGCTAACTTTTGAAATGCGGAAAAAATATTTTTGATTGTTTTTACAATTTATTTCCAGAACTACACTCCATTGAAAATGTTCAAAACAGCTGAAGATTTCTTTAAATCTCTTAACTTGAGTGGTATGCCGGATTTGTTTTGGGAGCGCTCTATCATAGAAAAACCTGACGATGGTAGAGACATGGTGTGCCATGCCTCAGCGTGGGACTTTTTCGATGGAGAAGATTTTAGGTTCGTATATTATTCTGTATTAAAAAATATTTTAGGTAGATTCAAATATATTTATATTATATTTTAGGAAGATTCAAGTATTTTTTAATACCTTGTGAACAGCGTTAAAATGGTAGATCTTTTAATTATATTTATTATATAACATGAAAATTAAATTAACTGTTGAGTGGCGCAACTGAACGCCGCGCTTTGCCTCGGTGGCGCTGATCTTCTTATTTTACTAAATTAGGGATAATATTAAATTCTTATTTAAGATTAAAAACATTGACAATTTATAAGTTAAAAATGAAAAGATTGTATGAATAAAATAATTCTTTATTTTCAGAATTAAACAATGTACAACCATCACCAATGCCTTTTTCAAAACCACACACCACGAAATGGGTCACATTCAATATTATTTGCAGTACAAAGACTTGCCTGTTGTATACCGAGAGGGCGCCAATCCAGGTGAAGCTTTTTGTCAATCTCTCGCTCTGCCCTGCACATTGCAGTGTAGACAAAAGAAAGCTGTTGTTTTAATTCAAATCCAACTACGTATAAATTTTAATAACTTTTCTATCCTAAGAGTAAATTAACGGTCAAATTTGTTGAGGTATCTTTCTTTCCTAAGTGTCGCTTAATACTTTAATAGTAAATGGAAAAAAAAAATTACAAACTCTAATTTCGGTGTCCTATGTTAAGTCATTGATGCGCCAAGTAATTGTCTTTCTTCTATCGTAGAATAAATATATAACTTTAATGAATCTAGAGGCAAAGGGAACTTGTCCTAAGGCATTCTGTTTCTATAAATACACTTACGTTTTCCACTTTCCAGCGAAATCGCGGCATTGCGTGTTAAGCGGCGGAACTCAACGCCGCGCTTTTGCCTTTTTATAAGAGCGCAGAAACGAAAATATAAATATATTTCATTTGAAAATATATATTATTTCACTTCCTCATGGGGTTCGAACCCTCAACATGTCGTGTTTACAACCACACGCTTGCCCTTGCACCACGATAGGGCTCAAATTATAATAATTTACTTCAAAATCAAGTCAACACAAAATAAAACAGAAACCTATCTCAAGTTTTAGTTATTGTATTACATACTTATAGCATAAAAAATCAATTACGTAATTTCAGGATTTCATGAGGCTGTTGGTGATGTGGTGGCACTGTCGGTAGCTACTCCTAAGCATTTGAGAGTCTTAGGACTTCTGGAAGATGGGCCTGATGATTTAGAGTCCAATATAAACCAGTTATATAAAATGGTAAGTGTCTATTGAGATGAATTTAACATTGAAGTGATGTACTATGAGGTTATTCTCTTCTCGAGGAAATATTTTTATTAAATTTCATATATTTTATAAACCCCTCCCAAAGTAGGTAGAGAAAACTTGAATACCTAGTGTTAAGTTTTTAATTGATCGGTTCCGATAAAAGTACTTATTTGAATTTGAGGCCTTGAATGTTGATTCGGCGAACTTAACGCCGCGCTTAGACTTTTAACTACTCGACTCAAAATCCAAGACTTGCACCAATTACAATCGTATGCTTGGGACCCTGCGCCACGATAGACCTTAAACTTTGAAAAACTTGTCATATTTAAATTATTTCCTTATACCTCCTACCATGTTAAACAATATGCTTAACTAAGTGTAAAACTAAAATTACATACATATTTCAATTTTATTTCAGATCTTAGACAAAATAGTGTTCCTACCGTTCGCCTATCTCCTAGACCTGTACAGATACAGTGTGTTCCGTGGTCTTACCACTGAAAAGAACTATAACTGTCATTTCTGGCAACTAAGGGAGGAGTTTCAGGGTATGGAGCCTCCTGCACCGAGGAGTGAGGAGGATTTTGACCCTGCTGCCAAGTATCATATTTCTGCTGATGTTGAATATATGAGGTATGTTTAATTTTTCTGTGTTATTTTTTTTTGGATATGAAAGGTAGTTTATATATCACCTTTTTTCGTTTTTATATCGTGGCATTGAAATGGAACTAAGAAAACATTTTTTTTTATTTTTGTCTGTTTGTCTGTACATTTGGTCACGTTAATATCAGAAAAGGCTTAACTAATTTAACTACAGTAATCACTACTGTATTTTTGTAAGTTTTTTTTAATTTGAATTATCGAATTAGTTAAAACGGTTCTTTTTTTCAATATAGGTCCATTTTTTTTAATTTTATTGTTATTAACAAACGAAAGCAACCCATACTTATATATAAACTAAAAACTATGGTTTACTTGCGGAAGTGAACGGGCGAGCAGATTGGTAGTTTCTAATAATTTAATATTTATTTTACAGGTACTACATTTCATATATAATCCAGTTCCAATTCCAACGCTCGTTATGCGAGATCGCCGGTGAGTATGCAGCTGGCGATGACAGCAAGTTGCTGTCTAACTGCGATATCTATAAGAGCACTGCTGCTGGTAATGCTTTTGGGTGAGTTTCTTTACATTTTTTTTATTTTACCTTTAGGATACTCCGTTTGACACTTTCGCCTTTTTAGCCTCCGATATAAAAAGAAATTTGCTATAAATTACACCTGTTTGTTCGTTTAGATATTGTATGAAACTCGGATTAGTTGTTTGATACCTGTCGTGGCGCAGCGGCACAAGCGTGTGCCTGTAAGCGACAGGTTCTGGGTTCGAACCCAGTTGAGGAAATGAAATATTTAATATTTTCAATTTAAACATTTAATGTTTCATTTCTTCGCTCTGGTGATAAGGTAAAGCGCGGCGTTAAGTTTCGCCACTCAACACGCAATGCCTCAAATTCGGCAGAAAGTGGGGAACGGAGTGTCTTAACACTAGGTTCCCGGGTTCCCTCTGCCTACCCTGCCTCGTGCGGGATACAGCGTGAAGCTAAGTAAGTAAGTAAGTACCTACAAACCCTTTGCCAAGATGAGCTAGTTTAGTGTTTTAGATGCCCTTTTAAGCCCCGATGAAGAATTTTTGTTGGTGTGGTATTTTGAAATCGATAATTTTGTATATTACCGCGGTTCTTAAATAAATTTAGAGATTAGCTATATTTATGGGAGTAAAATGATGCCAACACTATGATCCAAATTCCCTCTACCTACTCTGCCATGTGGAGGATACAGCGTGAAGCCAGAAGAAGAAATAAAGAATATCACATGTTTACAAAAATATATATTAATTTTACAGTGAAATGCTTCGTCTCGGTTCGTCAAAGCCATGGCCGGACGCGATGGAAGCGTTGACAGGAC
Organism: Eueides isabella; assembly: GCA_019049475.1. Lineage (NCBI taxonomy): Eukaryota > Metazoa > Arthropoda > Insecta > Lepidoptera > Nymphalidae > Eueides > Eueides isabella. Next base: position 14,439,979 of record CM032392.1, read on the forward strand.
AGCGTAGAATGGACGCTAGTGGCGTATTGGAGTACTTCGCGCCACTCCACGACTGGTTGAAGAAAGAGAATGAGCGTACTGGGGAATATATTGGATGGGAACCTAGTACTGTTCGTAAGTATACAGTTTCATGCATTTACCAGGTAGTTAGGTAGACATAGGAAAACTAGTGTTGAGACACTATTTTATAACTTTGCTAAGTATACAATGTAAATACAACATGTTATGGGTTCTGGAATCAAGGAAATGAAATATGTAATATTTTTATTTCTTTACTCTGATTAAAATGCAAAGCGCTGCGTTAAGTTCTGCCACTCAACAAGCAATACCACTAATTCGAAAGAAAGTGTCAGTGTCTCAAATAGAGTGTCTTTATAGCAAGTTCCCAAGTTCCCTCTGCCTACCCTGCTATGCGCGGGATACAGTGTGCAGCTAGAAAAATAAATAAAAACAAAAAAGCATATCTATATGTGTGTAGTTTTCTTTATAAATATATGAAAAAAAAAATAATAATACTACAATTTTATTTTGTCTTCATAGAATATTGTACACCAGAGCAAAAGAGCGCTATGGAGAACTCGGAGTTCATGAAAAAATTGACAAAAAGAGTTGGCCAATAAAATTAAATGATTGTTAAATTGTTGTAAATAAATTATTTATTGTTATTAATGATAATGACCTTTTATTTTCATTCAATTTAAATGTGAATAATTATAATCTTTTTTAAACGGATTTGGAAACCCGACGTTTCGAACACTTTGCTGTAGTCCGTGGTCAAGCGTTAAAACTTTGGGTTGCCAAAAATGTTTACCAGTCAATATACTTAGTTAACCGGCTTTTCAAGTGTTTCATTTAAAATGTGTAACATTCGCGAAAATAAACATTATTAGTTGTCTGAAGGGATTCCATACCATTTATCTATGTATGAGACCTTCCCTAAATATTTATAAGAAGTCTTGAGACCGCCATGGTAGAGTGGCACAACATTTGACTGTAAACCCTTGTCTTTCAGTTCAATTTCCAGTTTGGAAAATACAATAATGTCAATGAAAGCAAGTAGCAAAATAAATATGGCGTTTATTTCCACCTTTCACCAGGTTCTTCTGCTTACTCTGTTAAAATTGCGGTATACAACATGAATAAATTTAAAGAAGTAATAGTTCTCTTATTCTATTTTAACTATTACATGGCCAAATAGAACAGATGTTAAACACATAATTGTATTATGATCCAAAACAATTCCTCGATGCTGGGTCAGGGCAGCCATTGTGGGACTTCCTCCCATTGAAATCATTTTACGATGGTCGCTTTGGATTTGTACAGCTGTAATTCAGTTAATATTAATTATTTACTTAATTTTTACTTATAAATTTATGGGATATAGTACGAAGCTAAAATATATATTATTTTATATTTACGTACAATTGTTTGTCGCTCCTACAAAACAGCCGGTTTTCACAGCGAAAGAGCTGAAAGAACTTCTTTTAAAAAAATAAAATTGCATTGCCAAAGAGTTTTGTATTTTGTAATTGCTTTTCTGCGCTCTGCTGCTATATATTTTTGCTACTATTTATTGGTGAAAATAAAAGCAGCGTTCTTTTGTGAGTTCAACGTAGTCATTAATAGGTACGCTCGTTCGAGGTGAACTTTTTTTTTATGGACTAAACACAGCAAACGAGCGTTTGCGGGTCAGCGGGTCACCTAATGGTAAGTGATCACCGTCGCCCACTGCTTCGTGCAACTCCAGAAGAGCTACAGGAGCGTTGACAGCCTTTAAGGTGGACGGGCATGGGGCCCGGCTTTACCTAATGAGAAACGCAGCGGCCGAAGACAATACTTAAAGCCGGTTTTAAATATCGGGGGTGATAATACTCCGGTCGAGTCTGTCTGAACTATGATTAAGCAACAAAATATTTACGTGTTAAACAGAACATACTTTTATTTTACACCAGAACATAAGGCACACAAAGTGTTCTACATAAGACACATGGAATACGCCTTTACCATTTACAGAACAAACTAACAATTTAAATCGCCCTCAACATAGAAGGCATATACATACATACGTCAGCTCTCTCTGAGCCTTTCTTTTAGCTATATAATGTTTTGAGTTCCAAGGAATAGAAATCAGTATTCTTCTCTAGCTGGATCCTTTTATCAATGATCTTGACCGTGGAACAACATACAACTAGATGGCGTCCCACAAAAATCTAATATTAATTTTTTCAAGGCGATTCAACAAATATCTTAAAAATTGACAATGCGTTGATGCATCCTCTAGTACAAGTCATGGGTAGGGGTAAAATTTAACACGTAACCCGCTAGCTCGACTACCTCGTCTTAACACATCAAAAGATATTCTGGGAACCCGAACAATAGAACAGACGCCGTTCAATACATCTTGTAAATCATTGAAAATCCGTGAGAAAATGACTTGGATTTACCTAAAACAATAGTAATATGAATCATCATTTAAAGTAATTTGTAAAATTTAATATTGTATTTAAAAAATGATACAGCAATTGAAATTTAACTGAAACTCTGTTCTTATAAAGCGAATGACAAATACCATACAACCGGAACTAGCGCGGTGAAGAAGGGTTAATTCAGCATTGACCACTAAGCAAACATTGTCTAAAATTTCAAATGTTACTGAAGTAAAATAGACGCTACTGAGATTGTGGGCGACCGCTATTTTATTATAATATAACCAAAAGGAATTTGTCTCGGCTTACTTCGCCGCCCTAATTTTCTGTAATGACAGAAAAAAAGTTTTTCAAACAACTTCAGAACATGCTAAGCAAAAACGTCTTCAATTGACACGCAGGTGTAGGACCTCGCAAAAGCGAGCAACTGTAAATACGACAGTTGCACGTTCGATTTCCACTCGTTGAAATATATTTTTTAAATATTTTTATTTCCTATCTCTAGTAACAATGCAAGAGCGGCATTGATTGTCTGTGTCATCATCTCAGCAGTATATGTATATGATATATATTATAGAAACGTTATTATTACATTTAATATAGTATAAACACACACACACACACACACACACACATAGGCATAGTGAATAATACAGTCAACGGAGTTAAACACTGGCAAAAGCCAATAAAAAAAATCCAACAATTTACGTGATGAAGAAGCAGTAAGTATATTATACGAGTATATCAATGTCACCAAATTATCTCTTCATAACTCATATACTGTATAATGATATGATATCTATGCATTATGCGCATTACTATCATGGGTAACGACTCAAGGATATACGCTCTGTTAATACTAATCTTGGTTCTACGTCACAAGTTCTACTATTATTTATATTTATTATATATGCATGTGGTAAGGAAAAGATTGTTATTTAGACAACTGTCTAATGGTATCAAGTTTTCGATTCTATTTGTTTTTGTTTTGCCTTCTGTTATATGGTAGGGAATATAATGGGCACCTGGGAACCTAATGTTACGATACTCATTAAGACACTTCCATTTCATACTTACCGTCGAGTTCTGTAAAGGTTGAGTGGCGGAACTCACCGCCGCGCTTTGTTTCGTTACAAGGGCGAGAAAATATTAAATATTTTTATTATTCGTTTATATTGATACACTTGTCCCCTGCACTATGATAGGCCTCGATTCGAATCCTATGACAAAAATTACGAGTTCAAATTAATAAATAACTTTTATACATTATATTTTGGAAATTCTACTAAGCAATGCTTCAACAGTTCACGCTTTTCTTTTCCAAATGGTGAACTAACTAGTATTAAGACATTCCGTTTCTGAGTTTTTATGATATCGTTTTTAAGTCAGATATTGACATTGCAAGTATTTTTTATGTAACAATTTTCCCCACACCGGCCAAATTCGAAGCCGTAATCATCTCATGCACAGACACTCAGACCCTCTTCCATTGTACTATAGGAGCATAATTAAACAATTTCTCTTTGAGCACCAAAAACTTCTGTTTTTCACTTTCCTCCGAATTTGACGCAGTGCGTGTTGAGTTGCGGAACTCAACGCCGCGCTTTGCCTTGTCACCAGAGCGAAGGAAAGAAAACATTAATTATTTAAGCTAAAAATATGAAATATTTCATTTCCTTGAGTGGGGATCGAACCCACTATCTTAAATTAAATAACCATAATTATTATTTACCTATAATTATTTTTACTTTCAAAGCGCTGTATATTAAATACGTAATTTTTGGTTACATAATAAACATACACCTCGTATTGTATTATCTCGAGGTTCTCACGATAAACTGGTACAATGGGAAAATTATGCGTGTATCATATGACGGAGTTACGCCTGATCTCAAAGTATAGCTGATGCATTAAATAAAAAAAAATATATCTACGCTTAATTCATTTGATATCTGTCTTAGCGCAGTGGTATAGAAGTGAGACTGAACGCGACTGGTCGTTAGTTTGATCCCCACTCGAGGAATTAAAATATTTGATATTTTTATTTTTTCGATCTGGTAATGAGGAAAATCTGAAAAACACTTTAAAAAGTGCAAGTTCCTTATCAATCTCGGTTATACAGGGAAGGAATACAGATGATAAGGCTAGAAAATGTGAAGAAAAGGTATAAATAAGTATTTGAAACAACGAAAATTAATATATAAATGGCTCTTCTGTCTATCTTACTATAGGTAGTATCTTAATATATAAATATAAATGATTCTTCTGTCTATCTTACTATAGGTAGTATTTTCAGTAAAAAATAAGTTTAATTATAGAAGTGGGTATATACAAAAAGTACGTAAGTTATAATAATAAACATTTTCAGATATTATACAATCACATTGCAACTTAACACGCCGCTCAACGCTACATAATGCACTAGTTTCGGCGGAAAGTAGAGAACGGAACGGAATGTCTTAACATCGGGTGCTTAAATTCTTCTTTTAGTCCGTCCGTCCGTCCGTAGTGGGTCCGTGTGCAACTGTAAGTGCATTTGTAAGTTCGATAACCAATAGAGAAAATATATTATATAATATTTTCATTAATTCGCTCTGGTAACAAGGTAAAACGTCACTTGCCACCTTTAATTTGGCGGAAAGTAAAGAACAATTTAACTCCTCCCCTAACCGCCTTGTGCGGGAGACAGCGTGAAGCTGAAAAAAAATGATTATATGTAAATTATAGAATCGTCATTCTTAAGTATTTGTAACATGGACAGTATAACCGTCGACACGAACAATACATAGTTACATAATATTTTAAAAGAATCTTAAAAGATTTTAGTCCGCCACTTCCTGTACATTCACGCCCTATTTCGTCAGGTTATCGCCTCGCTTTCGCTCCGTTATCGCTTTCTTAGCCGAGCCCCTTTTATGACGAAGCAGTCATTTTAACTATTGTATTAAATGAGTAAAAGATTTTGTTAGCCTCACGCTGTTTTGCCACATTAGGTTCCCAAAAGAAGAGGAAATTTGGGAACCTAGTGTTAAGACACTCCGTTCCACTTCCATTCTCAACTTTCCGCTGAATTTGAGGCATTGCGTGTTGAGTGGCGGAACTCAATGCCTGTCTTGTTATCAGAGCGAAGAAATGAAATATTTAGATATTTAATTAGAAAATATTAAATATTTAATTTCCTCGAGTGGGGATCGAACCCACAATCTTTCGTTAACAGTCACACGCTTGTGTCGCTGCGCCACAACAGGCCTCGACTTGTTTGACGTTCAAAAATTAAGCTTATAACGTCTTTTTTGGAATAAAATATTTGAATTTGAATTCAAAAAAGACGTCTGTGCCTATAAAATATTATTGTAAATAGGATTTCAGCCACGGGTTTATTTGGATCTTTTTAAATGTTTTTCCTAATGTATTGTTATCATGACCCAGTCTTTAGTTAAGGTTATAAAAGAAAATCTCCTCAGTGACGATATTTGACCTTATTCCTGATATATAGAAGTCATAAAAGTGGACACTAATTGTAAAACGGTGTAATGACGAAAACCGCGCCTGTCGTGTTCTTTGCATAATCATTTGCTTTCCTTAGAGCTGGGGAATTTTTAAGTTGATATTACGAAAATTATATATACATACATATATATATATATATATATATATATATATATATATATATATATATATATATATATATATATATATATATATATTTCTATCAATAATATATTGATGATCGTGGCGGGTTGTGGGTTCAGTCCCAATTCGAGGAAACGAAATATTTCATATTTTAAAATTGAATTTTTAATGAATATCTTAACATTAGGTTCCCAGGTTCCTTTTGCATAATCTGCCATGTGCAGGATACAGCGTGAAACCGTGTGAATAATATGTACTTCGTCTTAAATACGACGTTTGTTGTCACAATTCCTGATCTGAAAAGAATTATTCCCATTTCAATGCTTAACACAATGCGTGTTAAGTTAAAAAATGAAAAGTGGGAAACATTGTAATATTAGGTTCCCTCTGTGTTCCCCGTCATATGTGGGATACGATATGAAGCTGCCATTTTATCAACTGAGAAGAAGTTTGGTATTTTGGGCTATACGATACATATAAGTATACAAATTAAGAATCGGTGATTCAAAACAGTTGTATTAGTTCGAAGAATTATGTATACTGTAACTTAAATGATGTGCACGCTGTATCCCGCACACGGCAGGGATCTTGGGAACCTATTGTTTAGACACTCCGTTCTACTTCCATTCCCCACTTATACATCTTCATAAATTGTAGTGTAATCATTATTTTTATTTATTTCCATTTATGTATGACTCAATTTTAAGATTTAATTGAATAAGTTTAAAAAAACGGAGTGAATTAAAATAATAGTTGAATTACAACGACAAAAGCATTACTCATCTTTTGTTCAGTTTAATTTGTATTTAATTACTGCAAATAATTATTTTCGAGGATATACGATTGATTCTCATTACGTTAAATAAAATAAAAAAAACACTTTACATAATATCGCTTTAGTCAAATCTATATAAACTTCTCGGCTCAGTGGTCAGTGGGCTTTAACGGTTTTCAAGAGTAATGAGTTCAGATCTCGCTAGTTTAGTTTATATACGAATAAAAAAACTATGTATGGAACATATATATGTTAAAAACAAGACTTACTTCTTTTTCCATTATTTCAAAGCATTTTCCAATTTAGCTTATTTAATTTATTTTTTGTTTCACCGTTTCTTTTTCATTTATTTGTCATATTTCTACTATATACACGTATTTAATAACTTTAAAATGTATCCAAAGCATAAAAAGTGACGCTGCACTGAACGTTCATGTAAAAACTAATTAACACTGCGAAATCGCTATTTGCACAAAGCGAATACAATATTTATGTAACCTTTTAGGTCTATCTTACCCTGTGACGTATTGCAAGGTCTTCTTTAGTTAGTACTTTGTGAAGAACAAAGCTGATTCACACGGCCCCTGACGAGCGGCTGAACAGTTGTCGACGCGAGCGCATTCAGGCACCACGCACCATTGGTAGATAACTAACTGTACAGCCATAGACTTGGTCAATCCAACATGGCCAGTGATCTCAAGAGATATGTCCAAATATGGACATCTCTTATAATCCTTTCCTTATCCTATGCTGATCCGCAGCTAGATTTACCACCTTTACCGCAAATTTCCACTCAAAGAAATCCGTATGGTTTTGGTTTATCCAGTACCCCGACCTTGAATAGTCAAAATCAATTTGATTTAAATAGAAATTTTCAATATAGTACTGGAAGACCCCAAAGTTCAGTAACACCAGGAGTCTACCCAGTGTCTTCGACACCTCCAGGTAGGATCAACCCTGATATAAGCAGCAATGGGTACCCAAGCTTGGACTATGGCAACGGAGGAAGCTTAAGGGCCCCTAGCTCAACTCTACGCCCCTATGATGACAGAAACCGCGATGACAGAATAGATATTACAAATGATGCGAATTTCAGAAGAAACGATCCCAATTTCGCCAGAAGTGATCCAAATTATGTAGGAACTAACCCTTATACGTTTAATCGGGATGGTAACAATAATATAGATGATAGATTAAATTACGCAAGTGTACAGCAAGTTAGGGATTTCCTTCATCGCGCGGACGATCAGGCGTCTAAGGAGTGTACAAATAACGTGGCAGCTCAATGGAATTTCGAAACTGATGTAAATGATGCAACTCAACATGCTGCTGTGAGTAGTTTATTTTTTTTTTACCGTTTTCTTTTAATTTTCTTCTTTTAATCTTTAATCTTTTAATTTTTTTTCACTTTTGTTTTTTTTTCTTTTTAAGCACACTGTATCTTACACATTGCTAGACAGAGGAAACTCGAGAACGTAGTATTATAACACTCCGTTCTGATTCCCATTTTTCGTTGATTCCGAGATATCGTGTGTTGATTTGCGTAACTCAACGCCGTCCTTAGCGTTGTTAACTGATTGATTTCTTCGAGTCGAAATCACAACTTTTACAGTCGCACGCTTGTAAATCTGCCTCACAACAGGCCGTGAACGATTTTGATTGCATTCCTAATTTTATCTGATATTTTGGTAACTTATAAAATCAGTTCTTTCTAAGAAAAGACTTCAACGAATTCTGTTATAAAATAAAAATTGCACGTACATGTATGTCTGTCAATCATTACTATTTGTTTTTACAAATATATTCTAATAATGTCTATTTCATAAGAACTGAGATTTTTCTTTAGTTGTCTTTACTTTACACAAGTATTACTTAAATAAAACGTAGCTGACGTACAACTGCGAATTTTCTAAAGGTCAAGTGATCGACTTTATATATAGAGTTTCTTTTATAATATATAGATTTTCCATACATAGTAAATGAATTAATGTAAAAAAGTTATGTTTTTATCAATTAGTTTTGATATGATAGATTTTGATATTAATAAATATACATTGTATCTTTATACAGTAAATTTAAGTTATTGTTATAATATCAGCGTAAGTATTCGTAATATATGAAATATTTAATATTATACATAATATTGAATATTTATCAGAAATAATGCAGATAAAGCAATGTTCATAACAATCGAATTAAGAAATGTATCAAGCCTTATTATAAAATGAATAAAAACATATATTTATATTAATCACGTCTGTAATAAACTCAGATTAATATTTGTTCTTCAAATACAATGCAACTAAATATAACTCATTGAAAACTTGATTGAAAATTGAAAACCTCCTGTGTTAAGATACTCCGTTCCCCAAATTACACTTTTTTCCCATATTTATAGACATTGCCGTAGTGCTTAGAATGGCGGAACTCAACGCCGCGCTTTGCTTTATCACTAACTGCGACAGCCTTTTTTTCTATTGCAAAGTCTATTATATTTAAAGAATATTATGATTTTTAATATATTTCTATTAACGATACTTTATATAACATTGTTTTAAGTATAGTGGCTAAGAAGATATATTGTATCTTAGAGCGATGTAAATCACACTACAAATGTATCCATAGAAATGGTTGTTAATGTGAGAACATTTGTATGGAAAGTTTCAAATAAGAAATGATATATGACTATAGTGAATATTGTTGTAACTTGTGTGTAACATGTTGTTTTATTAAAACATTTATGACAGAAGTTAAATTGATATAGCTTTACGGCTATAAGCGTGAGGGTCGTAGATTCGATACCCAGTGATACGAATAAATTATTTTAATTTTCGTTTTGGAAATATTTCGGAAATTTCCACTGCAACATAAAAGAATACTTTAAAACAAAATATCTAAAAACTGATGATTTTTTCAGAAACTCACATACTTACTCAGCTTCACGTTGTATCCTGCACATGGCAGGGTAGGCAGAGGGAACTTGGGAACCTAGTGTTAAGACATTTCGTTTCACTTCTGTTCCCCACTTTTCACCGAATTTGAGGTATTGCGTGCTGAGTGGGGGAACTCAACGTCGCGTTTTGCCTTGTTATCAAACGTTGAGTAAAGAAATGAAAACATTCAATATTTAAATTTAAAATATTAAATATTTCATTTTCTCGAGTGGGGATCGAACCCACAACCTATCGGTTATAGTCACACAGGCAGGAAAACTGTTTACAGAGACAAATCCGAAAATTTTCCTCCAGTGCTGTTTACAAGATAAAATGCGGTATCTAATTTGGCTACTTAACACACAAACTTTCCATAATAGGGCATGGGGAACAAAGTATTAATTAACTTAACACTCGGTTCCCTAAAGGTACCCTAGGTTCCCTGTCTAGGGTAGACAATTGGAACCTTGTAGATTACACCTGAGTTAGTCATATATGAACTAATATTATTCACGTCGTGACTGCACCACAAACTAATTTATTATCTTTTATTAACCGTGGGAAATATATAATGATATGTATAAGCATTTGCATATAGCAAATCATTTCCTACTATACAAGTTAAATTGTAATAATTAAATAAAAAAAAAAAAATAATAAGCGATCGATATCGACCTGTTATTGGAAATATAAAAAAGGGATACAAAAAATGACCGAGTTTAAATAACCTTTGGAACGTTTTTGATTGTAAATACTAAGATAATATTTTCAGCTTCGATGAATTAGAAGTGAATTGGTACGCAGAGGTTAATGATTGAGTATACACTTAGAGAATCGAGACAAGGCTTGGCGTTAAGTTTTACTTACAGTAGGGTCCAGTTTAATGTTTATTACAAAAATATCTTCAGGATTGATTACAATAACCGCGTTAATAGTCCCTACCCTTTACAGTCACCATTGTACCGCTGAGATCTTATTATTTAATTTTTCTTCTCAAACTCCCATATATATACAACACAGTGACTTCGCAAGTGTTCAGTTTTGCTGTTTTCGTTTAATTCAATTTCTACGGCTTCGGTAATCCTAAAAAATAAATGTTTACTACTCATCTGACTATTTAGATATTATACAGTACATACTCAGCTTCACGCTGTATCCGGCAGATGGCAGGGTAGGTAGAGGGAACTTGGAAACGTAGTGTTAAGACACTCCGTTTCACTTTCGTTCGCCACTTTCCGCCGAATTTGAGGCATTGCGTGTCGAGTGGCGGAAGTCAACGCCGCGTTTAGTCTTGAACCAGAGCGAAGAAATAAAATCATTAAATATTTAAATTGCAAATATTAAATATTTCATTTCCTCGACTGGGGATCGAACCCACAACCTGTCTGTTACAGTCACATGCTTGTGCCGCTGCGCCACGACAGGCATGTTAATACGTAAAGCGCAAATTATTTAGCATTTTTACAAAACGGCACAGATGGTACAGTATGAATCTTGACACAGTTAAAGTTTGCATAGAAATAAAAATAAATTAAATTGAATGATATAATAAATACGTACTCGTATATAAGTATACATAAACATTTTCATATAAAGTTATTGTATAAGTTTATACTTTTATTATCGGACCCGTGCATCTTCGCCAGCTTGAGCTATACAAATATTCATTTAACATTAATTTTGTTTGTTTAGATATATTATATTTTATATATACTCCTGTAAAACGCAGTTTAGATATACCACAGATTGGCCCCGGCAAACAAAAAGATACAATTTTAATTAAATTGTTTGTTTACGTTTTGTTATATAATAAAAATATTCACCTTAAAAACATTATATTTTGAAATCAAGGAAAGAAACTATGATTACCTACGGACAGACACTTAAATTTTCTCCTTATTTATTACCTCAAAATTGTATGAATGGGAACAGAGTGTCTCAACACCAGGTTCCTAAGTTTTCTCTTCTAACCGTGCCATGGGCGGAAGTAGGTAGGTGTATTACTACGTAAAATATTACAGTCTGACAATCAATATAAGTAGGATATAAGGATTTATTGTGCTATTGCAAGTATAATTAGAACGTTTTGGTAACTTCCTGTTATCAAACGGCTATTGTTATCAGTAAGGCACCTGCAACGCTGTCAATTGTTTATTATACAGAATAAGCCTTAGAGGAAGCATTAGATTTGGCATTAAAGAATATATCAATATTTTAGTACCTGTTAACTAATTATGTATATAAATACTGTTTTTTATATAAGTTCCATCCAGAAACGCGTAGGAGCATTGTATTTTAAATACTAAAAAAATATGAAAAAATGAAAAAAAGTCATCCCGTTCTGATTGAAATATGTTCCACAAATTTACGTATAAGCATACAAATAAAAAATGTATATATATTAAGATATATATATATATATATATATATATATATATATATATATATATATATATATATATATATATATATATATATATATATATATATACATATATATATATATATATATATATATATATATATATATATATATATATATATATATATATATATATATATATATATATATATATATATATATATATATATATATATATATATATATATATATATATATATATATATATATATATATATATATATATATATATATATATATATATATTAAGATATTTAAACTATTACATAACTTACTATAAAAGATTTTCAGAAGAAAAATATCTGAAAAAATATACAATTTCAGCCAATTTAATTACTGATTGTTTAGAAAATTTAAATTTTTAACCCCCAACGCTAAAAGAGGGATGCCATAACTTTAATGTGTCCTATGTGTATGTCTGACGCACTGTAGCCCTTTACAAGGCAAACCGATTTTAGATCGATTTTTTAAAAGAAAACCTTCTTCATCATATTTTGAACTGTTAATCCCGTTTAAAATCACGGCTAAGTTTTATGAAAATTGGATTAACAGTTTAAGAATAACAAGGAATTTTTCAAGACAATGAATTAGCTAAGACGATTTTAGGATTACAGGACCAACTGACGTCATAGGAAAGCAACATGGCCTCCAATGAAATTGTCAAAATTGTTAAAATATCTCTCTTTCAGCTTCACGCAGTATCCCGCACGGGGCAGGGTAGGCAGAGGGAACCCGGGAACCTAGTGTTACACACCGTGACACTCCGTTCCACTTCCGTTCCCCACTATTCCTATAAATTTAAAAAATATTATTATGGCGCTTACCGATTAAATAAAAAATCTCTCTCAGGATTGAAATAAGATAACTTTTACAGAAACAATCGTAACACTAGACGAAGAAAAACCGACGACCGACGACCGACGACAAATAAAAATGGCGGAACCGAACATTGTAAAACATAAAGGTTCTGACCTATAAGGCCTGGGACATACATACAATACGACAATTAATTTACCCAAGGCTGTTTATTGTGTTAAAGTAATTTTCAGTTGAAGATTTGTATTTGTATTATGCTACTTTAATCTTTTCTACGTGACATTCATTTTAATGAGGATTTTTAAACTTTTAAGAATTAATATTGATGGATTGATATTGGTTTTGGGCCTTCGTAAGACGAGCGGCTGCTAATATAATGGGTTATGGGTTCGATGTCCACTTGAAGAATTGAAATATATATTTTTTTTATTATTCCCGCCCTAGTCTTATATGTATGTATCTATTACATACATTGAATTATCGAAATGAGAGGGTGCGTAGAGAACAGTCTTAACACTCTGCCTTCCACACCAGGTGCCCTCTGCCTTCCCTTTTCCTTTTTTGTACTGGACACAGCGTAACACAAAAAATATATATCTTTTCTTTTTTTTTTTAATAATTTACTGTAACATTTCAATATTTTTTATTGATATTGACTAATAGAAAAATATTACAAAGGAATAAAAGAGATAAACTGTAGGCAGTTTAAAAAATCCATTCAAATTTTAAAACGTGCCTTATTATAATTGACATTTTTGAATCACATACAAAAAAATGTATTTTTTTATACATTTAAACTAAACTTTGTTATAAAAAAATATTAAAGAAAAAATAACGAAAGACGTGTCGTTTGGGTATCACGTAGTATTATCGGTGCGTGAAAAGGACTCTGATTCTTAAAGAAAAATCTTTTTAGAGTTCCTTACTTCAAAGTGGTAGGACAATATATATATATATATATATATATATATATATATATATATATATATATATACATATATATATATATATATATATATATATATATATATATATATATATATATATATATATATATATATATATATATATATATATATATAACAGCATGTATACAACAGCAACAGCATATGACTTAATGGTGAACGAGTACTAGGACGGTTTCAACAGGACGTGGGTTCAAGTTGCGTTACGTTTAAATATGCTTTATAGTGGCAGAGTGCCTAAAGAAAAGGAATTTTTTAATATAAAATACTTTGTGGCTCCACCAAAATTTTCTCGATTGCACTGTCTCTACTCTACTCAGTTAAACGCAGTCTCCTGCAAATGGCAGGCATATGCAGGGTAGGCAGAGGGAACTTGGGAACCTAGTGTTAAAACATTCCATTCCACTTCCATTCCCCACTAGCCGACGAATTTGAGGCATTCTCGATTGAAAAATAAATTAAAAATATATACTTTTCGCGTAAACATGACGCTATTATTTTTACTCATGATATAGAATCCAAAGTGTTTATAAATTAGCATTATATATATATATATATATATATATATATATATATATACCTATATATATATATATATATATATATATATATATATATATATATATATATATATATATATATATATATATATATATATATATATATATTTATATATATATATATATATATATATATATATATATATATATATATATATATATATATATATATATATATATATATATATATATAACAAAATTATCTATCTATTTTTTTTATACCCTGCACCAATTATATTGACTAACTGTATTAAACTTAGACACCTTCGCCTTGAAGTGTTCTCACGGTCGTGACACTGACGTTTTTTACATGCTATGCTTATTGCAAAACTGTAACTCGATAAGTAACTGTGGGTGTTTCGGTACTGTGGAATTTAAAAACAAGTGTTTTTTTTTTAGTTCAGACAAAGGGAACCTGGGAACCTTATGTTAAGTCACTTCATTCATGAAACAAATATCTGTTCCCTACTTTCTGCTGAATTCTTGAGGCATTGTTTGCCGAGTGGTGTAACTCAACGCTACGATTGGCCTAGTTGCCA
Source organism: Eueides isabella (assembly GCA_019049475.1). Taxonomy (NCBI): domain Eukaryota; kingdom Metazoa; phylum Arthropoda; class Insecta; order Lepidoptera; family Nymphalidae; genus Eueides; species Eueides isabella. The sequence continues at coordinate 14,455,048 of CM032392.1, forward strand.
GAGCGAGGGAATAAAATAATTAATACAAGTAGATTTGTTGTTGTAGTATAATTATGAAGATGTAGATAAAAAATAAATATTTACAAAATTAATGATATTAACGTAGGATAATTCTTAATTTTACGGATACTTCAGTTTACTACAGCGTAAAAGGAGCTTGTTTTTTGATAATTGCTTATAAGACCAAATAATCATTAGAAGGTCTAAATATAAATTGGGCTATTTTTCTTTTAATATATTCAGTTTTGTAAAAAAAAAAACATTGGCCCCAGTGTCAATTTAAGATACATTTCTAATGTATTTTTGATTTAGATGGAAAAAAGATATAAAAAACATTGTAAAACAAAGTGTTGTCTTCACCTAAAACAAATGTTTTCGAGTTAAATTGGTAATTGTAGCTGTATTTTGTTCTTGATTTATATACATACATATATTTAAGACGTAGAGTCAACAGGACTGACAATATAATTGATAATATTAATAGTTATAAGCGATGATAAATTGCAGTGTATGTCATTTATCTTACTGTTGGTGTTGATACATTTGTTTTGTTTGATAATATATATAGTAAAAAATCAACCATGGTCGTGGCGTACGGGCACAAAGACATTTTTTATGTTGGATCCACATTCAAGGAAATGATATATTTAATATTTTTATTTCTTCGCTCTAGTAACAAAGCAAAGCGTGGCGTTGATTTTCGCAATGCCTCAAATTCGGCGAAAAGTGGAGAAAATAATGGATTGTCCTAACAATAGGTTGCCAAATTCTCTCCGCCTACCCATCCATATGCGGGATACAGCGTGAAACAAAAAGAACTGGTAAAATGTGATTCTGACTCGCCCACTTATAGCTCTGTAGCAATCTCAAGATTGGTAGAGAAGAGGTACATAGTAAGTTAAAAATTTGATATACGTAAATTTAGTATGTGTATATTATATCTATCATTATATCGCTGTATTCATATTTTTTTGAATTAAGATATTAAAATTTAGGTATTTTTTTCTTTGTTTTTAGTATTTTAAATGTGCCTTGTACAATTTGTTTAACGATATACCTGAGACCTGTCGTGGCGCAGCGGCACAAGAGTGCGACTGTAACCGACAGGTTCTGGGTTCGATCCCCAGTCGAGGAAATGAAATATTAAATATTTTCAATTTAAATATTTAATGTTTCATTTCTTCGCTCTGGAAATAAGGCAAGAGCGCGGCGTTGAGTTCCGCCACTCAACACGCAATGCCTCAAATTCGGCGGAAAGTGGGGAACGGAAATGGAACGGAGTGTCTTAACACTCGGTTCCCGGGTGCCCTCTGCCTACCCTGCCTCGTGCGGGATACAGCGTGAAGCTAATTAAGTAAGTAAATACATACAAACCCTTTGCCAAGATAAGCTAGTTTAGATATACCTCTCTTCAAGGGTTGTTTGGGAGGATTTGATATTATTATAAAGGTAATAAGATTGCCTTTGCACAATCGGTACGAAACAAATAGGCTTTTACTTAGCTTCACGCTGTATCCCGCCAGGGTAGGCAGAGGGAACTTGGGAACCTAGTGTTAAGACACTCCGTTCCACTTCCGTTCCTCACTTTCCGACTTGAGGCATTGCGTGTTAAGTGGCGGAACTCAAAGCCGCGTTATGCCTAGTACCAGAGCCAAGATATGCAAATATTACATATTTAAATTGAAAATATTAAATATTTCATTTCCTCGAGTGGGGATCGAACCCACAACCTGTCGATTGCAGTCACACGCTTGTACCGCTGCGCCACGACAGGCTTCTGTTTGAGTTTTGTGTGCAATATAGTTTTTCGATTCTATTCCTGTTAAATTTTACGTTTCTTTTAGACATTAATTAATATTTATTTATTCTGGTTTTATAATATAATAAATTATATTAACAGACAGTTACTGTATAAGTTATTTTCTTTTCGAGATATGAATTCGGAAACTAAATACATACTGTAGTATTTTTTTAATTGAAATATCTTTTGGGCTAAAAGAGAGATAGAGGCAGTAAAATATTTAACTCTACCTACGTACAGTGACTTGTTAATTGATGACCGTTGAATAATCTTGACCTTAACATCACTAAAAACTAAAATTGAACCTTATAACATGACCACAGAATTAGAAATCCTTTGTAATTTGCTATAGAAAATCACTACATTGAAGAAATAATTGCACCTACTTGTTTCTTTTAGTTAATAGTGTTAACTTTTGCGGCCGGTTGTACTTTTGTTTGTAAACTTGAACTCGTTTTGTTTCAATGAATGAGGCTGTTTTGTTATCGTTTTGTATTATTATGGTATTTGAACTGTGTTTGATCTTTTTTAATCTTATATTTTAAATAGGCTTTATCGAATTGTTCTCTGCTCTCATTCTCTTGTCTTTATTTATTTATTTTTTGTACCTAACTAAGCTTCACGCTGTATCGCGCACATGGCAGGGTAGAGAGAGGGAACTTGGGAACCTAGTGTTAAGACACTCCGTTCCACCTCTGTTCCCCACTTTCCGCCGAATTTGAGGCATTGCGTGTTGAGTGGCGGAACTTTTCGGAACGCCGCGTTTTGCCTTGTACCAGAGCGAAGAAATGAAACATTAAATATTTAAATTGAAAATATTAAATATTCCATTTCCTCGACTGGGGATCGAACCCAGAACGGGGATTGGAACGAAGTGTCTTAACACTAGGTTCCCAGGTTCCCTCTGCCTAACCTGACATGCGCGGGATACAGCGTGAAGCTGAAAATAAATATAACTAAATTTTCCTAATTATAAACAAAGCTCTGGCCATTATCTAATAGAATCGTCAATGCCGTTGTACAATACGTATTCATAATCTCATATATCCATTGTGTGTCGGTCGCACACTGTTACACAACTTGAGCGGGTCTAGACGTAGCTTGAAATAGACAAGAAAATAAAACAAGGAGTTTTCTTTTGACTGACTGGCGTGTGACTGTAGACGCGACATATATATATATATATATATATATATATATATATATATATATATATATATATATATATATATATATATATATATATATATATATATATATATATATATATATATATATATAGATTTATTTTTTTCACTTTGGTCAAGTTTGGTCAAGTCTGGTCTGGTTTTTCAACAAGGCCAAGCGCGGCGTTGACAACCGCCATATAACTTAATATTAAATATTAAATTACCTCTGCCTACTTTGCTATGAGCGGGATACAGCGTGTAGCTTGAAAAGCTGTTGATCCATATTTTTCTAGTCAATATCTAAAAGTACACTAATAGTACACTAATATCTCTAATACAAAATTTATCATCACACTAAAATAAGTATCGCCTCAGCCACTGTATAAACACTTTTCTTAGTATCTTATATAGTTAAAAAAATCAATATAAAAGCATAAAAATCATTTTAAATTCTGCCACTAAGCATGCCAAATATCACAGAAATTACCAGGAAAGTGGAGAATGGAGTGTCTTAACACTAGATTTCCTCTGTTTATCCTGTTATGCGGGATACAGCGTGAAGCTCAAATGAAATTGAACCCTGAACCGTTGTGATCATTTAAACAAGAGCCAACTGTGTCACGATAGTGTCACGAGCTGAGATAATAATGTAACATTATTTTTAAGCACTTAAGATTTTTCAAGAGCAAAGTCGTTTATGTGTTTATTGTCGTGGGAATATAAATTTTCCTTGAATTCCATTAATTTAATTGAATTTTTATGAGACTATTTATATATGTAATTTGTGTTTTTCATTTTAAAATACTTCCGCTGCTTGCACTGGTTCTTTTCATTTATTTTCAACTTTAGTTAACTGGTGGTTAATTGTTTGACGTTCAAAATATAAACAAAATATGAATTTTAGCCGTGTGATTCCGGCTTAGAATAGAATCACCCTGGTGCTGATGGTGTTGTAAGAGGCGATTAAAGTGCGTGTGGTAGAGTCACGTTGCCAGTAATGGCAACACGCATGGGCAGACTCGACCGGATTATTACCACCCCCGGCATTTAAGACCGGCGTTAAGTAGTGGCTTTGGCCACTGCGTTTCGCATTAGGTAATGCCGGGCCCCGGTGCCCTTCCAATTTAAAGGACGGCAACGCTCCTGTAGCTCCTGTAGCGCTCGCTCGTTTGCCGTCTTTTCCATAAAAAAAAATGAAGCTTGCAACTTCTTATTTTAAATAAAATTATTTGACTTTGATTTTGAAATAAACATTTATCACAAAATTTCATGTAAAAATATAATGAATTTCTGAAAGTTTTTGATATTAATTTTAAACACGTTTTATTTATATATAGACAACGCTCTAGAATAGGTATACTATAAGGGTATATTATTACTGAACGATGATTTGAAAATGTCTATTCAAAATATGTAGAAAATTAAAGAATTAATATTCTTAAAGTGTTTTATAATTAATCCACTACTAGAAAGAAAAAAAAAACATTTATTTAAAAAACGAATAACAATTTCAACGTAGCAATTTTTTTATACATATTCAGCCTAGTATGCCATTTCCCACTTTCGTTGAGTGACAATACTTATATATATATATATATATATATATATATATATATATATATATATATATATATATATATATATATATATATATATATATATATATATATATATATATATATATATATATATATATATATATATATATATATATATATATTTATATATATATATATATATATATATATATATATATATATATATATATATATATATATATATATATATATATATATATATATATATATATATATATATATATATATATATATATATATATATATATATATATATATATATATATATATATATATATATATATATATAGCATGTCACTCACTCAGCTTCCCGCTATATCCCGCATATGGCAGGATAGGCTGGGAATAGACAGGGAACTTGAGAACCTAGTGTTAAGACACTCCGTTTCACCCTCGCTCCACTCTATTTAAACCTTGTTTATTTAAAGAAGTTCTATCAAAGACCAAATAATTAAAATAGCTAGTATTTAATTAAGAAATCAAACTAACTGTGAACTTGGCCGCATTTAATGAGAACAATTGTGATTTTCCGCGATTATCTCAGAGGCCGTTGGTAATGAATTACCTACCATGTATATCTAAATAGCAGTGTCATCTCAAGGTTAATAATTTAACTTCGTGGCTGTATTCAGAACATGGCAACGTAAGCAGAGGGAACTTGGGGACCTAATGTTAAGAAACAAAGTTCCGTTCCCAACTTTTCGCTGAATATAAGGCATTGCACGTTGAACGTCTGATCTTAACGCCGCGCTTTGCCTCTTTACCAAAGCGAAGAAATGAAAATATTTAATATTTCATTTCAAGAACGTAGCTAGACTGAAATAAAAAAAAAAAACATAATTCCAATTTCATTAAAAATTCATTATTTTAACATCGTTTGATAGTATTTTTGTAATCCTAAGATAAAATATCTATATTAATACGGAAACGGAATGATTCATGTAACGTGACAAGTCACCATCAACAAGTATCACGCCATTACCTGAATCATTATATAACGACTGACGAAGTGCACGCAAATAAAAACTATATGTAATTCCATTGTCTAAAGTGTCCTTCTTATGTGTGTTTTAATTTAAATTAGTATTTTTTTTTTAATTTTGCGCTCATAGAAGTTCATTAGCGATTAATGTATATTAAATATTTTGTGTCTTTAGTGGCGCAGGCCTAGGTATAGGCATAAGCTTGAGACTGTAACGTGCTTGAAAAATTGTAATATTTTATATTTTCGTTTCCTGCTGTGGGTAACATAGGGAAGTGCGGCGTTAAAGTACGCTATTTAACACAATGCCCGAAGTCGATGCAAGTTGAAGAACGGAAGTATTATATAGTGAAAGTAGTATGTCTTAAAACTAGGTTACAAGGTTCCCTCTACCTACTCTGAAATGCGAGATACAAAAATATATACTTCAAAATATTTATTTTTTGATTCAATTAGGTCATAAGAAGTATTTTTGAATCATTGCCTTACATATTTAAACTTTATACGCTGTATCCCGCACAAGACAGGGTAGGCGGAGGGAACACAGGAACCTAGTGTTAAGACACTCCGTCCCACTTCCGTTCCCCACTTTCCGCCGAATTTAGGCATTGCGTGTTGAGTGGTGGAATTCAACGTCGCGCTTTGCCTTATTACCATTAAATATTTAAATTGAAAATATTAAATAAATTATTTCCTCGACTGGGGATCGAACCCAAAACCTATCGGTTACAGTCACACTCTTGTGCCGCTGCGCCACGACAGGCCTCATATTTAAACTTAAAATAGTATTTAAGCCATGGGTAAAACCTACCTATATTTTAAATGAAACATAACGGGTAAAGCAATAAAAGAAATCTACCCGTGATCACGGACTACCGCAAACCGTTCGAAACGTCATGTTTTCAGAAATATATATAAATCAATATACGCGTTTAATCCGGTTAAAATTGTTTTATTTAAAATGTGTAATAAATTTCTTGTTACCTACCCTATCTATATATTTACTAAAAACTACCTTAACGGCTACCCAAAGTCATTAACTTAATGGCACTTTGACCTCCATCCAAATCATTCTTTGAGAGATTATGCACAAAATTACCACATGTTCCCATAAAAGGGACCTCGAAATGGTCCATTTGACACGTCCGTCATATAATTTGTCACACGCATGGGCATGGCCATGGTTTTACAACATATAATGCAGAGACCTGTCATGGTGGCCTTAAATAAAATAGATGATATGAGGAAAATAGTATTTGTAACTATTGCTTACGTTGGAATGCTCCGCTGAACTTCTATTGAATTCTAGAGACATTGTGTTTGGTGGCGGATCTCAACGCCGCACTTTACCATGTTACCAGAGCGGGGAAATGAAAATATTAAATATAAAATTTTCTCAAGCTACGATCAATCTCACAACCGGTTACGTTTACGGTATCACACTAAGCCCTATGCCTTGGTCACTACAGATACTAAATATTTAATATTAATTAATCTATAATAAGCTTCTCTGAGCGCAATATTAAAATATACTGGATTATTTAAGGAGTTTTAATCAATAATAAGGCAAGTAGTAGTAATAAGGCACAGCGCAGCGTTGACTCACCACGCAAACACGCAACGCCTCAATTTCGGCGGAAAGTGGGGAACGAAAGTGTAACGGAGTGTCTTAACACTAGGTTCCCGGGTTTCCTCTGCCTACCCTGCCTTGTGCGGGATACAGCGTGAAGCTAATAAAAAATATAATAATAATAATAATAATCAATTAAAATGTGATAAATACAAAAATAAATAACAAATTTATTTCAGACACAGTGGCATAGAGTCTAATTTATTACTTATTGATAGAATACTTCGTTACTGCCTGACATGGGACACCCAAGGGGAGTCGAAACCACTACCTATGGCGTTTACAACCGAATGCTTATGCGTTTGCGCCAGGATTGTATAAAAATTTGGCTTTCTTAGTAGCGCGTTCTACGTTAATTTTACATTTTCTCAAAAAGTATTTATCTTTGCTCACTATGAAATCACAGTGGTAATAATAATGGTGTAATAATGTCTGTACATGGAATCTACTTTAAAAAAAGTAGGCTCCTTTTTTATTCTGTTTGTATGTGCGTTACGCGTAAACGCTAACTTCTGAAACGGCTAGCCAGATATAAATGTAGTTACACTAATACATTTAGTGATTGTTTTATTTAAATAGGTTTAAAAATATCGAAAAGAATATAATGTTATGTCAATTTTAAATATTAAGTGTGATGCTGATTTTTTTTTTATTTTTAATGTTTAAATATCACTTTAAAAGTGATAATGTTAATAACATTATAACTATTAAGAACAAGAAAGTAAAGTAGATGAAATTCGACAATATATATTATTTTATAGCTTTACGCTGTATCCCGCACGAGGCAGGGTAGGCAGAGGGAACCCGGGAACCTAGTGATAAGACACTCCGTTCCCCACTTCCGTTCCCCACTTTCCGCCGAATTTGAGGCATTGCGTGTTGAGTGGCGGGACTCAACGACGCGCTTTGCCTTTTTCCAGAGTGAAGAAATGAAACATTAAATATTTAAATTGAAAATATCAAATATCTCATTTCCTCGACTGGGAATCGAACCCAGAACCTATCGGTTACAGTCACACGCTTGTGCCGCTGCGCCACGACAGACCTCAATACAATATAATTTATAAGTGTATTTAATTCCAGTTGGAAGCTCAACAACGCTACACACTCTTCCAAAGAGGTCTATGGGAGGCAGCCCAACAGATACCCCGTGGGGCAATCAGAGATTTTGGTACATTTAGACAGTTGCGAATGCTGTCGGCCATTGGAGCAGCCGCGCTACCTCCAGACCAGTTAGATAGAGTAAGTAGATTAAGATAGTATATTATATTATTGCTTTATGTTTTTTTACAAAATGTTATTTTAATTAGCCGTGTGTTCCCGAAAACCTTTAGGGCGAATAAAAATATAAATATATGTATGGGCGGTATAAATATAAATATATGTAGGTATGGATATTACAAAAAATATACATAGGTATCTATATAAAAAAATAATACATACATGAGGCCTGTCGTGGCGCAGCGGCACATACTCTAAACGACAGGTTGTGGGTTCGATCCACACTCGAGGAAATAAAATATTTTCAAATTAAATATTTAATGTATTCATTTCTTTGCTCTATTGACAATACAAAGCGCGGCGTTGAGTTCTGCCACTCAACACGCAATGCTTGGGGCATTGCGTGTTGGCAAAGGTTCGGCGGAAACAGGAAAACAGAAGTGGAACAGAGTGTCTTAATACTAGGTTCCCAAGTTCCCTCTGCCTACCTCATGTGCGAGATACAGCGAAAGGCTGAGTGAGTGTAAATATATACACTTAGCGGAGGAGAGGCTTTTGAGGCCTGTCGTGGCGCAGCGGCACAAGAGTGTGACTGTAACCGACAGGTTCTGGGTTCGATCCCCAGTCGAGGAGATGAAATATTTAATATTTTCAATTTGAATATTTAATGTTTCATTTCTTCGCTCTGGTAATAAGGCAAAGCGCGGCGTTGAGTTCCGCCACTCAACACGCAATGCCTCTAATTCGGCGGAAAGTGGGGAACGGAAGTGGAACGGAGTGTCATAACACTAGGTTTCACTTCCGTTCCCTCTGTCTACCCTGCCTAGTGCGGGATACAGCGTGAAGCTGAAAAAAAAAAAAAAACTTAGCGGAGGAGAATTAAATGATAAAAAAAATATACATATTTGTTACTTTCACGCTGTATCCAGTATAGAAGGGAATAAATAAATTAATAATTAAAGCCACAACCACCTCGAGAACATACAAAATACAGTCCTCAAACAATAATAATATTTTTTTAATATTTCAGTATAACCGTATCATCAACGATATGCTAGCTGTATACAATTCAGCGGAAATATGCGCGTACAATGAACCATTTAAATGTGGACTGCACTTGCAACCGGACTTGCAATATATCATGTCTCATTCGAGAGACTGGGATGAGTTACAGCATGTATGGACTGAGTGGAGAAGGAATACTGGTAGGAGGATCCGGGATTTGTATGAGCAGCTAGTTGATCTGACCAACCAGGCTGCTAGGTTAAATAGTAAGTGTTTTTTTATTAGTTTTTTAACTGGGTTGTGTGACAGGTTGATGGTTCGATCAGCATTTGAGGAAATTAAATATTAAGTACTTTCATTTTTTCGCTCTGATAATAAAGCCGAATTCCAATCGATACGTAATAAATTTCGTGGAAAATGAGGAGCGGAATGAAGTGTCGTCACACTAGGTTACCTTTGTCCCTGCTTTGTGCGGGAAACAGCGAGAAGCTTATACAAATATATATTTCTAGACTGTTCATTTGACAAGATTTTGTGATTAAGCAAGAAATCGTTCCACGTATATACATACATATCATAGTCATACATGAAGTATATACGTAACGCCTACTTCTTTTTCCAGAGCAATAAGTGCAACAATGTAAAGATTTATTGCTCGGTAAACTGCGTAGGCGCTCGGCCACTCTTTTGTATTTTCTTTACATTTTTATAAGTATTACACAATAATTATTACGGTAACTCATATTCTTTTTTTTTATTTTCAGACTTTACTGATGCATCTGCGTTTTGGATGTTCCCATATGAAAGTCAGAGTATGAGGCAAGAAGTTGATGAAGTATGGGAACAGGTAAACACATCATTATTTTTATTTAAACAATAAACATAATTCATTTATTTACATAAATATTAGGCATAATTAACGTTTACTTATAAAATACTTTTTTTTTTGTTGTAAGCTCAATTTTTAGAAATATAAAAATTCCCTCGAGCGAAACCTTTGAAACCAGTGTTCACATTCTGTTGTAATTAAACTTTTTGGTTCGCCACTAAATTCTTGAGGTATTCTTGAGGTATTATATGTTAAATTACAGAACTGAACGCCGCGCTTTGCCTCATTGAGCGTACCAAATTAAGTAAATAAAAATATTAAATATTTATCAAACCAATTCCCGTCACGTACAGACAAGCAACAAAATGGCTTATTTTAAATACCATAATCAAAATGAAATAATTGAAATAAACAATCCTATTTCCATTAATTCTTAGGTAAAACCAGTGTACGACCTACTCCACGCGTACGTACGACGTCGTCTGCGCGAATCGTACGGTCCAGAACGTATCTCCCGGTCAGCACCCATTCCCGCTCACGTGCTGGGTGACATGTGGGGCCAGAGCTGGTCTGGTATAGCATCTTTAACTCTACCATATCCTGGGAAGAAACTGATAGATGTGACTCCAGAAATAGTTCGACAGGTATGTAGATTTTGAGCTTCACGTTGTATTTGGTATTTAGCTGGGTAGGCAGAGGAAACTTAGCGTTAAGACACTTCGTTTCCTGTTGGATGGTGGAATTAAACACTGCGTTGTGTCTCGTTACCAGAGTTTTATTCCCCCTAGTGGCAATCAAACTGTGTCCTGTACATGGCAGGGTAGGCAGAGGGAACTTGGGAACCCAATGAAGACATTATGTTCCGTTCCTCACCTTCCGGTAAATTTGAGGCTTTGTGTGTTGAGTAGCGTAACTCAACACTACGCTTTGCAGGTTACGAGAGCGAAGAAATATAAATATAAAATATTACATTTTTTTCAGTAAAATCGAATCCACAACCTTGTCCTTGGCCTCTGACCTACGAAAGGCCTAAAATTTTCTCATATTTTTATTGCTTTCTTTATTATAGGGTTACACGCCACTCACGATTTTCCAACTTGCCGAGGAGTTCTACGTGTCTATGAACATGTCAGCGATGCCTCCAGACTTCTGGGCGCTGAGTGTGTTCGAGCAGCCCGCGGACAGGCACATTCATTGCCAACCTTCCGCTTGGGACTTTTGTAATGGACATGATTTCCGGTAAATACATTATACTTTTTTTTTGTAGCTTTACACTGTATCCCACAGACGGCAGGGTAGCCAGAGAAAACTTGGGAACATAGTGTTAAGACGTTCCCCATCTTGCCATCTGAGCTGAGTTTGTAGTATTGAGTGGCAGAACTCAACGCCGCGTTAACAACGCTAAGAAATAGGAAAATTAAAAATTGGAAACCCCTGAAGAGCTTTGATCACTCTGCCATATTGATTTACTATACAGTTGTGAATATATTATTGAAAATACAATATTTTTTATTTGATTTTCATCATTAAAAAAATATATTTATTAATGTTTACCACATATTTTTTCCATTTTAAGCATCAAAATGTGTACACATCCAGACATGAAGGACTTGATAACGGCTCACCACGAGATGGCGCATATACAATACTTCCTGGCTTACAGAAATCAACCTAAAGTGTTCCGAGATGGTGCGAATCCAGGTGAGTTAAATAGTTATATTGTAATAGCGAAAATGTTTACACTTACTTACTTAGCTTCACACTGTATCCCTAGCGGGGTAGACTGAGAGAATGGAACGCCGAGCTCTACGATCGTGACATATCTTTTTCGTCTCTAACCACATACATTCATTCAGATATTACATTTATTAAGGAAGGTTTTACGCTATATATCACAGTAATGATTTATATATAACACTCTGTACAAAATTCTTACTTATTTTTAATATAATTAAAGTGATATACAAAACGTAGCAAAGAAAAATACCTAGTTTTAGAAAACTTGTAATAATTGAACCCGTGCCTCATTAAAACCGTCTAAACTCTCTAACAATTAAGCCATACGTTCCCAATAAGCTACGTCACCATTCTTATACACTTGTTACAATTTATTTATATTGTTAACATCTCTGTAGGAATTATTTTTATAAATTTTTGCTATCCAAAGATTAGAATTATCATTTGGCAAGAGAGAAAACATAGTAATATTTTTAAAATTTTCTTACACATTTATATCGATATTCAATACTTCCTAAGATTTCTTAAAGTAATTTCTCTCTTTTCTCTTAGTAATTTCTATATGTGGGCTAAGACAAAGATTAATACTCAGCTTCACGCTGTATCCCGCACACGGCAGGGTAGGCAGAGGGAACTTGAGAATCTAGTGTTAAGTGGCAGAACTCAAAGAAGTAATGAAAACATTATATATTTAAATTGAAAAGATTAAATATTTCATTTCCTCGAGTGGGGATCAAACCCACAACCTATCGTTTACAGTCTCACGTTTGTGCCGCTGCGCCACGACAGATATAATATAATATAATAAACTTATTTTATAATATTTACTACATTATAATGTAAGCGTAAAGCTCATAACTTAAAAAAGCTCGGTCTCCGGAACTTTCCTGAATCTGAATGAACAATAAAACTAATATAAAACACAATCATCCAAATATATTTATTGATTATGGCAGTTTACAATTAAATAATTGAATATTTATAAAAATAAACATTTACAAACACCCTTTAAATTATAAGGCCCTTAATAGCATAACTAAAATTGAGAAAAATAAGGGCATTTTAAAGTTGATCGCGGATGCTGTGTTACAGAGATCTGTATCACAGGTACAATAGGTTATGAAGAGATCGCCAGTGCCGGTCTGACGTCTGCAAGAGGTCTCTCCCATCTCCTCTTCTATGAAACCGCATTGACGTACAATACGCACTTTGCCATAGACTGAAAAAAGAATTAAAGATCTGACTGAAAGAAGAATTAAAGAATAAAAATATTAATTTGTTGTTGGCACAATTTTTTGGTAACAAGGCAAAGCACGGTGTTGAGTTCCACCGCCAAAAACGTAATGCCTTAACTATTATATTATTCTGACTATAAACACGACGTTTTTCAGATAAAACAATTTAACACTAAGATATCAGACAAAACATGTCTGATTTATTATTTCTGTAGTAGCAAGGCCAAGCGCGGCGTTGAGTTCCGCCACTCAAAACCCATAATGTCTTGTAAATATAATAAAAAAAAAGATACATTTTAAACTTACTTTCCATCTTAATAATTCGGCAAAACGTAGATTCTACAGGGTTTATATGTTCCGGGGGGTCTCTTAGGGAGCAGTTAACGATTCCAAGGCTGAATGAGTCGAACTCTTCCCCACATCGCGGGTCGTATGCACTGTTACAATCGTAGCAGAATATTGAAGAGGCTTAAAAGAAAATGTATTAAAGGTTAAGTAACTAAAATTAGTAATTGGAGGCCTGTGGTGGCGCAGGGGCGCGTGTGACTGTTAACGTGACAAGTCGTGTATTCGATCCCCACTCGAGGAAATGAAATATTTAATATTACATTTCTTTTTGACTGGTCTGGTAACAAGGCAAATCTCGGTGGAAAGCAAAGTCAATGCGCTATATCTCAAATTCAGCGGAAAGTGAACGATGGGACGGCGCGTCTTAATACCAAGTAGTCACTGTTCTTGTTTCGAGCCATGCCAGGAAACGTAAAGCTTAAAAAAAACGAACACCACAATTTAAAACAAATCTTAACGTAAAAAAGCATTTGAATGTGCAGTAGCAAGGATTGTCTGTATAAAGGAAGCTATCGTTTCGGTCTTCATTCAATCATTACTTGATATAATTTTCTTTTCATCCCCCAATACTCAATTAGAAAATGCAATATAATACACAAAAAAAGTCATTAAAAAACTATATTTCGATATAATTTTGTCGTTCTTTCACTCTGCCTATCCCGCCGAGTGCGGGATACAGCGTGAAGCTGAAAAAAAAGGAACGTTACTGAGGCTAATTAAAGTTTTTTGTATAAACATCGAGCGAGAACATATTACTGAAATATGATATTAGTCATATAGAAGGGAAACCTTACGTTTACAGAATTGGATTAAACGTTGTGTCATGTTGAACTTGGTTTGAATTTGCTACGCTAGTACGACCATAATAGCTGACATTGGAACATAATTATACTTGAAGTTTCTATTAAAATAGCACACGGCCAAGTGTATGTAGATAATCGTATTTATATAACTTTTTTTTTAACTTCACGCTGTATCCCGAAGAGGGAACTTGGGAACCTAGTGTTAAGACACTCCGTTCCACTTCTGTTCCCCACTTTCCGCCGAATTTGAGGCATTGCGTGTTGAGTGGCGGAACTTAACGCCGCGCTTTACCTTATTACCAGAGCGAAGAAATGAAATATTAAATATTTAAATTGAAAATATTAAATATTTCATTCCCTCGACTGGGAATCGAACCCAGAACCAGTCACATGCTTGTGCCGCTGCGCCACGATAGGCCGCAATTTTAATATATATTATATAATATCTATATAATATATTTTAAAATTGCGAATATGGTATTAATATAACTATGCAATTATACATAGTTTTCATATAGGTTGCTATGTAATAGCTCATCTTTACGCTGTATCCCGCACACGGCAGGTTAGGCAGAAGGAACTTGGGAACCTAGTGTTAAGACACTCCGTACCACTTCCATTCCTCACTTTCCGCTGGATTGCAGGCATTGCGTGTTGAGTGGTGTACTCCTTTACCTTGTTGCCAGAGCGAAGAAATGAAAACGTTAAATATTAAATTTGAAAATATTAAATATTTAATTTCCTCCAGTGGGCATCAAACCCACAACCTATCATTAACAGTGACACGCTTGTGCCACTGCGCTACGACCTGCGCCTCAATTGTACATAATTTTCATATATAAGTTGTAATGTAATCATGTAAAAATATATTTATATGTCAACGCGCTTACGGATCTCTACGTTTACGTTTGTACAGAATAATATAGACAACACCTTTTACAATAATACACTTTATTGTAAGCACTGTGTGGCAATACATAACTAAACATGTATATTCGTAAATATTTTAAAAAAATGTGTCAAGTGCGAGTCGGATGCAGTCACTGAGGGTTCAGTATTAATTTTTCGCCACTATTTTCTTTGTGATAAGAAAATATAATACAAAAACATCAAGATTTAAGTTTTATAAGTACGTATACCATAAAACACTTCAATTTGGGAACACTAAAATATATACTTGTATACATAATTGTAGGTCGACGGGAAATACTCTTAAGCTTTTGATCACGCGGCAAATAAAGCTAACAAACTAGTAATATACCTATGTATAACAATATATTTTTAATATATACCTATTTTTATATATTTATATATATTTTTCTCTAATTTTGTTTAAAAAAAAATAATAATTATTATTATTTTAATTATAATCATAATTCAAGTCTTTTAAACACAACACTAATGGTTGTCCTAATAAATTTACCCTCGAAACAGATTTTAAAGCGATTGATATCTAATGAGCCGTATCTAAGTAGCGTGGAGTTTCAATGATTAAAAGATTTGTTATTTAAAATTATTAATACTTTAGTTAGTCAGTTCTTAGATATGTCAATTGTTATGTTTTTATTTTAATAAGGAAAAAAACAAAAATAAGAAAAAAATAATAATATATTATTATGACATTGAAATTAATTTAAATTAATCAAATATCAACGGAAAGTAAAGAACGGAAGTGTTTTAATGGGAACGGAGTGTTTCCCACCCATTTTCACACTTTACTTATTTAGTTTACGCTATGTCCCGCGCGTAGCAGGGAGGGCAGAAGGAGCTTGTGAGCCTAGTGTTACGACTCTCCCCATTTTTCTCCCAATTGTTGACGCAGAGTGCGTCGAGTAGCGGAACTCAACGCCGCGCTTAGTCTCGTTACCAGAGCAAGGAAATAAACAATTAAATATTTCATGTTTTCGAATGTTTTTCAATTCTTTAAAAGACTTGATACGTAATATTAAAAACGTGTGATTGTAAACGCGACAGAATGTGGGTTCGAATACGATATTAAATATTTACAAATTAAACATTTAAGTTTTTAATTTTTTCCGTTCTTGTAACAAGGCAAAACGCGTCGCTGAGTTCCACTACTCAACAAGCAATGCCTCAAATTCGTCTGATAGTAGGAAACTGAACGGAGTGTCTTAACACTAGGTTCCCAAGTTCCTTCTGCCTACCCTACCATGTACGGGATACAACGTAAAGCTGAAAGCAAAAAGAAAAGATTAAAATCTTACCATATTTAAAACTCAATGCCAAAAGCAGTATAATACCAATAATATTTGATATTGACACCATCTTGGTTATTTTCAACTGACAACGTAAAGAGTGTAAATGTAACTGAATTAAGTTGATGGTACATTGGATAATTTAATTAGAAAGTGCTTGTAAACCACTGAAATACATAATATTTTATATCTAACGCTCTGTTGTGGCACTGGGACACAAGCGTGCGACTGAAAACGTGATTGATTGTAGGTGCGATCCCTACTCGAGAAAATTAAATATTAATTATTTGCTTGCAAAGCGCGGCGTTAAGTTCTGCGGTTTGACACTCAGTACTTCAAATTCAGCGGAAAGTGGTGAATGGAAGTATCTATAAAATAATATCTTTTTTCACATAAGCGAAAAATGTTCATGCATAAAGTATTTGAGATGACATCTCAGTACTTACTTACTCATCTTTACGCTGTATCTCTTGCGAGGTAGGCAGAGAGAACGGAGTGCCAAACGCTACGGCAACATCTCAGTAAATTATTAGTTTTACTTGTTTAGCGACACTTTTAAATTATTAAAGTATGTATATTTGGGAATTAGTGTTGTATAATCGTATAGTTATTTATGTATACATTTGTTTAGAGGTCTGCTACGGCTCAGTGGCACAAGAATGTGCGACAGGTTGTGGGTTCGATCCTACTCGAGAAAATGAAAAAAAATAATATATTCAATAAATATTTTATGCTGTCATTTCCTCGCTCTGGTAACAAGGCAAAGTAGGGCGTTGAGTTCCGCCACTCTACATGCAATGCTTCAAATTTGGCGGAAAGTGGAGAACGGAAATGGAACGGAGTGTCTTAACACTAGGTTCCCAATTTCTCTCTGCCTATCCTGCCGTATGTGGGATACGGCGTGAAGCTGAGCAAAAATAAATACTTATACTTTATTTTTATCACGTTATTCACCTTCCTAGATTGTATAGAAAGAAGATTTCGGTAATATTAACATTCGCAAGCGTATCTAAGTTCAAATTTACATAATTTAAACGAACAGTTCCCCATGTTACGACATTTGGTCCGCGGGCGACGTGTAGAGAAATCAAGATATTGTGATCATTGCACGAACGACTCTATAAACGAAAGTCATCACAGATTATGCATAATATAGACAAATAACGAATGAAATTATCTTTGCGAAATGTATATTTTTAATTTACTTTGTATTTATTGGTCTTCTTCTTAGCTTCACGATGTATCCCGCACGAGGCAGGGTAGGCAGAGGGAACCCGGGAACCTACCGTTCCACTTTCGTTTCCCACCTTCCGCCGAATTTAGGGTTGAGTGGTGGAACTCAATGCCGCGCTTTGCCTTATTACCAGAGCGAAGAAATTAAATTGAAAATATTAAATATTTCATTTCCTCGACTGGGGATCGAACCCAGAACCTGTCGGTTACAGTCACACGCTTGTGCCGCTGCGCCTCGACAGGTCGACAGTATTTATTGGTATTGACACCATTAAGCCGAAGCAGCTATTATTAGTACTATAAAGTAAACAATTATGTCCAATGTTTATTATTGGCATGTTGGTTGTATTTAAATACATTTTTATTGCCCATTCCATTTTTATTTATTATGGAATGTTTCTACAGTAAGTTATTCATATAGTTTTTAGCTTGGATAACTGGACACTAGGTTAGTGTTAAGATACTTAAATTCCTTTAAGATACTTATTGTATCCGTCAAATTGTATTCAACGGCGGAACTCAACGCCGCGCTTAAATAAAAAAACATTTCATTTCTTTGGTTGAAGATGAAACCTGTTGTCATAACATTTTCATACATTATAATATTTTTCTTCTTAAATTAGTATTGTATATATAACATTTACGTTAAAAAGATGAAACCAATATTGATTCTTAAAATGCTAATTTCCATTGAACATATGTATAAATATTTGTTTCATAATAACCATGATTGGTCAGATACGGCGAAGGCTCTTGCTTTCATTTTAAACTAGCTTCTGCCTTCGAATATTGATATATTTTGATAATAATAAATCGTATAAATTGATAGGCATCATTTTGTTTATGTTAAAACTCTCCGTTTCATTCCCCACTCTCCGCATAATTTGAGGCGTTGCTTGTTGAGTGACGAAACTTAATGATGCACTATGTCTTGTTACGAGAACGAAGAACTTATGCGGAGAGTGGGGAATGGAATTGACTGATTTACAATTAGGTTCCTAAATTCCCTCTAAATGAAATATTTAATATTTTCAATTTAAATATTTAATGTTTCATTTCTTCGCTCTGGTAATAAGGCAAAGCGCGGCGTTGAGTTACTGCCACTCAACACACAATGTCTCAGAATCGGCGGAAAGTGGGGAACGGAAGTGGAACGGAGTGTCTTAATACTAGGTTTCCAGGTTCCCTTTGCCTACCCTGCCTCGTGCGGGATACTGCGTGAAACTGAAAAAAAAAATGACATTTTTTTCCCAATATTTTTGTAGCGCATCAATTTACCATACACGTAATAGTGAATTCACGGAAATTAATACTAGCGATTACGGTATAGTTATATAATAGACACATCTCGTTTCTACTATAGACATCAATGGATGTTTTAATAGATGTGGCTTGGTAGAAAGATATATCTTTTTTAGAGACCTTAGCAGGGTCGACAGAGGGAATCTGGGAACCTATGGTTAATATACTCTGTTTTTATTAAAATACTTCCGTTACCCACGTTTCGTTGAATTCAGAAGGCATTGCGTGTTGACTAACGGAACTCAACACCGCGTTTTGCCTCGTTACCACAGCAAGTATATAAAAATACTAAACATTCCAATTCCTCGACTGGGAATCGAATCTATAACCTATCGCGTATACAGTCGCATGAATGCGTCGAAACACAACTAAAAATGAATTCACCTCTTGACAAGAGGTCAAGGATCAAGAGGATATATACTTGTAACTATAGTATTTTTTTTAAAACCAACCAACCCAAAAGTTTATAAATTAAATTAATGCTAGGAGAACAAATTATCTTGATCCTAGGTCCTAGTTATCTTGTCACTATCCCTTCTATACGGGATACAGCGTGAAGCTTATGAAATAATATATTTAAATTAAAAAAATAAGACTTAATTAAAGTAAGTATTCATAGATATTTTGTATTACTCATATGCGATATACAATAGGGTTATATAGTATATTTTTTACAGCTTCACGCTGTAACCCGCGTATAGCGGGATAGGCAGAAGGAACTTCTACTGCTAAAAAAATATTTCTCATTTTCTGCCTAATTTTTCACTTATTGAGTGATTGACACACTCATTCACTATTTTTTAAATAATTAAAATATAATTATACCCCAAAGGGCGATTGAACCTAGGGTCATCGTATCACCAGTAAGCAATAAAATAATTCAATGTGCCACAACACGAAAATATTATTATTATAAAAATTAAAAAAAAAAAAAAAAGATATAGCTGTCACATCTAGACAGTACTAGCCAAACGATTACTTTTTTCACAAACGTTCGAGCTGACAACCAGGTCAAGTTTAGCATCGACAAAGGTGTTAGGCCCAGTAGAAATTGCGAATGGAATATATGAATAACTGATATGTTATATACGCTAGATACAGCTGTTTTGTGTATATTTTTTATTTAATTTTGATTTATTCTTCTTCTTCACGCTGTATCCCGCACTAGGCAGGGTAGGCAGAGAGAACGGAAGTGAAACCTAGTGTTATGACACTCCGTTCCACTTCCGTTCCCCACTTTCCGCCGAATTTGAGGCATTGCGTGTTGAGTGGCGGAACTCAACGTCGCGCTTTGCCTTATTACCAGAGCGATTTTTTATTTTTTATTTTTATTTAATTTTGATTTATTTATGGATTTATCACTATTTCATCTGCTTTTTTTTATATTTTTATGATATATTTCATACAATGCAAAACATTTGTGGGAATATATTTTAAGAAAAATAAAATATGTAACGATAAGATCATTAAATTGTTACATGTTCGATTCTAACGCGTTCGAACGATTATTTTTTTCAATGTTCCGAAAATTAGGAAGTAAGTAGTGAACGGGGTGCCTTAATACTAGATTTCATCTACCTACAGTACAGCTATACAGTGTTGCTAAAAAAATCTGATGGCAAGTAAGACTCGCCTTCCTTTATACATATCCGTCGACAAACGTACAGATGAACAATAAATTAATCGTACAAACATTTCATTTTTTTTAATGAGGTACGGAACCCTAAAAAACGTTATACGTATATATTTAAAATTATTAATATATATATATACAAGTCTCTTCTAAGTTGTAACTTAAGCCGTAAATCTAGAATGAAATCGTAAACCAGTTCAGTTAATTTTTCCGATACGTTTCCGTGCGAGTCTATCAATCGAGACGGTTCCGCGTTCGCTTTCTCTTATTACCTTCCATTTGTTCTTTTGTATCGATTTAACGTATACGAATTATTTATTTTAGATATATTTTTGTAAGAAACACTGTAAAATAATAAAATCTAGCTAAGCTTAGGCTAAAAATATATCTCAAATAAAAAATTAGTTTTCGAGACATTGTTAGTCATGTGGTGGAGCTCAACGCTGCGTTTTGTCTTGGGAATCGAATTCACAAACTTTGAGCGAAAAGTTACGTACTGTATGCTTTATTAATAATATTTGAATCTTTAACAGTGCAAATTATAAGTAGGTACCTATATCGTCAAAAAAAATGAAAGAAAAATGTACTATAATCAAAAAAGGAGGTCAAAAATATATTAAAAAAAATATATTTAAAAAGGTTGTCATATAAAAAAAATATATAAATTTTAAAAGTTTCCATTTTTCTTAATTTATTACACAAATATTAAAAAATACTACCGTACTCCATACGTGACGCGGGTTCAAATCCTGCTACGTTCAATTTTTTTATACGCATTTACATTTTACTTTAGTATTTTCTTTCCTAAGTGTGGAATAACACTTTAAAAAATTGTAAAAATATTAACATGTTGTTATATTAAATTAAAAGCACAAAACGTCAGTTATCATAAGCATGGGTAAAATGCACTTCTAATTACTCTATTTTATACACTTTTATCACTTCTAAATGAACCAAACATTTTATAATAATCAAGCTAATATTCCAATTTGATCTCCTCCAGGATTCCACGAAGCTATCGGCGAGGCAATAGCGTTATCAATATCATCACCTCGCCATCTCCAGACCTTGGGCTTGATACAGCGTTCTGTTGATGATACGGCCCATGATATCAACTACTTGTTCACGCAGGCCATGGATAAGCTGGCCTTCCTGCCGTTTGCCCTGGTCATGGATAAGTGGAGATGGGATGTCTTCACTGGTGATGTTAGGAAGGAGCAGTATAATTGTCATTGGTGGAGACTCAGGTTAGTATAAATAGATATTTTTAACATTTTTGGGAAGATTTTTTTATTATGAAATAACATTTACTTGAAGACTGTCGTGGAGCAGAGGCACTAGCGTGTCTGTGAACGGGATAAGTTATGGCTTCGATTTCGTTTTGGGGTAACGCTAATTCGATATTTTCCTTTGTTCGCACTGAATACGAGGCAAAGCGCGGTGTTGAGTTCCGCCACGCAACACGCAATGTCTCAAATTTAGCAAAAAGTGGGGTACGCAGGTATCTCAATGGGTACGGACACTCCGTTCATTAAATATAGAAGGCTACAAATATTAACTTTGGTTTCTCGAATATGTCTTTTCCTATGTGCAGAAAACAGCATGAAACTAAAAAAATATCAGCATTAAATATATGCCAATATCCCAAACAGGTTGAACGAAGTTTTCCTCTATTCAACGAGTTAATTTAAACGGACACGAACAAAAAGACGGGACGATTATATTATTAGATAATGATAATTGCAAATAACGTAACGTGGTTACATACGGTCCGATGAGCGGGGAAACAACGCTGAGTGGGTCACTGGTGATCAGTGTTGCTTCATATGAAGATTCTAGAGTTTTTTATAATTTTTTTGTTATACTAGCGGCCCGCTCGCGTCTTTCCCTGCTTAAATTGCATAATATTGTTTTACTATTGTAGCAATAATTATTATTATTTATTTAAACATTATTTATTTAATCAAAATATTTTATATCTATACTTTTTTATTTATGAACCGATTAAAATGCCTCAAATTCGGCGGAAAGTGGAGAACGGAAGTGGAACGGAGTGTCTTAACACTAGGTTGCCGGGTTCCCTTTGCCTACTCTGCCTCGAGAGGAATACAGTGAGAACCTGAAAAAAAAAATTAAAATAAAACATACACTGAATCGTCGAATAATACATTAGTAAAGCAATGAATTAATGGGCCTTTTTCAAATATAATTTTATAATATTATGTTAAAACGGGAATAAGAGCACTAGTGGCGGAGACACTAAAAAAATATATTGGCTTTAGTTTGTCAAATTCGTTTACCTCAGTATTTGTCTAACAAAACAAGGTATATAATCCTTTATACATAGTGCCTTGCTTAAATGATCGAAATATATATATTTTTTATAAATTCACGGTGTATCCCACATGGGGCAGAGTAGGCAGAGGGAACCCGGGAACCTAGTGTTAAGACACTCCGTTAAACTTCCGTTCCCCACTTTCCGCTAAATTTGATTGAGGCATTGCGTGTTGAGTGGCGGAACTCAACGCCGCGCTTTGCCTTATTACAATATTTAATATTTTTTTTATTTCTTGCTCTGGTAACATGGCAAATAGATTCGAGCGTCTTAACACCAGCTTGACAAGTTCCCTCTGCCCACCTTTCTATGTCCAGGATGGAGAGTGAATCTAATAAAAACACGAGAAGACATCTTATTATAAATATTCTTAGAAGATATGTTATTATAAATATTCATTTTACAAAAAAATATTTACGATTCTTAATTATTCAAGGCATTTTGGATGAATGTCAATATATTTTATTATATCATCATTTATTTCTTCGTGGACATACATATGTAGAAATATAATTTTACTGTTAGTTCCATAGTCGCAGATCACATCATTTGTTTAAATTGAAATACATATACGTATATTTATAATTTCTGTTTCTTTCGTTCGGTAGTTGTGACTTCGACTCTCTTTAAGGGCAATTACGAAAATAACGGTAATGTTATAACCCGAACAATTAGAAACACAGAACGGAGTCTTTACCAATAGGTTCCCATGTTCCCTCTGCTTAAACTGCCCTGCGGGATACAACGTGAAGCTGAAAGAACAATTTTATTATAACAGAAAGAATAATTATATCATAAATATATCATAAATATGTTAAATATCAAGATTTTTTTGTATTTACCGGGTCGGAGCAAAGACATGCAAACATTAAACATATCATTTCGTGGAGCGATCGAACCCAAAATTTTATGAGAAAATTAGATATTTATTAAAAGGTTTTATAAAAAAGAAAAATAAACAGCTAAAAATTAATATGTAACCGTTTCAATAAAACTAGTTTAACCATTTCGCCTCAATTGAATATAAATTATATATTAGAAAGGGAAAGCTTAAAGGAAGGAATCGTGTAATTTTGTTCATTTTCAACTTTGAGAAAATGCTTAGAAGTTAATAAAAAATAGATTTTAAATTTCTGTTTTGTAAATGTAGGTATATTATTTCTTTAGAAATCATATAAATATGTCAAGGTAGCGAGATTCGAACTGGCGCCTCTTGAAAGCTTTCCAAGCACTCTGAACAACTAAGCCATACGATCTCTTCAAACTTCGTTGAAATTCTTATATGATTGGTATAATATTTATGTTGTTAGGTTGTTAAGAGGCGCGGGTTCAAATTTACGTTAAATTTTTTACATGCTTTCCAGGAATGTATTTGTGGGATGTCACTTTAAATATGTTAAAAATATATAGTACCTACATTGTTAGTTTGAAACAGTTGGATAATGACTGGCTTTAAATGCGACGTAATAATTTTAAATTATTTTCAATTTTTTTTTTGTTAGACCAAGTATGGCGTTGAGTTCCGCCACTTAACCCGCAACGTCGAAAATTCTATGAGAATCCGGGGAAAGGAATATCTTAATTGATCTTTATTTCCTGTTATATAAAACTGTTCCTGTTATATAAAACTGTTCGGGTTCACGTTTATATCCTGTACATGGCTAGGGAACCTGGAATCTAATGTTAAGACACACCGTTCTAATTAAGATACTTTCATTCCCCATTCTCGTAGAATTTCAGATATTCTAAGTTGAGTGGCGGAACTCAACGCCGCGTATTTCCCTGTTAGGTAATAGAAATAAAAATATTTAAATTTTAATTTTCACAGGATCGAATGCATGCCTATGTCTCTATTATATCAAAGTATTATTACTTAATCCAAGATTATTAGGTTAACACTAGTAATTGTATGACTCATACAAGCTTTCCTTTTCCACTGGAATTCAAACAGCTATCTATATGCAGCAGTTAGATACTCAGTTCTACAATAAAATCTATAATTTTAAATGTTTTGAATTTCTAAGTGATGTTTGACTCAGCTTCACGCTGTGTCCCGCACATGGGAGGGTAGGCAGAGGGAACTTGGGAACCTAGTGTTAAGAAACTCCGTTCCACTTCCGTTCCCCACTTTCCGCCGAATTTGAGGCGTTGAGTGTTGAATGGCGGAACTCAACGCCGTGCTTTGCCTTATTAGCATATTTAAAATTTTTAAGTATTATAAAACAAACTTTTTATCGAAAAAATTTGAAAGAAGTGTTAAACTTAAATTAAGTTAGTGAATATCATTTATATATTTAAAATTATCGATAGAGAATACATATTAAAATATTACGTTGTAGAAGAAATTGTGCAAGTAACGGCTGTAGGATCGATTCCCGCTCAAGGAAATGGAAAATTCCATCGCAATAGTAACAAAAGAAAGCACGGCATTGAATCCGCACTTTCGTAAAAGTGCAAAGCTTACTAAATACGAAAATCTGTATCAAACGAAGACACGGTTTAAACTAGTATAAATATAATATCATATTTAAAAAGATAATCCACACTCTGTATAACTTTAGAACGTGCAAATATTTGATCTAGTTAGTAGTTAGTAATTGAAGACGCCGATACGGTCGAGGGTCGGCCTTGACTTATGAAAATTGTTGAAAGTATATTTGCTGCGGTGTATGTTGTGGGATGTAGCGATTTTCAAATATTTTTTCTTAATCTATTAACAAAGTAAAGAGCGGCGTTGAGTTCCGACACTCAAAATGCAATGATTTACTAGATTCGTAGTCGATTTGAAATACAACGCAAAATTAAATGCTTACATAATAATACTTTTAATAGACAAAATAATATATGTTTGATAAACTATCTTAATATAGTCTACTAAGTGTCCTTTTTTGGAAAATACTTGTCGTGGCGCTGGGACCCAAGCATGTGATCGTATATGTCGCAGGCTGGAGTTCAATCTCTACTAGAGGAAATGCTTAACATTTTCAAATTAAATATTTGATGCTTTCATTTCTTCACTGTGGTAATATAATAAAACGTTGAGTTCCGCTAATCTGTTCCGTTCCGCAACGCCTCAACTTCAGCAGAAAGTGAGAACAAAATAAAGTGTCTTAACACTGGGTATCCCAAGTTCTCTCCGCGTACCCTGCCATGTACGGGATACAATATGAAGCTGAGACAAAGGTCTTTCTTCCTCCTAAAGAAATAGAATCTGCAACCAATGCGGTCTCACTGAAATACACTGCCACATCGTCTTACTTATATACAATTTTTTTAATTAAAAAAAAAATGAAGCAAGATAAGCATAAAAAACCTATACCGCTAATATTTTTTAACTTAGACTCTATATATTGAAACAGCTTTTGTAGCTTAGCACACTAAGTCTATTTACGTGTATGTACGTTATGTAACTGTATATGACTGACTGAATGACCTTAATTCTCATAGCAAAATATTGATGAATTATGCTAAAGAAATATTTATTGTTTAGGTTGCAATATGTTAGAGTTGTATGGCTTTTATTATTATATATATTTGTTTTTAGCTTTATGTGGTATCTCGCTTAAAGAACTCCACTCCGCCAAATTGATTTGTTGCCTTTTTGAGTGGCGGAAATTAACGCCGGAATTTGTCTCGTTACCAGAGTAAAGAAATTATTATATATTTTATATCCTCGAGTGGGACTCGAACCCGCAATATGTCGCGTCGTACACTTGTGCCATTGTGCCACGACAAGCCTCGCAACTTACATCATTAAATCTTATAATATTGCTTATTAAATAGAAAATAAGTAGCTTAATAAAAGACTCATTTCTCTTTCTTATTTCTTCTTATTTTTTATTAAATTTGGTTATTTTTTTAAAAAAAATACGGTTTTTAGGGAACAATACGAAGGCATCAAACCTCCAGTACTACGTTCTGAGTTGGACTTCGACCCAGGTTCCAAGTACCACATTCCAGCCAACATTCCCTATATAAGGTAAGTTTTTCATAGTTATAGAATAAACGTACTTCAGATAATTATTTTGTATAAAATTATAATAAGTGCTATAAAAATTAAAACGAAGATTTCCATACATTTTTATTTAAATGGATCTCTAAATATTTTACCAAAAATATTAATGTTTTTTAAAGAAAAAAGAAATAAGTTTTGTGTGGGCCAGTTTTTGGTATTTTTATTCTATTTTATTTTTGTAACATTATGGTAATAAGGCAAAGCGCGGCGTTGAGTTCCGCCACTCAACACGCAATGCCTCAAATTCGGCGGAAAGTGGGGAACGGAAGTGGAACGGAGTGTCCTTTCACTAGGTTCCCTCTGCCTACCCTGCCTCGTGCGGGATACAGCGTGAAGCTGAGTAGAGTTGAGTATATACAAATGTCAGTTCCAAGTAAAATTATTATATAATATATCTTACATATGTGAATTAATACGGTATATTTTACAACTAAATTCTAAAACAGATGAATATTTTATTTAATTCTCACTACATTCTATTAAGTATCCTGAATTTCCGCAAGATTAACACATTTTATGATTCTTTTTCACCGGATTATATATACAATTTTACATGTATATATAATTTTTGAAAGACCGATATTTCCAATATTTTTTTTGTTTTTGTCACGGGTGAATGTGATAATAGATGAAAAAAAACTTTAGTAAAGTAAAGCAAAGTAGGGAATGTAAGTATTTAATGGTAATGGATACTTAACACTAGGTTTCCAGGCCCACTATGGCTACCATACAATGTACAGTATACAGCCTAAAGTAGAAAAAAAAGATTGCCGTAATCCAAAAGAAGGAAGGAAGCAATATATTAAGAAACTGGCTTAGATTTATTACAAACGTTCGACAATTTCGTGTAACGCGTCAGTTATGTAGATCACATTCTCTTTATACCTACATTCATATTGTTTATATATTCTATACTTTTGTCTTCTAAGTGCTGTTTTGTAACGAATTATAATCCTTTGAGTCATAAAAAATTGTCATGTATTGCATATGAGGTTGTTTTGATATTTGAAGGATATTAAATTATTTTAATTTTCTAGTTGTGGTAAAGCACGGCGTTCAGTTGCGCAATGTCTTGAAAATTATAAGCGTGAGGAACCTATTGCTTTAATTAATTCTATATATTTTGAAAAATACTGACAAAAAAAGTACTTAAAATGAACATCCATTTCTTCGACTCTCGATTCTTACGTTATATTTATTGAATTAAAGTAGTTTTTCTTTAATTTTGGATTATTTTTAAAATACATATACGTACATGCATTTGTCTTAGTAGTTACGTAATCGTAACAGTAAGCATACAGTATAGTTGAGCAACAGACTAGGGTGTCTAATAGATCACAATTCCAAAAAAAAATAATCCTATTTCTGATTTCCGTTGAAAATTAATTTTAATTAAATATTTCTTTCTTGGATTAAGAAATATGATGAGCAGAGAAGAACAAATGAATGCAGTAATAATTATTGCAAGTTTTCTATGCCAGTACAATAAGGAAGCTCTACATTGTTCGTTGCTCTATGTAATCAATCTTGGTTGCATAAATAATTTCTCAGTAATTATATCTTATACAATTTCCACAAAAAAAAAATATTTATTTTTTCATTAAATAATATTAAAATTGTTAAAAATGCGTTTAATTTAACTTAAATTTCATCAAAATATGGTTTAACCATGATCTTTATAAACCGTTACGTAAACTTTATGTAACGTTATGTGGATATGCGGAATCAGAATTACTACGCAATATGAGAGTAATTGTAATGACTTGCTTACAAAATATACGCGTGATTCCAAAATTTTATGACTGATTTGTTTAATGACAAGTCATATTATTTAATTAATTTGTGTCATGTCATTCAATAGCGAGAGTGTCAGTTCTAACGAAAGTGAATACTATATTGACACTTCTGATACTTAGCGAAAGCAATATCTTAACACGATTAAAAATGGCATTGTTTCATAATAAAAATCAAAGGCTAAATAAATGTATGTAATGTAATACTTTCGGTATATTTACATATACATTTCTGTAAATTAAAATACTTAATAAAGCCTAAACACAAATCAACATTTAAAGCTACAAAAACAAAATAAAAGAGATCAGTTCTGCTCAGTGATGGTATTCATGACCACCGTCGGATCCTCCGTAGTGGCTTTCATACCCGCCCTCGTGGCCAGAGGTTTCGTAGCCGTGACTCTCGTACCCATGATGCTCCTCATGGACGATAGGTACTGGCACCT
The DNA here is from genome assembly GCA_019049475.1 of Eueides isabella. Taxonomy (NCBI): domain Eukaryota; kingdom Metazoa; phylum Arthropoda; class Insecta; order Lepidoptera; family Nymphalidae; genus Eueides; species Eueides isabella. The sequence goes on from CM032392.1 coordinate 14,484,379, forward strand.
TCACAGTGTAAGGTACGTGCTTTTCTACTGGGTAGGCCACGTGCTTCTCAATTGGGACAGCGATTGGTCTGTCGACTGGAATGTGTACTGGAATAGGTACTTTCTTTTCAACTGGGTAAGGGATCACCTTCTCGACTGGATAAGGTGCTGGTACTGGGACCTTCACTGTGTAGGGCACGGGCTTCTCTACATGTACTGGCACTGGGTTGTCAACGTGAACCTTTACTGGGTAGGGCACGGGTTTCTCTACTGGATAGGGCACTGGTTTCTCTACGTGGTATGGAACTGGCTTATCGACATGGACTGGCACAGGGTTGTCGACGTGCACTTTGACTGGGTAATGGATGATTTTCTCGACTGGGTACGGAACATGTACTTTCACTGGTACCTTGACTGGGAAAGGAACTTCCTTCTCCACTGGGTAAGGATGAGGTACGTGGACTTTCACGGGCACTGGAATGTGTTTCTCAACTGGGTAAGGCACATGTTCGTATACCTTTACTGGAACTGGTCTGTCCACGTGTACTTTCACTGGTACTGGCACATGTTTGGTTACAGGGTAAGGTTTGGGGATATATTCAGGTACTTTGATTGTTTCTTTGACTGGGAAGTGTACAGTCTTGACTACTGGGTATGGCTGTGGCACGGGTACTTTGACTGGTACCGGCACATGTTTCTCCACTGGGTAGGGAATGTGCTTCTCCACTGGGTAAGGCACAGGGACTTTCTTGATCACAGTAATGGTCTTCTCATGTTCTTCGTGCCCGCCATGTCCACCATAACTTCCTCCAAACCCACCATGGTCACTGTATCCGCTGCTCTCTCCAAATCCATGGTCACCATAATAATCCGAGAGACCTCTTTTGTCTTGTTTTTTGTTTTCTTCAACCTGTTTAGGTTCAGCCTTTGAATCTTTTTCTGCCTTTTCCTCTGCCGTGGCCAGGCTTATAGCCACGGCCAGGATGAAGGAAGATCTCTGTAAAACAAATTACAAATTGTAGTCTATAAAATTGGATCAATAAACGAGAAAAGAACAATTTCCGTAAACGTTTCAGAAAGCAAAATAATTAAATATGGCCCAATTAATTTAAAAATGAACAATTATTTTACGCCATATATTAAAATTAATTTTTAAATATTATTATAAACATATTCAACTAACCAAGAGCCTCATTGTCGCTTTGTATGATGTTCAGCGAAGGCTGCACAGGAGTGTGCTGTGGTACACTTGGCGGGTGGTTATATACCGAGTGCAAGTAGTTTCGTCGATCAATGAGGCAAACACTTTCGCTCTTCCAACTCTACATGTATGTGTGTAGTATATATTTTTTTAACGAAGATCACGATTTATAATATTATGAGAAAATTTTATTTTGGTCAATTTTATTAGTTAATAGATATTTAAATTTTTGTTGTTTATTTAAGTATTGAATTGGTAGAATTAAAATTTTCTCTTTGATAGAAAATGTCTGTCTTTATTAGGCAGAAGGAAGCTAGTTTCGGGGCACTCCATCTTATATTCGTATTATACGATATCTTTATGTTCTATAGGCAGGCCCAGAAACACAGTGTTAAGACACTCCGTTCTCTACTGATCAATTTCACAGACTTTGCTTATTGATTTGCGGAATTCAACGCCGTACCAAAGTGCAGCGACGTGACATAATTTAAGACGAAGTCATATAGAAATTAATATATCAAAGAATTGGAACAGTGAAAAGTGTACACGATGAATGTATTATGTGAATGATGTGGGTCTATGTAGTAAATACGGTTATATAATGAGAAATATATAATTTTATATACTTACATAAATTAGTATTATTTGAAAATCAAAAAATATTATTATTAAATAATAAGGACACCACAACATTTAAACATATATGTACGTAAAGTTACGGGATCGATTCTCACTCGGGTATTTGAGTCATGTTTGCTCTAGAGAAAACATGGCATTAAGTTCTGGGGAACAAAATGTCTTACTTAATATTAGGTTCCCTCCACCATATTCTGCATACAGCATGAAGCTAATAAAACAATATTAATATAAATACATAATTATATTAAAATCTATTTGATGTGAGACACTATAAGGTGATAAATACAGATTTTTTTTTAATCTGTTATTCATGTTTTATGAAAAAAATATATTTTATAGATCTTTTGTTTATACATTTCGGTTTCAGTATAGTTTAGAGTTTGAGGCCTGTCGTGGCGCAGTGGCACAAGCGTGTGACTGTAAACAACAGGTTGTAGGCTCGATTCGTACTCGAGGAAATGAAATATAGAATATTTTCATTTCTTCGCTCTGGTTCCAAGGCAAAATGTGGCGTTGAGTTCAGCCACTCATCACGCAACACCTCAAATTCAGTAGAAAGTAAAGAAGGGAAGTGTTACGGAGTGTCTTAACACTAGGTTGCCAAGTTCCCTCTGCCTATGCTATGCGTGGGATACAGCATGTAGTTTCAGTATATTAGAGTAGTATTCTTTTTGCTTTATTTTTACGTCGTGATTATTAGAAGTAATTAAAAGTAAGCATAAAAAGACAATATATTTAGTATTTCTTTCACTTGATTTGAAAATATTAAATATTTCAATTCTCCGAGTATGGATCGAAGCCACAACTTGTCGTTTACAGTTACAAGCTTATGCCACTGCGCCATGACAGGCCTTATTTTTTTTGTATTTGGTTAAATTTTAAGAATTTTGTATTATTTTATGTAGGTAAGGTGTTTTAATAAGCCACAAATCCAAGTGAATTAATACAGGATGTATAAAAATTCTCTAAATTAAGATTTGAACTCACCTTTTCTCTCGCCATTATTTGAGAATATCTAAGTTACTTATCTAAGCTTGTCTAACGGAGCAGAAAGATAAATGACATTTATTGTTTTCCTACCTTAACTAGAGATCAAATATGATCTTCACCATCACTTTAGCGGCGTTGAGTTCCGCCACTCAACACGCAATGCCTCAAATTCGGCGAAAAGTGGGGAACGGAAGTGGAACGGAGTGTTTAAGACACTCCGTTCCGTTCAACACTAGGTTCCCAAGTTCACTCTGCCTACCCTGCCATATTCTAGATACAGCGTAAAGTTGAGAATGAGTACGATCACTTTACATGGCATTTCACTACTAAGCGCTTCGCCGGAACCTTTTTCTCTTTCTTTCTTGTAGCGTCCGAGGGTCGATGCGACATCGCATTCAATGATCTAAAAGCGCATCTACCTTGACCGAGACCGGCATTGCACCTATACCTCCTTTTGACTATCAGGTCGCTCGTACGCTCTTTGGCTTTGTCTTTTTAAACAAAAAAATGTTATGAGAAAAAACTATATAATTCCAGTTTTAGTTACGTGATTCGCACTAATAACCGTAAAATAACGCTAATTACAAACAAAAAGTAGTCAATTAATATATATCAAAATTTCTAGTACTACTACGTACTCTACTATATTAGTAATAATTTTGTCGAACTATACATTATGTAAGTGAACTGAAGTCAAATTAATGAACCGATATGTAGCGTAACTTTAATTTTTCCTTGATATTTAAAGCGTTTGTTGATTTTTTTAATATGGCTTGGACATGTCTTAAAATACTATTGAATAAATAAAGAATAATAGTTTTCAGTAAGAGAGATAATTCTGTTTTATTTGACTTATTTAACAGAGGATAGTTGCCTATTGTGATAGCTAGATAGTTGATAAACAACATAAGTCAGTACTAGTTGGAGCTCGCACTAAGAAATTAATAAAATTATCTATAAAAACGACAAAAAAACATTTTTTTATTATCGAAGCCTAATTCAATATCAATTTAACTTAATTCTTCAGAATTCGATGTTATAGAGGCATAATCTGTGAAAGGTTTAACGTCACTAACATGGTGTTATTAAAATGGAGGAAAATCCATTTTGCTGACTAGACAGGTTTATCTTCTTTAATTTTGGTTTTGGTTATAAAAGGAATGATAAAATTCCTTTGTTTCTAGATAGATTATTTTACAAAAAAATAGAGGTACAAGTATTGCATATGAAATGTAAGTATGGTTTTACAATAATTACGTAATAATGTGTTACGGAATACTAAAATAATCGTACGATCAAAAGTTTACAAAATCATATAAAAATTGTTATATTTATATTTTAATTTGCAATATTTTTTAAATTGTCATATTTTGAAACTATCTTTTAGGTAATTGCCGTTGGTAGGTTTTTTTTTATTTTTAAATATTAGTCACAGTTTCTCTCTCTCAGCTTCACGCTGTATCCCGCATTTGGCATGGTAGGCAGAGGGAACGGAAGTGAAACCTAGTGTTATGACACTCCGTTCCACTTCCGTTCCCCACTTTAATCACAGTTCGTTTAATGTTTATTTTTAAATAAACCACGATTTATTATGGACATAAAAGGGTAAGTAAAAGGTACTCTGAGACTCTGCAAAAAAAAACATTCCTTTCTCATTAATACTTCCGTTCCCCGATTTCCGCCGATCATCCGGCCCTCGGTTATTTAGATTTGCAGCTATCCGAACTGCCAATGGTCGATATATGTTTGTTTTTTGCAGCACCATGTACAATAAACGGTCATAACCCGATTTTAGTAATACATTCGATTGTCTGAATTATTTAAGTAAAAGTATATATATATATATATATATATATATATATATATATATATATATATATATATATATATATATATATATATATATATATATATATATATATATATATATATATATATATATATATATATATATATATATATATATATATATATATATATATATATATATATATATATATATATATATATATATATATATATATATATATATATATATATATATATATATATATATATATATATATATATATATATATATATATATATATATATATATATATATATATATATATATATATATATATATATATATATATATATGTGCTACTGTGCTTAAAAGTTACAAGTACTTTATCGATATGACGTAGTGATTTTGAGGGTCGATTTTGTTTATCTAGAATATTTTAATCTGATCTATTTGGTACAACAAAAATAAACATTACAAAAATAATAAGTATTTTGTATCTTTCGCAATGATTTCTTCGAAGGCATCGTAAACACTAAATACTAGGCAACATTAAAAGGCGTTTATATTATAATATGTGTGAAATAGACAGCAAAAAATCTCATGCTTTTCATTCCCATACATTGGTATTATAATTTTCATTAATTCAATGCAACTTTTTTATGTCTTTTTTACTATAAAACGTGTGACGTGTGTTAGTAAAAGTTATAGGTAGATTACGTCTTCTTATGTATGTTGACTTCGTATAAAATTCTAGATAGTAGAGAAGTTGTAGCCAGTCTAATATTTATATAGAAAATGTAGAAAAATTATAACATTAGAATTCAAGCTTTCTGGGAAGCCTTCCTGAAGCTTCTTTGAATCGGTTCTACTGATTCCAATAGGTGTGGGTTCAGTTCAGCTAGTTTAAAATGTTTATATGTTGTCTAAATAAGCATTTTTCTTGCTAAAACCTCGATTAACATTTTATAAAAATTGTAAAAATATCTCATACTTATATTATTTATTTTCATTCTAGTGAGATATAGTGCGGCGTTGAGTTCCGCCAATCAAAACGCGAAGTTAAAAATTAATGTTTTAATATATCCTTTTATATATTAACCAACAAGGAATCAATAAGCTTAAAAAAGTCTAAATACTTTTTTAATAAGTGAAGACTTTTCACATACATATTTTGTAGCTTCACGATAGCCAGAGGGAACATGGGAACCTAGTGTTAAGAAATCTTCACTTCCGCTCTCCATGTGAGCCTCATTAGCTACTATTAATTTGAAAAGACGTAATATAAATTTGAAATGTTCTTACATGTTCGCTTTTGGAAATATTTTAACATATAAAAAAATAAACGTAGAGGCCACTGAGCGATATATGTTGAAATTGTTATACGAGTACAGTTGTTACAAATTATTTGTATTATTATTGTAGAATAGACTCTTAATTTTTTATAAAGTAAATTTTCGGTATACATTATTGCTAATAAAAATAAATTGGCAAGCTATAATGGAATTTATTAAATATACTTTAAAAAAAATATGTGTTTTTTAAATACTAAGTCATAAACGAAAATATTTAAAGACATACAATAAATGAGGTGACGACTGTAAACGATAGGTCACTCGAAGATATTAAATATTTAATATTTTCAAATTAAATATTTGATATTTTCATTTATTTCATTAGTTCCTCCACTCAGCACGTATTGCCTCAAATTTGGCGGAAAATGGGAAACGGAAGTAGAACGGAGTGTCTTGACACTAGGTTACCAACTTCCCTCTGCTTACCCTGCCATGTGCGGGACATAGCGTGAAGCTGTGAGAGAGAAAAAGTGCAATAAATTGAACTTGGAAACCATCTAGCTACGAAAAAATAAATACAAAAAATAAATAAGTATAAGATTTTCGTCGTAGATTGATTAGAACATAATTACGATGCGATTGGCAACAAGCGCTTGGACTATGTCTTAAAGGAGCAGGTTCGAATATAGTTTCCTTCGGATTTTTTATAACTTCACAAATAAAAAAGTACCGATTTCATACATTGTTCTTTCAATAGAAAATCAATCTTTCAATAGAAAATAAATTTATTGTTGTTTATTATTATATATTAATTCGTAAGGCCAAAATGGCACGATGCTTATAAATTTGATTGCCGTTTGTGAAATAGTTATTTTAATAACCGATTCTCGTTCTATCAATCTGAAACAACAGAGCGCGGTGTTAAGTTGCGGTATCTATCTAAAATTGGCAAAAAGTCTACAACAGAGTGTCTTAACACTATCTATGAGACCTTAAAGACAAGTTTATTAAGTTCTAAACTAAGCGATAAAGATTCTTGTCTAAATCTTTCCATATACTTATCTCTCTCTTCTCAGCTTCACGCTGTATACCGCACGAGGCAGGATAGGCAGAGGGAACCCGGGAACCTAGTGTTAAGATACTCCGTTCCACTTCCGTTCCCCACTTTCCGCCGAATTTGAGACTGCGTTTTAAATGGCCGAATTAAACGCCGCGCTTTTGACTTGCTACAAGAGCGACGAAATAAAACATTAAGTATTTCATTTCCTCGACTGGGGATCGAACCCAGAATCTGTCGGTTACAGTCAAACGCTTGTGCCGCCGGGCCACGACAAACCTCAATCCATATACTTTTAATACGTAAACGTTCTTTTCGTTGGGGTCAATGTTTTAAGTACGTAACGTCATGTATAATATAATTATTGATTATATTTAATATATATATATATATATATATATATATATATATATATATATATATATATATATATATATATATATATATATATATATATATATATATATATATATATATATATATATATATATATATATATATATATATATATTAGTTATTATAGCTATTATTAAATTATTTGTTCTTATTTCACTTGAGATATTTTTCCAAAACGAGAAGATTGCGACTGCAACTTCGATTTCCGCTCGATTAAATGAATTATTTAATATTTTCATTTTCTTTGGAAATGCCTCCAGAATACGGCGGATGGAAGTGTCTTAATGAGAGTGTCGAAACATTACATTCGTTTACAGGTTCCCTCTGCCTTCCCTACTATGTTCTTGATACAGCGTGTAATAAAAAATACAGTTTTTAAGTTGTGTGGTGTAGTGCGTTTGGCTAATGAATTATGTGATCAAATCCTGAGTTCGATTCTGGCTCCGTCACTTTTTAGCCATCTAAATGAAGTAAAGAAAACTAGCTAAGAATAAGCTAAATTAATTTCCCACACACAAAAATGGCAATTGTACGATAGGTTAAAACGGCAAATATCACAAGTATAGAAAGCATGAAGTAGAAATCCGCCACACAACCCACAATATTTAAAATTTGGAGGAAAATGGGAACCTAAGCAGTATGTCTTAACACTAGGTTCCCGAGTTAATTATTATTCGTGAAGTTAAACAAAAACTTAGCTATCATATTACAGAAATTTGTGGACAAAAAAAAACTTATTTTAAAATAATGCTCTGACTATTTTAAGAATATAAAGCGAATGGCAAAAAAAGGAAATCACCTTGTAGGTAATCGTGGCAGTGATTCATTCGCCTAAATTATTTTAAGTATGGACAAGCTTGTACTGTAAACGCCCCAGGTTGTGGTTCGATCGCTACTCGAGGAAACGAAATATTTAATGTTTTCATTTCTTCGCTCTGGTAACTAGACAAACCACGGTGTTAAGTTCCGCCACTTCTTCTCGCAATACATGAAATTCAGTGGTAAGTGGGGAATGAAACGGAGTGTCTGAACATTAGGTTCCTGAGTTGACTCTATCTATTCTGCCATGTGTGGGATAAGCGTAAAGCTGAAAAAATTGCAAACATAAAGCTCATTCCTGTCATATGTTTATTGTTTTACATTGGATATATAAAAGCTTTCTATCTTTATTGAGGCTATTTATTAACGAAATAGAACCCAGAACAATGTTCTTTTTGTAATATTTGTCTGTGTCTTCTATGTGTTTGGGCACGATGATCTTGAATTTTGTTGTATATCAATTTAAAACACATTAATTTAAATCTTCAGAACAGCTGGACCGACTGCTATTGGGTTTTTACAAAAAAAAAATACAAACTTTCTATCAAATACTATACTTGAATCATATCGTCTACCTACACCTCAAAGGCCGGCAACGCACCTGTAGCTCCCCTGGTGTTACACGGGGCCGTGGGCGACGGTGACCACACACCATCAGGTGACCCGTACGTTCGTTTGCCTTGTCTTTTCCATAAAAAAAATATATATATATATTGAAAAAACGGCAGTTCAGATCAAGCGGGCGGAGCCGTTTGCGTTTGGCTAGTTGAAAATAAAATTCATAAACATAAAAATTATACGATACTTTAATTCAAACTGTGGTTGCTTGCTTCAAATTTGTATTTAATTATATAAAAGTATTCAAAATGAATACTTATATTTAATTACATACAAATTTGACGAGATTATATAATTACGCTCAGAGAAAGGGATTATCTTTAATTAAAAAAAAAAAAAAACATACTCATTTTAGCATATTAAAATTAAAAATGAATTTAGAAATATATTTTTTACGCATAATACTTGTTTTTTTGTTGTAATTTTGATAGCGATACGATAGCTGCGGATTCGGTACTTATTCAAAAAGCTGGTAATAATATACCACGACAAAAGCCTCAAAAGCTTCCAGTAGCTAGGTTTTGAGGCTTTTGTCGTGGTATAGGGTCATAAATGTGCGATTGTAAGGGCACCAAATTACGGGTTCGATTTTCAATGGAAGTGAAATATTAATTTTCACTTCTTCGCTCTGATAAGACGGTAAAGCACGACATTTCAGCCATTGAACTTATAATGCCCTCAGAATTGTGTGTGCGGAACTGAACGCCGGGTTTTGCCTTGTACCTAGAGGGAAGTAATGAAAGTATTTAATATTTCATTTCCTCGAGTTGAAATCGATCTCATAACATGTCACGTACAATAATATTTTAGAAAAGTAAAAGTTTTCTAAAAGTCTATTAAATACTCAGCTTCACGCTGTATCTCGCACATGGTAGGGTAGGCAGATGGAACTTGAGAACCTAGTATTACGATACTCCGTTCCACTTCTCTTCCTCACCTTCTGCCGAATTTAAGGCATGGTGTATTGAGTGGCGGAAATCAACGCAGCGTTTTGTCTGGTACCAGAGCGAATATATATATATATATATATATATATATATATATATATATATATATATATATATATATATATATATATATATATATATATATATATATATATATATATATATATATATATATATATATATATATATATATATATATATATATATATATATATATATACATATATATATATATATATATATATATATGTATATATATATATATATATATATATATATATATATATATATATATATATATATATATATATATATATATCTCATTCATATATAATTATAAGTTTCAAGGTTTATTTTCTTAATCTCACTCGCATTAAGGCGATGTCAAGGAATTAGTATGCAATAACGATATGATATATTTATTAACATATATACGGACGGTACTCATACATAACCTGTGATGCGGAAAGACAACTGGTGGCATTGAAGTACGCCTAATCGATTAAATTTCATTACTTTTCCATTTTAACGCTAATTTTCCAGATATTGCTTGTTGGATGGCGGAGCTCAACGTCGCACTTTGTCTACAAGAATAATAACATACAATCATATACGATCCAATACGATGGCCGAATATTTAAAAGCTAATTAGGAATCAATGTCTTTTTGATTTTTGAAAGGCCTATCGTGGCGCAGGGTACAAGCGTAAACGTGACTGGTTAAAGGTTCGTTCTTCCTCCGAAGAAATGAAATATTTAATATTTCAATTTTCTTCGCTCTGGTAACATGGCAAAGCGTGGCATTGAGCATGCCACACTGTGCCTTGTTACCGGATATGTCTTAGCGGAAATGGAGTTTTCAATACTAGGTTCCCAGATTTACTCTGCCTACCATATCAAGTGCGGTATACATTGTAAAGCCGATGCTAAAGAAACAAAGGCCTCTTACCACTCTTTCAATTTTGCAATATTATCTACTTGTATTGGCGACCCATCTCGAAAGAAACTACGTAAATTTTCCACCAAGCAAGCAAGTTTGCAGCAAGTTAAATTTGTTAAATTTATTACCGGTCATTTTACAGCAAAACTGCCTTTCGAGCCAGTGGTAGCTTCTTGTAGGACTGATATTAGACTGGGTATCTAAGTCCCTCATACCTACTCTGCATTGTGTTGGATACAGCGGGAAGCAAAAAAACATGTATTATGGCTAAAAAACATGTATTCTTATAGTAAATTTAAATCAATGGTGTCAAAAAATTAAAAATCTAGACATATTGTATATTGATATTGTACATGAGGCCTGTCGTGGCGCAGCGGCACAAGAGTGTGACTGTAACCGACAGGTTCTGGGTTCGATCCCCAGTCGAGGAAATGAAATATTTAATATTTTCAATTTAAATATTTATTGTTTCATTTCTTCGCTCTGGCAATAAGGCAAAGCGCGGCGTTGAATTCCACCACTCAACACGCAATGCCTCAAATTCAGCGGAAAGTGGGGAACGGAAGTGGAACAGAGTGTCTTTACACTAGGTTCCCGAGTTCCCTCTGCCTACCCTGCCTAGTGCGGGATACAGCGTGAAGCTATAAAAAATTAATTAAAAAAAAAAGATATTGTACATTGCGTGTACGATGTACGCACTCAGTGTATACATCAAAAGACAGTAAACATATGTATGAAAACGAGTGTCTCTATTTATCCCTGTTTAGTAGCACTGAAAAGTAAATCAAATACAATTTAATAAAGTAAAATATTGGCCTTGATATGATTTTTGTATGATTATTTTTGAAATATGGAGATGAACTAACATACTTATATGACTTACGAAATAACCAGAAGTCATGTAAATAAAATGGCAACATTACTTAATATCATACTAATTTATACTGTGAAATCTGAACACTTTATAATTGCATATTTGACAGTAGCTCACTGTATATAGGGTGTTATTACTGAGAGCGTAGTGGTATAGAGAACTCGTTGATTGGTCAATATGTCTTGTAATAAATATGTTAGCAAGATGTCTACTTAGATTACGGTCAATGTATATACAAACGTGCAACGTTTGTGACCTTCTTACATTTCAACTTCACGCTGTATACGGCAGGGTAGGCAGAGGGAACTTGGGAACCTTGGTGTTGTACCCGCGCTTGGATTTGTTATCAGAGCGAAGAAATAAAAATAATATAATAAATATTTCACTTCGAGTGGGAATCGAACCCGCAACTTGTCATTTGCAGTCACACGCTAGAGCCCCTGCGCCACGACAGGCCTTAATCATATATGATATATAAAATTCAACAACATTTATGTATGTATATGTTTTATTTTTTCACCTAAAGTGGTACCCTGTGGTAAATTATTGTTGTTTTCTAAATCCGTAATTAAACGCCGCACTTCACCTTGTTAAGTATTAACGTATAATAAGTATTAGCCATTTATCACACCGAACGGGAATCGAATCCCAACTGTCCCTTTTACGGTCATGCCTGATCCTCTGCGCCTCATTGTAATATATTTGTGACGTATCTATTTTAGATAAAGTCGATGTATATATTATATACGTAATACTTGTGACCTTCTCATAGAATTATGATATGTAAAGTTCAACAGCCTGTATATGTATGTATATGTATGTAAATGTATTTAATAACTTTTAAATTATGTAGAAGACAAATTAGTAGTTAAGTAACAATTTACATATGCGATACTCTCTCGGAGTGATTTATAGCCGTTACAGAAATATTTAAATATATTCATTTCATATATCGTTATTTCTATGGATATACCTATATAAATGGTGAAAATAATATATCATTAGATCAGGGTCAAGAGGTCTAGTGTAAGACACTCCGTTCCCGTTCGTGGTGGCACTCTACGTCGTGCTTTGTCACTTTTGTTACTTATAATAAGACGACGACTTGAGTTATAATAATAATTATATAAGGATAATTTAGTCTCCCGAGTTGGAATCGAGCTGGTAACTTCCGCTTATTCAGTCTGATGTTGTGGCACTGTGCCACGGTGGTCACTGTGCCACGGTAGTCACTGTGCCACGGTGGTCACTGTGCCACGGTGGTCATATTATATGATATACATATATATTTTTATTATATTTTGTGAGACAAAGTATATTAACATCAATAACTGTAGACATATATGTTACTTAAGAAAATATAAAAATGTTATAAAAGTAGTAATCTTTCCTCAACTTAGTCCAAAACAATAACATTCTAATATAACAGCAGCTGTTCCCTACTACGGTCTATGCTAAGTAGAAACATTTTACCTGTTTGATTTAGTCGTTCTTGAGATTAGCGCTCTTAGTCAAACAAATTCTCTCAACACACAAATCTTCCGTTCATAAATTTAGAATTTAGAAGCTGTAGATATGGCTAATCTAAATATTTTAGAATAAATAAGTTATTAATAATTAATAATAAATAAAAGCGACAGATTGTGAATTCTAGCCCCACTCGAGGAATACATTCGTTTTGGTTATAAGGTAAACCGCGGCGTTGAGTTCCGTAACTCAAATTCATCAAACAGTAGGGAACAGAATGAACTATCATCTAGACTATGGGAGTCTAGAAGATAGTTCGTTCCCTCTACCTTCCCTACTAACATACTACCTACGTTTTGGTATTGGTAAATGCAATATGCATATACATTCAGCTTCCTGACAATAATGTTGCGATACAAACGAGATAGTTTCCTAATAGTGATTGCTTTAATGTTTATACTCACAAATTGCGTGGAACAATTGATATTAATCGACTATAAATATATTGCCTCATACATCGTGGGATACTTTCGTTGCCCTTGAAAGATCTAGATACAAATATGGTAAATACTTACAAAATAACTTGTTATTATTTCAGAGGTTAAGTTTCATGGTCACTTTTTAAGTTGTAAGTGTAAATAAATATCGTTTTATTACATAAAAGTATGTTAAATATTAGGATTATTAAATTAAACATGACTATACTTTTACATTCATTTTTTTTTTTTTTAAATTATATATTTAATGTTTTCATTTCTTCGCTCTGGTTACTAGGTAAAGCGCGGCGTTGAGTTTCGTCACCCAACTTGCAAGTAAGTCAAATTCAGCGAAAAATGGAAAACGGAACGGAGAGTCATAACAATTGATTCTCATGTTACAGCGTGAAGGCAAAAAAAAAAATATTTTTAAAAGTTTAGTCCAAACTTAGAAAAGAATTTTTTTACTCACTCTTACTCACAGCTTCACGCTGTATCCCGCACATGGCAGGGTAGGCAGAGGGAACATGGGAACCTAAGACACTCCGTTCCACTTCCGTTCCCCATAGAATCTTTTTTAAGAAAAAGTAGCACAGAATTTGAACTGCGCCTCTTTGGATATCGTCCAAGCGCTCTACCACACCAACTGAGCTACACGTTCTCATCTAGCTACATCGAAATTCTTATAAGCAGTTACAACTTATTTTTACGATTTTCTATACTTGTTTGATAAGAAAGAATGCTACTTACTTAATTTTTTTTTTAAATATTTCAAGTGATATTAAACATTTAGAAAAAAGAAATACGCTTTTAGAAAACGTATAATAAATTATAAGTTTTCTATTATATAAGTATTTTTTTTAAATTTGTAAATAAAAATGATTTTATATTTTTTTATTATTTCGAATAATATAAAAATGTAGAAGTACTTAACAATAAATAAGGATTTAGCAGGTCTACACTCTAAACAAACGTACGAGTATGTTAATTTTAATTTTCGAGTAGAATTTGAACTTGTGACCGTCGCTTTCAAAGTCGAATGTCACTTAATTTATCAGTCACTCGCTATTTCACCTATAGTATCTATAATAGTTACTTTGTATGACATAATATAAAAATAATATGGAAGTAAGGAAGAAATGATTTTATAACTTGCATTAAAAAACATATACGTATCTTTGTTTACAAATTTCTCAGAAACTAATCTTCCTGATTAAAACTTATCGTGCAGTCTAAGTTTTATTAAAATCTGTTTAGTATTTTTTTTACGAAAACAACTTAAATATAATCATGCTCAACTTGGAGCAGGTTTTTATCATATAAGAATTATACGCAAAATGATAGTTATTATCTATTATATAACTAAATGTATTTAAAGTTGAATGAAAATGACACTAATTAAATGAAACTATATATATATTGATAAAAACAAGGGAAATACAACGCCGGTGTGACCGCAGGCGGTGTCTAGTTCGGTACTGGCGCAGAGAAAACATTAAACTAAGTAAAAATATAAGCAAATAATACCTTTTTTTTTCAGCTTCACGCTATATCCCGCACATGGCAGGGTAGGCGGAGAAAACCTAGGAACTTAGAATTTTAGGCATTGCGGGTTGAGTGGTGGAACTCAACGAATTTTAAATATTTAATTTCCTCAAGTAGGGATCGAAAGCCTTTACATGCACACGCTTGTATACCTGACAGACCTCAATTTATTTGGCGAACCAAATTAAAAAAAAAAAAAAAAAAAACAAAATAAAAAAAATATCATTGACTATCTTTTCAAAGTGTTTATAGCTCCTAAGCTGCTAAACCCTTTTTTCATAAAACGTAGTACATGTGATGAATCAGGCTATTGAATTAAAAAAAAATACACTTGAATCAGTTCATTCGTTCAGGAAATATAGTACCACAGACAAACACACAGATTACCTGTGCGTCTGTTGTTCTACACAAACTGGTTGAATTTATAATACCTACCTTTTTGTGCCGGTGGTTAAAAAGATTATTAAAAAGCCGTATACGCATCATAAACTAAATAATTAATTTAATATTATGTTTTTATTTGTAATAAAAAACTCTTATATTTTTTATTATTATTACATTATACCACTTGGCTTAAAGATATATTACTGTGCTCATTTTATGTCTTTTTCATTCTGGCAACTCAAGAAGTCAAATGAAGCAAAGAAAAATCGATTTTTCCATTTGCAGCTCATAATTTTTATATATTTCAAATAATACTATATACTGTAATAATGCATAATAATATTAAAATTAATTGTTTATATCACAGTATATCAGATCGGCACAGTTAAAGTGCGGAAGAAAGCGCGTGCGGCCGCGATCACAACGCTCGCTTACATAACATTGCATTTTATTTGCAAACAAAAATGTTTTAAATATAGTACATAATGTTTACAGCACTAGAGGCTTTTAATATATATTGAGGCCTGTATCGACGTAGGGGCACAAGCGTGTGATTGTATACGCGACAGGCTGTGGGTTCGATCGCAATCGAAGATTTTTTTTTCTGTTTTTTTTTTTTTTCAGCTTCACACTGTATCCCGCACGAGGCAGGGTAGGCAGAGGGAACCCAGGAACCTAGTGTTAAGACACTCAGTTCCACTTCTGTTCCCCACTTTCTGCCGAATGAGGCATTGAGGCATTGCGTGTTGAGTGGCGGAACTCGACGCCGCGCTTTGCCTTATTACCAGGGCGAAGAAATGAAACATTAAAGATTTAAATTGAAAATATTAAATATTTCATTTTCTCGACTGGGAATCGAACCCAGAACCTGTAGGTTACAGTCACATGTGTCTTTGAGTAACGTAACTCAGTGACGCGTTTTGCCTTGTTTACCATAAAGTAATTAAAATATCGAAGAAATTAATCATTCAATATTTAAATTTCTTTATGGTAAACAAGGCAAAACGCGTCACTGAGTTTCGTTACTCAACACGCAGTTGAAATTGGGCTAAACTGGGGATTTGGAATGGAAGATTAAAAACGGAGTGCCTCAAAATTAGGATCCCAAGTCCTCAATACCTCTACTTACCCTGCCATGTACCGGGATACAACGTAAAGCTGAAAAAAAAATACGTTTACATACAATAAATAATTGTAAATCTGTAAACTCGGGAACCATTCCAACAATCTCTTTGCCTAAGGATTTAATTTTAGTGAACTATGGGTTAGATATTTGACTTGGACATTTATTTTCATATATGGAATGTTGGATATATTTTTTTTTAATTTAAAATAGTAGTTCTAGAGTATAGGGTGTTCAACTAACTCTTAGTTAATCATAATTATAATAAATAATTATACTAATATTCCGTTCCGTTCTTTATTAGAAACGGTTTAAAATATATTAAAATCACTTTTTTGACTGAATATTACTAGTAAGTAATAAAGAGGCTTGTTATAGTGCAGTGGTATAGACGTGTGACTGTTAACACAGACAGGTTGTAGGTTCGATCCTAACACGAGAAAATGAAATATTCAATATTTTTAATTTAAATATTTAATGTTTTCATTTCTTACCGCTCTGGTAACAAAACCATGCGCGGCGTTAAGGTCCACCACTTAACACGCAATGCCTAAATTTCGCCAGAGAGTGGGGAACGGAACGGAGTGTCTTAGCACTAAGTGATACAGTGTGGAACAACAAATATCTATTTAAATAGTATGATGTATTCAAATTCAATATAAAATCCACAAGAAACTACGTAATTGGGTTACCTAAGCGCGTTGTTCAATATTTTACGAGTTCTAATAATAAATGTTTATTACGATATGACTTTACGTCTTGAACACAGTGTATACAATTATTTTTATCTAACGTTCGACTTCTAATAAATAATTTGTTTGTTTTATTTATCTAGTATATTGACGGTGCTGTATGTAAACGAGAGGGTCGTGGGTTCGATTTTTACTGGGAGAAATGAAATATTTCATACTTTTTTTATTTCTACGCTCTGGTAACACCAGGTTGGACGTAATGCCTTAAGATTTTGACGGAAAGTGGGAAATGAAAGTCGCCTGATGGGATCAGAGTGTCTTAATACGAGGTTCCCAGGTTCCTTCTACCTATCCTACTATATGTAAGACATAATATGAGGACTTAGTGTTGATACACTACATTACTTTTCCCAAATTTGTACCGAATTTGAGGCGTTGCGTGTTTAGTGGCGGAACTCAACGCCGCGCTTTGTTGAGTGAGAATCGAAGTCACATCTTGTTACGTTTAAATTAGCATATTTGTGCCCCTGTCTCATGACAAGCTTCAGGATTGTTTAAAAGATAAACAATTGTATTCTGATGAATGATTCTGTTAAATTTCTTTCTTCTATTAACAGTGTTCTGACTTTATGGCGAGTCGTTTTATAGACAATTCCTAAAGTACTTGCAATTGTCTACTTAAATTTAGGTGTTGCCAGACTTATTCTTGGTTCGATTCTCGTGCGTTGAAATAAAATATTTATTTTTTATTTTTTTTATTTATAATCTATAAATGCACGCGATCAAATTCAAAATAGTAACATTTAGTTGTTTTTATTCTTTATTAACTGTTACATTGAAATTATGGAAGCTTATAGATAATATTATCTAATTTTTTCGTGTTTTAAGTCTCTCTTCAACAGCTGTAAAACATTTATAAAATAGCACGTTCGCTAGATACTTAGAAAACCATTAACACAGTAAACTAATAAGGTTCATGTAATTTTCTCGTTCGAATTGCGTGTGGGGGGCGGAACTCAACAAACTTTATCTCATTAGGGTGAAAGCAATGCGGCGTTGAAATACGCCACTTAACTCGCAATATTTTAATTTCAATGAAAGGTAGGAACCGGAAGTGTATGTATATAGCAGAGTAGAAAGAGGGAACCTAGGGTTCCCATTTGATCGAGAGGAGGTTACTTCAATTCTTTATCTTTTAACCAGAGAAAAAAAATATGGAACCTACAACCGTTGTTTTTCAGTGTTACTGGGCCACAAAGGCCTTATTTAAAAATATTCAAGTACATACTTAACATCACGCTGTATCCAGAAAAGGATGGCCGGAGGGAACTTGGGAACCTAGTGTTAACTCACTCCGTTCCGTTTCCCACTTTATATTATAGTATTTTTTTAATAATAGATGTTTAACTTTCGTTTTCTCTTTTAAAACATTCATACATACACAGTTATGTAGAGCAGTTAATACATAATTAACACCTATGTGTTATAAATGTAGCGTTAAACAATGCAAAATTCATATAACCGGATATATTACGAAATATCGAATCGATCAAAATAATAGACAACGTTGTAAATCAAAATTAATATAATTTCTAAAATTGCTGCCTGAAGCTCAGCTTTTTAAGGCTGTAAATTGTCTCTATGTAGAACAGGAGATATTATAGAGAAACATAGGTTTGAGACTTGCCGTGGCGCAGCGGCACAAGCGTACGAATATAACCGACAGGTTGTAGGTGTTCTTAGCGCTTTCTGAATATTCATAATTCAATAAATATATTTACGATAAAATAATGAATTTTTTAGCTGAGAGTATTCCACGTTTGTCAGCATATTGAAGCTAAAATATTAACTTCAGTTCCCCAACGAAGAATCCAACCTACAACCTAGTAAAGTAACACGCCTGTGCCTCGGCAAAATGGCCTTATAAATTATCCTACGCTCAGCTTCACGCTGTATCCAACACACAGCAGAGAACTTGGGAATCTATTGTTTATACACTCCGTTCCACTTTTGTTCCCCTTGCATTGCGTGTTGAGTGACGGAACTCAACGCCGCATTTCGCCTTGTACCAGAGGGAAGAAATAAAACATTAAATATTTAATTTGAAAATATGAAATATTTCATTTCTTTGAGTGGAGATCGAACCCAGAACCTGTCGGTTACAGTCACACTTTTGTGCCGCTGTGCCACGACAGGCCTCTAAATAAAAGCAAATAAAATATAATATAATAAATTATACTTCTCATGATTTCGTCGTTCCAACTGAGACGAGATAAATTTATCAGCCTTAATTCCATTGCAGTAAACAGAGCGCGATAGCCTTCCGACGTTTGATAATCTCGGTTTCGTAATACGACACCGGACCCTTTCTGTATGAAATATATATTAACATAATTTTAACAATACGGCTACTTCAATATTGAAAAGAAATATATTTTTATTTTATATACTATTATACTATATGTATAGATATTTTAAGTTTTAAGATTTATTGAAGTTCAGTTTTCAAATTTTTGTTAGTAACCTGTCGTGGCGCGTCGTATATATAGTTTACAATAGGTTGTGGACTTGATCCCTACTCGAGTAAATGATATATTTAATATTTTAAAATTAAATATTTAATGTTTTCATTTCCTCGCTCTGGTAATAAGGCAAATCACGGCGTTGAGTTCCGCTCAACACGCAATGCCTCAAATTCGGCGGAAAGTGGGGAACGGAAGTGGAACGAAGGTGAAAAAAAATCTTAGTAATAGTTCCATAAAGGAACCACAACAGTAAGGAGCAATAAACTAACATTAACATATTTAAGGCCGTCGTGATACAGTACCTGATTGTCAACGGGATGATTTTAGATCAAAGCCGTACCTAACTTTGGTAAAAAGACAAAATATTGAGTTCTTTTTTTTTCTTTTTTTTTTCTGCTTCACGCTGTATCCCGCACGAGACAGGGTAGGCAGAGGGGACCCGGGAACCCGGGAATATTGAGTTCCATAATTTAATATGCACTGTCTTAAAATTTAGACAGAAAGTGTCTTAAAACCAGATGTCCTCTTTTATCCTGCTGTGTCCATATTTAATTTAAGAGAATAATTAAAATTTTGATTTCATAATCCCATGAAATCAAAATAACACGTAATAATTGTAAAAACTTATCTTACTTACTTATTATACTTACTTACTTATTATATTTGTCATTTTAATTAGAACTTGTAGAAAAAAGTGAGAAATGGAACGGAGTGTCTTAATACTAGGTTCCCAAGTTCTCCCTACGTACTTTATAACGATATATTGTGTTATTGTAAAAAAAATAATGCTAATGTTTTTTTTTTCTATTTCAGGTAAGATTAACTGTTCTTCTTTAATAGGTAAGAATCAATCATTTTAAATATATAGTTTATGTTAAATAAAAAAAAGCACTACCTCATCCTGGAATAGTGCTTGCCGCTCTAAAATTCAAATTTAATTTTCTTTAAACATAGCTAGAAATCTGTGCGATAAAGGCTAGAAATAATTGGAAAAAGCACTCAAATTGGTTAATTTATTATGGATCTTCCATCGACAAATTCCATCCACACACAAACAGTTCAAAAATACAACACTTCTCTTTTGCATCGGTTAAAAATAGCAAAAAGTGGCGCCAATACGCCATAGCAAAAAACGGTAAATTCTATAACTATTACGGACTCTACTTTTACTTTCATACTATACGATGCAATCCTACGTATTTGTTCTACATATGTTGTATAGATGGCACTGATCGTTTAATTAATCCAATATTATGATAAAAGATATATTAAAGAATTATGTTTGTTCATTTTAGGAGAAGAATTATTTTAATTTTACGCCCGGCTGCTTATATAGAAAAAAGTTGCTCTATAGTCCTATAGAGCAACTTTTTTCTTTCTACTTATATAATACTTTTTTTACGATACGATAAACGATATCTAAAAACCGTTAAGTAGTCCTGGAGATAGGTTAAAAGAATGTTACAGGAAACATCTATAATTATAACAAACTAAATCTACTGTCTGTACATGAAAGGGTACGTTTATTAATGTGATAGGGCATAAAATTGTCTTTTTGTTTGTTTGTCTCCGCGTTTCCACGCGCTAATCGCAGAAACGGCGTTTACTATTATATTTTAGCAAACTTCTTTCTATATTTAGTGTTTGTTTATGTAAATTGGTAAAGAAAGAAAAAAAAACATCAATTTAAAATATATCGTGCGACAAAATTGGTACATTTTTTTTATTAATTTAGCTGAAATTTTAGTTTTTAATCTATATTGTCTTAAAAGTGATAATGTTTATTAAAACAAAAAAGTAATTAAAATAAGTAAGTACAATAATATAATTCAAGCGGGTAAAGCCGCAGGCGGGTCCCTAGTTTAGATAACTATACCCTCTCCTTTGGAGTCGAGTGCAAAAAAAAATTCTATTCACATAATTTCAAAATTACTACATACTGTATCACAATTTGATACCACCAGTAAATAAGTCCTACCTTAGTTAGACGTTAATGATTTTAGATCTTTATAATCATCGTAAACGCTAGATGTTGATAGATGATGTAAATTATACTTTAAATTACTTTTTGTATATTATCTTACTATACTAGTTCTAAACCGCAAAGTTGTTTGTGTGAAATATAGAAAAGAGAATGAAATATTTAATATTTTCATTTCTTCGCTTTGCCATGTGACAAGAACATGGCAAAGCATGGCGTTGAGTGCCACGACTCAACACGTAATGCCTCAACTATGGCGGAAAGTGGGGAATGGTACGGAGTGTCCTTACACTAAGTCTCCAAGTTCCTTCTTATCTTGCCATGTACGGGATACTGTGTGAAACTGGAAAAAAAATTAGAAGACAAATCTATTATTTTACATTTTCATGAAATCTATCTATCCTTACTTAGTGTGCTCTATCTCTCCAGAAGGAACATGATCATTACCACCAGTGTTGTACGCCGCGCGATATTACGCGGAGATTGATCTGATTTATGATAGATAATTTGATATATAGCATATAATTTTTGAATTACTACTATTTTCTTCAAACTAAATAATAAAAAACCCATACAAAATGTATAGTTATCTAAAGCTTTTAGCTTTAATAAAGCTTTTTAAAAATTGTAATTAATTTATTTAGATACCTACATCAAAGCGCGGTGTTGTTGAGTTCCATCACTCAACACGCAAGCCCATAATAATTTAGCGGAAAGTGCGAGACTGAAATTTTCAAAGTAACCGTTACCATGTGTTAACACAAGTGTCCTTATTAATTTAAAAAAAATAAATTATAGATTCCTTAAACTTTACTACTCCGTTTACCAAAAATTTTTTGATATGAATACCGGTTATACCGTTATACCGTTTAGTCTCCAAGAAGTTAATAGACAAACCTCCATGCACATACAATATTATATACAACTATTTCTTTGTAGCCTCACGGTTATTCCTAAGTTCCCTCTGGCAATCCCGTGCATGGCAGGGTGGGCAGAGGGAACTTGGGAACCTAAACACTCAGTACCGTACCCCACTTTCTGACTGAAAGAGCGAAGAAATGAAAATATTAAATTAAATATTTAATTTTTTCGAGTGGAAATCGAACTCAGAACCTGTCACCTGCTCCTGTGCTATTACAGACCTCGTGCACTAACATGCATGATATATAGGAATTGTTTAAAAAAAATAATGAATACATTGTATTAGAACTGTTACACATTCAACTATCGAAGTAAACAAGATTCCATTGCATCTAACCTCATTTCCGTCGCGCGTGACGTACGCGTACGAAAATGAAAGTAAACATATGGACTTTGTTTTGTTTACATCATTTTACGTTACTTATTTATATGTATGTAATATCTGTGTGGCTGTCGTGACGTTCATTTCTCATTTATCTTCGCTCTGGTAACAAGGTTAAGCGCGGCGTTGATTTCCACCACTAAAATTCGGCGAAGAGTAGGGAACAGAAGACAAAGTGTCTGAGCACTAGGTTCAGAGGTATCCTCTGCCTACCCTGCACAGTTTGGTACAATGAAAGCTAAAAAGAAAAATAGTGTTAAATGTGTCGAGGTAATTCAGGCGTGGGTACAGTGAGCATTAAATGGGGTACATCGTAACAATTAATATATAATATAGCATGTGGCTAATAATGGTCTCACCAGAGTATTATTTTTTATACATAATCTTAACTGATTTTATATAAAGATTTATTTAGCTGTATGCTTTACAGAATTGTTAAGTATATATAAAAGCTAAGGAAACCTGAGAATTGAGTATTCCCTTACCCATTACAACATTTCTGTTTCCCACTGTTCGAGACAAATGTTGAGTGGTGGAACTCAACGCCGCACTTTGTCTCTTTACCAGAGCGAGGAAAATCTTCTAAAAAAAAAGATTTATTTCCTAAATGCTAATAACACTTTAAGAATGTTAAATCAAACATCAATCCACCAATTACTTTGACCCCCATTAGATAAGTCAAGATGTTACTACTGTACGTACGCTACATACAGCAATGACCTCCTTACTGGTATCCAGTTTAATTCACTTTCATCGTAATGCACTCTCGTTTTCATTTTACATTTAATCTTGTTATCCAGTGAAGAAATTAAGCTTAAAAGCTTTTTTTTAAAGCTTTTCGCTGTAACTGTGTGAAACCTTCAGCGAAATTCAGTTATACTAAATTTTTACTAAGCAGAGAAATCATATATAATTTATAACCTCAAGTCGTAATCGAATCAACAACTACCGGATTTATAACAAGATATTGTTCCAGACTTGGCCATGAGCCTCAATTCTATACGAACTTTTTGCCGTGACCTTTGTAGTCTAGACAACATTTTGACTAACAATAAATCTATAATTTGCTATCTATTAGCTATACAAAAAGTAATAATTCTGAGTAATACTATCGTAATGACATAGCATGTTACTCTAATACTTTGTGCTGTCTCCTACGCTGTCTCTTCTGCATATCAATGATATGTCGGAGAACTCTAACATACATTGTTATGCAGATGATAGCACTGTCGCGTCACCAGTTTTCAAGAATACTCTTTTTAAAGCCGCGCCCAGCATCAGTATATTGGGCCTCAGCTTTTTGAGCGAATGCCAGTATCGCGATCATCTGGAAAACAAGGCCAAGTTGGCCTCGAAGAGGGTCATCAGCTGAGTGAGACAGTACTTTACGTCAAAACACCTTTTGGCCGATGGCCAAAAGGTCTCGCTGGGCCCTATAAACCTATAGGGCCCATGTTCGGCCTCATATGGAGTACTGTTCTCATCTATATATATATATATATATATATATATATATATATATATATATATATATATATATATATATATATATATATATACGAATAATAGCGTTGTTCATTAAACATTCGATTTGAGATAAAAGTCTTTAAAACGTCGTTTAAATATCCCAATGGATTGGGATCGTTCTACATCTAGTGGCAGCTCATTCCAAAGTTTTACTGTTTTAACAGTAAAGGAATTGCTAAAGCATTTCGTGCGGCATAAAAGAGTTTCAAGGATGAGGTTATGACGGGAACGGAGGCTTTGGGAATGCAGGGTGTCTGACCCTAGGAACTTAAAACGCTCCTGGAGGTATTATGGTGAAACAGGATTGTATAGGATGTTGTATAGGAGAGTTAGAGCATGTAGATTACGCCTGTGTTCAATTGACAACCATTTCAGCTGACTACGGTACTGTGACACATGGTCGTGTTTCCTCAATCCAAAAATATATCTTATTATGAGATTTTGCAGTCGTTCAAGTTTATTGATTGGTTGCTGAGACAAATCTAAGTAATCATTTGATTGCATATAATAAAGAGCCGTTCAAATCGATAGAGATCCAATTATCTGTAAGGGGTTTGATACTTTGGCTTTGCGTAGACACGTAACCTACCTGGGCGGTCTCTACCGCATTTATCAAGAGTGTTCTGGAGAACTGTTTGGATTGGTACCTACCGATTTTCTAACTGCACAGTACGTCATAAACTAAAGTACCATCCACATCATCTGAATACGTGGCACTTCACTACTGTGCAATTTCGTAGGAATTTACTTCCATATGCCTCACATCTGTGGAACGGCCCACCCGCAGCAGTATTTCCAGGTCGATACGACATGAGTACCTTCAAAAAGCACCTCCCACCTTATAGGCCAGTAACGCACCTGTAGCTCCCCTGGTCTTACACACCTACGGCGCCGTACGCTCGTTTGCCTTTTCTTTTCCATAAAAAGAGAGAGTGCTAACACTAGATTCTGCTATGCGGGTTAAAACCCTTTTATATTCTTTAAATAATAGTTTAATCCAGTCATGTAGTAGTCATAAGGTCTCTCAGCGCAAGGGTTAGAAAGCGTGCGAGTATAAACACGACAGATTATGGTTCGATTTCCACTTGAACAAATTAAATATTTTGTATTTTCTTTGCCTCGCTCTAATAATGAGGCGAAACGTGTCGTTGAGTTCAACGCGTCAAGGCAATGCAGATTTGTATTTTTGTATCTTATTTTAGGTTTTCAAGTTCCATATGCTTTCTAAGTGCGGGATAAAGCGTGAAACTATACAAACTATAATAATTCTGTACTGGAGGTACAGTCACGCAAGGTATGTGCCAATATGTCCGTCACACATCAGCACTAGAGTGTGACTCCCACGAGAGAACTGCAGAAATCATTAAAGTAATAAAGTAACCTAAAATTTTAATTTCAGACGAACGCTATATGTATAAGGATTGTATTGAAAAGATTAATAAGACAATTACTAGAAAATAAAAATTGAATACGTATATATTGAGCTGCATGTAGCTGTATCGAACTTAGGAACCTTGTATTAAGACACTGTTCTGTTCCCAACTTACTCAGCTTCACGCTGTAAACCTACACATGTCAGGATAGGCAGAGGGAACATGGGAACCTAGTGTTAAGACACTCCGTTTCACTTTCGTTCCACACTTTACGCCGAATTTGATGCATTCCGTGTTGAGTGGTGGAACTCAACGTCGCATTTTGCCTTGTACCAGAACAAAGAAATTAAAACATTAAATATTTGAATTGAAAATATTAAATTAAATTTCAAAGTGTTATTCCACAATTAGGACAGAAAATACTAAACTTAAATTTAAAAAGCGTATAAAAATTTTGAACGAAGCAGGATTTGAACCTGCGCCTCTGGAAAACCGTTCCAGCGCTCTGACCAACTAAGCCATTCGTTCTCACCGAGCTCCGTCGAAATTCTATATGCTGTAAATAGTGCAAAGGTAAAAAAAAGAAGGAAACAATGAATTTGCCTCATAATTCAACACACATACATAAATACTTAAGCTTTTTCTTTAACAGTCACGTCGTTTATGACTTACCACAATGGTTATTTACATAATATACTATGGTGTGAATATATGCAAATATTATATATTTAAGAAATGTACCCATTGAGGCCTGTCGTAGTGAAGGAGTACAAGCGAGTGACTGTAAGTGCGACAGATTGTGGGTTCGACTTGCACTTGAGAAAATATTTAATATATTACTTTTCTTTGCTCTATTGACAAATCAAAGCGCGCAATGCTTCAAATTTGGTGAAATGTGTGGAATGAAAGTATTTTAATGTAAGTGTATGTTAACAATAGGTTCCCAAAGTTCCCACTACCTTCCCATGTGTTGAATAGGTGATTATAATTTAGTAAAATTACCGATTTTTGCGATATTTACACGTTTTAAATTAAAATCTTTTAACAGGCTTATTTTTTACTATTAAACCTATAGAACTAGCTTGTAAATAAAGTTCAAAGAGTGTGTTATATTTCTTGCTTGCATATAGTTTGAGGACGCTTGCATATAGTTTGAGGACTTGCTTGCATATAGTTTGAGCGGAAATGTAAACGAGAGAAAATTCTACTGTTAGAAAGTACACTTTGGTGCTAGTATCGGCTGGTTCTCGGTTCGATCTCAGTCTTTTAAAGATACGTTTTTACAGGAAAATATGAAAACAATAACGCTTATAAGAATATTTGTCATAAAAAATATGATAAACCTGTCATGGCGCAGAAGCAAAGCGCGGCGTTGAATTTAACTACACACAATGTCTCAAATATAGCGGAAAGTGTGGAACGGCACTTCCGTTTTTAATAGGAACGAAATGTCTTAACACTAGGTTCCCAAGTTTCCTTTATCTCCCAGCCATGCCTTCCTAACAATACACCGTAAAAAGGATATAAATTTAGACCGATAACGTACAGTGATCGGCACTATAGTTGGTATGGTTCTTTGATTATGGCGTTTCGAGCGTGTCAGTTGAGCACATATCTCTTCGCTAACACTATAGTGTAAATACTTAGATACTGGCAACACTCATTAACATACACCTACTTATGTAAATTAAAAGTTTTAACTATTTTTGTCCAGTATTTTCGTTTTTTTTAAGTTATTTAAGTACAGTACTATAAAAGAAATTTTCTGAAATCCCTTTAAGGATATATTAAGTTCTGAACGTTTTTATAGAATATATTTATGTTTCAAAGATGGAAACTTGTGCTTTGATCGTATTATTTTATTTTGTATAAAATACTGGTTGTTTGTAAAGTCGATTTACACAATAATAGCTAAATCGGTCGGTCAAACTAATAGCACGTATTATTTTGTCTGTAGCGACATGGAAAATTTTAATGGAAAATTGTTTTATTGGATTTTTTAAAGACAAATATCATTGAATAATCATTATATTTTATTTATAATACAAAGAAGTATTTTTTTTTTATAAATTGGTCATTTCATAACACTTTTGATGGAGTAAAAGAAAAATAGATATGTTAAAAGCTAAACACGAAAGTTTAGTGACAAAAAAATTGACACACGGAAGGACAACGTATAAAAGAGACCAGAGAAAACCTTTATAAAGGTATAAATACTAAATATTTACTTAAAGAAAATCATCACTATATAATACACACGGCGTTAAGTTACGCTTGAATACAATGTCTCTAAATAGATAGAAAGAGAAGGAAATGTCTTAACAAGAGTTTCTCCTTGTACATAAATTTAACTTGGCAAAAAAGCAGGTAATGCGTAAATATAATTATGAAACACTTCATACACATTTCATATAATTAATTATATGATTTATTTAACATTATTTATTGTAAAATTTTCGCAATTATTGCAATAATTGCAAATAAAACGGAAAAGAATGATTTTCTCAAATTTAATATTTAAAGTACTTCCGAAAGATATAAAACATTAATGTTAATAATAACTTTATTAAAAAATTTCAATATCTTTTTTATGTTGGAATTTTTTATTTTATTTTTAAATGTTAAGTGTGTTTTTTATTTGTGGTAATAAAATTTTATGTAGAAGTCAGTAATATTATATTTAAATATAGTTTCTTCTTTAGTCGTTATGGCCATATATATATATATATATATATATATATATATATATATATATATATATATATATATATATATATATATATATATATATATATATATATAACAGAAGAAATTCGGGTGCCTAGGGTTAAAACACTCCGTCCCACTTCCGTTCCCCACTTTGATTATGTACATACTAATAAATATATTAAGTTACCGTGTCGGAAGCCAGTTCTGACGAGAAGAGCGAGCAAGAAATTATTATATAAAAACAGTATTTAATCATGTAACCTAACTAAACAGAGTACAATTTAAATAACAAACGTAACGTCAATATTCACACCGTATGAATTTTCAGGAAATGTATTTCTTGTGAAATATAAGATCTTGTTACATCATATCTTATAGACTTCCTTGTTTTATCGTGCTAATGTAACTGAGTGAAATATTATAAACTAACAAGAATGCCTTAGCACTTTATTTCCAAGTTCATTTTGCTTACTCTGCCATGTGCGGGATATAACGTAAAGCTTACACACTTAGTTTCGCGATAGGCAGAGATAACGGAGCGCCAGCCTGAAGCTAATATATATTATCACAAGGCCGTCAAACCGCAATGACTCAGCATAGTAATATAAATTTTCACGTAGTGGTTCAATTCTGACTCAAATTAATTAATTATTTTCTTGCTTTGGAAAAAAACAGAAATCAGTCTTATAAAAAAAGTGAGATACGAAGAGTCTTAACTCTAGTTTCCCGCTGCCGAACCCGCTATTTGCGGGTTTCAGAGTGAAATCATCCCCTTTCCTATAGGCAAGCTGCCTAAATACCAATAAAATTGATGTAAAGCGGCAAGTATAATCATATTTTACTTGTTTTTGTCCATTTATGTTTCAAGGAAATGCGTGATTACTAAATCACATTTGAAATGTGCAAAAACAAACAACTAACGTATTTATTATATATTCCAATGATTTACCAATAGATGACCGGTGTGAAGTGCTCTAGCATACTAATTTCTATACAGTCACTTTATGGCAACTGTATTTAGGAGTAGTATAAGTTGTACAATAATAATTGTGCAATATTACGGTAAAATGGCTGCATTAAGACTAAGTAAATCGTGATAACACTTATTTATTTAAATCCAATACAATTCCAATACAAATACAGTTTAGAGTGTGGCTTTTTTAAACGAAAAGCTTGTTCGTATATTAGCATCTTTTTAGGGATATATATTTACAAATTTTTACGTCTTAATTATACATTGATTTCGTGTATAAATCATATTTTTACTATGTTTCAATTGTTATTCGGCACTTCAGAAAGAAAAATACAAATTTTAAAAACGTATTAAAAATTTTACGTAACAATATTTGAAGCTGCGCCTCTTAGACACCGACCAGCTAAGCCATTGTTGTCATACAGCCACGTTATCCATATACCTTACTACATTTTATTCTTTAAATTATTCGTCAGAGAGGCCTGTCGTAGCGTAGCGGCACAAGCGTGTGACTGTAACCGACAGGTTCTGGGTTCGATCCCCAGTCGAGGAAATGAAATATTCAATATTTTCAATTTAAAATTTAAAAAGCGTATAAAAATTTTGAACGAAGCAGTATTTGAACCCGCGCCTCTGGAATACCGTTCCAGCGCTCTGACCAACTAAGCCATTCGTTCTCACCGAGCTCCGTCGAAATTCTTATACGCTTGTTACAACTTATTTTTGTTGTTAGCATCTCTATAGGGAGATTTTTACAAATTTCCGCTACCCAAAGACAACTCGTAAGAATTATCGTTTGGCAAGAGAGAATATTATTTATTTTAATATTTTTACTATGTTTTAAAGAGTTATTCCACACTTAGGACAGAAAATACTAAACTTAAATTTTAAAAAACTAACAAATAAATAAGTTGTAACAAGCGTATAAGAATTTCGATGGAGCTCGGTGAGAACGAATGGCTTAGTTGGTCAGAGCGCTGGAAGGGTATTCCAGAGGCGCGGGTTCAAATCCTGCTTCGTTCAAAAATTTTATACGCTTTTTAAAATTTAAGTTTAGTATTTTCTGTCCTAAGTGTGGAATAACACTTTAAAACATAGTAAAAATATTCAAGATTTTCAATTTAAATATTTAATGTTTCATTTCTTCGCTCTGGTAATAAGGCAAAACGCGGCGTTGAGTTCCGCCACTCAACACGCAATGCCTCAAACTCGGCGGAAAGTGGGAAACGGAAGTGGAACAAAGTGTCTTTACGCTAGGTTCGCGGGTTCCCTCTGCCTACCCTGCCTCGCGGGATTCAGCGTGAAGATAAAAAAAAAATAGTCGTTATCGTTGTCTAATGCCTTCAGTAAAGTAGTGGTCGCCCGCAACGAAGCCCTTGTTGGAATTATAAAAAAATCTCTTATAATATTTACCCGAGAAATAACATGCGTTCTACTCCGCTTTGTTAGCATAAATTGAAATATTTAAATAAAAAATATATTAAATGTTCATAGAAGCTAACCAAAATAAAACAGTAAAACTGCATTAAAAATGTTAAGCCGGTATTAAAATTTACACTTATGCACTCAGATCAACTAAACAAATTTTTAAAATCATTATTAGTGAATGCCCCCATTAATAAATTTTTATTTATTATATATACACATATAGACAAACATAAATATAAGCGATTTAAATTCAAATCTACATTATATATAGATAGCGTTGAGTTCCGACACTCAACATGTAATGCCACAATTTCGGCGGAAACGGAAGCGGGACGGAGTGTTTTAACACTAGGTTTCCTAGTTCTCTCTGCCTATCCTGCCATGTGTAAAATAAAAAAAAAACACATAATATATAGATCAATTATATTAAAATATATAATGAAGTGTGTACAAACAAAGTCATTGCGTATAAAACATTTTGAAACTAAGTACTAAGAAGCCCCTGTAATTACTAATGCCATGTTGAGTAAATGCGCAATTTGTATAGGAAACAAATTATAAGTTATGCAAAGCTCTTGAGAGACACCAACGAAACTTTCAATCTTATACTGCTAAACAAAAACTTCAGCTTATCTACTCGTATAATATACCTATATAATTTCCTTCCATCAGGAAATTATATAGGTATATTATACGAGTAGCAAAACGATGTGTAGGCATCGAGAATTCAGTGTTATAACTCTTTTTTTATGAATTTTTTCGTATATATTTTTTAATGTATGTTTAAAATTTGTTACTTAAACTGCAAGTTGATATTATTAACATTTTATTTTGCTTTATACTGTGTCCCGTTTATAGGAGGGTAGGCAGAGGTAACATGAAACCCAGCGTTAAGACCCACTATAGCACATCCGTTTCCTTCTTTCCGCTGAATTGTAAAGGCATTGCGTGTTAAATGGCGAAACTTAACGCCGCGCATTGTTGCACGGTTCACCGTTGCACCTCCGCCACGAAAAATTTTAATGTATTAACTATTAAATAGTATTAACATACTTGTATAAAGGTTATATTTTTATAAGAAATTTAAATTAATACAATTATTTTCTTTAAAATGAGCCATAAAATGTTAAAGACCTCAGTAATTGTGTTATTAGCGTTACTTACGCAAAACAAAGGTATACGTTATTG
This sequence comes from Eueides isabella, assembly GCA_019049475.1. Classification (NCBI taxonomy): domain Eukaryota; kingdom Metazoa; phylum Arthropoda; class Insecta; order Lepidoptera; family Nymphalidae; genus Eueides; species Eueides isabella. The sequence goes on from CM032392.1 coordinate 14,516,613, forward strand.
TCAAATGTGTCGACACCGGCTAAGTAGCGGCGATTCAAGCGGCTTGCGATGCGATCTAGGTCACATTATAAAGAATTTCACAATGGACCCTATGAATTTAACGACTGGACGATGGGAGAAATAAAATTTTTGAATACTTTTGGCAATGCCAAGCATTTATTACTTACATACAACTTGTAATTTACTACACATTTCGTTCTATTTATTATAACAGGTACATCAACTCGAAATTAATACGCAACATTTACCGATTCACAAAACAAAAAAAAATACGTTTAACAAATAAAAAAAAAATATAAAAAGAGTTATATTATTAGCTGAACGATCGTGAGTCTCGAAGCGGCTTATCCAGAGATCTGGCGTATCCACTATTCACTTTGATAAGAACTTCGAGGTTCACGTTCGTTAGTTTTTGCTATTCTTAGATTTATATATCACAATACAGCGTCTGCTTCCTGCAGCCATTAGTAGCTACCATGATGACCATACTCGTGACCGTGACTGACAACGACCGGGACTGGTACCTTGACGGGGTAGGGCACGTGCTTCTCGATGTGGACTGGTACGTGCTTCTCAATGTGGACGGGGTAAGGCCTGTCAACTGGGACCTTGACGGGGAATGGCACTGGTTTTTCCACTGGGTAGGGAATGTGCTTCTCAACGGGGTAGGGCGCTGGTACGTGCACCTTGACTGGGTAAGGCACAGGTTTCTCAACGTGTACGGGCACTGGGCGGTCAACGTGCACCTTGACGGGGTAGGGCACGGGCTTTTCAACTGGGTAGGGCACGGGTTTTTCTACTGGGTAGGGCACAGGTTTGGGAATGTGTACTGGGTAGGGCCTGTCGACTGGGACCTTAACGGGGACATGTACTTCCTTAATTACTGGGTAGGGAGCGGGCACATGGACTGGGACCTTTACTGGGTATGGGACTTTCTTTTCAACTGGGTAAGGTGCTGGCACAGGTACCTTAACTGGGTAAGGAATTTTCTTCTCTACTGGGTAAGGAGCAGGTACGTACACTTTGACGGGGACTGGTCTGTCTACTGGTACATGTACTGGGTAGGGAACTTTTTTCTCTACTGGGTAAGGTTGAGGAACGTGTACAGGTACTTTGACGAGTTCCTTGACAGTATATGGGACGTGCTTGACAACTGGGTAAGGTTGAGGTACTGGCACCTTGACGGGCACAGGAATATGTTTTTCGACTGGGATGGGAATGTGTTTCTCTACTGGGTAGGGAACTGGGACATTTTTAACGACAGTAATGGTTTTGTGCACTTCTTCGTGGCCGTGACCACCGAAACCGCCTCCGTAACCACCGCCGAAACCACCTTCGAAACCACCTCCAAATCCTCCGTGTCCACCGTAACCAAGATCAAATAGTCCACGTTTCTCGTGTTTTTTGTCCTCGGTTGCCGCTTTGTCATCGGTTACTGCCACTTCTTTTTCTGCTGCCTTGGCTTCTTCCGCGTGAGCGATAGCCAAAACAGCCACCAGACTGGCGGCCACGAGCTGCGAAAAAAATCAAAACATTTATTACACCATTCTAATTACAAAACTGCAAACGGATATCATATACATTATATTTAACTTAGTGAAAGATTGCTATTAAACTGGTTCAACAATCTATCTACTTGTACATTTGGTTAGATAATTTCTAAAGCTTTATTACTAAAGTCATGAAAGTGGTCTTGTAAAAGCTCAAGGCCCGATCAATGGGCTTAGAGCACAACGTAATTTCCGTCTTAAGCAATCATAATTGAGCCGCGGGTTCGAATCCAGATATGCACTGTCACAACACTTGCACAATCACGAAATACGAATATTAACACACCATGAGCTTCATGATGCTGCGTTTAGTTGGTTGCACTGAAGGCAGCGAGGTCCTGAATGCGAATGATGCGTGGTAAGTTCCACCACGCTATATATATGCGAATTGAGCGGCCAAGCGAAGAAAAAAACGCGCGGTAGGACTACGTTACACTTTCGCTTTCGTGGGGTATGGTTGGACGTAAACCAAAATGCTCCATATTATCGTATTGAGATTGGAACCGGTTTGTTAACCGTTCCTGAAATTAACTATAGCTGTCATTTGCGTTGCATTATATTATGCAAGTTATGCGTACTTTCGTTTGTTTGGACCTTAGCGTTATAATTAGATACATATGGAGAATTAAGTGTCAAATCTTACGGTTTTTTTTTTTATTTTTCGTCGATCTTGTCTTTTGGTAGGATGTGCAATTTAACGCAATGGTATGTCGTAACAATATTTAAATTTACGTGTCGCAGCGGCACAAGCGTGTGTAAACAATAGCTTCTGGGTTCGATTCCCATTTGAGGAAATTAAATATTTGGTATTAAATATTTAATATTTTTGTTATTTCGCTCTGGTAACAAAGCAAAGCACAGCGTTGAGTTCCGCCAGTCACCTATTGTCTAAACACTAGGTTCCCAAGCTCCCTCTGCCTCCCCTGCCATGTGCGGGATACAGCGCGATGCTGAGTGAGTGAGTAATAAATACATTAATCAGTTAGTGTATCTGTTAGAATATTTATTTTTATAATAAAATATGTAGATTGTAGATAATAATGTGTTTATGTAGAAATATTAAATTTAATTAATATTATGTGCAATATATATGAATCAACGTTCATGTAATATTTTGGGTAACGGTTGTGATCTCTCAGTGTATACATACTTTTATAAGTTATCTAAAATAATTTTATATCTTCAAGATTGTCGAATTTTTATTTGGTCTTACCCATTACCTCACAGGCAGGATATATACTTTACAAAAGTGATGTAATGTCGAAATTTTTATTTTTAAGCACTTCCAAATTAGATTTATAAACATTAACATACGTAAATTATTTTCATGTAACATAAGTTTTTTGTTAAAAGAAAAAATCCTTTTATTTTGTCGCACCTCTCCTTACTTAGACATGAATTTTCTGAAATATATATGAAATATAATGCGTTTTTTTGTTGTTTTTGCCAATTAAACTTTATATATATATATATATATATATATATATATATATATATATATATATATATATATATATATATATATATATATATATATATATATATATATATATATATATAATATATATATATATATATATATATATATATATATATATATATATATATATATATATATATATATATATATATATATATATATATATATATATATATATATATATATATATATATATATATATATATATATACCCACAAAAAACATTAAAGATTCTACAGAGTATGTATTTATTGGGTCAAATACATTACTCAAGATGTTGTTAAACATCAATAATTTACGACTATTTATATGAAACTCTTAAAAATCTTAAATCATTACATATAAAATGTATTTCGGTAAGAGCTCTAGCTATATTACTTATAGTAATAAATTTTATATCTTGTTGAACCGTTCACTTTGCGTCCTTTCTAAATTAAGCCGAGTGTATATTGTACGGGCTAGAGTAGAAAACTAATTAGACATAAGTATGTTAAATTTAATTTTGCTTACTTAAATACATTTGTATTTAACTAACAATTTATAATTTAATTTACCTCTGCATTAAATAAGGCGGTTGTGACGCAGTGGTACGGTAAGCTCGATAGTTGGGAGTCTCTTTCAGACAAATTATTTTTTTGTAGTTTTCCAGCTCTGCAAAAGTGGAGAACGGAAACGGTATAAACGGAAATAACCATGCAGCTTATTTATCAAAAAGAGTAAATTTATGAATATTCTAAGAAATTTTAGTATTAATTTTTGTTTAAAAGTTTTTATTTCAACAGTAACAAATGTATCTTATACAAGATATTTTTATAAGCGCAGCATGTGGTTGATTTAATTTATTTCCTAACACTTAATTAATACGAAATACTTAGTTTATATGACGTGGTTGTGGGTTCGATGGAAACCTGAGGAAATGAAATATTGTTTTTTTCTCGTTTTGATAACGTGGCAAAGCGTGGATAGCACTCTACTGTATCCAGGATACATCGTGAAGCTAAAAAAAACAATCATTAAAAAAAGATACAAATTTACAATTGTCAGGCATCCATTACAATTTTAAAGCTATTTTTGGCTTTATAATTCAATATGCAGTGTCATTATTAGTCATGAATAGTTTTTATTACGTTAGACGCGACACAACGCGACGTTGAACTCTGTCACTTATCTAAATCGTCTTAAAGTGGACAACGGAACGTCTGAATACTATGTCTTCTTTACCTACTTTACAGTCGCGGGAGAAGCTTGTTATAAATAATAATGTCTACGTTGAATTTTTACAATGATTTGACGGTACAAATTTTATTTATGCTTTTTTTTAATGCCGTTTTTGTGTGATCTGTGACTAATAGTGTAGGCAATTCGTGATAGTTTTTAGTTAATATTCAATGGAAGTATATTTTTATTGTAATAGCTGACAACCATTTTTGTATTGAAAATGTTATTTAAAATCTCGTGTTTTTTTTATTTTCTCTAAGAGCTCCTTTATGGGTGGGTATATGCCAAATTTCAACGGTCTACGTCTATGTAGTTAGTTGAAAAGATAGAAATAAAATGAGAACGCACGCTCAAAACGCCATAATCAAAGGAACATACCGAAATAAAATATAAAATTACTAAAATAGTGGGGAACGATGTATGATGTGGGGAAATATCTTAAAGGGACAGACTTAACATTAGGTTCCCAAGTTCCCTCTGCCGATAAAACGAGTGATAAATAAGGCATCAGAAAGTCAATATTAGAATATAAAAATATATAGACAGTCGACATCCGTCTGTAAATTGAACACGTTTCGTTTTATCATTGTATCTAACAATTTAATATAGAAAAGTAATATTAAAATTTTGCTTTTAAAGGCTGAGTTCAAATAAGATACAAACAGGAAGTCATTAACACGTAAAATTGTTAATTTCACTGAATTCTATTTATTTACAATTTATAAAAAGTTTTCCAACAAAAAGCTTGTATTTTATCGAGTTTTTCTTGTAAACGCCGAGAGCGGGTGCGCTATTATTAAGTATTTTAGTGTAGTTGGTTGGTACGTTTTTTTGTTACTATTGTAGATTTTTCCTGAAACCGTGAATGTGTTTTAGCTTATAATTTTATATTTGTTGAAGTTATACATCCTGTTTCTTTTTTTTTAAATGTTTAACATTGACTGATTGATTGATCTTGAAAATTTTGGCTATTATACAGGAACATTTAAAGGAACGCTAATAAATAGAACAGAGTATTTAAATGCTAAGTGTCTAGACTCCGATATGTGATATACAGCGTGATGTTAAAATTACAGTTTTTTTTTATTAGTTATGGCTAGCTAAAAATACAATGTCATTCTTCATAAACTTTTCTTCATGTTATTTAAAATGAACTTCAGTTTCAATAGTATTTCGTTCCCATTAAGACACTTCTGTTCCCAATTTTTCAAAAATCTTTATGAAATAATCTTACTCTACCATGTACATAAGGAAAAGCAGAAGGAACCTAATTAAGACATTTAGTTCCCCACGTTCACGATAGGCACATAGCCTTACAGTATCTGCTGTTAATACATGACTAACATGACAAGTAAGTACCAAGGGGTCGATTGATCCATCTGACATTTCGAACTGGTTGAAACATGAGTATCGTAACGCCATTTTCTTGCAACACCTAAGGAACGCTGAATGCACTTTTATAAAAAAAATATTTTAGTTATATTTTATTAAAGATATACAAAAAATACGTATTTAATTAATATTTCTTGTAAATGGCGGAACCCAACGCCGTGTCCTTAAAATGAGGCAAAAAAATAGATCTCGTAAGTAATTGATATAAATATCCCAACAAGAATCGACGCTACGAAGATATTAATTTTATTTATATAGATTCGTTTACTTAGATAATAAAGCTATATAGGTATAATATTTTCTTCTAATTTGACCCTGCATCACGCACATAGCAGAGTAGACAGAGGGAATCTGGGAACCTAGTTTAAAGCAACTTCCGTTCCCCAGTTTGTAGTCCCCAAATTTGTAAATATTATGCAAGAACAATCCATAAAAGACAGCACCCGTGTTATCTTTTTATGTATATATATATATATATATATATATATATATATATATATATATATATATATATAATATATATATATATATATATATATATATATATATATATATATATATATATATATATATATATATATATATATATATATATATTAAACCACGTATGTACACCGATATATAGACACCGATCAGGTACGATTTTCTTACAAGTATAGATAACTTCACAATTCATTTGAATATGTTCACGCATATGGAGCAAAATCTTTAAATACTAGATTGGCCCTGCCTACCCTGTTATGCTAGTATAATAATGAGCTATACAAAGTAGTATTTTTAACTTCACGCTGTATCCCACAAAGGGCAGGTTAAGAAATCTTGGGTAACTTGGGAACTTAGTGTCTGAACACTCCGTTTCGGTCCCCGATTTCCGCCAAATTTGAATAAAATATTCAAAATTTCATTTCCTCGACTGGGAATTGAATCCACAACCTATCGTCTTAACAGTGACGTGAGCTCCTGCGCCGGGACAGTCTTCATTATTTAATAACATAATTATATTAATTTATATGGAACAGGCTATACATAATTATATCTATCCGACTGGTAGCAATGAATACACGCTAATGTTGCAATTTAGGATGTGCTAGTACATAGTGTTTCCGCTAGTGTTACGATAAATCTGACAAGACAGGCTAATATCACTAAGATGTTATGTACATTTTTTTATATTACGCTGATATATATATATATATATATATATATATATATATATATATATATATATATATATATATATATATATATATATATATATATATATATATATATATATATATATATATATATATATATATATATATATATATATATATATATATATATATATATATATATATATATATATATATATATATATATATATATATATATATATATATATATATATATATATATATATATATATATATATATATATATATATATATATATATATATATATATATATATATATATATATATATATATATATATATATATATATATATATATATATATATATATATATATATATATATATATATATATATATATATATATATATATATATATATATATATATATATTATATATATATATATATATATATATATATATATATATATATATATATATATATATAAAAATACCGACATGACACGCAGCTGGCGTAACTTAATTCCGTAACACCGAAAGGGGTGTTGAGTTACGTCCACTGTGTGTCATAGCGGTATCTTTTTTGTACTTTTATTAGAATATCGATCTATATATCGACTATAACAAATTTATTTAAGAATTGCTACAGATTAAATGTAAAGAATAAGATTAAAAATGTTCATATAATTTTATACATTCCCTTGATAGTTAACTATAATTTGTTCGCATTTCGTACATTACGCATTTAGTAAGTAATTTAATACACATTAGTAAGTTAAAATAATATTAAAGCCTTGCTTAATTATGGATATCGTATGATAGTTTCCATAGCAAATGGAGCAATGACTATATAAACACCATGGCCGCTTTTAAAAAAAAATTTTTATTATATACTCATCTTATCATTGTATAGATCTGTTATTAAGCTTTACATTCCTAGCAACGTAGTGAGTGTTTAAACTCTATTTTCATTAGCGTTGAAACACTTCTGCTCTCCACTTTCCACTGAATTTTGGCGGGTATGTGTCTGGTGGAACTCTACTCCGCTGTTTGTCCCAGTACCTTAATTTCTTAATTTTTTTTTAATTTTTCGACTGGGAGTCGAAACTACAACTTATTACTTGCGCACTAAATGACTACCCTTTCAGTTTTACTAACTATATATACAAATTATACACTATACTATGGCCTTTATAAACAAAAATTGAAATACTTATCACAAAATTTAATTCCTAAATCGAATCTACGATACATAGATATCAAATAGATCAGCGTGAATTAATGTTCTTACATCTAGAACGGTATCTCGGAACAAAAGGGACCTTGGACAATCGAAAGAACAGTGGCGTTTACGAAACTCATTGTTTAACAAAAATATATATGTAGTAGTAATAGTGTTTCAATAAATTACGTATTGACTATGATATGTTGATCTAATATTTTTCTTTTTTTTATAAGTACTTATCAGTTTGGTTATTTGAGGCCGATCGTGGCGTACAAGCGTGGGTTCGATAAGCACTTGTGGCAATGAATTATTTAATATTTTCGAATTAAATATTTAGTGTTTTTATTACTTTGCCCTGGAAACATGATAAAGCGCGACATGAGTGCCTCAAGTTCTGCTGAGAGTGACGAATGGAACTAAGTGTCTTCACAATTTACTTACGAGTAGGTATATATTATACCTTTTCAACCGCTAACAACCGATTGACACGCAACAGGCAACAAAACTACGCGGAGTAGAACGCTGCAATTTGACATATATGTACCTTTTAGATTGTAAAAGATAACTAAGAGAATAGACTTTTTTTTTTTTTCAGCATCACGCTGTATCCCGCACTAGGCAGGGTAGGCAGAGGGAAAGGAAGTGAAACCTAGTGTTATGACACTCCGTTCCACTTCCGTTCCCCACTTTCCGCCGAAATTTGAGGCATTGCGTGTTGAGTGGCGGAACTCAACGCCGCGCTTTTGCCTTATTACCAGAGCGAAGAAATGAAACATTAAATATTCAAATTGAAAATATTAAATATTTCATTTCCGAGAGAATAGACAATGAAAATAAATTCTTTCACTGAAAAATACACGATTTTGCAATTAGTTACTCGTAAAAAAAGTAAAAACAGCTGTCAATTTATTTTTTTAAATCTATCTATTCACATTTTTTTAAGTAAGTGCCAGAGTAATAAACTTTATTACTACTTATTGCCATTACAGCGGCCTCATAGAAATTCATATTAACATAAGATAACTTATACAACTTAACACGCTCTACATACTTATGCGTGCAATGTATATTTTCTTACTTCTACGTGTTAGAAATATAGTGGAACCATATGTTTATTTTAGCAATTTAAAAAAAAATGTGAATTATTATGCTTTTGATTTGGTTTTTGTATACATACTTATTTACTTAATTACTTACTTAGCTTCACGCTGTATCCCGCATACGGCAGGGTAGGCAGAGGGAGAGGGGAATTTAGTGTAAAGACTCTCCGTTCCACTTCCGTTCCCCACTTTCCGCCGAATTTGAGGCATTGCGTGTTGAGTGGCGGAACTCAACGCGGTTTTGCCTTCTTACCAGAGCAAAGAAATGAAAACATTAAATATTTAAATTGAAAATATTAAATATTACATTTCCTCGAGTGGGGATCGAACCCACAACCTATCGTTTAAAGTCACACGCTTAAGCCGCTGCCAGACATTGTCTATCACTTTTATTTGCTTGAGCGGGGAAGTCATTATTTTATGCCCCCAAGTATAATTTTATCCTTTATATTTTATTTTTTTCTCTCTAGCAACAATGCAAAAGCGCGGCATTTTCTTCTACCACTCAACACTCAATACCTCCATAATTAAGAGTAATTTCGGTAACGGAAGTGTATTAATGGGAACGGAGTAAGTTCCCAGGTTCCCTTTGTCTACCCCGCTATATAAAACTGATAAAAATACTGAAAAAGATTACATAGATGCCTCGCGAACTGCCCTGGTCTCAAAAATTACTCAATAGTGACCGACATATAAAATTCACGTGTCTTTGTCAAATTACATAAGATGTAACAACGTAATAATATGTTAATACTGAGTAACCACAAAAGGCATATATTTTACTTTAAAGTGTTTTCTCTTGAAAATTGTTAAATAGAATGGCAGATGAATATGTTAATACGTATTTTTATATTACACATTGATTATATTAGACTTATTCAAGTTTCTGACCTTTCTGTCTGGAGAAATAAATTAATTTAATTTCCTCGTTCTATTAAAAGACAAATTGCGGCGTTAAACTCCGCCACTCAAAGCGATTGTCAACACCGAACGCCTCTGTTTCGTTTTATTTACATTATGATTACAGTTACAATTTCCACTTATAGAACTAAATACCGAACTAAGAATGATCAACGATTCATAAAAACGAAAATTTACTTAGGAAAACTACTAGAAAATAATAATAACAGTAATGGAATGGAATATGAGGATAGTAAATATTTCATTTCCTTGAATGGAAATCGAACCCACGACCTATCACGTTTACAGTCACGTTAGTATTGTCTAATGGCGTTTTACTTTGAGTTAATGCAGCCGGAGATTGGTATTACGTCAATCTTAGTCTTTTAGAGGCGAGGTATTCGCGCAATATATAGTTAAGGCCCTAAAAATTTACTTTAATGGAATTCTTTAAAGAAATGAAGATATTGATCGTTGTATATCAATACAATTTTAAAAATATTGTGTATGTTATGAAAAATACTAATGAACGTTAAAGGCCTAATTGTATATAGGCTTAAACTTACTGCGCCTGTAACTCGATTGCATTGAATCCGTAATTTTTTTATGAGTTCGAAAAGAAAACGTTCGAGAATTTTCTATTTCACAATTTAAAAAAGACGTTTGTGTGTTAAAGGTTATTACCATATTAACGATTTTATGAATGATAATACGCCTTGGGAATAAAATGCTCCCTCCAGGCTACTTCAAATGTATCATTGTCACATAATTATCTGATGTAACATTTTGATAAAAAAAGACATGTCCCGCTGAGTTTCTTTCGCCGGTTCTTTTCAGGTCTGAGGCAGTAACTTTAGTGAACTGGTGGTTATTTGATTTGCGTTAAAAAAAATATACTTGTAACTTCTTAATTTGAATAAGAACTGGACTCAAACAATGTAATTTAAATAAACTTTCTAATAAAAAATCTTTCAAAAATAGTTGGTATCGTATGCTATGGTTCTTCTATTATGGTGTTCAGAGCGTGCCAGTTGAGTACATATCACTTCGCCAATGTCACGTTGTGTTGAGAAGACAAAAAGGAGGCAGTACGGTAAAGAAAAGACAATATTACACAATATTAATAAAATCTAGTTAAAAATTTACATATTATATTACATAGTACAAAGGGTTACTAATGGGAAGTATATAACAAAAAGATGTTAGTCTACAATGTAACATTTATATATATTTACAACACAAGGCAAAACGCGGCGTTGAGTTCCGCCACTCCCCACGCAATGCCTAAAAGACGGCGGAACGTAGGTAACGGAACGAAGTGTCTTAACACTAGGTTACCGAGTTCCCTCTGCCTATCCTACCATAAATTTCCCCGAAGGACTAAACACGAACATTGACAAACTTCTAACATTAAGGGGACAGAGAAAATAGTTTAAATTATGAAAACATTATTGCATGTGAATGAGGTGAGAAATAAAAAAAATATACATATTTCAATATATTTTTATTGCTTTTTTACTGCGAAGCATATACAAGTATGATTATCCATACAAACTGGCTTTACGAGGTCTTTATCGCATCTATCGTTGCATATGTTGGTGCACTCCCCCCATTTATGGCAGGGCAAAAAGTGAGTAAGTGCCCCCGAAGCCGCTGAAAACAAAACGTTTCATTTATTCAAATTCAATAAATTTATTTTATGGCTTCGTATACAGTTGAACTATTTTTATTCCTATAAGAATCTTTCCTTTTTATATTGATAGCAGTAAAATTAATTCGAAATGTGAGGAAGGGAGTTTTAGGTTCGAAAAATAGTGTTAAGACACTCCGTTCTTTCATATAAAATTAATTGATCTAGTAAACATATTGTGACGAAACTGCATAATATGCTGCTTTTCTTTAACGAGTTCAAACTTCTTAAAAGTTTCTTAGTGTATTCCGCAAATGGCAGGGAAGGCAGTGATAAGTTAGTGATAAGACACTGGGGTTTCTTTAAGACCGTTCGCCACTTTCCATTCAATTCTACAGGTTATGTTGCAGAACTTAACGCCGCGTTATGCCTAGTTAAAAGAGCAAAGAAATGACAACAGTCTGCACTGCAAATGGTCTCTAAAACTATGAAAAAAGTGACAATAATACTTACTTTGCCATTGTGCCATTACTGTTGTACAAGTCACAAGTAAAAATGTTAAACACACGTGGAGTTTCATGACTGATTGTTTCAAGTTGAACAGTTTATTACAGCTTTTATAGGCACTAGATTTATAAATCATAACCTTATAATTTTCATTAATTACACATTAGAAACAAAGTATGGTGATTGATTTGACACAGTCAATTACATGTCATCGCAGTTTTAATTTAAGTTTTGGCTTAGTATCATTATAGGTGTAGCGAATTTAGCAATTAACATTCTATTTAACACTTTTTTATAATACTACCGGTACAATCGTCGCTTCGCCTGGTTAAATTTAAAAACAAATTATTTAAAGTCTGCTTTACTGTAAAATTTCATCTAAATCTATTCAGTAATTTTTGCGTGAAAGAAGAACAAACATCCATACTCCCAAACTTTAATATAGTGATAGCTAAATAGAGTATTTCCAGGTCGATATGACATGGGTACCTTTAAAAAGCGCGTCTACCTACACCTCAAAGGCCGGCAACGCACCTGTAGCTCTCCTGGTGTTACACGGGGCCGTAGGCGACGGTGATCACTCACCATCAGGTGACCCGTACGCTCGTTTGCCTTGTCTTTTCCATAAAAAAAAAAGAGCATTTAAAGTTGTAATTTATATTTTCATAAAACACAGCCAATAACTACCATGACGAAAAAGGATTCTGATGATTTCTTAAAAAAATCACAGTCAAATTGTTAAAATTTCACCTTCGAAAACACAGTATCGACGATACTGGAGGAAGGTCCCGTAAAATGCATGAGGACGCCTCAGAGGGTATGTATGAAGAGGTTGATGACAGTGGACGAAGCGAAAGTACCTCTTTCGCCTCATCCACTCCCGAGACCGTAGCGTTTGGCGCTCCGTTCTCTCTGTCTACCCCGAAAGGGATATAGCGTGAAGCGTTAAGCAATCAAATTGGTTCAATCGTTTAAGGACTACAGTACCACAGACATACAGACATCCAGACAAACTGGTCTAACTTATAACAACTCTTTTTTTATACATCGGGAGAAGAAAAAACCTTCCTTCCCACTGTGATTCTCACTCGAGGGAACGATGTACAGTGTGTACTCTTTGTAATGTTTTTTTAATGGAAAGAACAAGGCGAACGAGCGCACGGGTCGCCTAATGGTGAGTGATCATAATTGTCTACGGCCCCGCGTAATACCAAGTGAGCTACAGCTGCGTTGCCGGTCTTAAAGGTAGAGGTAGACGCGAAGGTGTCCATGTCGTATCGACCTGGAAATACTGCCGCGTGTAGATTTCCAGGTCGATACGACATGGACACGATTTCGATAGTCCTACGTTGTTGTTGTTGTTTGTACCATTTGATCGCATTAAATGGTTTAAAGTGATACTGGGGTGCACCAGCTCAGAATTGAGAACAGTATTCCGTATGAGGCTAAGCCTGGGTTCTATACAGGGCCAAATGGTGTTTTGGCGTTAAATACTGGCTCGCTCTGCTGAAGACCCTGGTTTCTCCAAAATCAATTTAGCCTTGCTTTCCAGTTCTGGCAGTCGCTCGAAAAGCTGGGGCCCAATATTTTGAGGGATGCCTCAACGGAAGACACAAGTTCATCGGGACTGGTCGACGTTTTCCGAGAAAGACTGGCCGAATGGCCGAAGAATGGCCGAAGTATATGACATCTACAGTGCTATCATCTGCATAACAAACTATATTAGAGTCCTCTGACATGTCATTGATATGCAGAAGAAACAGCTTAGGGAACAGCACGAAGCCTTGGGGACCACCAGCATTCACGGACATATATTTAGAGTAAAAATCGTCTAAAGCGGCCTTGATGCTGCACCAGAGAAGCTAGCGATCCACTTGCAATTCATGCATATGGATCGCCAGCTGTCGTAATGGTAGTTTCGCAAGGAACACCCCATGTCACATACGATTGAATGCCCTCTCCATGCCCAGACTAACTGCAAGGCCCTCTCCCTCAACAGCCGCAGCCCAGTGGTGGGTTAGCTAAACCAGAAGATCACCGGTTGGGCGACTATGACGAAAGCCATATTGGCGGTCGTTAATCAATCGGTGACTCTCCAGATAAAACGAGAGCTGGCTATTTATAATAACTTCTGAGAGAAGGGAGGTGATAGCAATAGGTCTGGTGTTTGTTTGAATGATTCTTTCGCCATTTTTTAGTGCCGAAATAGACGCGTTAGCACTGGGGTCTGCTTAGGAGCACATGAAAAAAAATGTGACCCGGCCCACTCGACTTGTGAATGTCCAAGAAAGAGAGAAAGCTCTAAATAGCTTCCTGACTGAATTTAACGTCAGGAATTGAGTTCTGATACTGCAGGATGTTCGTTGGCGTTGTTTTTCGGTCATTCGCGCGCCTAGGAGATTGGCTATCTCTTTCGACGTGTTTTTGTTATAGATACCACAATTTTTTAATGCCGTATAGACAGGGGTCATTTTCTGTTTGTATACATATATATACAAAGGGTTAGTTATAAGAAAGGGTTAGTAATAATATGAAGGTCTATATTTTTTTTATATATATATATATATATATATATATATATATATATATAATATATATATATATATATATATATATATATATATATATGTCATTTTCTGTTTGTATACATATATATATACAAAGGGTTAGTTATAAGAAAGGGTTAGTAATAATATGAAGGTCTATATTTTTTTTTATATATATATATATATATATATATATATATATATATATATATATATATATATATATATATATATATATATATATATATATATATATATATATATATATATATATATATATATATATATATATATATATATATATATATATATATATATATATATATATTATATATATATATATATATATATATATATAGAACTTCGTATTATATATTTCTTATTTCTTCTGATATACAACGAACATTGAATATTGGACAGGGAAATTTGAAAATAGTTTAAAATATGAAGACATTGCATGTGAATGAGGTGAGAAATAAAAATAGATATATTTCAATATATTTTTAATAATGTTGCATTGCGAAGCATATACAAGTATGATTATCCATACAAACTGGCTTTATAAAGTCTTTATCGCATCTATCGTAGCATATTTTGTTGCAATCCTCCGGAGTATTGCAGGGTAAAAAGTCAGTAGGTGCCCCGGAAGCCGCTGAAAACAAAACATTTATATGTTATGGCTTCGTATACAGTTGAACTATTGTTATTAGTATAAAATCTTTCCTTTTTATGTCGATAGTGGTGAAATTGATTCGCAATATTGGGGAAGGGGAGTTTTAATTTCGAAAAATAGTGTTAAGACACTCCGTTCCTCACCTTTCATATAAAATTAATTTATCTAGTAAACATATTTCTTCAACGATTTCCAACTTTTAAAAAGTCTTTATGTTTTCCGTACATAGCAGGGAAGGCAAAAGAAAGTAAAATCAGTGATAAGACACTGATGTTTCAATAAGACATTACCCATTACCGTTCGCCACTTTCTATTCAATTCTACAGGCTTAACGCCGCTTAACGGCAGAGCTTAACGCCGCGGTTTGCCTAGTTACCAGAGGAAAGAAATGACAACGGTTTGGCCCCAGGTCCCTAAAAGTAGAAAGAATAGTCACATTAATACTTACTTTGCCATTGTGCCATCGCTGTTAAAGTCATAAGTAAAAACGTTAAACAGACGTAGAATTTCATGATTGATTGTTTCAAAATCAACAGCTTACCCTAGTTTTTATAGGCGCAAGTTTTATAAAGCATAAATTTATAATTTTCATTAATTACACATTAAAAATGAAAGAAAGCGTTACGAAGCAGATGATTAATTTTACGCAGTCAATTGCATGTTATCGCAATTTTAATTTAAGTTTTGGGTTAGTATCATTAGAGGTGTAGCGAATTTAGCATTAAACTTTCCGTTTAACACTGTTTTATAATAGCTGTACTTCTGTAAAATTTTATCAAAA
Organism: Eueides isabella; assembly: GCA_019049475.1. NCBI lineage: Eukaryota > Metazoa > Arthropoda > Insecta > Lepidoptera > Nymphalidae > Eueides > Eueides isabella. The sequence goes on from CM032392.1 coordinate 14,532,752, forward strand.
TCTGTTCAGTAGTATTTGCGTGAAAGTGGGACATATATCCATACTCCCATACTTTCACTATATAGTGATAGCTAAATAGTGCATTTTAAGTTGTAATTTATATTTTCAGAAAACATAGCCAACATTTACCATGATCAACGAGGATTCTGATTAAAAAACCGCAGTCAAATTGGTTTATTTATTCAGGGGCTACAGTACAACAAACATACAGACAGGCAGACAAACTGGTCTAACTTATAACATCTCTTTTTTTACATTGGAGTTAAAAAAAAAACCTTATTTAACTAAGAGAGACATTTAAGTATTTAGTGATGTACATTCAGATATTTTCCTACCAGATTATCATGATATTATGTATATATTATTATCAGATTATCATTATTATTAACAATAATATTAGTTCAAAAAAAATTATTTAAATTAAATTAATAATAAATAATAATAATGGTTGTAATACATAAATGGAATATTAACAGGATAGGCAAAGAAAGAAAGAAGGAAGAGAAAGAGAAAGTGGGGAACGTGAGGAAGACACTCCGTTCAAGTGGAACTCCGTTCCACTTGAACGGAGTGTCTTTACACTAGGTTCCCGGGTTCCCTTTGCCTACCCTGCCTCGTGCGGGATATAGCGTGAAGCTCAGTAGAGTAGAGTAACAGGATAGGCAGAGGGAACGTAATGTTACTTTAGATATTTGCATACTAGCGTAGCATCCTCGCTGTTTTAGTGAGTTACAGCGTTAAGTTCCCGCATTCAGCAACTGATTATAAGCGCAAAAGATATTAAACATTTCATTTCCTCGAGTGGGGATCGAACCCACAACCCTTCGGTTCAGTCACACGTTTTATTAAACAACGTATTTTTATCCCTTAATGTAGAACAATACTTTAAACTTTTTATTTTCACGCTGTATCCCGCACGAGGCAGTGTAGGCAGAGGGAACCCGGGAACCTAGTGTTAAGACACTCCGTTCCACTTCCGTTCCCCACTTTCCGCCGAATTTGAGGCATTGCTTGTTGAGTGGCGGAACTCAACGCCGCGCTTTTGCCTTATTACCACAGCGAAGAAATGAATCATTAAATATTTAAATTGAAAATATGAAATATTTCATTTCCTCGGCTGGGGATCGAATTTTTACTCTCACTCGCAAGAAATAATCATTTTCATTTTATCAGTAATGAGAAACGGAGTGTCTCAACACTGAGTTCCCAGTTTCTCTGCCTATATTGCTAAAAGAATGTTTTGAAGTATGTACATCGTGGTGAAGTAGTAGGGCGGAGGTGGTTGGGCGCCTGACAAAATCGTGATTACAGCAGGTTCAATTCATCTCGTTTTAGCAGTAGCTCCACAAAATAAATATTGAGCTTTGGATAGTAAAAAGCGAATAATTTACAAATTTTGACTCGGGTAGCTTATATATAATAATAATGTTTTAATTATTGAGACCTGTCGTGGCACAGCGGCACAAGCGTATGGCAGTAACCGACAGGTTCTGGGTTCGATCCCCACTCGAAGAAATAAAATATTTAATATTTTAAATTTTAAATATTGAATATTTTCATTTCTTTGCTCTGGTACAAGGCAAAACGTAGCGTTGAGTTCCGCCACACAACACGCCATGCCTCAAATTCGGCGGAAAGTGGGGAACAGAAGTGGAACGGAATGTCTTAACACTAGGTTCCCAAGTAGTTCCTCTGCCTACCCCGCCTTGTGCGGGATACAGCGTGAAGCTGAGTATTTAAATTAATGACTAAATTACATTGAATTTAACCTTTTGTGTAAAATAAAACGCATATTAAATAAAAAATCTGTATTACAATCAAGATTTTTTTTATTGTTCTTCACTTGTTTCACTTACTGTGGTATACATATACAATAGTGGTTGGAACACAAGGGAATGTATGAATTTGGTGTGCATCGATCTGCGCATGAATGGTTACACTCCCGATCGTCCTTGCACCACACATAATCATCAGAGGCTGAAATTAAAAACATAGTATATTTCTAAATTCACAAACTGTAAACGTAACATGGAAGTTAATTGTTTAATATTATCATTTCTTCACTCTGGTGTTACAGTAGAAATGCCTTGAATATGCCAGAAATGTGCCACGAAATGGTCTCCATAATGACGTAATGACGTAGTGTCTTCGCCTTCTCTAGATGAAATGTTAAGTTAAAAAAAGAACTGAAGAATAAAATGTACATACATTTTAAAATACCTTAATATTAAAAAAACTACATTATAATTCAAAGCAAAATATGTCTCGCTTCTTGGAACACAATTCTAGGTGATTTTGTTTAAAAATTTTCAACGTGGCACATTTTTTGTATAAACAGCGATCGCAGATTCAATTCCCAATTTGATTCACTGTGCCACTAAACACGCTGTATCTCAAACTGACACCAAAAGTTTAGAAACAAGTATTTTTAGCCAATCTCGTTCTGCGGGATAACGCGTGAAGCTCGAAAATAAACATACAGCCTTTGATAGCATAGTCAAGGGGCAGCACTATTTAATTTTCATAAAATTATAAATATAATCTTACGGTAAGCAACTTCGATGTTTTTCGCCGCTTTAGCTTTCTCCGTTATAGTTTGCGCCTGGACCAACCAAAGAAAAGCGAAAATTATCAAAAATTTCATGATTATTTTGAATCCAGGTGAAAACGGAGTATCTATATATACGAGACAGTACTTGAAGTTACTGTAATTCAACTGACGTTGGTTATATACAAAAGCCACTATTATATGTGTAAATTTTTAATTAGCAAAATATTCAAAATTAAACATAAATCTTAGTCAGATTTGCCACGGAGTTCGATCGAGCCAGATTTATTAAGCTTAATTTTAATTACTTTGGTAAATCTCGCAATTACAACTTACAGATCTTTTATATATAGGTATACATAATAAGAATAATTTGTGGAAGGTTAGTACAGTACAGTAGTTGATTGGAAGCGCGATGATATTGGGTTCGATGTTACAAAGAAAAGACAAACAGACATTCCGCTCTCCTCCGCTTGTTTATTAACATATTTTTTTAGCTTTACGCTGTATCCCACACATGGCAGGCTAGGCATGGCAACTTGGGAATCTGAACTAGGTTCCCAATTTCTCATGCCTACCCTGCTCTTAAGACGCTTTTGTTCCTCTCTCTCCGCTGAATTCCTGGGGCATTGCGTGTTGTGTGGTGGAACTCAACGCCGGTATTACTTGGTATGTTTTGTCGGTGTTATAGAATATTAGCTTCAAGCTGTATCCCGCACATGGCAGGGTATGCAAAGGGAACTTGGGAACTTAGTGTTAAGACACTCCGTTCCACTTCCGTTCCCCACTTTCCGCCGAATTTTTAGATATAGCGTGTTGAGTGGCGGAACTCAACGCCGCGTTTTTCTTGTACCAGAGCGAGGAAATGAAATCATTAAATATTTAAGTAAAAAAAATTTTATATTTCATTTCTTCGATTGGTGATCGAGCCCACAACTCATCGGTTACAGTCACATGTTTGTGCCGCTGCGCCACGACAGGCCTCTAGAATATTATCTACTTTAATATAAAATTATAAGATTTGCAAATAACATTCTACACCAACTTCTGATTCCAAATATTCTTTTCTCTATAATACTTTTATGCAACAGAAGCAACGGTATAATCATAGTTAAAACAATAGCATTTCAAATTCTTAATATCTGGTGTTAACACTTCACAAGTCGTAAATAAACGATTATGATAATAACAGTGCAACTGAGAATGATTGTTCTAATTAAATCTGTGTAATAGCCATTAATTGAAGTCGTTAATTAATCTTTGTACATCTCTCTTTTTCCCTTTTCTATTCCTTCTATTTCCCACTTTTCACTTTCTTAATTATTTTTTTGATTATGTATTAACATTTTACGTAAAAAACATTAAAATTAAATAGTTTTTTACATATATTTTGTGATTTCATTGCCATTTTTTTTTTTTTTTTAGTTTCTCGATGCGAGTATTTCTTTAATTACATGTAATAAATATTTCTTATCAGCATTCTGTAATTTAAATATATCGATCCGTATGATAATGATAATTTTAATATAAACCTAAAGCGTAATATTACCTTCATTATCATAAAACCAAAACCAAAAGATTGAAGATTGCAAAAAATGCGTACATTTTGCAATGTCGTCTCTAAGTACAGCGTATGTGGAGCAAAACGGACAGCTGTACGCCCAAACGCTGTTGAGCCCAGATTACAAGCAAAAGCGATTATATATTTTTTTTATTTTACACTCTATCCCATACATAGAATAGTAGGAAGAGAGAGGCTATTATTCCCATTCTCATTAAAATACTTTCATTGCATTTTATGTGCCGTTTTTGTTATCGCTTTTATATATATATATATATATATATATATATATATATATATATATATATATATATATATATATATATATATATATATATATATATATATAATATATATATATATATATATATATATATATATATATATATATATATATATATATATATATATATATATATATATATATATATATATATATATATATATATATATATATATATATAAATGATAAGAAATAAACCTTTTACTTCTTGTCACTTATATTTTACAGTCAATCTAACGATTGCCAAACAAGCAAGTGTAATCAGAGATTACTGTAATTATATGAGATGAAATCATCGTACAAACATATTGTATGAAATTTTATATTCGAATTTTATTAGTGCTATAAAATAATTACATCGGTGATGATTAAAATGATGAAAGTTTTATATTTAAAGTTTTAAAATTTTAACTAACTTTGTTATGATATTTTTAGAAATAAAACTTTTTCGTTACTCGTTGATTGATATATAAGGCTTTGCCTAACTAGACGGCGTTAATCGCTGGTACGTGACTTGGAGTTTCCTTGATAAGAAGAAATTAGAAAAAAAAGCTTATTTAAAATTTCATAGTAATAACAGTATAAAATCTGGTATTTTTTAAAATGAACAAAATCGCAAAATTATCCTGCTATAATTAACCATTCTAAAAAATATGGATGTATGTATTTTATGATAAAATTATAGCAAAATAAAAAGTTAAGGTTAAGCGAGACATTTAAGCGAGATATTAAGTTGAGACATTTTAGTAAAATTAATTTCATAGAAATGACCTAAAAAAAATATATAATCATAAATATAATCATAATAGAATTAATGCTTAAAATGTATTTTAGAGACACTCCATTGCACACCTTTCACTTAATTTTCGAGACATTGTATATGAGAAGCGGTTTTTTGACAGATCCTAACGCCCCATTTGGTCTTGCTAACAGCGAGAACATGAAAAATTTCATTTCCGCTTATGTAAATTGAATCCGCAACTGACGCTTTTACAGTCACACAATGTACCAATGCCTCACCAGCCTCTACCTATTTAACCAAAAGTTAAAATAACGATGATATGCACAAAGATGTAGCGTAATAGTAACATATCGCAACAAAATTATAGACATGAGTTTAACTGTAACCTCATTTCTCGGTGGTCTCCAATAACCTTGGCGGTAGAGAACCAAATAGTTTAATTTAACTAATATACTCAGCTTCACGCTATATCCCGCCCATGGCAGGGTAGGCAGAGGGAACTTGGGAACCAGTGTCAAGACACTCCGTTCCACTTCCGTTCCCCACTTTCCGCTGAATTTTGGGGCATAGCGTGTTGAGTGGCGGAACTCAACGCCGGATTTTGCCTTTTACCAGAATGAAAAAATGAAAACATTAAATATTTTAATTGAAAATATTAAATATTTCATTTCTTCGAATGGGGATCGAACCCACAACCCATCGGTAACAGTCACACGTTTGTGTCACTGTGCCACGACAGGCCTCAAATTTAACTAATATTTAGATAATAATTAAACACACAATGCCACCAGAATTCGGCAAAAGGTGAGTACGGAACTTAGCGAAAAGATCCTCTGATTCCAGGAAGAACACCGTCGAATTCTGAAGGCATCGAGTTTTGAGTGGCGAAACTCACATTTACCAGAGCAAAGAAATTAAATATTTTAACATTTATTGGCAATCCAACCCTCAATATGTTACATTCCGTTCATAGTAGATACTGCGCCAGGAATTCCATGAAATTCTCCAGAATTTCACGGAAAGTAGAGAACGGAAGTGCCTTAACAGTAAGTTTCCATTCTCTCTCTGCGAATCTTAATTTAACTTAATTATCGAAGTCAAGCTAAAAAAGAATGACAACAGAAGTGTTGCTTAAGATTTAAAAAACAAAACAAAACAAGCGTGCAAAGTATATAAAATTACTACATATACATATAATGCAATGAATTTGTATAAAAACTATTATGTTGTGGTTTTGTCGAAACATTTTACGAATCGCCTTTTTGTCCGCATGAACTTTTTGTACAAATCAAGCCTATATTGTAAAGATGCTATATATGAGAGAATACATTCGCTAACCACATATGCATTATATTTATTTTACTAGCGAGCAACACGCGGCTTCGCCCGCTTAACTTTTTCTTTTATTATACAAAACACATAAATTATAGACTGATCTATAAGATACATTATTTAAAAGTTTCATCAAAATCAGTTAAGCAGTGGGAGTGGAAAATACATATCTATCACATTTCTTTTTTAAATAGATCATATTTGTAGGATAACAAACATCATGGTCTTATGGATGGATGGATATTAGCTTTGATCTCCACTAGCGGTAAATGTATCGTTGAGTTTTGTGTTCCAAGGAAAACGTTTTCAGAAATAGCAGAAAGTGAAACCAGTGCCCTGTAGAAATAAATAAACAATTTTTGCAAAGTATAGTTATTTTTATATAGTTTTATATAGCTATATATTTTAGCTATATATTTTATATAGTATATATAGTTTATTTTTTTAAATAGTCGAGATTTTAGCTTTCATTTCAATATACACAAAGAAAGTTAAAGTTGTTTTTCTTAACAGCTTTAAGTTGTGTCCCGCCCATGGCAGGGTAGGTGTTAAGACACTCCGTTCCACTTGAGGCATTACGTTTTGTATGGTAAGGCGATGCCGCGCTTTGCCCTTGTTACCAGAGCGAAGACATGAAAATATTCAATATTTAATTTGAAATGAAAATTAAATATTTCATTTCTTGGAGTGGGGATTGAACCCACAACAGTCACACGCGTGTGCACATATATATTTTCTATTGAGTAAATCGATTATTACCGATTTTTATTTAAAGATAATTTATTTACATACATTTAGCAATAAACATTTTCGGACTAAACAAGATGTTTCTTACATATATATTTTAGATGAAAAATAGCTTAAATCAAAGAACTTATCATCTGAAAAAAAAAAACCGAACTGAACTGAACTGAACAAAAAGAACTGCTTTAGCAATTAATAAAGATCTCACATGAACTTAGCGTATGTATCACATCAGTACACATTCTTACAACCAAATGAGGTGTTTATGATAGTAATAACACTTAGGTGAATTTATTCCGATCGTAGATATATTTATGTACGTTAATACATCATTTGCTTATAAATTTCTATAATTAAAAATGTACTGCTGACTTAAAGATAACAGTACTGATTGTTGAACGCGATAGTTGTAGGCAGGTTTTTTCCTTCTCATTGAATCCTGTATATGAACGGGTAGGTTACCAAAGGGAACCTAGGAACTTGATATTAGGACACACCGTTCCCACTGTAGGCAAGTACTCTATAGGTTTTGGTTTCATGGTGCATTTCGTACAAAATACAGGAAAAACTAAAGTACAATACTTATGCTAAGTAAGTACTTCACGCTGTATCCCGCACTAGGCAGGGTAGGCAGAAGGAACCCGGGAACCTAGTGTTAAGACACTCCGTTTCACTTCCGTTCCCCACTTTCCGCCGAATGTCTCAAGCATTGCGTGTTGAGTGGCGGAATTCAACGCCGCGCTTTGCCTTATTACCAGAGCGAAGAAATGAAATATTAAATATTTAAATTGAAAATATTAAATATTTCATTTCCTCGACTGGGGATCGAACCCAGAACCTGTCGGTTACAGTCACACTCTTGTGCCGCTGCGCCACGACATTCCACACTTCTAAAGTACAGGATATTTTATATTAAATTTAGCTCGATACCTACCCACAATCCATCTCATTATATCTCGACAGAAAACAAACATATTATAAGGGCTTAGTACCACAAAAGTTTTTTTAACTTTTGTGGTACTAAGCCCAAAAATTATTTCATATCCGTAGTACCGTGGTACCACGGTACCAAGGGGCCATACCATGGTACCATGGGATACCACGGTACCATAGGGCCGTGGGCGGCTATCACTCACCGTCAGATGTCTTTTCCATTTAAAAAAATATATTTCATATAAATTAAATATTTTTTTATAAAATAAACCAAACATGCTCTTCTAAGAAAACGAACTTTACATTCACTTTTATATATATTTAATTATTGGAAAGAATTTAAAATACAAAAAGCAAAACAATTGAAATAAATAAATTCAATTAATAAATGCAATATGCATGGAAATTACACATGCAATTGTATGTTACTTAAATATATAACAGTGTATTTAATTTAACTTATGTTGTGTAATATCACCGTTGTGGCGCAGTTATTACGTATTTGCGTACAGACTTGATAGTTGTGGCTTCAATCTCTAGCCAGAGATTTTTTATAGTTTTTCCCGCTCATAAGAGAGTACCTGGTGGTACCTGGTAACCTGGTAATCCAATTCCATACACATTCTTCCGTTTCCGGTGTTTAGTTGCAGAAGTCAATGCAGCGTTTAATCTCGTTACGAGAGCCAGAAATGAAAATTTAAATATGCCATTTCTTACAGCGTGAAGCTGAAAGAGAGCTCTCTCTCGATAGGGAAAGATATTTTTTCAAGTGGGATTTGAATTTACATTCATTTCGTTTCATTCGTAGTGCACGAAGGAGTAATCGAGGAATAATTATATGTATTTAAATATCTTTAGCCCGGAATATCCAGAATGGTTTAACTATTTTTTTTTAATGTTAATCCTTTAAAAAAGAAAAATACTTATATAAAAAAACAATTTTATACATTTTTTTAAATAAGTATGCATGGATTAATCAAGAAGCCATTATATTAAAAAAGGTAAGAATACTTAGCGGAGAATCTCACTGCCAATTCAAATTATATACGGGAGATGCGAGCGTAAAGGCGTCAATTATGTAAGACTTAAACATATTAACAAGTACGATGGCATACATATCTAGATCACCAAAAAACCAGTTTAAAATATTACTACACCACTGAAATAATGAAAGGTTTGTGTTTCTATCACTAAATCGTTCTCGGCCCGCTTGCGAAATTATAATGAATATGTAATTTTATGTTTCCTTTTGTCTTTTACAGGTAATTATTCATTGCTTCTATTTGGTCAAGGGCTTTTTGCTGGTAAAAGTTATTGTAAGTATATTTATTTTTATTTTTAGCTTCACCCCTGTATACCGCACATGGCAGAGTAGGCAGTGGAACCTTATGCTAAGACAAGCCTTATGCTTAAATTTGCAGCATTGCGTGTCGAGGGGCCGAATTCAATGCTGCGATTTGCTTTGTTACCAGAGCAAGGAAATGAAATTGTAAAATATTTCTACTATTTTAGTATAAAACATTTCATTTGAAAAAATGAAATATTCGTCTACAAATTATATTTAAGTGGTTTTTGTTTGAGACTTCGACCGCGTAAATATTGAAATAACTCTTCTATTGTCATATATTGATTATTATTTACGATTACTTTTTAGTTTTACATAGAACCTACTGTACAGATGTTCCGTTCTGTTTTCCACTGTCCATTAAATTTGAGATCTATACATTAAAATTATATATAGATACAAATCAAGTTAAATTACATTTATAGTTATACCTTAACTCTATCATAATATATAAAAAAAATCAGCGATTCTCTTGCAAAATCAAAGACCATTAGGCCAATTTCCGACATGGACAAGCGATACTATATATATGCATATACATTTTTTTATAAAAAAAATTATCCCATCTCCAGCGCTACAACGAAACTGTGAAAGGCGAACGTGTTAACATACTAAGTTAAACAAAAACCAAAACAAAAACTAATCTATCGTTCTTATTTTTATTCCTTCGCCGTACGTTAGTTAGGTAACGGTTAATGTACATTCCTATCTTGCTCAATAGCGAAGATAGAGGTACATATTACATAGAAATGCTAAATCTTCTACATTTTATGTAATAATGTTGATATATATACATATATATATATAAATTGTTTCTTGAGATTTTTTTAATTATAAATATTATTATTATTACTAGTAATTTAAATTTTATACCAAAAATACTATATGAATATTGAAATAGTAGTTTTGGGGACGTAGAGAGAACCTGGGAGCTTAGTGTTAAAACACTCTGCTCCCATTAATACACTTCCGTTCCCAACATTCCGCCAAATTCAGGTATTATGGGTTGAGTGGCGGAGCTCATCGCCGTGCTTTGCCTCCGAACCACAGCGAGGCTGAAATTAAAGTATTTAATATTTCATCAAATCATCATTGAAAGGCCTAACAATATTCAAATATTTTAAATCAGAAAATATTTTAAAAATAATTAAATTTTTAAAATTTAATTGCCGGTACAGTCTCTAAATAGCTCCGCAATTATTTCTTGCATAGCAGAGTAAACAGAAAGAACATAGTGTTAAAATACGCCGTTGTCTACTTTCCAACAAATTTTCGAGATATTGTCTTGAATGGCGGCTTTTAACGCCGCCTTTTGTCTTCTTACCAGAGTGAGGATATGAAAATAACACCTTTCCTCAATCAAACATTTAACCATTACGCTTATAGCAAAATCATGCTGCGATGCATATCATCAACATCTTGCTTCTATAACATTTCTAGTAAACATTTATTTATTTACTTTTATGCGGGATATAGCGGGTAAATGAATAAGTGAGTGATTCTTCCCTCACCGCTGTATCCCGCATATGGCAGGATAGGACGCGGGAACCTGGGAACCTAGTGTTAAGACACCTCGTTCCGTTCTCCACTTCTCATTTCGTTCACCGAACATATTATTTGCTTCAATTTTCTACATACATAAACTAAAATGGTCAATTGAAAAAATATTCAGCAATATTTTATTACTTAATTGCGTTAGAGAAGCATTCTACAATTAATCTTCATGTAGCAATTCAAATTTAGTGAGCAATTTATATGATTTATTTTATATATAGTTATATATGGTGTTCATTTATACAGTACTTGGTGTTCAGATATAGTAGGTTCTAAGCTTGTACAGATTTATATATTTTTTTTTAAATCTAAAGTGTTTTTTATCTTTTCTTTCTCGCTTTGTTTTGCCCATAGGCGGGAAGCGGAGAGTGTAATGTCAAAACACTCCGTTCTCCCATTTTCAATATATTTCCCATATTAGAGACATTGTTTGTCAGTCAGAAGAAACTCGATACTGATTTTTTTCTGTACCTTGTCCTCGAGTGGAAATCGAATCCACATTTATAGCACAATTCAATTATAATCAGATATTGAAGTTGTAAACTATTTTATGGTATACAAATCTGATATGCTTCAATGTTTTTTATTTTCTATTGTGAAAACTTCCTGCTTCACACATCATTACATATGGCAGAGTAGGCAGAGAAAATTTAAGAACCTAGTGTTATCCGTTTCTATTAAAACGACTATGTTCCCAAATGGGGATCAACCGTACAACCCGTCTTGTACCTCTGCGCTATAACAGGCCTCTCAGATCTATTTATCGCATAATAAAAGCTCTTTTTTTAATTATAAGAACTTTTTAATGTTATAACATTGGCACTACTGTACTTTAATTTATCTCGCTCATGGCAGGGTAGGGTGAGGGAACTTGGGAACCTAGTGTTAATCGTTCTCCGTTCCCCACTTTCCGTTTTTCCGAGTGTCGGAACTCAACGCTGCGCTATATCTTGAAATAAAAAAATGAATATCGTTTAATCTACTCTATAGTATAAATATACACAAGTGAAGGTTAAAGTACTAATTTACCAGTTTAGTGAAATCTTAGGTCAGTGCGTGATTAGCAAATATTTAATTACATATCATTAATGGGCCCATCAATAAATTTAAATTAGCTTTAAAGGCTACTGGAGCACGATCCGCTACTATCCATCACAATTTGATTTGCACATTGCATGTTATATGCTTTGCAGTTAGTACGGATCATCGGGTACGTGTTATGACTTAACACTAGTGGTCTGCTCGCGGCTTCGCCTGCTTTAACAAGTAATTAATTTTCTTTTTTTTTATGGAAAAGACGGCAAACGAGCGTACGGGTCACCTGATGGTAAGTGATCACCGTCGCCCACGGCATCGAGTAACTCCAGAGGAGCTACAGGAGCGTTACCGTCGTTTAAAGTGGAAGGGGACCGGGGCCCGGCATTACCTAATGCGAAACGCAGTGGCCAAAGCCACTACTTAACGCCAGTCTTAAATGCCGGGGGTGGTAATAATCCGGTCGAGTCTGCCCATGCGTGTTGCCATTACTGGCAACCTGACTCTACCACACGCACTTTAGTCGCCTCTTACGACACCATCAGTACCAGGGTGATCCTATTCTAAGCCGGAATCACACGGACAAAATTTAATTACTACTACTGCAGCAATTTTGTTGAACAAAATAGTTTATATTGATACTTTTGTTATTTATAGGCCGATTGACATACAATAAGGACTAAATCTTGAGGGAAGTGTAGTTTTTGAGATTAGCGCGAACAAACGCTAAGCAGATAAACAGATGATCATTTTTTTTCGTTATTGACAGCTCTATTAATTTAATGAATTCATTTATTCTCATTTATTCTCTTATATCTTCTGCGTATAGACAATGATTATTAACAGATTTTTTCTATTTGACACTTTGCTTGCGATTTTTTGTTTGTTGTATAATAAATTAATATAGTATTATTATTTATGAACCAATTAAAATTCAATATCCATTGAATATTAAGGGAAACTGCTTTTGAATGAGTTAAGCTGTCTTTGAGGGAAAGTACACAAACGCACTGTGAAATACATAATTATTTGGGTCTTTTATAACTTCAAGAAATACCTCTAAAAATAAAGCAGTATACTTTGTAGCTATATATGAAATAGCATATAAATTTGTTTAATAATGCGTGGAATAAAATGCTGTTATGTTCATTAGAGGCAGTTATAATTGATGTACATATCTACTAAATTGTAAATTATATACAAAAAAAAATCATTTTCCTTGCTAATTGTTGCCAGCGGAAGTGCCTTCCATAGAATTAATTGGAACTTGAAAGTTTGAAAATACAAAAAAATTAAGGAAGGATCACTCTTTTCTACCACAGCGTTATAGACAGGAAATATTTAGAGTTAATATATTCCATTTCCCATTGTCCACTCAATTTTTGAGACATTGTGAATAATGTACGTAATATTTAAATTTAACTTGCTTATAGTTTCAGTTGAAGAAGCCATTTAAAATGTTTATTTTATATTTAATTACTTTTTTTTAAATACACTTTTTACATACACTACATTTTTTTATCATTTTTTTTTAATTTATTTTTTTTTTTTTTAATTTTACACTTTTAAAGTGATATTTCACATTTAGTTCTTTAGCGAATGTTAAAATATCTTTAAAAAAAACTTATAAAACAATTAGATATCCCGTCTCTTTTGAAACCACTTACATACTTTATTGATATTTTGGATCTTTCATGTTTAAGGTGATAGTAGTCTCTTTCCATACTTGTGTGTAGATTTTCTATTTCTATACTGTAAGTAATATATAGAGAAGAGAAAAATATAAAAAATACCTTTTTCATAGGCCATATGCGTGGCGCAGCGGTACAAGCGTGTGACAGTAACCAACAGGTTCTGGGTTTGATCCCCACTCGAGGAAATGAAATATTTAATATTTTCAATTTAAATACTCAATGTTTTCATTTCTTCGCTCTGGTAGAAGGCAAAACGCGGCTTCATGCCTCAAATTCGGCGGAAAGTGGGGAATGGGACTGGAAAAGAGTGTCTTATCACTAGGTTCTAAGTTCACTCTGCCAACCCTGCCATGACTGCGGGATACAGCGTGAAGCTGAGACTATATCATAGAGAAATATTGTAGCGAGATTAGTTATTATTTATTAGAGGCTCAAAGAAAATATTTAATATTGTCATTTCTTCGCCCTGGGAATAAGGCAAAGCGCGGCGTTGAGTTACGCTACTCAACACGTAATGCTACAAATTCAGCAGAAAGTTAGAAACGTGACGGAGTGTCTTTACACTAGGCTCCCATGTTCCCTCTGGTTACTCTGCCATGTGCGGGATACAGCGTGAAGTTAAATTGATATATTACGTTATAGAGACCTCTACCGTTAGCGCTTAGCATTATATAAACAATTGATTATCACACACGGTCTAATATTTACTATTATAGCTAGATAGATGGCGTATTATTTCCATTCACTTTTCTATTAACATGATCGTTTTGTTGTTTTAGCTTTATGATGTATCTAACAATAAGCAGAGTAAGTCGATTTAACCTGGGAACCTATTTTCAAGACATTCAGTTCTTAATTTTTAGCGGAGATAGAGTAGCGGAACACAACGCCGCGCAAAATGAGGCAAACATTACCAGAGCGAGGAAAAATAATATTAAGTATTTAAATTCGTCGAGTGGAGAATGAACCCGCAACCTGCGTTTATAATTTTGTGCTTCTATGCTATATATTTTAATATTAAATATATTGTTTATGACGTCTTTGAAATGATAAAAGAAAATAATTATGACTGTAGTCTTAGCAGCTTTACAAATTCAGAGCTAATGTAATGTTGAATTCACCTCGTTTCCTTAAGTGGCAGAACTCAACGCCGCGCTTTGTTGAATAATATGAAATCTGTGAAATTCAGTACTAAGTAGAGGCTATCTTAGTAAGGTGGGATAGCGTTTTTTACGTATTATATATATTTTTGTAGCTTAGCGTGGTGTATCTAAGATATAGCATTGATTGGCGATATTTAATTTTCGTATTTATTAAGTGTTAGGACACTCTGTTCCGTTTTTCACTTTTTGCTAAATTTGAGGCATTCCTTGTTCAGTGGCGGAACTCAACGCCGCGCTTTGCATTGATACCAAGTTATGAAATGAAAACATTAAATATTTAATTTGAAAATATTAAATATTTCATTTCGTCGACTGGGAATCGAAGCCACAACCTTGTCTTTACATGCTTGCGTCACTGAGCCCCGACATGCTTAAAATAATTTATTTTATAATATAACGGCCAAAATATGCGTGTTTATTAAAAGAGCAGGTATGCTCATGGTAGATTGCACACTGACCTCAAATAACCTGTAGAAAATTACTTTTAAATAAAAATACTAAACTGATATTTACAATTAAATAACAATTAATTATGAACAAAATTAGCAAATGTGTATGGACAAAAAAAAATAATTATACACTTAATAAATAAAACATGAAGAATTAATTTGTATATAATTTTTATTTACACTATTATTTAACCCTAGGAACGTCGCTAGGCACTTCCAAGCATAAAAGGTCGATACTGGGTAAAAAATACCACATTATTCATATGTTCTTATGTTGAAGATCTCGATATCGAAATGTTTTTTTTTATTATTCAAACCTTTCGTGGTACAGGAGAACGTGACTGTAAATGAGCGTGACTGGGTTCAATCCCGAGTCGCGGAAATAAAACATTTAGTATTTTCAAATTAAATATTTAATGCAGCGTTGAGGTCCGCTTCTTACTACGCAGTGCCTCAAATCCGCCAGAAAGTGAGAACGTAACTGAGTGTCTTAACACTAAGGTTCAAATACATCTCAATTTGCCCTTTCACGTGTGGGATACAGCGTGAAGATGAAAAAAAAAAACTACTAATTTTAAATACAAATTTGTAGGAGGATTTGAACTCGCGCCTCTTAGAGTCCAAGCGCTTTGATCAACTAAGCCATACGTTCTTATCAAGCTACGTCGAAAATTCTTTTACGCTTGTTACAGCTTATTTATGTTATAAGCATCTCTGTAGGGAGATTTTTACAAATTCCCGCCACCCGTTGGAATTATCGTTTGGCAAGCGAGAATGCTTGTACCATATACGTAAAATATATAGTAAAATTAAGAACAGTGATATAATAACACAATTTTTATCATCATATCTTAATATCTATGTTATTTATTTTCTTTGGAGACATGCAAAATAACGTTAGATAATACATAAAGTATACTTTTAAACAGCAATAAAAAACGGGATATATAGATGGAACTAAACAGATACATTTTAGACATATTTTCTTATAACATATTTCACAAGGTGTCTTTATTTTGTCATCTTTCCTCCAGCTACAATGTTCACATGGAGATGCTTGGATTTGGTGGGGACCTTGACGATTTTGGAATATTGTCATAAATAAATATATCTTTTCTAATATATAATAGCACTTCGTTAATATACCATAGAAAATTAACGAATTGCAATTGGGAAGTGCTATATATATAAAAGACATAACTTAACATTTGACCAATTTTTTTATCTCGTTTCTTGTTAGCCCAATCAACGCCTCTAGTTGCAATGAACTCTCGACGATGAGAAATCTATAAAATATTGATATATCTCATCTAATTACGTTTCTCCTAATTATACATGCACAATTGGCAATTCTTGAGATTTCAGGAATGTTATTAGAATCTGCTTCCTGCTTAATATCACCGTCATGGTTACTGTGCTGCTTATAAATCTAAGTTTTTGATATAATTTAATTATTACTATGTTCTTGTTGCAAATTTCCTTCTATAGTGCTATATAGACTGGAAAAATATTTCTAGATAAAAAATCTTAATTCCTCATTTAACCTTTTAATTGCTTTATTCTTTTTGCTCGTACAGTGTTCGTGTGAGTAATTCAACAATAAGACAATATGCTTTGTGTGTTGAAGGGCATTTTGAACTTAACGACGAGAGGAGAGAACCATTTCTAAAAATCATGGGCTTAGAGTGTAAACCTACTGTTAACGTACTGTAAAGCAAAGAAGAACGAAAAACAGACAAAAATCGTTTAAAAAATTTGAAACTTATATTATGTATCAGAAAAGTTATGTATTTTTAATATATTTATTATGTATTTTTTACTGTATGAATTAGAATAAAAACAATTTTGGAATGATATAAAAATGTACGAGTACATAAAATAAACAACAAATGGAAAAAGATGATTTTCACTCTAAGCCAACGAAGGAACATACATCTACATGAAAATACCACATGTATTTACTTACGTATATATATATATATATATATATATATATATATATATATATATATATATATATATATATATATATATATATATATATATATATATATATATATATATATATATATATATATATATATATATATATATATATATATATATATATATATATATATATATATATATATATATATATATATATATATATATATATATATATATATATATATATATATATATATATATAGGGTTTTAACCAGCCGTATAGACTTATATATAATCATAAACTCATTTCCTTGTATTTAATCGCATATTGATTACATTTGCCCTATTAAATTAATTACTAGTCCTTTAATTGCAAACAACACTCACACCACATTACGTTATGCCCTACTTTAACAGTTGTTTGTATATTTATCACGAGGTAATCTTTAATTATACCGTAATACCTCGATTGTGTCGACAGAACACATAACAAGCACAATAGATACTGATAAAACGGAGGTCTTGGGTTCTATCCGATCTAAGGTAAAAAATAGAGTTGACGTTTTATGGACGAAATAGTATCAGTAATTTAGTGATAATCACTAAGAATTCTATTTTCAGGAGATTAATTTAATAATTTTCATTACACAAACATAGTTATATTGCTATAATATAAGTAGATTTTCAATATAAATGCTTTTTGAGCCTCTTTTCTTTAATCGTGCTAATTTATTTACTCAGCTACTTAAATATTTGATCTAAACGAGAATCGAACCGAAAACATTCATCTTAATATTCAGAGACTTAAAATATCTACCAATGTCACAAACACCTTTGACATTTCCCCAACTACTTACAACTGTAGAACAAAGTACATCAACAATATTATACAGTAAAATAATTATATAGTTAATAATCTATTTTACAAGTCATTTCTGATACCTCTTACTGTACGAGAATTTATTGCGGACAGCATGAAGGTCGGTGATTGTGGGCTTGCATTGAGATAATTGTCTTTTATATCGACCTTTGACAGCTTCCTGTTCCCAAATTAACTAGGATATAGCTATCTTATCTTATTTTGTCGATCTTAGGGCAGGTTAGGATAAATAAATAAGGTTTCCGTTGTCTTTTGTACCTAACGGAACTATTATTTGTCTTAAACTGGAACGGAACCCTAAAAGTCAGTAAGTTTTTAAAGTAAAGGTTTATTTTGTTCTCTTCATTTCGTTTTAATTATATTGTTTTATCTTAAAATCACATTCTGTACAGCCAAAGTTAATTATAAAAATTATATGTATATAAAAAAAAATATCCTGAATACGACTTTAAACATAGATATTGCCAGCTGAAAAATCTCAGTACTATTTGACAATGGAATTTCAAAATTTATTTTAATAGTAAGTACTTGACTTTGTAATCAATTGTAAAAATAATTTTACAATTGATTACAAAGTCAGTCACCGTAGTTAAACATGAAATAAAACATTGAACATATCT
Source organism: Eueides isabella (assembly GCA_019049475.1). Classification (NCBI taxonomy): domain Eukaryota; kingdom Metazoa; phylum Arthropoda; class Insecta; order Lepidoptera; family Nymphalidae; genus Eueides; species Eueides isabella. Next base: position 14,551,564 of record CM032392.1, read on the forward strand.
TATTATTATTATTTATTTCGTATTTTACAGTCGACTTAACCTATTAATGGTAACATTTGCATCACATCGTACACGCACCTGTACCTGCTGTACACTTTTATGACGTGACGTCTCATAGAAGGACAGTATAAATAGTCAAAAGAAATTTTGCTGTGTCCCGGCCGTGGGGCGAGATATAAATATTGGTGACAATGGTGATAACTTTAAAACTAGTGAATTAACCTAATGTTCGTAGTAAGAACCGCCGTGGTAGGAGCCACCGTGGTAAGAATTTCCATATGAGCCTCCGTAGCCAAAGTTGCTGCCATGATCATATTCGTTGACCAGAACTGGTACCTTCACTGGTACTGGGTAGGGTTTCTCAATGGCAATTGGCACTGGTCTCTCAACGTGCACGGGGTAAGGCCTGTCAACGGGCACTTTGACGGGTACAGCTACGGGCCTTTCTACTTCAACGGGGATGTGCTTGTATACGGGATAAGGTTCTGGCACTGGCACCTTGACGGGCACTGGCACGGGCTTCTCAACATGGACGGGGTAAGGCCTGTCTACGGGCACATGTACGGGGTAAGGCACGGGTTTCTCGACGGGGACAGCGACTGGCACGGGCTTTTCAACGGGGTAAGGTGCTGGCACATGAACGGGGTAAGGCCTGTCAACTGGAACCTTTACGGGTACACCAATGTGTTTCACAACTGGGTAGGGCTGAGGTACGGGTACTTTGACTTCGACGGGGTAAGGCACGTGCTTTTCAACGGGGTAGGGTTGGGGAACGGGTACCTTAACGGGGTAAGGGATGTGTTTCTCAACGGGGTAGGGTTGAGGTACAAGAACTTTGACGGGGTAGGGCCTGTCGACGGGAACATGGACGGGGTATGGCACTTTCTTTTCTACTGGGTATGGTGCAGGTACGTGTACGGGGACCTTTACGTATTCCTTAACATGGACTGGTACGTGCTTGACTACTTCGTAGGGTTGAGGAACTGGGACCTTCACGGGGTAAGGAACGTGCTTTTCTACTGGGTAAGGCACTGGTCTGTCAACTGGTACTGCTACTGGAACACCCTTGACGAGGGTGATGGTTCTGGTCACATCGGTGCGGCCTCCAAGGTCAATGCCGTATCCTGCATGTCCGTAAGATCCTTCATCGAAGCCGTAAACTCCACCTACTCCATGACCGTTGCCGAGGTAGCCTACATCCAAACCGCTAATACCGTATCCATATCCTAAGTTTAAAAGACCACGTTTGTCCAACTTCTTCTCGAGGCCTTCTTTTTGTTCTGTGGACTTCTTCTCGCTGGCAGCAGCTGCTGCTACCAGCAGAACAACTAAACAGATCTGAAAACAAAATAATAATTATTTTTTATTGTATTTAATAGATATACATTTATTATTATACATCTTACTATGCATGTTCAATGAATTATTAATCTATTAATCATATCATACTTGAATGTAAATATACTACGTAAAATATTCAATTACGTCTTTACGAGCAATTTGAAGTATTTCAAATGTATTTTATAGGCTTAAAGTATGTAAATAAATATTCAACAAATTTAGAGCCACGTGGGTTCTTTAGGTCCTATGAACCGTGTGTATGTGAGTTCAAATCGCTTTGAGCTCTTCTCATCAGAAGTTTTGGTAGTGGTTTTACTTACAATACAATATTGAATCTAGCTGACACGGTATGTTCAGGATAAATAGGCAAAGCTTAATTTGGTGATTCGATGGGAACAGAGTGTCTTAACACTGTGTTCTTATGCCTTCCCATTTGATACGGCGTGAAAGCTATTACGAGAGTGTAAATATGAAACTTGGCTAAAATATAAAACTTATGCAAACATTCAAGAGCTTCTGTACGATGGCATTTAATGATAGCGCAATGGGACTTGTCAAATTACGCAAAATTGTGATAACTCTGAACAGAATGTATGGCAATTGGCATAGTATTCGAAATCTTTATACATATACAAGTACATCTAATGGTTTTATAAGCGCAGTTGAGAAACCATTATGAACACCATGAATGTTAAGAATTTTTTATTTAATTTCAAAGGCATTGCCTATAATGTGGCGGAATTTAACGCCGCGCCTAGTCTTTTTATAAACAATTATAAACGCGATAAAAAAGTAGTTTTTTTCTTTTGTAATTCTGTCATAATTTTATGTGACATATATAAAAAATATTCTTTATACCATATGCAATGCGTATGTATGAAAATATGTTTTTACACATAATAATAAAATTGAAACACTAACTGGTATGAAGAAGGAAATTGCGTATTTGTGTCAATATGAATGTCACATGATGACTTTTAACAGGCTTTTTACCTTATAAAGCCTTACAAAGTTCATATTATTAACGTAAATTTTGTAAATATTTATATACAGGTCACGATTTTGATATAAAAATACAAAATTATTTCTGTACGGTGTACGTTTGCGTCGAAATAGTTGCGTAAGATGTAAATTTTGCTTTAACTGGATTTCGAACCAATAACTACTGAATTATGTCGTGTTTGCTTTTAAAATTTAAACCAAAATATTCTTTACTCGATTAGGCATTAATTACAAGCAATTTTGAATTTCAAGTTACATAGAAACCTGTCGTGGCGCAGCGGCACAAGAGTGTGACTGTAACCGACAGGTTCTGGGTTCGATCCCCAGTAAATGAAATATTTAATATTTTCAATTTAAATACTTAATGTTTCATTTCTTCGCTCTGGTAATAAGGCAAAGCGCGGCGTTGAGTTCCGCTACTCAACACGCAATGCCTCAAATTCGGCGGAAAGTGGGGAACGGAAGTGGAACGGAGGGTCTTCACACAAGGTTCCGTGCGGGCTCGTGCGGGATACAGCGTGAAGCTAAGTAAGTAAGTAAGTTACATAGAAACGAAATGCTTTGGGGAACTTAAGGAAATGTAGTATAATATATGAATTTCAGGTATTTATCATTTCCATTTTCTCCCTGGTAACGAGGTAAAGAGCGCGGTATTGAGTTCTGCCAATTAACATAAAGCAAAAAAAAATACTCTATAATCTGCTTGTAAGGTTTTTGTAAGTTCGGTTCCCATTCGAAGTAAAATTATTTTCCTCTGCCTCATGACAGAGGCATAATAAAGTGAATTCCGTCACTCAAAACGTATTATTGAATTATACGTTATAAATACTGACCAAAGCAGGATAGACAGAAGAAAATTGGAGAGTTAAAACACTCTATTCATATTAAAACTTGTCACTTTCCGCTAAGTTCTAGATGCATTGTTACGTAGCGGAACACAACGCCGTGTTTTGTATGATATACAGAGTTTATTTATATAATAATTTAACACTTTTAAGTCATCCATACATACACTACAAGCGATTTTGCAATAACCCATATTGGCCTTACAATAGAAGTGTTGTACTTTGTTTCACTCGTATGGGAATTAGTTGCATTAACACTGTACGTTTCAAACAAAATAGCGTTGGGAAATGTGATTATACAGCGAAGTGTGCAAGAAAATGTATTTTTTGTGTTATTAATTTTATAATTTTATATTATTATTATTGTGGATAGAGAATAAGAATAAACTGTGATATGTACAGGAAATGTGGAGTTAACTTACGTCATACTTGGTTCTTTTTATTTACTTTACTTTATTAAGCTACAATATTATAATATGAAAAGCTGTAATTCTTTCTTTTGATATCATTATATTTTATGAAATAAGCTAAACTTATTGAGCTGAAAGATGAAGATAATTTAATAAAATTAATCAATTATATCCTTGTTTGATTGCAAATCGTACTTTAGTAAAATTTTATGAATAAAAACGTTAAGCAAAAAAAAACTATATAAATACAAAACGTGATAAACAAGATTTTCCTTCAGAAGCTATAATGCCACAGACAGACATACAGACAAGTCGAGCTTAGCACATCCCCCTTTTTACGTCAAAGGTTAAGAACAAAGTTATAAATATCATATATATGATCAAAATATCATATTTCACACGCTCAAATGAGCTAAGTAAAGCATTCAACATGTAATCGTTATCTAATTACTGGCTGGGTGATTTTATAATACTAAAATATATAACAGAACAAGACTTTCTGGTATTAAAAGGCCGGTTAAGGTAGACCAGGCTGTAGAGGATATAGTTTTGTAATAGGTAACGTGAATGAGTTGAAAGATATGCTGTCAAAATAATTATCTTAGGTCTTATTTAATTGGATAATTCATATTTTGAGCTTAACAGATTAATTTGTATTAAAAACACTATTGATATTTTTGTTTATGTAAAAGTGCTTATAATATTTTTACTATGTTTTTAAAGTGTTATTCCACACTTAGGACAGAAAATTTTTAAATTTAAGTTTAGTGCCTATAATAGCCCCATTAAGTATAGATTTTGGTCTAAAAATCAGAATTTACAATTATTTTTATGACCTGATCTGATAAAAGCACGTGATACTTTGAAAAAAATAATTTTGTATTAAATTTCGAGTGACACTTATCAAATTCAGGCGACTGTGCGGAGTTCAACGCCGCAATAGATAGAAAAGCGACATACGAATAGCAATATTAAAATAACATTACTTCTATTAAAATTCTAACAAACTGTGTCATAGGGTTAGTTTAACCAGTCCTGTTACAGGACATTGCGAAAGACATAATTTTCTTGTCCAGCGGCAATTATACTGCATTTCCAAGTACAACGAGCTTAGAAATTAATAATTCTATAGAAAGGGATATTTAAATTGAGGTCATCGTTACTCTAGGACGTGTGGTCTTTGATAGTACTTAGTTCAAATTTTATCGGTATATTTATATTAAAAGACAAAGTAAATTGCATTAAAACTTGTTTATATTTTATATTATTTTAAGGAAAATACTGTTAAATGTGAAATAAACGGGAAAAAATATAGCTATTTGACACTTGAGATTTTTTTATCTATGAAAAAATGTAATTTCTGCGACTGTAAATGCTACAAGTTGTGAGCTCGATTTCCACTCGAGGAGATGATATATTTTATATATAATTTTTATGCTCTGGCATTAAGGCAAAATGCGGTGTTGAGCTCTGCGTCTTATTGAGAACGGAGTGTCTTAACACTAGGTTCCCAAGTTCTCGGTACCCAGCTACGTGCGAAAAAGGGTCAAACAATATCAAAAAACGCTTATAAATATTTAACGGCCTTGTGTTTTTAATTAGTTAATTACAAAACAGATTTTATAATTTACGTGTAAATTTGTTAACTGATATATCAAACTGACACGTAATACTAACTTCATTAATATTTATAGAACATTTTTTAGACGCAAAATGCTCTACGGTCAAATGCATTTTACGTCTTCGGCCTCGATCTTTTTTTGCTTATTCGCTTATTCTATGCATATTTTTTTTTACTTTATATATTTTTTTTGTAAAATTCAGTTTAATTTAGCGATATAATATGATGTTCCTATTATGAAGAGACTCGAATCAAAAATTATAGACAATGTATATACATGTGGAACTCAAAGCCGTACTTTATCTTGATGGAAAGAGGAAATATAAATAATTCCGCGAAGATCCTATCCACGACTTTCTCCCACCCAGTTATCCCACTGTACCACCGTAGTCTTTTTAAAAAATATTTTATCGAGACATATCTATAGTACCGATTTAAGGAAAACGAACTAGCTACCATCTCATATACTCGGATATTTCAAAACTGCGCCATAAGTGACACAAGATGCGTAACCAATGCATACATTTCACTTTTTATAAGCATTTTACACCAGTATTAATGATTTTATGTAACATTTAAAAACGTATATATGTAATTCAATTATATAATAAACAAGATAACTAGAAGTAATTTTATACCTAGGCGTTATTTACTTCCTTTTAGGCTGGACCAGTGTTGGACCTAGGAAATGTATTGTGACGCAACTTGTCTATTGATACGCATTGTACCGCCCCTTACGTTTTATTACCCTAAGGTAATATATATATCTTTTGTTTTATCAAAATCTGAAATTTTCTATAGCGTTTGTTTTTTTTATATATTTTCCGACCTAATATAGAGTGTAATATTTTTTTAAGTTATTGTTGAAAATTGAATTAAATTATTGACTTAGAGATCAATTTTTGTATTGTTTGGTATGAGCAAATATGCTAATTGCATAGCCTATTATAGGTTTTGCTTGATTATGTCAAAAAATCGTTGGTTTTCTTAGTTTTTCTTTTTCAATTTTTTATTAGGCTTTATAATTAAAAGATTTATTGTGGCTGTAAAAAGTCACAAATAAAAAATATTTAAAATAAAATTGCAACAAAGAAATGGTTTTAACTAGTTAATTTCATTAACTACTGTAATATTTTAATTCTATTTTAAAGATTTTTAAATTCATTTTAATCGGTATTTCTAAGATTATTAGTTATGAAAGATTTTTTCTTATTGTTTACTTCTGATACAAAGAAGGATAATTTCTTAAGAAATGATTTATTTTAAATAATTTTTGATTATTAGGAAAAAACAGAAAAAATATGTTCCCTATATAATCGATAAAAAAAAGTATAAAGTGTTAAATCCCGTACAAAACCACGTAATCACAACACTAAAACCGGGACACACTTTATACTTTAAATGACACTAAATTTACTATAAATACACAAAAAATACTCTAATTACACGAAAAATATAATTTAAATACACGAAATATTGTAAAAACACTGCACTTCACGAACTCACCGTCTTCATAATGCCTCTTCAACGGTGGTTGGAGTCGGGATACTGACTGGATATCGATACTTGGTACCCTCAGTTTTTATACTTTATTCGTAAGTGGTATAACTTTCGCTGTGCCCCTCTAAAGCTTGCACCGGTCGGGACCGCGAGTCCTTCGTTATAATTTAACCGTTGTGTGTACGGACGGTCGTGCGTTCAAATTTATTCATTTATTTTACATATACATTTTTATTTTTTTATATATGCATATGTAAATTATATGTATTATGTACGTATGTGATGTGATTTTTGGATGTTACAGTGTTTTTTCAGGATTTTTTGTTGTATTTTAAATATTATTTTATTTAGAAAAAAATATATTCTTCTCAGAGTTTTTTGCTCGTTTTTTGCTCGGTATAAAAGCAAAGATTTTACTGGTTTTTCAAAATGAAAAGATTAATTTAACATTAGGCAGTTAATAATGTTTTTTTTAAACTGCTAAATATTTAAGCCTCTCCTGAATTTTATATTTCATTTCTTTGAATAAAAATTTATGTCAACAACCATTAAAAATGATTCAAACTTTTTGAGATATTTAATGAAAGCCAACGTTCATAAATTTCAATTATAAAATTCATATATTATATATAAAGATATATATATATATATATATATATATATATATATATATTATATCTATATATATATATATATATATTATATATATATATATATATATATATATATATATATATATAATATATATATATATATATATATATATATATATATATATATATATATATATATATATATATAATATATATATATATATATATATATATATATATATATATATATATATATATATATATATATATATATAATAGAATGTCAATGTCACTACTTACCTCTATTCTAAAAATATATAATAAAATATACTACAATATCTGTATATTATTTCGAAAGAGTTTTAATCTAAATACGTCTTGTAATTAAAAAGCTAATAATGATGTGAAGATATAATATGCTTAGTCAAGGTCGGATTCATTCATTATAATATATATAATTTTTGGGATCTTGAATTTATTATGTTCATTAAATTCATATTTGAACCATTGTGATGTAGTTAAAGTGTATCTGATGAAAGGAAAGTTGTAGGTTCAATTCTTAGTTACAGAAAATTTGATAATATGTAACTAACACGTAATATTTTACTACCGGGTAGGTGACGTATAATACCTACGAACATACTCTACATATTTAATGTATTGTCTCTCTCGATTTCGTAAGACATATATTGTTATATTGTCATTTTAGCAGCGTTGAAATCCGCCACTTAACACGTTATGCCCCAATCGTAATTATTACTAGATATTAATAAATATATTTTTTTCTTTCTCTACTTTTCATCTTTCCGTTTATACTCTGTGACTGTTCTCAATTTGACAGAAATTATTACTAAATTTTCATAAAAGTAATTTCTTCTTTCTCTTTTCATCATCTTTTTTTCTCTATTCTCCTAATAAAGCTTAAGGAACATATACTATAATCAAGTGTTAATAATTTATCCACATGAGATTTCACACGTACCTTTCGCGATGTCTTTTGGTTATCGATTTCAAATTGATTTTAACTTTATCTTTTATCCAAAGACTGTCCTTTATTTTTTTCTTAAGCTTAACGCTGCATTCTGCAAGAGGCAGGCTAGGCCTCTGCCTCCCACCTTAACACTAGGTTCCCAAGTTCCCCTGAACTGATTTGGGAACCTAGTGTTAAAACAACCTATTTTCCCATTTTCCACTGAATTTGGGGCATTATGTTTTGAGTAGTTCTTCCCGAATTTCGAGAAATTGGAGTTACATCCCCTGAGTGGATGTGGAGTCCCCAACTTGATCGTATGTACGGTATATGGTCCCACTGTGTCACTATGGTCACATGCTGCTGTATATTAATGAACATAATGAGCAAAATTAACTAACATATTACGAAATTCAAAATTAAAAAGAGTCGTTTACATAAATAAATTGATATTTCATCAAGTGGTAATACAAAAAAAGTACGTTTCGAAACAGCTGTCATATTAAAAATTTATACATATATTTTAACATGTTAAAGAAAATGTTTACAAATATTTAAATTAAATTTTCGTTTGCTTTTTTTCGTAGCTTCACACGGTAACCCGCACATTACAAAGCAGGCAGAAAGGAATTGAGAACTTAGTGTTAAAACTCTCCGTTCTCATTAAGATATTTCATTCCCAACTTACCGCCGAATTCAAGAGGATTAACGAAATTATCGTGGCGCCGAAGCACAAGCGTGTGACTGTAAACGTGACAGGCGGGTTCGATCTCCACTGCGTTGAGTTCCGGTCCCATGTTTAATGCTTTGACGGATGAAACGTAGTGTCGTAACACTATGTTTCCAAGTTTCGCCTGCCTACTCTACCATGTGCGCGATACAGCCTCAAGCTTACGAATCACTTGTAGCCATCACCATAAATGTACTTACTTAGAAATTTTCAATTTAAACTAGTAGTTCCTGAGATTACCAAATACAAACAAACACATAAATATTATTATAGATTTCAATTTAACGAACAAGTGCCAAAAGTTTATTTCACAATATTACTCTATTTACAATATCGACCAATCACGTTTCCGCGTCGATAGTAATCTCGCTGCAAGGACTCGAAAATACTGTGCGGAAGAAATATTATTTTTAATTTCCTCATTTTTTACTATATAAAGTGGTTAAAATAAACTTATGAATATGGAAAGCGGATGTATTATACCCTTAGTGGTCTAGCTTAAAGCATTTTTTCTTTAGTATTATTCTATAAAGATTCGATTTTTTCTTGCTTTTGTGATACGGAACCCTACAAAAAAAACTTTTTTTCTTCTTAGTAGGTAGTAGGCAGAGTGAACCCAGCGTTAAGTCAATACGTGTAATATTTTTCATCCATTTTATATTATATATTTATGTATATTGGAAAATGAATAATAATTACAATATATTTACTTGAATTTTCAAAGCAAGTCTAATTGTAATCAAGATAAAAGGAGACTATGATTAACCAAAACATATATAGATGAAACTGGAGGAAGATCGAGCATGCTACGTACCGTAGCTCAACAATCCCCTTGACTGAGAACATGACGCTAACGTTTTTACAATACTAAATAACTATTTGAAATAATTTCAAACAATCTATGGTTAATTTTTAATCTAGTATTAGAACCTACACTTAATCTTAAACAATATACTGCTTACTCAGCTTTATGCTGTATGCCGCACATGGCAGGGTAGGCAGAGGGAACTTGGGAACCTAGCGTTAAGACACTCCGTTCCACTACCATTCCCCATTTTCCGCCGAATTTTAAGCATTGCGTGTTGAGTGGCGGAACTCAACGCTGCGTTTTGCCATGTACCAGAGCGAAGAAATAAAAACATTAAATAATTAAATTGAAAATATTAAATATAAATATTTCATTTCCTCGAGTGGGGATCGAACCCACGACCTGTCGTTAACAATCACACGCTTGCGCCGCTGCGCCACGACAGTCCTCAATATACAGCTTCTTTATGTAATTTAACCGACATAATTATTTTATTTATATTTGATTAACATGTGACCGAGTTCTCTTTATATTGGAAAGGTACGATGGCAGGACCGGTTCTTTAGCCTTGAACTCAGGTCCTAAGGGCAGTGAACGCTTTCATGCTAAAAGTGAGAGTGAATCTGATGACTATACTTATTTAACAACTATACTAGTCAATTATACTGACTATGCTTGGCTTGTAGTTAATTTTTTTATTATATATATATATATATATATATATATATATATATATATATATATATATATATATATATATATATATATATATATATATATATATATATATATATATATATATATATATATATATATATATATATATATATATATATATATATATAATTTTTTGTTGGTCTGTCCCTTTAACTCGAAAACGCGTGAAGTGAGCAAACTGAAATAAGTAATAAATAAGCTTTTAAGTCAACGCAATCAAAATATATGGCTTTAATGTATCGTTTTTGCCGAATTTTGTATTAAATTTGCCGTATTTGTTTATATTGCTCATATGGGAAAACAGGTAACGGACTCCAAGCCCCATACTCTGCCAAATTCTAGAGTTTCAAAGACGTAGTTTTCAGCTGGCACTTGTCCTAATTATAGGAATATTCTTTAAACGAAAACATTATCCAAACTTTGGATCGATCCAAAAATAGAAAATTGGTTATATTATAAACAAGTTTGTTTCTCATGAATGTTTATGGGTGGTACTTGTTCAGCTATAGTAGTTACGTAACTTAGTAACTTTTTGATAAGTTCTTTCCGTTCAACATTCTCCGTCGAATCTGAGGCATTGCAAGTTAGTGGCGAAACTCCACGCCGCGATTTGTACTGTAACCCGAGCGAAGAAAATTGAAAATATTAAATATTTAATTTTCTCAAGTAGAAATTTAATTGTCATATATTATTATAACATAAATGACGTCGTGGTATAGTGGGACACTGTTTAACTGTAAGCGAAGTGGTTATTGGTTCGATTTCCAATCGGGGGATTTATTTAAATTATATTTATTTCTTAACTCTAGTAGACTGAGATCTATTGTGGCGCAAAGCACAAGCGTGTGACTGAAATATTTAATATTTTAAAATTAATTATTTAATGTTTTCGTTTTGTCGCTCTGGCAACAAGGCAAAGGGGCGGCGTTGAGATCAGCCACTCAACAAGTCCCAAATTCAGCGTCAAGTGAAACGGAGAGTCTTAACACTAGATTCCCAAGTTCCTCTGCTTACCCCTGGGCATGTGCGGGATACAGCGTGAAGCTGAGTGATAGATAAAGCGCGGTATTGTCTTACCACTTAACACACATACTCGTAGCTAACTATGCGAAAAAATGTGTTATTTTTTTGCAATATATATTACAGATAAAAATAATTAGAACAGGATACATTAGCTAACAGTTATTTCAAGTACAATCCAGTTATAACGGTTTGTTTTCGATACAATTTTAATAATAGTTATTTAATTACGTTACTGCAAATCGATACGTAATCTTGATTTACAAGCAAGGTTGAACTGTTAAATAATCTTTTCATCAATTTTTTTCTCATACAAATTACTATTTGAATTGAAAGTAGGTCACATTGATATGTCTAGAATAAAGTTAAAGTGACAAATTACTAAAAAATATAATAAATATTTATTTTTCTAAGCTTCCCGTTATATACTTTGCCTTGTAACCAGAAAATATTAAATATACTACACTCTATACTACACTGTCACTATACATTCTTTCCTCCGAATTCTATAGGCATTTTGTAAGTAGCGGAACTTAACGCCGAGCTTTGCTTTCATTACCAAAGCAAAAAAAAATGTCAAACCCATAACAAGTATCATTTAAAGGGACACACTTGTTCCTTCGGCACGTCAGGCTTTAACAATTAAGTTATTTATCATCATAAAAAATACGCCGACCACGCCTAATATGTCTCTTATCAATACTGTCAACCTTTATCCTTTATTGACTTTTACTACAAAGGTCGCGGGTTCATTCTTAAACGTGACTTCCCTATACACCGGATGTACTGTATCATCATAATGTGTATATTCTATAAGACTTCTCGTAATTATCGTTAATACATTTTCTCGACTTTTTTAATGGATATTTATAAATATTCTGTTATGGATGTTCTGGGATCGATCGCCAGATGAAGAAATGTATTTATTTTTATTTCTTTGCTCTAGTAACAAAGTAAAACGTGGCGTTGAGTTCTTCCACTCAATACGCAAATTAAATTCGGCGGAAATTAGAAAATTAAAGTATTTAAATGCAAACAGAGTGTCTTGATACTAGGTGTTCAAGTTACCTCCGCCTCCCCTGAGATATATATATATATATATATATATATATATATATATATATATATATATATATATATATATATATATATATATATATATATATATATATATATATATATATATAAACGGAAGTATACAACAATATATAAATACATATTGTTTTATACTTCCGTTTGCCACTTTCGCCGTATCGTGGAGGGATAGCCTGCTGAGTAACGCATATGCACAGGAAACCTGGGAACCTAGTGTTATACTACTCTGTTCCCATTATGACATTTATATTCCCCAATTTACAATGAATTGAGATGTTATATGTAGAGTCTCGTAACTCAACGCTGCGTTAGCCGAGCAAGGATATGAAAATATTGAATATTTAATTTCCTTAACCGGGAACTGAACTCACACCCTTCGCGCTTACAGTAGCTACGCCATAACAAACCCCATACTAGTATTACTAAAGAAAATAATTATATAATAATCACAAAGCAAATAACAAGCATATATTTCAACTTATCTCTAATGCGTCTCATTTCGGTCACAAATACGTATAAAAAGTAAATGTATATAAATAAAATGCAAACAAAAATACACCAAGGTTGATTAATTATCTTGAACTTGAGCTGAGCCTTTCGAAATTGATAGTGTTAAGCGGTTATTATTGTTTCAGCTCGACATTGTTTACCGTACAAAGCAGGGTAGGCAGGTGGATCTTGGGAACCTATTGTTAAAACTCTCCGTCTTATTTCTCATTTGGCGTTTATACACGCTCATGCCCTGCCATGTACGGAAAATAACGTTAATATTGAAAAATAAATTAAACGTAAGTAAAATAAAATAATCTTAAAGCCTTACCTGATCGCAACATCACAATTGGTCAAGGTTTTATTTCATATGTATCTATACAAATATATCGCGTAGACGTAAATAAATCAAACATACGAAGACGTTTCATTAGGCCTAGGTATCATATTAATTTAAATTTTTAATAATGTTTTCTTTTAATAATTATGAAATCGTAATCCAACGTAGACTTAAGACTTTTTTTGTTTTTTCAGCTTCACGCTGTATCCCGCACGAGGCAGGGTAGGCAGAGGAACTTGGGAACCCAGTGTTAAGACACTCCGTTTCACTTCCGTTCCCCACTTTCCGCCGAATTTGAGGCATTGCGTGTTGAGTGGCGGAACTCAACGCCGCGCTTTGCAAAAAGCTTAAGCTTAAAACATTGTTTATACAAATATTTAAATAATAAAAAAATATGTCATACAAGTTGCATGTTCGATTTCCGGTTGTAGTATTTTTTGTGCTTCGTGAATATGTAAGAAAATCTAATAATACAATACTTAGTTATTTGTTTTTTTTTTTCAGAGCTAATCGTTGTCTGGTTAAATTATTAGAAAATCTATAAAGGATATTTTAAATGTAACATTTTTAATGAATCCATGAATTATTTGTATATTTAAAAGTGTTTTCCACGGTGTTAAGTTCAGGCAGAAAGTGAGAGGAGTGTCTTAACACTACCTCCTCTGCCTACTCTGCTACATACGGGATACAGCGTAAAGCTAAAAAGAAAAATTTATTTCCGTTTCGCGCTGGAGACGCTATTAGTATCTAGTTGAAGTGGGGAACGGAAGTGGAACGGAGTGTCTTAACACTAGGTTCCCAAGTTCCTCTGCCTACCCTGCCATGTGCAGAATACAGCGTGATGCTGAGTAGGTGAGTGACGCTATTAGTATATAATACAGGGGCAAAATCTTATGTCTGCACACGTTTTTATAAATTTCATTTAACGGTTGACGTATTGCAGTGCGGAAATTATTTTCTAAGATAGCTAGGTCAAGATTGAACCGCCTTAATGTATGCAATTTACGCAATAAATAAATTAGAAACATTTGTTTTTAAAATTGATTTTTTTTTTTCATTTTAATTTACATACATATTTGTAACGTAAATATGTTTTTACTCAATATTTATATTTCTTATTGCATAATTTTGATATTACTCAACGTCGAGTTTTGCCTTTTTATCAAAGTGGGGAAATTAATATATATTTTTTTCCCCTTTCAAGTGGGATTGAACCCACAGTCTATAGCGTTTACAGTCACTCGCTTGTGCCACTGCACCAGGACGTAGACGCTAGGACTAGGCTTCGAATAGATTATAATATAACAAATAGATACAAAAATAAAAGTTCTTTGTCTTCTGTAAGTAAACTTTGAAAATATATTTTTTTTGTGCGTGCGTGTGACTTTAACCGTGGGTCGTGGGTGCGATCCCTACTCGAGGAAATTTAATATTTAATATTTTCCAATTTCCAAACAAGGCAAATCGCGGCGTTGAGTTTTGCCACTCAACACGCAATGCCTCAATTTCGGCGGAAAGTGGGGAACGGAAGTGGAACGGAGTGCCTTAACACTAGGTTCCGAGTTGCGAGATACAGCGTAAAGCTATTAAGAGAGTATTTTTTTTTCAAGCCCTATAAAAAATCAAACGTACCGGAATTTGAACCCGCGCCTCTTGGAAACCATCCAAGCCCTCTGACCAACTGAGTCATATTTTTCCAACAGGCTACGTCAAAATTCTTATACGCTTGTTACAATTTATATTGATCTATACATATATAACCATCTAGGAAGGTTTTTTCAAATTTCTGCTGCCCAAAGACAATTCCTTAGAATCATCATCGAATATTTATTAAAAAAACAAACTATTTTGAAAGTGTTCTCTGTGTATATTTTTAATCATACTATTTTTTAGTGTCTTTTGCACACTTAAGAAAAAAAAAAGTGAAAAAGGCGGAATCCCTGCTTCGTGCGGGATAAAGCGTGAAGCGAAAAAAATAATCTATCACCGAATTACTTATGAATGAAGCTCTAAGTGTCTAACAACAGTAACTATTTGTACAAATATTACAATATTTCATCTCCAAGGTTGATATTGCGAGTGCCGTGAATGGACGTAACCCAGATTTGTTTTATAATATAATAAATATACACTGTATTTGTTTATATGTACATATATAAGGTCATCGAGGTGCATTTATAGCGTTAAACTCCGCCACACACTAGGTTCCTAAGTTCCCTTTGTCTTCTCTGCCATGTGCGGGATACAGCGTGAAGCTGATTGAGTGAGAGTGATTGTTAACGCAATGGTTATATGTTCTATTCCCAAGAATGTTCTATTCTTTGGAAAGAACAAACTTAGTAAATGAGTAACGGAGCGCTTCAACACTAAGTTCTCCCTGTCGACCTTCCTCTTCAAGTTTTTTTTTTCTTTTCAGCTTCACGCTGTATCCCGCACTAGGTAGGGTAGGCAGAAGGAACGGAAGTGGAACCTAGTGTTATGACACTCCGTTCCACTTCCTTTCCCCACTTTCCGCCGAATTCGAGGCATTGCGTGTTGAGGGGCGGAACTCAACGCCGCGCTTTGCCTTATTACCAGAGCGAAGAAATGAAACATTAAATATTTTAAATTGAAAATATTAAATATTTCATTTCCACGACTGGGGATCGAACCCAGAACTCTCTTCAATTTAAATTTGAAAAAAAGTTAACACTAAGCTACTTTTACCTCTATAACCTTGCTTCTTATTTATTTAATGAAGATATAATTTAGCTTTTATTTTGTATAGAAATGTTATAGGTATAGAATATTATTTTATTGTACCAATTCTTTAGACATTGCTTACTTAACCTTATTTTAAACACGTTAAGATCTTCCCATCTTTTTGTCGAATTCTGGAACCATTGCATGTTGTTATTATGTACTTGACGAGGAAGTATTTAACAGTGTTGTGTCTTTTCAGTATTGGTTTTCGTGATTGAAATCTCAATTAGTTAAAATTTAATATTAAATAGAAAGGAAGGAACTGAAGACCTTGTATAACTAAATATTTTTCCGCACAACGCTTCTATAAAATTGTATAAAAATGTATAACGTTTAAAAATACACTAAAATATTTTTATAATCTGACGGCAAGTCGTAAATCATATTAATCTAGAATTGTAACAATTTAATTATATACATTTGGCCTACTTAACTGTATATAGATATATATATATATATATATATATATATATATATATATATATATATATATATATATATATATATATATATGTATGTATATATATATATATCTATATATCTCTCTTTAAGAAAGTTCTACAAAATTTCCCTACGAATAGATCACCTCAATTGATCAATTCGTTCTTTCGTAAGACAACATTTATGTATGTATGTAAAAATGTCTCAATTTTTGCAGCTTTCAATTTAATACATGTACCCGGAATAGATACTGGGTCAAGATCGAGCGCATCGTCTTCTATCGCCTTTACATGTCAATATAACATAATTTGTTTATTGAGTAATCTTACCGATGTTATAAACACTTTGTAACACTTTCTAGTTGTAATTTCAGTTATTAAATATTTAAATTTTAAATGCTAAAATTCAAAGTAAAGTGAAAAGTAGAGCAACAGCTGTATGGCTTTCAGCATTACGCTGTCTCCCGTACATAGGGTAGGCAAAGGAACTTGGGAACGTAGTGCAAAAGACTCACTTTCTGAAATATTTCTGTTACCTTGTAAGAATCGAATTCAAAACCACCGCAGTTAAAGTGGCACGCTTATGCCACTTCTAGAAAAAGGCTTCAAATTAAAACTATTTTAATTAATATAACAAGAACCAGTTGTAAGCATGTTTTTCAGTATTGCGTGTAAGCACATAATCAATATATTTCAGTTACGGCCATTAACACAAGAGGATCAAATAAATATCGAATTTTATACGCGCTCTAGTAACAAATTAGAACAAAGGATATTAGTTATAATTATATATAATAATTATATATAATTATTATTAAATTGTCATATTTAAGATATATTGTAAACAACCAAACAAAATCTACTTATAGAAGGTATCCTAGTGCCGTACCATTTTTTTCATTAATAAAGAAAATATGTTTTAAAATATAAGTTTTAAAATATAAAAGTAAGTCGGACTTCCACTGAGGTTTCCGTATGAATCATCCTGTATATGACTCAAGTTGATTAACTTAAATTTATAGGCGTATGCAGGAATTCTATATGAAAAAAAAATACAGATATAAGTCTGCTATGGCATTATTTTCTATGATATACTTTATAATTTATAATGTATTCCTTTATTTGTACCACAGATTCTCACAACTAGCCGTGTGATTCCGGCTTAGAATAGGATCATCCTGGTACTGATGGTGTCGTAAGAGGCGACTAAAGTGCGTGTGGTAGAGTCACGTTGCCAGTAATGGCAACACGCATGGGCAGACTCGACCGGATTATTACCACCCCCGGCATTTAAGACCGGCGTTAAGTAGTGGCTTTGGCCACTGCGTTTCGCATTAGGTAATGCCGGGCCCCGGTGCCCTTCCACCATAAAGGACGGCAACGCTCCTGTAGCTCCTCTGGAGTTACTCGGGGCCGTGGGTGACGGTGATCACTTACCACCAGGTAACCCGTACCTTCGTTTGCCGTCCCTTCCATAAAAAAAAATCTCATAATTTTTTTTAATCTTCCGTCACGCTGTATCCCCACATAGCAGCGTAGGTAGAGGTAACCTAGAAAGTTAATGTTAAGACACTCCGTTCCCATAACAACATTGCCATGCCTAATTTTTCTCTAAATTTGAGACATTGCGTTTTTTGTGGCGGAACTCAACGCCGCGTTAACAATAAATTATCTGATATGATTTAATTACGTTGAAAATTTAAACAGAACTGAAAAATTAAAATTATATATTTATTTCTTAACAGAACGGATACCAAAACTATGGTTCGACATCTGAAGTTTACAATGACGACATCTTTCACGATTTGGTTCGATACCAGAGCGAAGAAATGAAAATCTTAAATACTTTGTTCCCGCACATGGCAGGGTAGGCAGAGAAAATTTGGGAACCTAAAGACACTCCATTGCAGTTATATTCCCCACTTTCCGCCAAATTTGAGCCATTGTGTATTGAGTGGCGGAACTCAACACCGCGTGTCTGAGGGCTAAACGCGGTACAAACATACCAGAGCGAAGAAATGAAAATTAAATATTTAAATTGAAAATATTCAATATTTCCTCGGGTGGGAACCGAACCCATAGCCAGTCGTATTTACAGTCACACACACGTGCTCTCGTCCTATATCGATACTATAATGACATAATTATTTAATAACATACCTATATAATATTTAAAATATGTACTAGAACATAATATTATATATAACAGTTCCTTATTTAGGGTTCTTTCCACCAGTCAACTCATATTATTTAAATAGCTTCCTAGAACGCTAAGTAGAACGTGTTTGGTAAATAATTACGTTAAACTTGTTATTGCGATATTTATGATAGAATACCGTATTCAGTGCAAAAAAAAAACATACCGGTGTGATCTTTCATGCGAGTTGTTATGGCTTATTATAATTGCTAATTCTATATAAATCTTCATATGAAAAGCCTGTCGTGGCGCAAGGGCTCAAGCTTCTGTAAAGGCGGTAGGTTCTATCAATTTCAGAACATTAAATATTTCTCAGCTTCACGCTATATCCCGTACATGGCAGGGTAGGCAGAGGGAACCTGGGAACCTAGTGTTAAGACACTCCGTTCCACTTGCGTTCTCCTGTTTCCGTGGAAATCGAGGCATTGCGTGTTGAGTGGCGGAACTCAGCTGCGCTTTGCCTTGTACCAGAGCGAAGAAATGAAAACATTAATTATTTAATTTGAAAGTATTAAATATTTCATTTCCTCAAGTAGGTTTGAACCCACAACCTATCGTTTACAGTCACACGCGTGTGGCGCTGTGCCACGACAGGCCTCAAAAATAAAATATTTATTATTTTCATTTCTTCGCTCTGGTAATGTAGCAAAGCGTGGCGTTAAGTTCCGCCAGTCAGGGGCAGTGCCCCTTTGGCGTATTTTAAAACGCCCAGGAGCCCAATTTCCTTCTATCTACCAGGCTATATACCGTGTAAATATTTAGTTGCGGATTAGTCCCCATTAGTCATATACTAATTATTTTGTGTATTTGACGAAACACGCGATGGCATATAGTCTATAGCCTTTTTTAATTTTATTTCCAACAATTAGTTTCTGAGATAAGCTCATCAAAACAAACAAATTCTTTTGCTTTTAACATGAATCTAGCTTTGAATATAAACGTATACTTTGAGAGTCGTTTTTTCTTGTATAATTAAATACTCAAATAAGTTTTTTACATGTGCTTACGTAATATTGGGTTACATATTATTTAATATAACATATTAGCTTGTGTATCATTAATTTTAATGATTTCTTCTTTTGTTGCAGGTAACCATTACATTGAATCGAGAAAATCTTAATACAATTTAAAAGAATCTGATACAAGTAGGTACAAATATTTTCTCGTTTCACGCTGTATCCCGTTATATGCGGGATACAGCGTGAAGCAGAAAAGGTAGAGGATGCCTATATGTGAACGTGGAACACATCGCCATGCTTTTGTCTTAGATACCAAAGCGAGAAAACATTAAAATACTTCATTACTTCAAGTAGGAATCGAAGTCTCCAACATGTCATGATAACAGCCGCGCGTTTGTGAATGATTGATATTTTTAAATCTACCTAGGCTAAACGTTCTATAATTATCTTTCCATAGTATAAAATAATAGTCATTTTCCAATGATTTATGCTATTTTGACTTCACTTTCTTCACACTTAGGAAAGAAAAATACTTATAAAAATTTGAAGGTAGCAGCATTTGAACCCGCGGTGTGGGATAGATTATGTTTATTTTTGTTATTACACACATGATGTTTAAAAAAATGGCGGAGCTCTACGCCGCGCTCTGTTTAACATAGCGGAGACAAAAAAGTATGAATATAAACATTTTCCCGATTGCTTGTCGAAACCATAACCATTGCTTACAGCCTGTTCCAATAAGCCATGGCGTCCACCAAAACAGTTGTTTTGTAAATAAAAATATTCATTTATTTTCCTTTATTGCGGCGTCCAGCGGTTAGAAACTGTTAGATTTATGAAAATAGTCTAAATTTACCCCAATCAATCTTCCAGTTAAGATTAGATTAGCAATAAAAAGAACAACCCAGACAATTCGATAGCTGAAAGCTTAAGTTCGAATCTCGTAGGAGATGCCTCACAACCCGCTTGGAGACAGACTACCTTCTTCCCTACCAATTCGAAGAAAAATATGTCTACCAACATTAACCTGACGTTCCGAAACAAATATTAGTCATTAATTGTGACTCAGTGGCATAATGTTGTAAAGACGACGGTTCTGTGTTCGATTTTTACTTAAGATAATTATTTAAATTTGTCCATGTTCTGCTAAAAAGACGTATTTGGTGATGCATGGGGAACGGAGTGTCTTAACACTACGTTTTCGAACCAAGAACCAAATAAACCCAGGCATGCCCCACTTACGACACATCGTCATTAAGCACTGCAGTAATTTATTACGTTACTTCAAAAATAAGGTCGCGTCAGACAATGGACATATTAAAATAGTTTTCATAGCATTGTGAAAAGTTCTCATGCTGAAATGTGGGTGGAGAAAATCGATCATACTTCTCAAATTACAATCTTTTTGACAAGGTATAAACCCTCGTATGGTTGGCCATAGAGCTATTGTATGAGTATTTATAATTTTCTTGGACGTGTAAATCCTAGTGTTGTAACAAATGTTCGATCCACATTTTTAAAGTAATATGAACATTTTGTGATATATGTACTTTTTATTATTTTATTTTGTTTTAAATGTTAAAGAAATGATGAATTGTAGCTACTAATAGAATTATTGTAGCACTACTGGCGTTCAGTAGATATGGATTTAATATCTCGGATATGTTTTTTTTAATATTTGGATGTTTAGATTAGAAAATTATATTAAATTTTGTCACCCATGAGGTCACTGTCCAAGACGTGCTTTGGTAAATTACCCTGGAAAATAATTAATAAAGCGTCTAATAGCTCAGTAACTTCTCTCTACATACAACTTATAAACTATACATATAACAAAAACAAATTTGAAATATATATTTTTAACTGTTAGTTATTCTATTAGATTAAAATATTAAAAAATAAATAAAATTATTACTTTTAATATGAATTATAAGTATGAAATCTTATTAGAATGAATATTTGTTACATAATTATTGTTGTGAGGCCTTTCGTGGCGCAGCGCGGCGTTGAGTTCCGCCACTCAACACGCAATGCCTCAAATTCGGCGGAAATTGGGGAACAGAAGTGGAACGGAGTGTCTTAACACTAGGTTCCCGGGTTCCCTCCGCCAACCCTGCCTCGTGCGGGATACAGCGTGAAACTAAAAAAAATATATATATTTGTTACAAAAAACTACTGAACTGATTTAGATGAAACTTTACAGATTTAGGCCTATTTGGAATTATAATGTGTAACCATACATTAGTATAACACATAGGATACAGTTGTTAAAAGATTTTTATACATTGACCGTATTATGGCAATTAGCTTAAAGGCGAAGCTGTGTGAAATTCGCTCATGGTATATAGCTTAGTTTATTATATTCAAGTTAGTTAGGTAGAGTTAGTTAAAGTGAACCAACCAACCAACAGTACTACGTGATGCAATCAAACCAGTTCCAATATAACAAGAGCAAGGAAGTTACCAATGTTTCTTTACATAATTACACCATATATACATATAATGTTACGAAAATTTCTATTTTTTTTTTAATGTTTCATTTCTTCGCTCTGGTACAAGGCAAAACGCGGCGTTGAGTTTCGCCACTCAACAAGCAATGCTTCAAATTCGGCAGAAAATGGTTACACGCGGAACAATGATTTGCAGATCGAGAGAAAATTATTTACTGAGATCAAATACCTACTTCTAGCATAGTATTATATAGAAAGAAGGGACCAAAAGTGTTTAAATGTACAAGCGATAATTTGGAGTTCAAATCTAGTTTCCCGTAAACGTTAATTTCCACAAACGGATTTAATTCCGGGGTTAGTTTGTATACATTTTAATAAAAATAACGTTGATCGCTTTTTTTTTTCATATATCTTGGTTATTTCTATTTAACAACTGGGACCAAGTAAAAAACCTTAAAAGCTCTTAAACTAGTACAAGAGTAGGCAAAAGGAACTTGGGAAGCAAATTTGATCCCAGTTGAAACATTTTAGTCCCAACTTTATGCCAAATTGTAAATGCATTAGGTGATGAGTGACGGAACTCAACGCCGCGCATTGTTTACTAGAGCAAGGAAGTAAATCATTTTCTTTCTGTGTTCACCGAATTTAAAATATGTCGCGGTTACAGTCACGCGCTTGTACTCAAGCGCCACAACTAATCTCATTAAAATAGCAGAGTCTGCAAAGTTAAAAAGCCCTAGCCTTTTATAAATTTACGAAATATTAGATTGTTTATAGGTATCGATGTAGCAAAATTAATTTCCGCTTATAAAATATGTATCTAGCTAGTTCAAAATATTATTTAACCAGAAAAAATATGTAAAATATATCCAATTAAATAAAATTAATTACTTTATTAGTACGTTTATAATATGTATTCTTTTTTTGCGGTGTAACAAGAAATACGAGTAGTTTAGGAAATAATGGAAATATGCTATACATTTTATTTAATTTATTTACATAAGACTATTAATAATAAGTTATTACCACAATAGGTTCCTAGGGTCCCTTCTGTTTACTCCGATATGTACAGGATACAATATAAAGCTGAAAGAAATAAAATTAACATTAAAAATGGAAATCATAATTTTTTTAAAAGTAAAACCTCTATATTAATTAAAAAAATATATATAAAATGTATATTAAGCACTGTATAAAGTCTTATTTTTTTTATCTCTCATATATGTAAAGCAGATATATCCGCTTGGCTAGGAATTACCCCGATTGGTATTGAACCTAGAACCATCGCATTTACAGTTAGACGCTGTAATAGCAATATTTTTTTATAACTTTCATTTCGGTTTCAATACTTGGCATATGCAAGAGGAAACGCAGAGAAAACTTGAAAAACTAGTGTTAAAATATCAAGCCATATTCATTCCCCACTGTCTGCCGACTTTAAGGCATTGCCTGTTGATAAGTAGAATTCAACGCCGTATTTTGCTTTGAGCGAAGAAATTAAAAGATAATATATTTAATTTTCTCAAGTGAAAAGTTAAAGTCTCACCACACCAGAGGACCAGATACAGTAAGCTCATTCTACAAGAATCCAGGGCAGTACGCGAGGCAATTAAGAAATCGTTGGCGGTAGTTTGATGTAATAATTATATCAAACGACAGACGAATGCCATCTCAGACTACCCGTGACCACGAACTTCTGTAAACGTAGGGTTTCCAAAAATGTTTAAAAATCAATATAACGCGATAATTTACTTCAAAAAGGTTTCATTTAACATCTGTATTAATCACAAAAATCAAAGAAATTATTATTTAATTTCCTCAAGTGGAAATTGACCCCAAAACCTGAACTGACAGCCGCACGCTTGCACCCCTAGTTATTACTACAAGCATCAAATTCTTATTACATTACAAATTCACGAATTACTTGTTCTGTATATGTATTTGCGTATGTTTACAATCGCGTAGATTTATTGAATGAGTCACTAAACAACCGAGGTCGCCGGATTTTAACGATTCTGGCGAAAGGTCTATTGGTATACTTCTTTGTTCATAAATATGTACGTTACTTATAAATAATTGAAATATTATATTTCAATTAATTTTAAGTAACGTACACACTGCACAGTGGGGAGAGGGAACTTGGGAACCTAGTGTTAAGTCACTCCGCTCTGATCCGAACTGTCTAATGAATTTAGGAAATTCAGTGTTGATATTATCGCACCGCTTTGCCTTGATACTACAGGGAAGAAATTAAATACTTCATTCGCTGGGGAGCAGAACATACCACCTGTTGCGTTAACAATGTGACGCTTGTGCCTCTGCACCACGACAAGTTCAATTATTAGAAATATATTTCAATTATTAAGTAAAAGTGTGGAACTAAAATATTTTAACGGAAACGGGGTGTCTTAACACTAGATGCCCAGGTTTACTTTTCTAGGGTGAATGTAAAGCTGAAAAAAGAAAAAAGAGAAATACCAAATTAAGCATAAGTACCGTATATATTTATAAGATATATAGAAAATAAGTGGCAAAGGATTCGTTTTCTAACATATTGTATTATATGAAGGCGTAAAACAAACAGAAATCACACGGTTTGATAATTATTTGGTTCGTTCAAAATTAAAACATATTTTAAATTAGCGTTAAACTTAACTGCAATTAACCTTGGTTCAAATATAATACAACGATTTCTTAATACCTACGAGTACTTGCATGGTCAAGGTGTTGGTTGTTAAAAAATGTATCTGTTGTGTACAATTGTGATTCATTTTATATTTCAAGTATTTAAATCAATTTTAATATAAATTTTCTAAAAAAATCAATATTTCGCTAAATAATTTCAAAATTGATAATTTTTATTTGATACTTTAATATTTGTCGCAATCATACTGTCACGTATCACGTGACGTTAAAACGAGCGAAGCCGCGGGCGAGTCACTAATACTCAACTTCACGCTGTATCCCACGCATGGCAGGAAAGGCAGAGGGAACTTGGGAACCTAGTGTTACAACACTCCGTTCCACTTCCGATCCCCACTTTCCACCGAATTTGAGGCATTCCGTGACGAGTCACTATAAAATAAGATTTGAATACATGATTATGACAAAGATTATCAACGTCATACAATTTATAATGCAATAACATTGACATATTATTTTAATTTATTAAAACAAAAATTAAAATGCAATCATTCATATAATTACTTGAAAAGGGAGCTTTTCAAGGCATTTCCGCATTAGTAGTTAATTGTATTTATATATTCATATACATACGTATTACGTACATGTGTATGTTAAACACATGTAGGTATATACAATTACACATATTTATTTTAGTATAGCGCTTGCGGCTTCGCCCGCTTAATACTTATTATTTTATTTACTTATTTAAACTACTTTCTTGTTCTGATAGAGTTATCACTTTTTCATTGGACACTATAATTTCAAATTAATAAATAAAAAATGCTGAGGCCTGTCGTGGCGCAGCGGCACAAGTGTGTGACTGTAACCGATAGGTTCTGGGTTCGATCCCCAGTCGAGGAAATGAAATATTTAATATTTTCAATTTAAATATTTAATGTTTCATTTCTTCGCTCTGGTAATAAGGCAAAGCGCGGCGTTGAGTTCCGCCACTCAACACGCAATGCCTCAAATTCGGCGGAAAGTGGGGAACGGAAGTGGAACGGAGTGTCTTAACACTAGGTTCCCGGGTTCCCTCTGCCTACCCTGCCTCGTGCGGGATACAGCGTGAAGCTAAGAATAAAAAATATATACAATTTTTGAAACTTAACATTTTAAATTATCGTAATTTTCTTTACTTCTTAATTGATTTAAGTAATAGCCAAAACTGCATTTATATTAAATTTGGCTAGCCGTTTCTAAGATTAGGGCATACAAGTGTACAGACATACAAATAATCGGGCAAGACGTGACAACCAGACAAAAATTTTAATAATCACTATTTTGGACCCTACTACATTAACATATTTTTTATATATTTTCCATGTACAGACAGTGATCGGTTATAGATTTACTATACGTATAGATTACTACGTGTTTTCCTTCTATGGATAGAAACACGTGATATTGGCGCACATTCAACTATAAAAAATCTATACTACAAATTAGTCGTGACGTACATAAGCTTGCGACTGTAAGCGCGCCAGTTTATCAGTTCCATTCTAAGCCAAGAAAAAAAATATTTTTCTCATTTCAACACCCTACCCTACCGGAAATTGTCCGTTAAAACTGGGTTCCCCGAATTATTCTACCTAAAGTATAGGTAAAAATTATACTTTTATATTTAAAATTTTTATTTAAGTAAGTGCCATTATGTTAGTTTCGACTTCGATGTGACACATTGTACCTGCCGTCAGATTTGTCTCGAGTACTTAAAATATGTAATGTCATACTTAACTTTTAATTAACCTCCTACGCAAAAAGGGGTGTTGTTTTTTCTATCTATTTGTGGCATCGTAGTTCTGAATGAATGGACCGATTTGATCGCAGTTTCATCGCGGTAGTTCTTAGCTCTTTTAGCTTTTTTAAAAAAATCAGATGAGCAGTTTAAGAGCTAAAAGCACTTTGCCAGGATGAGGTATTGATTTGTCGTCGGATTTTTTATTAGATTTCTTTCTTTTTTTTAGCGCGCTGTATCCCACACACGGCAGGGAAGGGAGAGGGAACTTGCAAACCTAGTGTTAAGACACTCCGTCTCACTTCCGTTCCCCACTTTTCGTCAAATTGGAGGCATTGCCTGTTGAGTGGCGGAAATCAAAGCCGTGTTTTGCCCCGTTGCCCGTGCGAAGAATTAAAATATTAAATATTTAAATTGAAAATATTAATATTAAATATTTAATTTCTTCAAACCCACAACCTATCGTTTACAGTCAAACTCTTGTGCCACTGCGCCACGACGCCTCAATTAGGTTAAATATTAAGTGTCCTTGTTTCTATTTCGCTAATTTTTATTATTAACTAATATATACTATTGAATTTAAGTAATGATTAATCTAGCAATAATTTAATCATACAAAACGATAATGATCATCAATTTAAAACGGAATAAGGTGAAGGTATACAATATACGACTAATATAATAATTTCTAGGTCGACGGAAATAAATCTATGAGAACTAAGCCCGATGGGGAACGGTAGCACAACGAAGGCCGTATCAGCGGACGTTACAACAGTGCGTGTGAACCACCTAATATGCATATAAATGCATTTGTTAAACACTAGCTGTCGCCCACAACTTTCTTAGCGAGGACTGTATGACATAATTTTTCCTGCTTAACCTGAATTTTGGCAATTTATTATGATTTTATTTTATCTTTTGCTTCACCCTGTATCGCATATAGTGGCAGGGTAGGCAGAGGGAACATGGGAACCCAGTGTTAAGACTCTCCGTTCCGTTCTCCGCTTTCCCCCGAATTTGTGGTGTTGCGTGTTGAGTGTTGGTAATTTAACGTCGCGCTTTGCCTTGTTAACGAAGACAAGAAATAAAAACAATAAATATTTAAATTGAAAATATTAAATATTTCATTACCTCACTACGTTCCGTTTCCAACTTTCCGCCGAATTTCTTTCCGTTGAGTTACGGAACTCAACGCCGCGTTTTGCTTCGTTATCAGAGCAAAGAATTGAAAATATCTAATAATTAATTTCCTCGAGTGGAAATCGTACTCACACACTGTCGTACGTTTCTGTCCCTGTGTCACGACAGACCTCATAAGTAGCACCATAATATTTATTATGTCTAAACATATTTGCAAGAATGTCGCAAAGTCTTGTAATATAAGTTTTTCCAGCGACCGCCTTTTCATCTTGCAACAGCCCATTATGTGCACGCACACGAGATGAACTACGAAATGTTCTTGTTAGTTTTAATTTAATTTAATATATAAATTTATATGTTTTAAGTTAGATAGCGCATCTGTTATAGCACAAAGGCGAAAGCGAGCGTCTGTAAATGTATGTAGTGGGTTCGATCCTCACTCGCGGAAATGATACCTATATTTAATATTTTCATTTCAAACAAGACAAAATGTGACGTTGAGTTCCACCTCTCACCATGTAATGCTTCAAGTTTTCCATTAAAAATGGAGTACAGAAATGTCATAATGGGAATAGCATAGAGTGTTTTAATGCTAGGATTCTAAGTCCTAGGGCTTCCAGAGCAGTACAGACAAATCGTTGGTGATATTTTATTATAATAATTATATCAACTGACAAACAGATGCCACCTCAGTCTGCACATGTCCGGAGACTACTGCAAAGTGCTCAAAAGGTCAGGACTTTTTTGACCCAACACCACTTTTTTGCACCACTCAACTCGCAATGCCTCTAGAACTAAGTGATACGTAGAGAACAGTGCCTCATTAATAGATTTCCGCTGCCCGCTGCCTATGAGCGGAAAATAATATAAACTTAATTTTAACCTCTGAGGTGAACAGCGCTAGTTTCACAGTTAATCTTTACGACTTTTAAATTTAATGTAAACAAAATTAAAAATTCTAGACTTAGCATAAATAGAGCGGCGCGCCCTTCGACCGGGTCCGGCTTGGGGTTCCGGTATCAAACATAGAGTGATAAAATATAGATGTGATATATACATACATACATACATACATACATATATATATATATATATATATATATATATATATATATATATATATATGTATGTATGTATGTATGTATGTATGTATATATCACATCTATATTTTATATATATATATATATATATATATATATATATATATATATATATATATATATATATATATATATATATATATATATATATATATATATATATATATATATATATATATATATATATATATATATATATATATACATGACATTTCGTAAACAACACGTATTTATTTTATTTTGAAATAAATCAAACAATAAAATAAAATATAAAAAAAAACAAACATTTACACAATATAATTTACTTCCTACAAATAAAAATCGACTTGATATTTATTTTGCATATATGTCACATTTGTCATTGATGAAATATTTAATATTTTCAATTTAAATATTTAATGTTTCCTTTCTTCGCTCTGGTTATAAGGCAAAGTGCGGCGTTGAGTTCCAACACGCAATGCCTCAAATTCGGCGGAAAGTAGGGAATGAAAGTAGAACGGAGTGTGCTTTGTATGGGATACAGCGTGAAGCTGAAAAAAAATGTTTTTCTTTAAACATTTTTTTTTAGCTTCACGCTGTATCCCATTCAAAGCAAAGGGAACATGACCTAGTGTTAAGGCACTCCGTTCGCATTAAGATATTTAGCGTTTTAAGTGGCGGAACTTAACTCCTTGGAGGATTTTTTTTTTTTAGGGAACCCGGGAACCTAGTGTAAAGACACACCGTTCTACTTCCGTTCCCTACTTTCCGCCGGATTTGAGGCATTGCGTGTTGAAACTCAACGCCGCACTTTGCCTTATAACCAGAGCGAAGAAAGGAAACATTAAATATTTAAATTGAAAATATTAAATATTTCATTTCCTCGACTGGGGATCGAACCCAGATACTGTCGCTTACAGTCACACTCTTGTGCCACTGAGCCACGACAGGCCTCAAATGGAGGAATTTAAAATAATAAATACTTCATTTCCTCTAGTTGGAATCGAATCCACCACCCGTCACGTTTACAAACGCACGCTTGTGCCACTGCACTACAGCAGGCCTTAATATTTTTTATACTATTTATTTAACTTTAACACGTACTTTAAATGTCAAATTGACAAAATTTTTTTATCCATAAATAAGTTATAATAAAAATCAATTTTTTGCTTCACTTAACAGCGATTTTTTGTTAATTTATTTCTTAATATTTGATTACGACGATATAATAACAAGTTGGAAGGAAACGAATAAATTTTTTAAAGTACTATATAAGTGTTTATTAAAATTAATAATGGCTAGTGTCTTTTACACCGGAAAGTAATAAATGTAACTCAAATTACATGTTAAACTATTAAGCTTTAATATTTAAAATTATTATTCTTTTTACGCTTTGGCAGAATATGTGCGGCGTTGAGTTCCGCCGCGCTTTATCCATAGCGGGATACTATATATTAGATAAGGGATGGCGGCTGTCTAATCAGATAGAATGAAGCGTTAAATACTTCTGTCTGTATATCTCTTACGCCTTGTCCACTGTCATCAGACTCTTTATGGATACGCTCCAGAGGTTTCAGATCTGAACGTTACAGATCTTCCTCCAGTATTTTTAATACTGTACTGTCAAATATCAACCTGACTCTTTTCCCTGAAAATTACTATTTTATAAATACAAAAGATCTATAGTGGTGCAGGAGCACAACAGCTGCGACTGTAAATGTAAAAAATTGTGGGTTTCATCACCACTCGAGGAAATTCAATATACAATATTTTAATTTTAGCTCTGGCAACGAGACAAAGCGCTGCGTTGACTTCCTTCACCCAACACACAATGTCGCCAGAATTGGTGAAGAGTGGGAAGCGGAAGTGTCTTAATGAGAACAGAGTGTTTTAACACTCGATTCCCAGGTTCTCTCAGCTTATTTACATACAGCTTTCAATGAAAAAACCTTCAAAAATCTTTATAATGAATGTTAATGTTAAGTAATTGCTGTTAGCTTCAGAAGCATCCACTGAAACACGATGCAATGTTTTTTTATATTAAAATATTAAATTATATTTCATGATTTAAAAACAAATTATCATCCCTTTATCATCTTATTTTAACACATGTAGGTATTAAGTATGACAGCCGTAATACAAAAAAGATTTAAACATACTTTTTCAATTCAACGATTTACGTTACATGATATTGAATATGATCTATCAATAGACAGTCAAATAAATAAACTAATAACCGTGAAACAAAATAACGATAAAAATATAACTTAAGGTCAAATATTATATTTCAAAAGTGTATAATATAACTAAATTCATTAAATGTTTCCTGTAAAGTTATATGATATATAGCAATGCTGTTAACCAACTTTGCCATGTGCGGAATACAGCGTGAAGCTGAAAAAATATCGATCGATCTTGTACACGTCAGCAGAGTGGCGATGAGTGTAATCATCAACAATTATGAAGGTTATGAGTTCTACTCCTCCTTGGAAAAATAAATAATTTTCAGATATCCGCTATAGTATAAAGTGTCTGGTAGAAATGGTCTCGAATGCAGGAGAACGATTTGAAATTTTATATATTTTTTTTATATAATTTAATAAATTTGCAGATATATTTTAACTTAACTATTCTTGAAGAAATAGTGTTTTTGAGTCCAGTAACAATAGGTCAAGGCATAACAATAGACAAAACATGCCTTCGTGAAATGTCGTTGATTTGATAAAGGGAGTAGCTACAATTTTTCGCACATAACTATTTTAAATATTAGAAATAACTAGTTATTTAATGATTAAGTAAAAATTACACTTCATAAAATATTTAATACTTAAGAGACAAACCGCAGCGTTTAGCTACGCCACTCTAGACGTAAAATAATCCATTAAGTGAAGAGGATAGTATCTAGACACAATTAACAAGTTTTCAACATTCGTTCCTCATTTACAGTGTCAAATTTTTGAAATAAATGAATTAATAAATAAATAAATATAGTATTTAATTGAACGAACTAAATGATGCGCGTTGTCTAGCTTTACTATACTAGTAAGTAAACGAGATTATAAAGAGACGTGAGACTACTCAATGATATTATAATCATAGATATTTCACGTAAGATTAAGCTACGTTAAAGTTTCATTAAAACGTGAGTAACCGTTTCCGAGATTAACGCGTACAAATTTACAGACAAACATACAAACAGTCAGAGATGAACCCTATTACATATATAGGCGTCTCCTATATGATTTTTTAAGACATCTTCCATGTACAGACAGTGAACAGTTACAAATTTATTATAGGTATATAGATAGATTTAAAATATTTAGCTATTCTTTGGGTTAAACCACTGTTAATAATTGATTACCAAAATTATATAAGTTAATATATAATTTTTTGTTCAATTTTTTTCTCTGTATGTTTAGTATATATTAAGGTTCTTATATACTTATACTTTACGCCGTGTGATTCCGGCTTCGAATAGGATCACCCTGGTACTGATAGTGCCGTAAGAGGCGACTAAAATACGTGTGGGGGAGTCACGTTGTCAGCAACATGCATGGGCAGACTCAACTGGATCATTACCACGCCCGGCATTTAAAACCGGCGTTAAGTAGTGGCTTCGGTCACTATGTTTCGCATTGGGTAATGCCGGGCCCCGGTGCCCATTCACCTTAAAAATCGGCATCGCTCCTCGCATCAAACGCATCTGTAGCTCCTCTGGCCACACGGGGCCATGGGCAGCATCAGGTGATCCGTACGCTCGTTTGCCGGGTCTTGT
The DNA here is from genome assembly GCA_019049475.1 of Eueides isabella. Taxonomy (NCBI): domain Eukaryota; kingdom Metazoa; phylum Arthropoda; class Insecta; order Lepidoptera; family Nymphalidae; genus Eueides; species Eueides isabella. The sequence goes on from CM032392.1 coordinate 14,584,247, forward strand.
CCATAAAAAAAAAAACTTTGCCCGCAATAATTAAATGTGTTTCCTCTCTCTCAATATATCAACGTTTGACCCCTTGCACCATTCGATCTGATTATACAGGCTTGTCACTGTTCACTCGAGGACGTAGATTTCTCCCACAGATTGTATAGATTACTTTTATATCCTACTGTTTCCGTTTCAATGATTAAGTGTTTTATAATGACATTCGATTTTGTTTTTTTTAATACTCATTTATACCTGCGGCTTCGCCTGCTTCGTTAAATGGAATTGAGGAAGGTTATAGGCTATATGTATGTGCGATCAGAAATAACTCAGAAATTTTCAAATTTTGTCAAGACTATGTTTAATAATGTAAATAAAGATGCAGACTTCTTTTGAGTAATAGAATATTTTATATTTTTATTTCTTTGCTCTCGTAACTAGGGAAGCGCGGTGTTGAGTTACGCCATTCTACATGTCTCTGTGTTCTGAATGTCTCAAAAAATAGGTTGTAGGTGGGGAATGAACTGTCCTAATGGGATCGGAGCGTCTTATCATTAGACTCAAAGGTGCCCAATATTTGTGGGAAACAGTACAGAGTTAAAAAAATATACTACAACAACGTTTAAAACAGATATTGCGGAGTTGTATTCCGCCAATCAACAATGCCTTAAACTAGAAGGGAACGCGGAGAACGGAGTCTCTTGACACTCCGTTCTTCTCCGTTTTTGCTTGATTAATAGAAACAGGTGCCGAGGTTCCCACTAACTTCCGGAGTTTTCACTCCTAAAAAAATATCCTTTGTTCAAAACCATTTTTACTACCAACATTAATTGTCATTACTGATTCTTCTTTCTTATATTATTCTTTTAACATATATTATTCATATCTTTTCTTATTATTTATACTAACACGGTTCGGCTTTAAACATTAAAATTTGCAATAATTTTTGCATATTACGTATTCATTATTGCCCATATTATACGTGATTTATATAATCATATATTTATTTAATTAATTTATTATGTGTTTTATTTATTAATTATTTTTGTTTACGATAAATTTTATTTAAAAGAGCTTTCAAGTTTGTCCAACTTGATATACGAGTATGTGACGTAAATATTATTTTTTATTATAGATAGTTGGTATATTATGTCCATATAATATAATACTTAATTAATATTCTAATCTTTTAATGCCTGGAGGATTCAGCGGATATTGAGAACGGATGTTTTTGAAAGAAAACGGAACGTCTTAACACTAGGTTCCCAGGTTCCTTTAACCTAATTGTGGGTTTATTCCCATTCGGGGTAACGAATTTGAATTATAGATCACAATGCACTGTGCGTCATTAAAATTTTTTTTAATACATATTTAAACTAAAATTATAAAACTCTTTTGTAATATATTTCCTTACATTTCGTCCATTCCATTCTGTCCGTTCCATTTCGTTATTTTTTCCACATAACAACTTAAGATACTACACTTCCTACTTCCCACCCAATATTTTGCCATTGCATAATAAGTGGCGGAACTCAACGCCGCGCTTGTTAAATTTTATTTCAGAATGTAAAAATTAAGCCGCGGCTTTATTTTAGTATTATTATAAATTAACAAATATTGAGGCCTGTCGTGGCGCAGCGGCACAGGAGTGTGACTGTAACCGACAGGTTCTGGGTTCGATCCCAGTCGACGAAATTAAATATTTAATATTTTCAATTTTAATATTTAATGTTTCATTTCTTCGCTCTGGTAATAAGGCAAAGCGCGGCGTTGAGTTCCGCCACTCAACACGCAATGCCTCAAATTCATTTCATTCCGTTCCCTCTGCCTACCCTGCCTAGTGCGGGATACAGCGTGAAGCTGAAAAAAAAAAAAAAAAATTAACAAATCAAGAAGAACTATTACAAAATAAGGTAACACAAATATGCAAACAACCGCTTAACACGATCCATTGCAAATGAAACAAAATCACACACTTTACGGGCTGTTTGAGATTAAAATTGCATACTTAGTTTAAATTTTACGAGTCGTGTGAGTGACCTAATGACACTACACTATGTAACTAACACGTAATATGTTATTTAACATAAATACACTATATATCTGCTACAAATACACTGTATATAGTTATACTTTTTCGTCTACTGATTTCGTTTAATTTGGAGTATTTTTTTTTCTGTATGTTCTGGTGATAAGGCAAAGCGCGGTGTAGAGCTCCGCCACTATATGCAATGCTGCTGCTCTTATCATAAATAAAACCAGTCTAGTAGTTTTTCTTTTACTTTTTTCGCAACTTGATAAAGTACCCACCCACTTACGTACGAAGTTGTTGATGGCTTTGAATGAAGACCATTGTTATAAACATATTTGATTTGTAATAACCAGAAATAATTCCCTACATACGAGACCATTGAGACAATTTTGTAATAAAATAGTCACTTGAGGCCGCGCATCTTTCGCAATTTGGGCCACAAGTCGATTTTATTTGGCCTCAACCTTAAAGCTGTTTGGTTTAATTTATCATATTAACAAATTCTTATGAAGAAATCATCCTGATGCGAGTAAGTGAATGTGTCTGTTTTATAAGTGGCGATGCGATACGACGGATACGATACGACTTTAATATTGTATACTTAGTTTAAAATAATCTTTTATATCTATTTGTTGACCAATAGAAGCCGGCGTTAAGTTTCGCCATTCGACCTATTATTCCTTAAAATTATGTTCCTTGTATAAAGCGTAAAGCAGGTATTTTATAGAAAATATATTTTTGAATAGCAAATAGTTCAAGTAAATAGGCCCATATTACAATACGTTGCGAACAATGTGAAAAAAGTAGTGGTATAAGAAAGAACAAGTTTTAAAACAATAGACATATAAATTACAAGAATCTTTTCTGTTTCTTATTTACGATAGTATTACATACAAAATTAGTAGGCATATCTTATTAACCTATCTTTCATGTCTAGACGTTTTCACGGTGTATATCTCTTACTTATTAATTCATGCCTAGTATATCTAACATAATATTATTCCTCAGCAGCAGGGTAGGCAAGAGAACTTGGGAACCTAATGTTAAGACACTCCGTTCTACTTCCGTTCCCCACTTTTCGTTGAATTGTAAGCATTGCGTGTTGAGTGGTGGAACTCAACACCGCGTTTTGCCTTGTACCAGAGCGAAGAAATGAAAATAACAAACTCGAATGGGATTGGAACTCACAACCTATCGTTTACAGTCACACGCCTGTGCCGCTGCGCCACGACAGGCCACAACACACCTATTTTATTATTAATACCAGAATTAATAACTAGTAATAATAAATATTACAACATTATATTTAAAATTTAAATACATATTCATAAAATCGTCTAGCATAAACGGATTACGATTCGTAGTAAAATTATATAATTATATTTACTTCTCTAGATGGACATTTTATAGCTCTCGAGATAATAACTCAGATCGTACCCACATATAGTAATCATAACAAAAATGATTTTGTAAACTTGTCTTTTATATTCTGACCGCGTTTTAAATGTTTCCTTTGTGTCATAACTGGTAAGGATTTATGAATTCACAATTAGGGGTGTGTGTCGTAGTATATTGCGGGGTTAAATTGAAAGTAATGTCAAGACATTAGGTACATCGTTTTTCGGCTGATTTTCAGACATTACATGGTAAATGGTGGATGTTAACGCCGCAGTTTGGTGGTTGGTAAAAGGGGGTGTAGAGTATACGTAAGGTGCGTGACTGAATGTACAAGATGAAAAAAAATCATTTACCAGAATGGATATGAACTCCACAACCTGCCTTTTCCAGTCTTACGCTGTTTTAAGCCGGACTTAGTCACCTAAAGAGTTTTATATATTTTTCTTATAAAATAGTCCTGCCATGGCGCAGAGGCACAGGCATGTGACTGTAAACATGACAGTTTATGAGTTCCATCCCCACTCGAGAAAACGAAATATTTTAGTATTTTCAATTTAAATGTTTAATGTTTCATTTCTTTGTTCTGGTAACAAGGCAAAGCGCGGTGTTGAGTTCCGCAACTGAACACGCAACGCCTCAAATTTTGTGGATAGCGGGGAACGGAACAGAGTGTATTAACACTGAATTCCAAAGTGCTCTATGTTCCCTGTAATATGCGGGATACAGCGTCAAGCTGAGTACATAATAATTAATTTCGTACAAATGGAACCAGAAATTTAATTTGCTTATACGATAACCGTGAAAGGTGAACAAGGTCAGTCCGATGACAATTGTAATTTGTTTTATTATAGTCAAAAGTTATATTCATTTTTATAGCTTTTTAAATGTATACTGTATGAGGTAATTTAAAGTTGTAAAATAAATATATTTATGTCTTTATTATGAATTTTAGTTCTCAGATTGCATAATATTTTATATTTATTGACTTAAATTTTATATGAATTACTTGTATATGTATTAAAAGTAAATTTGTGTTGATTAAAATGTGTAGAAATACATACATACATGCATGCTCTCATAATTTTGTAGTTTATTATTTTTTTGTGTTTTTACAAAACCAAAGTCAATTAAAATCAAAATGAGAGTTACATCTCGTAATGTACGTGCTCCATTTAATATTTCAAAAAAGAAATCACCGATTCACTGCAATTACTGCCTCACACTTGAGAAATACCGGCGCAAGATACTCAGTACACTAATATCTCTTAGTTCAGTCCTTTGAGCTTTTCCACCGCCTGCAAGTACAATGGTTACATATTCGATTTCTCCTGGAGGGGTTGAGACAAAGCTTGTGTCCGTTAGTTTTGTATATCCGTTCCACGTGGAAAAAAACGTAAATATATAATTATTCAATCAAAATCTTCCGTTATTAAGAAACCGACCATAAATTATAGAAGCAATAGAAAATTTAATATAGCCCAATTATCACAGAAGCCAAACTACGTATTAAACTATTGATTCGAATTCACATCGCCCACTGATTAGTTTGTATGGTATTAGTAGGGTGTGTCCAAATTTAAACTTTAAAGGATAAAGGATCGAAATTGAAAAAAAAAAGAATTATATATTTGCTTTCAAACGGTTATACAATATTTAAATTATGTAATGCTTGTAATATTATTTTGTATCTGTAAATTGTAATAACCACTAGCAAACCAAAAATTAAATAAATAAAATATATACTTGTATATAATTCTAAATTCAGAAAGACAAGTTAAAGTTAAGTAAAGGATTTTATAGTAAAAACTCAATTTTATCAGATTTTCACTACTAAATCCCGCACATGGCAGAGTAGGCAGAGGGGAACTTCCGTTCCCACCTTCCACTGAATTTGAGGCATTCCGTGTTGAGTGGCGGAACTCAACGCCTCGTTTTGCCTTGTATTAAAGCGAAGAAATTAACATTGAATTGATAATATTAAATATTTCTTTGCCTCAAGCGGGGATTGAACCCACAACCAATTGGTCACAGTCACACGCTTGTGCCGCTGCGCCACGACAGGCATCACTATTAAATTATTATAATTTATTACTTTAAAAGTATGTACAGTATAATGTTTACGTTAATATTTTTTATCTATACGTTTTTTGTTAGCCAAACAAAGACAACCAAATATCCATTTAAATCAATATAATTAGTTCAATTGTTCAATTTCATTAATTTAATTATTACCTATATTGGAAATGTCGATACCCTTGATTACACTAATTTAAGTAGGTACACTGAAGTAATAAGCAACTATTGAACGTTGTAGTTATTTATAGGTCGTTCAGGGCCTTGAACGTGGATGGCATTTGTTGGTGGAAATACATTTAATAATAATGCATGATAAGTAAAAGGAAGTTATATCTTCACGTTGAGTAATTAGTTGTTGCAGGATAGGCAGAGGGAACTTTGGAACCTTGTGGTAAGGCACTTCCGTTCTCAACTTTCCACCGATTTCCGGAGGCATAGCGCACATTTTGGTCAACAGAGCGGTGAAACTCAATGCCACATGTTTCCTCTCGTTAGAATCTGACCTGAAGAAATAAAATATTTAATAATTCAATTAAATATTTTATTTCCTCAGGTCATATTTTTTAAATCTACTCTCACAGATACGAATATATTTTTTTTTTACAAAATAGTAAATTAGTAATATTTTTTTTATAAAGATAATATCTATATTATTTAGGAAGAGCTGGAAGGTATTTTTTTACCTTCTTGTATAAAATAATCAAGGCAGAGGGAAGCAAATATTAAGTCACTCCGTTCCTACCATCATCGTTATTTAGTTTAATAAATATCCTCAATATTTTTAAAACCTGGTCACCAAAGCCATTTGCCCACCTCGTATCATTGCAAAGTCAAACGGCTCATTATTGGTTAGGCATTATCGCTTATATAATTCTCTGTATTGCTAAATGTATGGATATTTAGGTTATTATGATGTACTTCACCAATTAAATGCATTTCTACATTATTTGCATAATCAATATGTTATTTAATTATTTTAGTTTTCAATTTCCGTGTCAATGGTCTTGAACGAGATTCCATTCCAAATATAATTTATATATATACAAACATTATATGATTACATATTATCGGTATATATACCTTCTTTTCCTTTGTCTTGGAAAACCTTTTAGTGCTACATTTTTTTATGCTTACCATACACGTTTTACTCCGTAATTTCGATTGAGATTGATTAGTGTATGAACCGCTACTTTGATTTGTTATCTATTCTTAAAACATGAAATAGAAAAGAGCCTTAGAAAAATAAAAAAAATAAAATAACATAATATACAAGTTAACGTAATATATAAGGATATATTGAAGCCGTTGTGACTCAATGGTACAAGGACGCGACTGTGAAGGCGCCAAGTTGTGGGTTCAATTCCTGCTCAAGAAAATTAAATATTTAATATTTATCTCGCTTTGGTACCGAGGCAAAGCGTGGTGTTGAGTTCCGCCACTCCGAACGCATTGCCTCAACTTTGCGAAAAATGGTACAAAAAAACGTTTATCTATCATTTGCAGGCAACTTTCTACCTTTTACGCTGTTTCCAGAAAATGATGCATAGTTTATCTTTTCAGATATTTCGTCAGTACAATACTCCAGTTCCAGATACATCGGGCGTTGTGTGAGAGGACTGGACAGTTCATTCCGGGCGATCCTTCCCGACCTTTACACAAGTGTGATATATATAGGAATCCAGAAGCTGGAAGAATTTTAACGTATGTATACAATGCTAATTCATTTTATTATATCCTGTGTAATACCTCTTAAAATATATGTACAAAGTTTCATGATAATCGGTTGAGTAGTTTGTAGTTTTTGCGTAAAAGGAGAAGAAAAATCCATCCTAACTAACTTTAACATTTATTAATATTAGTAGAATGATTTTAAGCTCCATTCTTTCTTTCTTCTTACTTTTTTCTGAGTTACGCCATCTTATATGCAATGTTTTTAATATGAAAAGAATTCTAATCTCATTAGCAGTTATGTAGTTTGTATATATATAGAACATTTTACTGCCTTCCACTTTCAAAGCATTCTAATTATGGTATTGACTTGGCAAATCGAATATAATAACATCTATCAAGAAATTGTTCTTCGCAGAAACTGTCTTGTTTACACTAAGGTTAAAAAAATATATACTTGTCAAATTAAAGCACATCGGAGCTTGAATTTCTAGTCTCATTATGTATATTTTTTATTTTATTACCTTCGCACTTTATCCTGCGTAATAGGGTAGTTAAAAAAATGCTTTCTACAATTTCAGCTCCAAATCGTATTTTTTTATGTATATATATATATATATATATATATATATATATACATATATATATATATATATATATATATATATATATATATATATATATATATATATATATATATATATACATATATATATATATATATATATATATATATATATATATATATATATATATATAATATATATATATATATATATATATATATATATATATATATATATATATATATATATATATATATATATTTTAATATGTATATATATTTTTTTCACTTCCATCTTCACGCTGTATCCCGCATATGGCACGGTAGGCAGAGGGAACTTGGGAACCTACCGTTCAATTCCCTTTTCGTCAATGCGTTTTATGTGGCGGAACTAAACGCCGCGCTTTGCCTTGTTACTAGTTATATATATTCGTTCTCCTTTTACTATTTTGTTACGACAAAAGCTAATTGCATACAAACTACTTTCCTCAACAACAGCTATCATTAAGAATATATCATTTCAAACATTAGCTAACCCACACTAAGATTGCTAACTAACATTACTTAACGCATTTTCAAAAGAAATTCCTTTGAAACTATTCTATAAGTAAATCAAAGGCTATAATTTCTGAATATTACTTAATATGAAATCAGGAAATTGTGCGATACATTTTGAAACAGCGAGTTATCTAATTTATACTCAGTTTCACGCTGTATCCCGCACATGGCAGCGTAGGCAGAGGGAACTTGGGAACCTAGTGTTAAGCCACCCCGTTCCACTTCCGTTCCCGACTTTTCTAATTTGTTTAAGAAAATCTTTGTAGAGATGTTGCTTTATATGATATCCGTACTGATAATTAATATAAGCCCGTCGTGGCGCAGTGGCATAAGAGTGAGACTGTAAAGCAGGAGATTGTGGAATCGATCCTGGCTCGAAAACATGAAACTTAATAAAAATACATTAAATATTCCATTTCTTCGCTCTGGTAACAAGGCAAAACGCAGCGTCGAGTTTCACCACTCAGAGATCAGAGAGAAACGTAACGAGTGTCATAACACTAGGTTCCCAAGTTTCCTTTAAACCTTTCACTGAAAAAAAATTAAAACCTTTTCTTCACATAATCCACACGCCCTTGGCAGGTTTCTCTTTGACCTTGTAAAAAGCTTTCAATTCCCATGCTGCAGGATTTCCTAGTGAACAGATATGTGAATGGCTATGATCGATATTTTATAAGCGTATAGTTGGCCTTGTGGCGTAGTTATAATTGATTGTATTACGTAAATGACACGTTAATGGTGGATGAAATTGGTTTGAATATAATATTAGTGGTGGAAGAGTAAAAGTGGCCTAACTTCGTTATACTAAATATTATGATAAAATACAGGTTGTTGGTTCTACTCCACTCGAAGAAATTATTATTTTTTTTTATATCTTTGCTTTAGTAACAAGCAAGTCTAGACGTTGAGTTTCGTCACTGAACATGCAATGCCTCCAATTTGGCGATAAGTGTCTCAAAACTAGACTACTTCCTAAGTTCCCTCTGCCTACCATGCTACTAAACTAGCTGTATACTGATCTAAAAGATCGCTGTTCGCAATTATGTATTCATTATGGATTTCAGATATAAATTGAAAAGTTCTGATTGTTTTTTTCCTGTTTTTGAAAAATAAAATTTATTATTTACATTTCGCATTGTAGAATAGGCAAAAGAAACCTAGTGCTTAAATCGTTTCAAAGTGTTCCCTGACATTTATTATCGAACGACGGAACTTAACGCCGCTCAAGACACATAGTCCCTATATTAAAGCTAAGTTAGTCAATTAATTAAAGTATTCACCATAATGACTGTCAAATTTATTTTAACTTTAGCCAACATAGATTACCATAAGTGTAAAATGAAATAATACACAACTGTAGCGTTTGATACTGTTTTACTAAGTTACAACAGCCAGCAAAAGAAGCTTATATATTTTATAAAGTAATATTTTTAATCTGTTCATGACAGATTTCCTTAAAAATGAACTAAAACCAAGATAGACCATTTTATATAATAAACCTTACTTAATATTTATATTGATTTATTATAGACAAGTGATTTAATAATACACTTACTGTGCATGACATATAAGTTATAACAAGAATATGTCAAAATGTATGTAAATTCAGATATTTTTTTTAAATATAAAAAAGAAAGATATGTCTTATCTTTTAATTTTAAAAAAAATATAAATGCCAAATAATTTACTACTGGTTTGCTAAAGTAACTGCCCCGCTACCTGAATAGAACCTGCGAAATGTTATATCAAAATAACAATATACCACATCGATGGGCTTAGGTTTGACCTTATATACTCGTATATAGCATAAAAAAAAACAGCTACTGATTAAAAACAAAAGACCAAAATTATTGGACTTAAGAATTGAAATTATGTTTAAAGCTGGGTTAGATAGTATAGGCAATCACTTTTTTAGTTTACTTCTGCCATACTGCACATGGCAGGAAAGGCAGAAGGAATCTGGGAACTTAAAACTAAGACACTTTATTTCCACTAATAACAATTTCTTACTCTACTTCCGTCGAAGTCTCGAGGCAATGCGTGTTGAGTGGAGAAAATCAGGCTCGCACTTTGCCACGTTACCAGAGCGAGGAAATGAAATCTTGAAATATTTCGTTCCCGAAGTAGGAATTGAACCGACAACCGTCGCGTTGCATTCGCACGTTTGTGCCTCTGTGCCACAGCAGCCTCTATACGAAAATTCTGAAAATATGATATACAACACAAATCTTTATGAAACAGTGTCAAATAAATGACTCTTCCGGCTCATATTATTTTCTTGGAAATTATTTAAAATGTATGTATGTGTATAGTAATTGTATTAAAATTTAATATGTACTATAGTAGCAGTATAATAACAGCAGATTATTCAGAATTCAACTTTTAAGTTTATCCTATAGTAAGAAACTTAAATAGTACTATAGTTATCGAGGCCTGTCGTGGCGCAGCGGCACAAGAGTGTGACTGTAACCGACAGGTTCTGTGTTCGATCCCCAGTCGAGGAAATGAAATATTAAATATTTTCAATTTAAAATATTTAATATTTCATTTCTTCGCTCTGGTAATAAGGCAAAGCGCGGCGTTAAGTTCCGCCCCTCAACATGCAATGCCTCAAATTCGACGGAAAGTGGGGAACGGAAGTGGAACGGAGTGTCATAACACTAGGTTTCACTTCCGTTCCCTCTGCCTACCCTGCCTAGTGCGGGATACAGCGTGAAGCTGGAAAAAAAAGAAAAAAATAAATAAATAAAAAAAGTACTATAGTTATAGGTTCAATTCCCGTTTGAGATAATTAATAACGTTTATTTTCCCGCTAATAAAATTAAGTGAGGCGTTGAATTCCGCCATTTAGAATTTAGTGTACTGTTCCTTTTGTTTATCATTCTATAAATTATTAAAAAAAAACGTACTTTATGCACATATTAAGCACATTAATGCACAATTAATGCACATATAGTCAAATGACCAATGTCTTAAAGCGAACGAAGTGTCTTAATACTAGGTTCCCAAGGTTCCCTTTACTTACTCCACTTTGTTCGGGATATAACGGAAAAAACAAAATAAGCCAAATATATAATCATACAATAATTTATAGACTCTTGACTAAGGGATATACTAAGCGATAAAAATCAATTTCCTCGCGAGCCTCGTGAGAGTGTGTAAAAAAAAAAAGAAGAAAAATAAAGCGTTGCAACCAATTGTCGGTCAGACGGGAAGCGGCCACTTTGCTTAAGGGCATCATGCGGGTTATTTATTGTTAACTTTGTTAGAAGTAACTGTTATATTATGTTATTTTAAAATACGAATATGATATAAATGTATCTTATATATTATTTTCAGCTTCTGCACATGGCAGGTTAGGCAGAAGGAACATGGGAACCTAGTGTTAGGACACTCCGTCCAGTTTTTCACTTTCCGTCGAATTTGAGGCATTGTTTGTTTAGTGGCGGAACTCAACGCCGCGCTTATTGTCACTAGTTTGAGCACCTCAACATGTATATAATGTCAATTTTTATTTTCTCAGTAAGAGTGTCTTGGTTTTTCTTTAAAATATCATTAAATTATAAACTTAAAAATTGTTTTCTGTTCAAGTAATGCAATAGTTGTGAGTCCACTAGCAATTAAATAAGCTCTAGTTCTCACTTTGATGACACACTGCAGCGTTGAACTCCGTCATTAGTTACGTAATGCTTAGAATTCAGATGATAATAATCGTTGTGTACAGAGAACAGTATTAAATAATTAATGATTACTCGAAATTTCTAGTAACATACAAGTTACACGCCACTTTTATTGTATTGCAAAGAAAATATATATTGATACAAGTTTTTTCATTGCATGAATTGCGATAGATTACGTCCCTTTCTTATAAACGTCTCAGCATAATGTAAAAAAAACTATATAACTTACGAAATGTATGAAGAAAGTATTCAGGAAGAGATTAATTCCAGCGAAAAATTGGGTCAGTTTAATTAACACGCGTTGCGTGCATTAGCTTTATGCTCCCTAAATGGACGATTATTATGTTTGTCCTCATCTTATTTTTTATTTGGTGTTTAAAAATACTTCACCATAGAAGGGTGAACAGAGGGAACCTTGTATTAACCCCTTCCGCTCCCTACTGTCCCACTATTTTCTTTAATTTGATAGCGTAGCTATACTCACCGCCATGGGTTATCTTGTTAAAAAGAAATTAAAATTATATTATCAAACTGACACTACTACAGTACCTCGACGGCATAAATTTACCAAATATTATTGCTAAAATATCATTTTGAAACGAATTTATATAATCGCATGTAATAAACAATGTTATTAGACTCGTTATAATCAAACGCATTAATTATGTTTTATTGACTTATACGCAGACATATTAAATTGCACGCGATAGTTCGAATCCCGTTTAAAGAAATATTTAGTTTAGACTTAAGTTCTTGGGGTATCTCCGTCTAGTTAACAATGTTATTAAACTCAAAGATAGTATATGGGAGAAGATAAATTCTAAACAGATGTCGTTTGTTTATTTTTCCTGCACTACTTGAGGCCTGTCGTGGCGCAGCGGCACAAACGTGTGACTGTAACCGATGGGTTGTGGGTTCGATCCCCACTCGAGGGAATTAAATATTTAATATTTCAATTTCAATATTTAATGTTTTCATTTCTTCGCTCTGGTACAAAGCAAAACGCGGCGTTGAGTTCCACCACTCAACACGCTATGCCTCAAAATTCGGCGGAAAGTAGGGAACGGAAGTAGAACGGAGTATCTTAACACTAGGTTCCCAAGTTCCCTCTGTCTACCCTGTCATGCTATGTACTGTATCCCGATACAGTGTGAAGCTAAAAAAAAAAGAAAAAAAATCTCATTCACTGTCATCAATTTCTGCATAAATGTCCTCTGACGAATTCTTATGTTCTTCCAGTATCATCCATATTGTAATCGCAGAGGTCTACCGAAGTTACCAAACTCCTGCTTAAATTACCAACCACTTAATAATTATTTTTGCCGTTCTTTCGAGTTCTTATCTATTGTAAAATACATACCATTGAATTAGCAGATATCTAAAAAACCTTTTAGCTCCATTTAAACTTGTAGATATAGGCATTTATGGTTTTTGTTCCACGATGATCAAATGTACATTAAAAAAAAGCTATTTTATGTGAAAATATTACATAACGAGTACATTATAAGCTTGGCCCATTTAAAAACCACTGTGCCACTAGGATTATTTTCCCTTATAACTTAGGTCCTTAACCGTTCTGTATGATGAAATTATTCAACATTTCTATCTATTACGCTTTATCTGGACACTTGCATAATGCTTAAAATAGAACAACGGTGACGCTGCTGTAAGAAAATAATAACGAAACTAACTTCAACTACTATTTTGCAAAAAATGTGTCCACAGTTTTATATATACTTTCATTTTTGTGCTATCATTCATCAGCCAGATGAAACTTAGTTGCAATAATGTATTCCCGAAAATATACTGTCATAGTGTTCCCAAAAGGAACATTATGTTCATTTGATTTATGATAAAATTACGTTCGGACACTTATAATGGATTCTCATTACGGATCGATGGGTCAATTAATTACATTACTTAATGCATACATTTTTCATGCTATTACAAAATTATATTATTTAACTCGTTAAAAATGAAGTTATATATAAAGTAAGTAATTATTTTAACTTAAATAAACATGTCTCAGCGTGTTGAGATACTGAACGAATTGTCTTGACATTAGGTTCCCAAGTTCCCCTGACCATACATCTATGTACAGTATACAGCCAGAAGCTTAAAAAAAATACATGATATATCTAATAACAGTTCCAATATTGCATAAATAACTAGTGTAAGACAATACCGTCGATACGCATTATGCAAATTGATTGCAACTACTTCTTCCTTGATCGGTCTACTTTCTCGTTTAATCGACACTGATCTACATGTACTATAGTAACTAACTACAGCAGTCACGTTATGTAATATAGTTTACTAATGCCCTACATAGAGTTCACTTTGAATACAGGATATTGGAACAGTTTAATTTATTTATACAGTGTATTATATTCCTTACTGTTATTGTATATTATTATTTTAAATATTAATTTTACAAGACTTAGTTATAGAAATCAAAATATGGCAATATTTTATATTGAAATTGATCTTTGCAAGCATTTTTAAAACGTGTATCCAATGTAGTTAGAGAAGAGATGAAAATAACTCAGCAATCTATTTAGTATTCATTATTTTGTAGTTAACATTATATTTCAAAAAAATAAATAAAAATAACATATAAATGTCCTAATTGGTGAAATTAAAGATTCTTTTTTGCGCCCACACTGTATGCCGTATATTATAGGTAAGACAGAGGTAACTCGGGAACCTAGTGTTGATAAATACCGTTCTATTTAAGACACATCGTGTTAACTGGCGGAACTAAACGCCACGTTATGCCAAGTTCGCAGAGATAAGAAAATATAGTATTCATTTACAGTTGCACACAAGTGTGTAACTGTAAATAAGGCCTGTCGCGGCCTCAGGAAATTGTGATAAATATCTAAAAAAAAATATTTTTTTATAAAATTTACCTTAATTTACTATTTTAAGTGATCATTTCAAATACTTCAAAAACTTCACGCTTTAACCCGTACAAAGCATAAATAACCTGGAAGAACACTTCGTTCTTATTTTTCCAATGAACTGGAAATTTAATATAATATTATCATATAATAACTAAATTCCATACCACTAGTTAATAATTTATAAGCCATTATATTATGACCATACAAAGAATATCATGGCCCTATGTACTTCATTGTAATAATTGTAGTGTAATGTAATGGCAGATGAAAAACAGTTCTTTAAAATATTCTTTATACATATGTATTATATTTTTTTTAGTAAATATTATCTTTATCTGTATTAAAATTAAATAATATTATATATTATTAAATTTTGTAATTGTCACATTTTTCACTAGCCTTCACCCCTTACTTTGTTTGTGTGAACATAAAAACTTTGAGTTTCGCCACTCAATACGCAATTCAGCGGAAAATGGTGAACGGAAGTAGAATGGAGTGTCTTAACACTTAGTTCCCAAGTTCCGTCTGCCTACCATGCCATGTGCGGGATACAGCGTGCAGCTGAGGGAGTGAGAGTAAGAGGAAAAACATAATATAGATAAGCGTTTTTTCGCACCCGTAAAAGTCTGGAGAAATTCTATATTCGTACTCCTACACTCTTTAACCTACCTATATGCCAATTTTCAATACGCGGCGTTGAGTTACGCTTTTCCAATTTCAGTATTTTGCAAAAAAATATCAAAATGTGTTTTTTTTACTAGGTGCCCTTCTTCCTACCGCATGTAGTAAACATGCGGAAAGCGTCCTTTTATTTATTTAATTTCTTATCACAATATTTGCGTTTTTCCCTCAATAATCAAATTTAAATTGAATTTCTCAACTTTAAGCCACATTCTAAAATAACCCTTTCACTCCTTTCTTGAAGCTAAATTAAAAGTAAACAATCAATTCTTAATAAAAAATCTTTCAAGACAAATAAGGGTTGACGATCCGTTCGCGATTCTTTGTTCAATGATTTTCTTACACCGTTCTGGATACCAAGATTATACGAAATTGTTTATTGTTTAGCATAATTGATTTTACTGATTTTAACATAACGTCTGAAGCCTGTTGTAGCGCAACGGCACAAGCGTGTGACTGTAAAACCATAGGTTGTGGGTTCGATCCCCACGAAATGAAATATTTCATATTTTCAACCTATATATTTTATGTTATTATTTCTTCGTTCTGGTATCAAGAAAAACTGCGGCGTTGAGTTGCGCCGCTCAACACGCAATATTCAAATATTGATGAAAAAACAACAGCATATAAATAATTAAAAAAATACATACATATACTATTTATATGTTTACAATGCGAATTGCTATTGTCTGAGCTGATCGTGCTGTGATTGTCTATAATTGCCAAAACATTTATTCTATAACATTAACTGGATAGATATATTTTGACCATCTTACGTAACATTTTTTCTGTTGAGGATTTCTCAAAATAATTAAAAATATTTTTGGCAAGAAGAGGTCACTTGAGAATCGAGTGTAATGACTCTTCATTCCCATTAAGATACCTCCGTTCATCATTTTCGTATGCAGGAGGCATTTACGCCGCTCTTTGACTCGTTACTAGAGCAAGGAACTGAAAATATTATTTTTCACTTTAAGATCGAACCCACAACCTGTGGCACGCCTGCGCCCCTGAGCCACGATTGGACTTTATAGTACGCAGCTTCACGCTATATCCCGCACATGGCATGGTAGGCAGAGGGAACTTTGGAATACTAGTGTTAAGTCACTGCGTTCCACTTCCGTTCCCGACTTTCCACCGAATTAGAGGCGTAACGTTTAGAGTGGCGGAACTCAACGCCGCGCTTTGCCCTGTTACCAGAGGGAAGAAATGAAAACATGAAATATTTAAATGGATAATGTTAAATATTTTGTTTCCTCGAGTAGAGATTGAACCAACAACCTGTAGTTAACAGTCACACGCTTGTGCCGCTGCGCCACGACATATTACCATTTTCAATATTGCTTTACGCGTAACTAAACATTCCTGCATGGTTCCAAATAGAAGGTAAAATTTAATAACTGGTATATAAATAGTTATTACAGTTATAAAAGTGAAGGCGAGCATGAAGTAATAATTATTAACTTAACGCATCAATAAAGGATACGTTATAATTTAATGTATAGCGATTTCTTTTTATGATTAACGTCTGGTTATTTGTTTTATGAAACAATTTTCGCGTAACTGTTAGTTATATATATAATAGTATATATATATATATATATATATATATATATATATATATATATATATATATATATATATATATATATATATATATATATATATATATATATATATATATATATATATATATATATATATATAATATATATATATATATATATATATATATATATATATATATATATATATATATATATATATATATATATATATATATATATATATATATATATATATATATATATATATATTTATTTTTAAAAACAAACTCTATTCTTCGATTTCAGTCCAAATTTAAGACATTATGTGAATGCGGAACTCAACGCTGCGTTTTTCTTAAATTATTTTATTTTCTTAGTGCAAATTTTATTAACTGACTCCTGTTATGGTGCATGGACACAAGCTAGCGACAGGTTATGGATTCAATTCCCACTCGAGAAAATGAAATATTTAATATAATTAATTAATATAATTAATTTCAGTCTTCGGTCATAAGGCAAAACTCCACTTACCGACTGCCACCATCACCACTTGCAATGCATCAAATTCAGTGTAAAATGGGGAACGGGAGTGTCTTAATGAGAACGAAATTTTCAACAATAGGTTCCCAAGTTTCCTTTGCCTGCTAGCCCTACCATATATATGACATTGAAAAAAAACCTTAAATACAACGTTTAAAACCTTTCCGTATAATACATACTACCGTGTCTTTTCTCTATATTTTAATATGTATATTTTTGTATCTACAAATAAATGATCTACAATATTATATTCACAGGCACCTCATGTCCCGAGGTTCCTCTTTGCCCTGGACTCAGCTACTCCAAGAGACGATCGGTGAGTCCCGGCTGAGCGGTGAAGCTCTACGTGACTACTTCAGACCTTTAGAGGATTGGCTGCGCAGTGAAAATCTGAGAACAGGAGAATATTTGGGATGGAGTTACGATGGCGATTATTGTAAATTTAGGTAAATAAATTTAAAAAGTAATATATTTTTTACTAATTTTAAAGTGTTAATCAACCTAATTTGAAACCCTACGTTCAAATCTCTGTGTTATTTTACTATGTTTTAAAGTGTTATTCCACACTTAGGACAGAAAATACTAAACTTAAATTTAAAAAGCGTATAAAAATTTTGAACGAAGCAGGATTTGAACCCGCGCCTTTGGAAACCGTTCCAGTGCCACGACATATTACCACTGGAACGGTTTCCAGAGGCGCGGGTTCAAATCCTGCTTCGTTCAAAATTTTTATACGCTTTTTAAATTTAAGTTTAGTATTCTCTGTGTGTTGTCTAAATAAATATATTTTATTCTAAGTATACATTTACAGATCCAAATTAGTAAAAAATATATTATAAATAGTATTTTGTCTTGCCGAACGATTATTGTAAGGAATTATCTTTGTATAGTGGTATTTTGTGAAAGTCTTCCTATCAGAAATATCAAAAATACGTTGTAATAATCGTTTAAAAATTTTAACGTAGCTGGATGAAAACGTATGGCTTAGTGGTCAGAGCGTTTGTACGGTTTATAAAAGGCGCAGCCTTAGATCCCGCTACTTTCAAATTATTATACGTTATCTAAACACCCCCTTACAAAAAACTACCACTGCCTTCCAAGGCAGTATAGTATAGTCCCATAAGAAATTAGGAGACTAATACTATAGATATATCACTGTAATTGATTTAAAGAGAGTAAAGCGAGAGAGAAAATATACTTTGATTTTGATTGAATAGGCATATCGTTCTCTAATTTCCGCCGAATTATTGAGAAAATGTATGTTAAGTGGCGGAACTCAACGCCGCACTTTGCCTTGTTATCAGAGAGAAAAAATAAAATCAATAAATACTTGAAAATATTAAATATTTCATTTTTACGTGTGGGGTCGAAACCACAACTTAACCCATTTACAGGCAGACGCTTATGCAGTTTTTGCTTTTCCACAAAATTACAAAAATGATATATTTATTTCTTTTACAGTATTGAGACAGCTGGACTTCAAGTATATGGTGGTTTCTATAACACAGCGAACAAAAGCTTCGGCGTCGGTAGCTTCTTGACCATATTAATTACTTCCTTCATCACCACAGTTATTGGACTTAGAAGATGAACTTTAAATATATATTTTAAATAATGTATATTCAGTTTATTTTGTATATTTAAATATGAATAAAAGTAATAATGTTACCATGTATAAGTAAAATAATATATTTTATAAAATTTAGGATATATATTATACAAATAAATATATATATTTTTTTAAATAAGCTTTTTAAATTTCTTATGATATTTTACGCAAACATCATTATTAGATACCCATATAGTAAGTTGTACTAAAATTTGTTGTCCGCCATCTTGTAGTGGCGGCCATTTTGAATTAACAATAATATAGATTATAGACAATTTCAGTTTCATATAAATTTAAGCTGTTTTAGGAAACAGCTTAAATTTTTATTAAACTGAAATTGTGCAAAAACAGCTTAAGAAGCTTAGGAGTTTCTAAAGCTTCTTAAGCTGTTTCTGTTCCAAATTAAGCTTGCAATATTTCACATGCACTAACAAACATACTAATATAGGTATGTCAAATAAATGCTTATAATAATATCAATAATATACAAATGCACATAATATTTACATTACATTTTGCATTATAATGAATTTACATCACATTTTGCAATGAGAAAAAAGTAAAATATATCAGAATATATAATTTTTTTATTTAAGTTTTACTGCAAAATTATGTGATTTTTATATTTATGTTATTTTTTTTTAAATATACAATTTTAAAAAAATGTAATATAAATCCCGTTTCCGTTTAAATATTGGAATTAAAACTTACTGATTTATTTAACTTTTTTCGTATATTAATTTTGTATTTTTTAATATACTTCTATAATTTACTCATATCAGGGTTATATTTTTATGAATCATAATTAATATATGTAGTATTATTATATTATAACAATGTTTGTAAATATGATACTTTTATAATGTTCACTTTGTGATAACAATAAATAATGAAGTTGAATTTTCTTTTATTGAAAAGTTTTATTCCTGCGAGTCTAATTATCAAGATGTTGCATATTGTTCTTTATTAGAAATTTATCCCTTGTAGCTATAGTGGGGTGTTGGTAACTTTTACACCATAATCCAAGAAGGCTATAGAAACGATATCTAGACGAAAATCTCTCTCTGGTATGGTATAAGGGAATCTTGGATCCGCTTTTAAACACACCATATCTACTGACATAAGTAATAAAAGTGAAGTTCTCCTGACTTTATTCGTTAAATAGCAGATTTAACACTTCCGTTTTCCTCTTCCGGCTTCACGCTTTGCCGTAATACCAGAGAGAGTTAAATATTTAATTTCTTCGAGTGGTAATTGAACCTCCAAACCATTTTGGTTTACTGTTCAGATTATGCCCGAAGCAAATCTTACCTCAGTCACAATACGTATCATTGAAATATTATATAATGATACCTTCTCAATATTATATACTAATGTTAGATACTTTCCCAAAAACGTATTCTGGTGAAGTGTCTGTTACTTACCAGTAGTTTCTGGGATTAAGCAAACAATCTCTAATATTAGAAGACATACCAAAAGAAATACATCAGTACATCATCAAACCCACATACTATCCATAAATAATTATGCCATAGCCAGAAAAAATTAAAGACTCAATAAAATTCCTCGAGCCCTATGCGGGTAGATATTAAGTTACTACAATAACCTATTGAGTCAATTTGTCTGCCCATGCGATAATTATGTTATACTATGAAGACCACCCTCGACCTAAACTTTATTAAAGAACTTTCTATGCATTTATAATTCTATTTATCTGTGGAAACGTTTAACTGCGGAAACGGAAGCGTTTTCAGGTCGATATAGCAAAGGTATCCCTACAAAATGTGGGTCTAACTGCATCCGGTGGATTGCGATTTTGTTTAAAAGCCTATCCAGTTTTGGGACCTTTATTACGATTATAATGTGATTAAAATTTATACAGTAATCGTTTCTGAAGTTGATTATACTGAAGCATTTTGTAATTGACAGTATTTAAATAGAAATTAATTTTTGAAAAATATTTAATTCAATATTTCAAGCGTTTTTATGAACGTCAAAGAATTTACCACCGGTCAGAAACAGACGGGGGGACATTTTTTTTAAATAATTATTTTTAGATTTGGAATAAACTGAAGTGGGTTTTTTTAAGGAGTATCATCATTAAAATCATCATAAAATTTAAGTTTATATTATTAATATATATATATATATATATATATATATATATATATATATATATATATATATATATATATATATATATATATATATATATATATATATATATATATATATATATATATATATATATATATATATATATATATATATATATACTCGTAGTATTAATTTAAGTCATGCCGTATACTGGACATCGCAGGATATCTTCCCGTTATCCTATTCCGTTATATTAGGCCGATATTGTGTGGTATTGTGTGATGAGTGGCAGAACTCAAAGCCGCGCTTTAACTTGTTACCAAAGCGAAGATGTGAAAATATTAATTGTTTCATTTCCAAAAGCGGGTATCGAGGCCACAATCTGTTATATTTACAGTCGCCCGCTCCCTGCCATTGCGCCTCGATAAGCCACGATTAAAATTTAAACTTTCATTAAATTGGCAATATTGTAAAGATTGGCGCCGACTGAAAATCATATAAACTTTAATCAACGTCTCTGAGCGCGGCATTAAGTTTATCTTTATTGCTGAAACTTTCTCTATGCTGAACTCTGAAATTGGTTTAACGACAGTCGTAAATGAGCTCCAGACAGACAGGAGTCACTTCCGTATTAAGTATATAGGGTGTAACCAGCGCTGCTTGCTTCCTGGTTAAAATATAACGTTTCTATATATAATTTAAATTAATATGATTACCGGCGGCTTCGCCCTCGTGTTTAGGAGGCAAAAAGTAATAAATACATATGACACATGACACGATTAGCAGATACGGAGAGTGAGTCAATGTCTTGAACATTTGGTGGAAATAAGGGAACATAATGTCTCAAAATTAAGTTCTGGCCAAAAAAATTGCTAAAATTTACAAATTTCTATCTACGTTTACTTGAAAAAGTGCAAGTTATATGTTACAAATATATATTTTAATATAAACAATTATTTTGCCCATTAAAATTTGAATCTACAACTATCCCTAGAGCTAACAACTACTCCACCTAAAAGTATCTAGCTAGTAAAAAGCAATAATATTAAAAGCTATATGAATTTCATTACAATGCCTTTTAAAACGGTTGCAGTTGCAAACACTCATATTGGATATGCCCGCGCCATCGCGTCGCCGTTTTATTGAATAGCACCCCTTAAACAAAGATTACCAGAACATCCAAAATTAAACTCTTACTCAGTACATATAGAGTTAAATTTAATTTGATTCGTATGAAAAAGAATCTCCAAACAAGAGCTGATCTCCTAGTGTATCCTCGTTTTATGTTTACATATTTTTATGGTTGTTTTGATGTTGTGTTTTTATTTTGATTTTGTCGAGTGGTGGAGATGTAATTACTTTTTATTATTTGTTATAAAATATAACTTATTTTTTTTTATAGTAACTTATTTTTTTTTACAATGGCTAAGTTTATTTTTTCTCTCTTGAGCTTCACGCTTTATCCCGCACATGGCAAATTAAGCAGAATAAACTTGGAAACACAGTGTTAGCACACTCCGTTTTGTTCCCCACTTTCCGATGAATTTGAGGCAATGCATTTTGAGTGGCGGAACTCAACGCCGCGCCTTGCCTTGTTGCTAGAGCGAAGAAATGAAAATACTCATATGTTACATTTGGATGTATCAAATATTTCTTTTCCTCGAGTGGAGATTGAACCCACAACCTGTCGTACATACAGTCACACACTTGTGTGGCACATATATGTATATCACAGGTCTATAAATTCTTTTAATCTATATAACTTTACCTCTTTATCAGCTTCACGCTGTATCTCGCATATAGCGGGATATAATATATATATATATATATATATATATATATATATATATATATATATATATATATATATATATATATATATATATATATATATATATATATATATATAGAGCTTTATATACTCGTCCATTGCCAATTGGCATACACAAATCGAAGAACCTTAGTTACGAGCGTAAAATAATGATATTCATCATAAAGGTTCCTCAAGGAATATAAGGCAGTGACCGGAATTTCTTCGAAATTTCCATGAGAAATAATCGAAACTGAAATAAAATTGTGCAAAATTAATATAAAATTAATTGATATTTAATTCTACATCTTGAGGTTTAAGCAAACAAAGTTCTAAGCTACAACTAGTTTCTACTACTTTATAAGTAAAGGACTGACTTAAATAGTTGGATAAAGTTATTTACGTCGTCTCACCGTTACGAGGATTCACTTTACGACCGGGTTGACTGCAACAGAGGATTAAAGTTCAAAAACTTGCTAATATATTCAATTTATAGTTTAAAACGATGCTATTGATGAAATGGAGAATAGGGATTAACACAATTTCTTGTATATCTTATTTCATGAAGATTAAGATTAATTATATAAAATAAACACATTCATGTCTTAACACTAGGTTCCCAGGTTCCCTTTAGATGTCCTGTTAAAAAATGGCTACCATGACGTTAGGGCTATCACGCAGAAGACCAATGTCTGATTTTAAAAGATAATATCTGATTTACCATTTCCTTGCTCATTTAAGCCTATCATTGTATATTTCATATTGTGTCTGGCTATTGATTGTATTTATTTATTTTATTGGGAAAATAACCAGAATTGATTGTTATTTATTTAAAATAACAATCCATAAACGTGGCGCAGTGGCACAAGAGTGTGACTGTAACCGACAGGTTCTGGGTTCGATCCCCAGTCGAGGAAATGAAATATTTAATATTTTCAACTTAAATATTTAATGTTTCATTTCTTCGCTCTGGTAATAAGGCAGAGCGCGGCGTTGAGTTCCGCCACTCAACACGTAATGCCTCAAATTCGGCGGAAAGTGGGGAACGGAAGTGGAACGGAGTGTCTTTACACTAGGTTGTATGTGGTACTAAGTTACGGCTTATGTCTTTACTAATTCTATTTTTTGTGTACAGGAGACAGAAATAATCAATATATAAGATGATATATGGACGACATGAAAATCAATTATTATATACAATACAAATAGTACCCAGCCAGCCCTTGTCCTAAGGATTAGAAGCAATTAAAATATGTTTTGTTTTCTTATATGAAAGGCAATTATGGTAAAAGTGAATATCGGTAAAAAGGCGATTATGGTAAAAAAAATTATTTGAAGCCAGTGCAATTTTTAGATGATTGATGATTATCTTGCTAGAATTTTACCACGATTACCTATATCTATTACCCTTAAATGATTAATGTTAAAAATATATCAAGTACGTACTGTTTTTTTATAAACATTATTGCCTGAAAAATAAAAAAAGAAAATAATAAGCTTAAGAACTGTAGTGGTGCAGTAGCACAAGCGTGCGACTATAAGCGCGACTAGTTGTGGATTCGATCCCCACTCGAGGGAATATTAAATGTTTCATATTTAATATTTTCCTCGCTCTGATGACAAGGGAAAGTGCGGCGTTGAGTTTCGCCACTCAAAGGCAATACATTCAGAATTCAAAAGAAAATGGGGAACATTAATATTTCAATCGGAACCAAATGCCTTAACAGTAGGTTCCCTCTGCCAACTCTGCTCTATGCGAGATACACCGTGTAACTAAATAAAAACACTAACTACGATAAAAACACACTTACCTTTTCAAAAAAATCGGTTAAACACATCCAAAACGTTAAATACATTCTATTAAAGGAAGTAGGTTAACATTTTTTGCTGTGGCATCCCTTTTCAACCCCTGCATTTGTTTCTTAGAAGGCGACGCGGTACTATTTTTTCTCTAGCATTTATCTCCCAGTTGACTCCCGGCCGTATTTCGGGACACATGTCGCATCTCCGCCGCGCGTCTGCCGCCTTGGTACTTTGGTGCATTGTTTTTTTTTTAATTGTGTTCGCTTGAGTGGTTTGTTTAGTGGCAAGTGAATCCGTTAGAAATTATGTATTATTGAGATGTAAGTATGTATTTGTTTTTTTTTTTTTTTTTGTTAAGATAAGGATTACAGATTATATATAATAATACAAATAGAGTATGCAATAATTAATATCTACAATTTTTTATGGTTCACAGAATATATTTATTATTTTATTTTATTATTATTAAAAATATATATTTAATATTTTTAATATTTATTTATTTAGCACTGATGACTTTTACTGCTGAGACATACATATCTTATAGTGGTAGTGGCAGTTAAATTCAGATCATTTACTTTTTTGTAATTAAATAAAAATGCTGTTAAATTTTCTAAACCAAATTGACACTACTAAATTTTAAAGAAAAAAGGAATATTTTATTATACACATTATATCTTCTAATACTAATATTTCCAGACAAACATACGATACCTAAATATCTTCAAATTAGAATACCTCTTAAATCTAAAAGAAACATAATTTCTTCAGAAAATAATAATCTTATTTACAAATAAATAATAAATAAATATTAAATAATCATAAAACAATAATAAAAGTATTTTTTATAAGCGTGTAAAACAAAAAACAGTTAAATACCAATTAAATTTCAACTGAGTCCAAATAAAGTTCAATTGACAGGATGTTCACATTACACGCTCATAGATAATTGTCATCGCAGACGTTACACATAGTTATAATAAATAGGGACTCAAACGCAGCTTTGCCCATTTAAGCTTGCTTTTT
Organism: Eueides isabella; assembly: GCA_019049475.1. Classification (NCBI taxonomy): domain Eukaryota; kingdom Metazoa; phylum Arthropoda; class Insecta; order Lepidoptera; family Nymphalidae; genus Eueides; species Eueides isabella. Next base: position 14,610,225 of record CM032392.1, read on the forward strand.
CTTCAGCTTTTCTTTGTAATCCACACATGGCATAGGGAACTTACTAAGAAACTTAGTGTTAAGACACTCCGTTTCGTTCCCTACTTTCCGCCGAATCGAGGCATTGCGTGTAGAGTGACGGAATTCAACGCCGCGCTTTACCTAACAAGGTAACAACCGGAGCGAAGCGAAGCGAGCGAAATGATAAGCTTAAATATTTCATTACTTTGAGTAGGGGTCAAACAGACAACCTGTTTACAGTCACACGCTTGTGCTCCTGCGCCACGATAGGCCTCAGACCTAAATTTATATATTATAGTAAAATTATAAATAATTTTCATCCTATGCAATATTACTTTAACGTTCTATATTAATTCGTTCAATAGTTTTTGACACCCGATTAAAGAAGAGGGGCTCTAAGTTTATATGTCTGTATGTATATCTATATACACTGTATCATATATTCTTTGGCACCGTAGCCCCTGAATGAATTAACCGATTTATTTATTTATTTATTTAATTATTATATTGAATCCGATTTATTTATATATTTATTATGTCATTTATTTCGCGAATTCTTCATTAGAAAGTCCGAAGTCTTTTTGTTGAATGTTTTATAAGAACTGCATTTGCAATTCAGATGCTACAAACGATTTGACAGACCGATGTGTTGATTTTTTTGGAGGTTATTTTAATATTACACCATTTCCCGCATTGCAGGGTAACTAGAGGAACCTACTGCTGCGATATCCCGTTGCCTATTTCTAGCTCAATTTTGAAATAATGTTTATTGATCCGCTGCAACTTATCGCCACGCTATGATGGTCAAAATGTGCAAATGAAAATAATTTGCAAATAATGATTGCCAGAAAAAAATATATATTTAACTATCTTACTAATGATGAATCAAACGTAGGTATTCGTTATTCGCTCAAAGTCCACTCTGGGCTGGAGCTTGGACTACCTTATTTTTTATTTAAAATATACAAAAAGACCTTACTATATATACTCTATCTAAAGAAATAATTTCCTAGAGCTGTTCATATACTATAAACTTTTACATAAAGAAAACTAATAAAACCTATAAATTTAATTCTTACATTTATATATTAAATTAATATTGTTTGCTTTTAAATTTAAATATTAAATATTTTACTACTTTAAAATCAAAGATCTCGCATCGCACACAAACACATTGAACACCTTTAAAATCGAACTAGACGACGAGTAAAAGGAATATTATAATTTGACCTGTCTGTATGGGTGTCTGTTCGTCATACCGTAGCTCCTGAATGAATCGATTTATAGATTTCTTAAATAATAAGTTTTTTTTTTATTGTAATGGTGGTTTTGCTACTTTCAATGGAGATCTATAAGCATTTTGCAATGATGAGGCACAGGATTATTAAATGCTACATTTTGTATTTTAATTTCAAAAACGTTCTAAGTCCACATAAATCTTGTAAATATATTCACATATACTTTTACAAAAGTTGCACAAACATTTTTTGTATACAAAACGGCACTCTCAAACATGAATAGAAGAAAGTGCTGAATGTTTACATGCTCTCATAGTTTCTGTTAGAAATAGCTTTTAAAAACCTTCTAAAATGCGGCCCTTTTGTTCTACATCCTTTTCGCAAGCTCCTTTGCTATATCTGAATAGCATCTTGGGCTTTTTTATTGACTGTACGAAAAAGAGTACGATTTATATTGTTACTTATATAAAAATACTAACATCTTACAAGTATTTTTTTAACTTCATGGGAAGGGAACCTGGGAACCTAGATTTTTCATTTTCCCATTTTGATCTAATCTGGAGTCTTTACCAGAGTGAGGAAATTAAATATTACATATTTAACCAAATAAACAACCTGTAGTATTTACAGTCACACGCTTGTGTCCCTGATCCACTCCTCACAAGATTCTTATATATTAACATGTTTTTATATATTACAGTTGACAAGCTTAAATTTATCTATTGCTTTGTTTACATTCATCAAATAAAAAAATAAATGAAATATCTATTCTTTGGGGTCTGTCGTGGTGCATCGGCACAAGCGTGTGACTGTAACCGACAGGTTGTAGGTTCGATCCTCACACGAGGAAATGAGATATTAAATATTTTCAATTTGAATATTTAATGTCTTCATTTCTTCGCTCTGGTACAAGGCAAAACGTGGCGTCGAGGTCCGCCACTCAACACGCAATGCCTCAAATTCGCAAGCAATATTTTCCAGGCAACTTCGAGGTAGAGAAAGGATTAATGAAATTGGGAGGGTTGTACTGAGTACGTCTAACTATATAAATGTATACACATATAGAAATTTATGTATGAAAGTAATGGTTGTGTTTGGCACATGTTACATTGGATGTATGTAAAAGCTGTTGTAACTCTAAGCTTTCTATGTCTATCCTGGTATATGAAACGTTTAATCTACTCTTATCTACTCTTAGAGGCCTGTCTTTGCGCAGCGGCACAAGCGTGTGACTGTAACCGACAGGTTCTGGGTTCGATCCCCACTCGAGGAAATGAAATATTTATGGAATTGTGATGAAGTGGACTTAAAAATATGTAGAATTAAAACATATTGCTGTATTCCTCAGCTTCATACACTTATTATTGGAGTTTTTTTTCCATTTTCATGCTTTATATCGCTTATGCCACCTAGTAAAGTAAAGTTTCGCTTTCCAACAGTAAATGTTTCAAATTCAAGCGAAGAGGGGAAATGGAGGGTCTACTTGGACTTTTTCTGCTTAACCTGCAAATCAGAAAACAACAATAAGCGAAAAGCTAAGCAAGAATTATACAAAACCGACAATCTTTCTCAGTCTGCGTTTACAGTCGCAGGACACAAGCATGCGACTGTAAACGTGACAAGTTATGGGTTCGATTCCCACTCGAAGAAATAAAATGTTTCATATTTCAAAAAAAAAAAGGAAATTCTTCGCTTTGCCTTATAACCAGACCGAGGTAATATACCTTACAAGGTATATTACCTCGGTCCGGTTATAAGGCAAAGCGAAGAATTTCCCCTCTTAACACGCAAGGCCTCTTGAATAGAAACGAAGTGCCCTAACGCTAAACTTCCATTTTCCCTCTACTTACCTTTCTATGTACGGGATTGAGCGTGAAGTAAAAAAAAAAACATAAAGACCTAAATTCATAACAAACAATATTTTATTATGCGTAATATTACTTTGAAACACTAAATCAATACATAATAAATGAATATTTTATTAAATTGTCAATCATAATATAAAAGTTGTCACTCCCTCATAAATATTAATGGATTTATATTGTCTCTACCGAACGGGAACAAAAGTGCTTTTGTCTTTTTTGTCTCTACATTGAAAAGCTTTATTACGTACAAAGTTATATTAGAATTGGTATCATCTTGCTATTTTTCTATAAAATTAACATATTCTCCGTTTTCTCCATTTTTTTTTTTCGTATGAAGAAGGAACGTAGCTTTAATACACTCACTTTCCAATCAAAGTTAAATATTTGAGTAATTATATTCATAAGTTACATTTAACGTAACGCTATGTCTGACATAAAAACCGGACAAGTGCGAGTTGAATTTTCCCACCAGAAGTTTCATGTTAATTTTTGGATTGTAACTGTAGTTCTACGAGAAGCGCCCTATAGATACTGATTACGCGAACAAATCGATACTAAATTCGGCAAAAAACGATAGTAAATCTTTTGATTGCGTTAACTTAAATAGTAGATTTTTACTTTAGAATATTTGATTTAAAGAGAGAGATATAAATTATATTAACAGATGTACAGACAAAAAACAAAGCGATCCTATATATATATATATATATATATATATATATATATATATATATATATATATATATATATATATATATATATATATATATATATATATATATATATATATATATATATATATATATATATATATATATATATATATATATATATATGTATATATATATATTATAATCATTCAAGTCAAATTCTTTCTTTATGACGCCCACTGACCAATACGAAGTACAGTCTCTTATAACATCTCTACAAAACGACAAAGCACCAGGTATTGACGACCTTAACAATTTCTTACTTAAGGAAATTAAGGATTTCATTGTTGTACCTCTGACCACAATATTCAATCAAAGTCTATTGACTGGAACATTTCCTGATAATTGGAAAATGGCTTGTGTCAAACCAATATACAAATCTGGAACGAAATATTGTCCGCAAAATTATCGTCCGATTTCTTTGCTAACTGCGTTCTCTAAGCTACTTGAAAAACTTGTAAGCCGAAGATTTACAAAATATGTCAAGGACAACAACGTTATCTCTTCGAAGCAATATGGTTTTAGAAGATACAAATCAACAGAAGATGCAGTATCTCAGTTAACCTCGGTAATAGCCGCTTCTTTGGAAAATCAAAAAACCAGCATTGCTGTTTTTCTAGATTTGTCCAAAGCTTTTGACACTGTATCGATTCCAATACTGCTAGAAAAACTTAATACCCAATTTGGCATACGTGGAGTGGCACTCAAATGGTTTCAAAGTTACCTAACATATAGAATGCACTACACTAGAGTAGACAAATACAAAAGTGATATGGAAAAAGTCAAATTTGGTGTACCATAAGGAAGCATTCTGGGACGTACCCTGTTTAATATGTACATAAATGATATACACGATAATGTTGATGGTGAGATAGTCTCTTATGCAGATAATACGGCCACTATATATGAAGATTCCATACGGCTCGAGGTATTTAATAAAGCTGAAGAAGGTACTCGTAAAATATCATCATGGCTGTCTAATAATCTCCTCACACATAACATATCAAAAACTCAATATATTTGTTTTCATAAAACCATAAGTTCCGCTCCCGCTCATACGTTTCAACTTAAACTACACACATGTCATGAACAAAGTCAGTGTAACTGTTCAGTGCTTACGAAAGCACATTCCACAAAATATTTGGGAATCATAATAGACCAAAATTTTAATTTTAAGATCCATATACAAACACTCTCAAGTCGTGTGTGTAAAATTATAAACATAATGAAATTACTAAGATCATCAGCTTCACTCAAAATCTTATATAATGTATACTTTGCTCTTTGTCAATCAATAATAGTCTACTAAATAAACTCCTGGGGTAGGGCCTCAAAATCCCTTTACTCCAGCTTGAACGAGCTCTAGGATCTGTACTTAAGGTAATGATAATGAAGCCTTAGTTATACCCAACATCCAAGCTTTATGAAGATAGTAATATTCTTAGCGTACGTCAGCTATTTATTCTTAAAATTGCACTTAAAGCTCACCGGACGGTTATATCTTCTGAAGACTATAAAGTTCTAATCAAACGTCGAAATTTTAACATCCCTTTGCCAAGTATTAAATCCTTTTTTGCTAGACGTTTTAGTCCTTACATAGAATTATTCCTTTATAACAAAGTTGCCAATATTTGCGATATAAAACATGACTCAATTAAAAAAGCCAAATTAAAAATTGTTTCCTGGCTTGCTTCTTTAAATTATGATTTAACTGAAAACCTTATGTTAACAAAACAATGATACCTATCATATTATTTCTGTAATTTTTCTTAAAAATATCCTTTAAATGTTCTTTGTTTCTTTTTGTTTTTTCTTATATTAATTGTGTAATAAAGCTATTTGTAAAATGAGTGTCAACAGTAGTTGTAAGTTGTTAAACTGTAATTTGGAACCCACGATACAGGAATACCTAGTGTGGGTACCATTATATATATCCAAATTGAATGCTGTTTTGTTAATAAATAATTTTTATTTATTTTTATTATTTATTCTTCTGTGTGAGATTTAGATATACAACAGAGTATACAGCCGGACGATGTTCCACTGTACCATGAAACTATTTATTATTTTGGAAATTTTTATGCATCACCCTTTTAAGATTAATACATAAGATACAGATAAAATTTTGTGTGTATTTAAACTGATCTTTTTCCCAGTTTCTCTTTAATATTGAAACATTGTATGATATTATGGTGGCACTCGACTTCACGTTACGATGATATTATATAAAAATAAGAAATAAGAATCAAAGTCAAAGCAATGGTTTTTTCAGTCAGATTTTTTCTACCTGCTCTACAACGGGGTCGAATAGCAATTTCCATTAATATTAATTCTCTACAACGGGGTCTAATAAAAATGACTTTACATAAATCCACACAACTATTATTATGTAGATAGATAAAATACCTAGTAAATATTAAAATATTTTTTTTAAGGCTCCCTATTCTGAAAGGTAGAAGTTGAACCATTATACGATAACTTTGTTGTATATGTTTGTCTGTCTGTAAGGCTTTTAATCTCGAGATCGTATCGATATTTTAAGCTGATATAAATGTTAAATATACAGATACTCGGTCCCTCGCGCTTGGTTTTTTTAGCACCACGCTGTATCTCACACATGGTAGGGTTGTCAGAGGACATAGAATTGAGTCACTCCATTCCGTTCCCCACTTTTCACCGTATTGAAGCTTTGCGTGTTGAGTGACGGAACTCGGCCACGCTTTGCCATGTTACCAAGGCCAAGAAATAAAAATATTAAATATTTCATTTCCTCGAGTGGGAATAGAACCTACAACCAGTCGCGCTTACATTACTATTACATGACATTCTTGTGCCTCTGCGCTATGTCAAGCATCAAAGGCCTCTAGAATCTCTAAAGTTAAGGAAACATAAAGTTTCCTTAACTCTAGAGACTTATATGTCAACACAATCGTAAGATACAAGCATTTTTGATGTATTTTATATGAAATTCACCGCGTCATCGTCATCTGAAGAGCACTTCCCGTGGATGTACAAATTGTAAAATTTGGCACGAAGTGAAAATGTACAATATATATATAACACAAAATAATAAAAATAAATACAAAATATAATATATACTACAATGAATTAAATGTTATGACTATGGAAATTTGTAAAATTCTTATCCAAAAGCACACATAAAACTTAGCATGAATATATTTTGTTACTTCTATGTATATTTCTATATTCTATGACAAAATAAAAACATTAAGTCCAATATACGTCGGGTGCACGGAGCGGTCGTTAAGCCAATTAATCTTTCGTTATGAGTTGCTCTTTGAACAGCTGTTTTAAAAGTTAAATTAAATATGGCGTTTACATTCTCACACTATGGTACCCCTAATTTTTCTATGGTGTGACTCTATGGCATAGTTTAAATAGCTTAACTAAGTAAATTAAATCGTTTTTAATTTATAAAATAAGCTATACTTTATCTTCACGTTACATCCCGCACTTGGCAGGGAACTTGGGAACCTAGTGTTAAGACACTCCGTTCCCATTCGCGTTAACTTCTTACCAAAGCGAAGAAATGAAAATATCAAATTATTATCATCAGGTGGAAATTGAACTCATAATATGTCACCTTCACAGTCACACGCTTTTGCTCCCACGCCATGACAGCTCTCATTTATACCTAAGAAGCCTTTATTAAAAGCTTTTGTTTGTTATCTTTTTTTTTTTTTAGGTGGAAGTCTTATCTGCGAACATCTTCGTTTTCTTGTATGAAAATAAATGTTGATATAAACCAACTAACTCACCTTCAACGCTGTATCCCGCACATGGCAGGGTAGGCAGAGGGAACTGGGGAACCTAGTGTTAAGACACTCCGTTCCACTTTCGTACCCCACTTTCCGCCGAATTCGAATCACTGCGTATTGAGTGGCGGAACTTAACGCAGCGTTTTTTCTTATACCAGAGCGAATAAATCAAAAAAAAAAATATTTAAATTGAAAAAAAATAATATTTTATTACCTCGAGTGGGGATTGAACCCACGTCGTTTACAGTCACACGCTCGTGCCGCTGCGCCACAACTAGCCTTAAATCAAATAATCTTGTTATAAGTCAATTTGATCAAGAAAACAATACTATATTTTGTTTTATTTTGGACTTTGTACCAAAAATTGTATTAATATTTATAAAAGTAAATAGTTAAAAATACACCCTGAATAAGAATCAAACCTATAACAATCGCAACACTTAATTTAGTCTCCACTAGCTCACCTCGGTAGATTCACTTATCTCTCAACTGCTCACTTTATCAACACATCTAACGAGATAGACGGAAAAAAATACTATCAATGTACTATGTAAGTACTTATTTTACCATGTAAATTCCAGACATTGTCATAAGTATTGGTACTCAACGCAGTTGTATGTCTTGTTAGGAAACGAATTAACAATCGCTTTAACAGTCAAATATTGTCCCCATACAATGATTGCCTTAAGATGGTACCAATTATTATTATCGATCTATACATATAAGAATTCTATGAACAATGTATGAGCTTGTTCTCGCTAATCTCAAAAAAGGCTTAACAGATATCAATGCAGTTTTACATTTCACAACATTTTGTGTTTGATTTATTTCAATTAATTCATAAAATCGACAAAATAGCTATAATAATATATGAATAATAGTGCAGTTTGATCAGACGAAGCCGCGAACGGGCCGTTCGTTGAAACTATAGCCCTTACCCTTACCTAAACTCTCAGTATCATTTCATACAATCAATGCATCACTGCCTTCAAGTGTTAATAAAATACCGACACACAGCTAGGTCTATATTTTAACCAATTGAATTGAATCTGGCGGACGGATGAAGACAGTTAGGGCCCCCCCATTACGCTGTTAGTGGAACAGCTCAGTGACAAAACATAGGCAGATTGATTGTTTCTAAATACAAACAAATGAAAAAAAAAAGACAGTACAAAGATGTCTACGAAAATTTAAGAAGAATACTGTGTTCTTCTAATGTTTTTACATTCTTTTTCATGGATACATTGACATATTTAGCTTTTAATTACTGTTGTTAAGGTGCAAGAGAATTTATTGCTGCAAGTGCATCTACCTTTAAAATTTTTAAATATTTTTGTATGTAAAAAAAATATTATATAATTTCATAATTTGTTTTAATATTTTTGCTTATTTGATCCTTAAGGAAATAGTTTATGTACCTATTTGGTATTTAGAATTGTACGCTTTAAATGCGGCTTATTTAAATGACAATAAAAGTCATAATTATCACAGGAAATTCATATTAAAATAGTAATTGTTGACAACTGACGTGTGCATGATCACAAACATGCGGCTGTAAGCACTGGCTGTGCACTCGAAAAAATGCACTCGTATCAAAGATACTGGAGGTTTATGACTGTGGACGAGGCAAGAGGTATGCAGAGTAAGAAGTATAATTTCTTTCCTAAGCTGTATAAAAGCATAAAAGTCAAATATAAACATAATAGCAGTTCTATACAATTCATTTACCATTCACAATACGAAAGAGGTCGACGCCTTCATTGATAACACACGCATCCTGTATCCAAATTGATACATGCGAAAATGTTACTACGCTGACTCCCTCCCAAATGTACCCGTATGAACATTATTTAATTAGTGGAGTGAGGAAGTCTTCTAAATAATAGCTTCCATGCATAGTATGAGCTAAGAATGAAGCAGAGGAACCTCGGGAACCTAACTCAGGTACTCCGATCTCAGCTTTTATTTTTATGCTTAATCTTATATATTTTTTAAACGTTTAAGGTAGTTAGCGATTGATTGACACTCCGTTCCCATTACGATATTTCCAATCCTTATTTTTAAATGTAATATTAAATGTATTCCTTATTATTATTTTTTTAATTTATTGTAAAAAAAATATCACGTTTCCGGTTGTTAGCAGGAAAAGTAGGAGAGAAGGACTCGAGTATTAAGACACTTCTTTCCTCATTCTGTCTCAATTTTCGACACATAATATGTTGTGTGGCGGAATTAAACGCAGCGCCACGTATTATGGGAGAAATTTAAAATTAATTATTCTTTCTCCCTTAGCGGGAATCCAACCCACAACAATCTACATGTACACACACAGTGGCACTGCACCACGCTAGTTCTTATATTTAATTAAAAAAATATATAATAAAAACAAATTTCTATACTTTTACATTAATATGGCGAATGCAGTCAATTATCTAACGGAAGTGAGATAGGCATAGTTTTATCATAAACAAATACTGTAATATAATATTTTTTTGTTAATTTCTTTTCTTTTTATACAATTCAATATTAGTGTCATTGTGGTGCAGTCATTATTTCAATTTTATCATTATTTCAATACGCACGTAACAGTTATAGGTTGGATTTGCTTTTTGAGTAGTATAATTATTTTGAATTATACCCTCACTGATATGTTATGTCCTTGCGCGGCGTTTAGTTCCGCTAAAGAGCTCGTAGTGTCTCGAAGTTAAGCAGAATGTAAATATTATCTAAATTCCACTAATTAATTTCTAATCCCACCCCCTAATGCCTAGACAAAAGCGTGGAGTTAATTTCAGCCAATCAAAAATCTATATATCAATAATCGGGCAGAAAACACTGTATACCTCTGCACATTCCTTGTAACATGCAAAATAATCGTGAAGCTAATAATAAAATATTATTGACATAATGATTCCGAGGCCTGTCGTGGCGAAGTGGCACAAGCGCGTGACTGTAAACGACAGATTGTGGGTTCGATCTCCACTCGAGGAAATGGAATATTTAATATTTTCAAGTTAAATATTTAATGTTTTCATTTCTTCGCTCAGGTAACAGGGCAAAGCGCGGCGTTGAGTTCCACCACTCAACACGCAATGCCTCGAATTCGGTGGAACGGAGTGCCTTGACACTAGGTTTCCAAGTTCCCTCTGCCTACCATGCCATCTGCGGGATACAGCGGGAAGCTGAGTGAGTGACACAACCGTGTAACTGTTAACACGACAGATTGTATCTGTATTCAATTCCCACTCGATAAAATGAAATATTTCATATTATCATTTCTTCGCTCAAATAACATGGCAAAACGCGGCGTTGAGTTCCGCAATTTAATTAACAGAGCTTTAAATTTGGCGAAAAGTTGCAAACGGTAGTGTCTAAACTACAGATTTTTAGCCTCCCTCTGCCTGACATATGTAAAGCATTCAATCACTCACTCAGCTTCACGCTGTATCTCGAACTTAGCAATCGAGTGTGAAGACACCTTTCCGTTCTGTTTTGCTCTTAACTTTCCGCTGAATTTGAAGCAGTGCGTATTCAGTGGCGGAACTCAACGCCGCACTTTGCCTTACTATCAGTTTGCATTTTAATTTAAAAAATAATAATTAAAAAAATGAAAACATTAAATGTTCAATTTCAAAATATTAAACATTTCATTACCTCAAGTGGGGATCGAACCCACAATCTGTACCGTTTAAAGTCACATGCTCGACAGGCCTCATAAAGTAGAGCATAAAATAGATAGTTTATGGCCTTCCAACTAATTGAACATTCCAGCTATTCTAATATACCCACATATCCTTGTACAAGAGGTCGACAGCTTAGGATGAGGGAGAGGGCTCTTAATTGCCAACAATCACTCATACTCATATGATTCCGGTAACAGCTGGTACTATTACTTACGAGCATTTATAAAAAACATTTTCAGACCTATCGTGGTGCAGCGACACAAGCATGAGGCATTGTACGCGACTGTTTATAAGTTCGACCTCTCGACTAAATAAAATATTTAATTGATCAGCTTCACGCTGTATCCCGCAAGTGGCAGGGTAGGCACAGGGAACTCGGGAACGTAGTGTTAAGACACTCCGTTCCATTTCCGTTCCCCACTTTCCGCCGAGTTTGTGGCATTACGTGTTGAGTGGCGGAACTCAACGCCGCGCTTTTGCCTTATTACCAAAGCGAAGAAATGAAACATTAAATATTTAGAATTGAAAATATTAATGAAACTTAAATAATTTTTTTTATTACAAAATTTGTCCTACAGTTTTGACTACGCAAGAGGGTCTACTACTGCGATGGATATACCTGAGTGAAAATGCCAGTACCTAGCCTGTGGACTCCAAAGACAATATGTGCTGTGTTAATAGTGACTATGGTCGTGCAAGTGCTTGCTTTGAGCGGGCCTAACGTTTGTATGGTACAGCAGAAGTAAGTACTTTTATATGTTCGTATTATGAATTGATGCCCTCGTGGCATAGTGGTTGTGGGTTCGAATCCCTGCTAGCAACATAAATAATTCGTAACAAGTATGTAAGAATGTTGATCTAGCTTAATGATAATGTAGATTTATATGTCAAGACGGTGGCGCTGGTGCACAAGCGTGTGACTGTACAGAGTACGGGTTGTGGGTTCGATACCCACCGGGGTAAATGAAATATTTGATATTTTAAAATTAAATATTTAATGTTCTCATTTCTTCACATTGATAACAAGACAAAGCATGGCGTTAAGTTCCGCCATTCAATATGCAATGTCTCCGTAAAGTGAAGAACGAAACGGAGTGTCTTTTATATTTTATATGTATATTTTTAATATAAGCGTTTCTGGAGATTGTTAAAAAAATATGTATCTCTATGAGTTTATTATAAATCTAATTTACTTTTACTTAAACATAAAATGTTAAACTTAAAACATTATAGCGCAACCGTATTGAGCTTCTCACTTTTAATGCAACGGGTTCGATACCCACTGATATATTCATCCACGTTCATTTCCTTGCTCCAGAATAAACATAAAGCGGAATGTATCCAGGAGATATTGGGGAACAAAGTGACTTAACACTGGGTTCCCTTTCCCTGCGGGATACAGCGTGAAGGTTATAAAAATATTTATTCCAAACACTTATAATTACAGGTACAATATAACAAAACGAGTAAAGTACCGTGCGCCGATGTCCATCAGAACTTACGAGTGGTGCTTCTCCATGCCGCCGAGATGCTCCAAGTGGAGTACTGAGATGCGTGACCTAACTAGACTAGAGGTAAATGAGTTGTTTATAAACAGACAAAAAAGAAAATACGTTTTATTTTTTTTTTCTCACTCTCGCTTCACGCTGTATCCCGCACATGGCAAGGAACGAGAACGGAGATGGAACTTGGGAGCCTACTGATACTGTTTTCCCATAAAGCCTCTTCCATTCTCTGCTTTTTGCTGAATTTGAGGTGAGTGAGTTAAGTGGCGGAATTCAGCTCCGCGCTTTACCTCAATTCAAGAGCTTTTATACCGTGATACATAGCCGCTGTACCACGATGACTTATATTAGATCTTAATATTTATTTTTGTTATAAATAAAACAAACTGTATGTATAAATATTTATATAAAATTATTAATCTTTACTCTAAGATCATTGTACTGTTTATAACAAAAAATAACAAGTTTATGTTAATGTCTACTAAGTTAATTAAATATTACGAAAAAATAAATAAACATTATGGCGTTTTGACCACATTTGAACCCATTTTTTTTAACTTCACTCTGTATTTAGAACTTAAGAGGGTAGTTTGAAGAAATCTATGGTATCCCTCCGTTTGTATTAAAGCACTTCTGTTTTCCAGTTTCCCACAAATATCTTAATTCTTTACTTGATAGGTAACGAAACTCAATGCAGCGCTATACCTCGTTACCAAAGCAAACAATAAAATAAATATTTAATTTTCCTAAGTGGATTTAAAATCATAACTATCGTGTTTACACTCGCGCTTATGCCCCTGTCCCAATCCAGCAAAGCGTTCAGCATTTTTCTCTATTAGAGAATATAAAAAAATATATTTCTCATCCAATGTAAGAATCTCTTTCTTACACGACTATTGGCTGAAAACAAGAACATTAAAATCTTCCACAGAATTTTATTTATCTGTACTTTAGTTTAGGAAAACTGTCCAGAGCCTGTAACCTGCGAACTACAAAGTAGATAAATTATAGTTATAATAGATAACAAAGATGACTATAATATATAAGAATGATAAGATCTTTTTAACGATATTTACACATGTATGTAACTCCATAACAACCTTAATAGCGTGTGTTTGTGTATTAAATAAACACTTTTGGAAAAGCAACGTTTTAACTTTGCACTAGTCCGTGCAAACGATTACTAAAGTAATTCTCAGTCTGCCTATTTTAATATATTCTGTCTGATCTACGACGAATGATGTTCAATACACAAATACATAAAACTAAATATACGCTATTAATCTAGATAAAGTGTTTTAATTAAAAATAAATATACACTAAAGCAGTCAGCAATTTGAGGCCATTCGTAGCGTACTTCAGAATTTGGCGGAAAATGCAACAAGAGTGTCTAAATAGGAACGGAGTGTCCTAACACTATGTTCCCAGATTCCCTTCGCTTACTTAGCTATTTGCTATAACGTAAAAGAATATAAGTAAATATCAAAATGAGGCCTGTCGTGGCGCACAAGAGTGTAACTGTAACCGACAGGTTCTGGGTTCTATTCCCAGTCGAGGAAATGAAATATTTAATATTTTCAATTTGAATATTTTATGTTTCATTTCTTCGCTCTGGTAATAAGGCAAAGCGCGGCGTTGAGTTCCGCCACTCAACACGCAATGCCTCAAATTTCGGCGGAAAGTGGGGAACGGAAGTGGAACGGAGTGTCATAACACTAGGTTTCACTTCCTTTCCCTCTGCCTACCCTGCCTAGTGCGGGATACAGCGTGAAGCTGAAAAATATCAAAATGTCCAAACATAACATTTTAATATAAATCATGCAATCTCATTTAAATCGGTTAATGGTTCATAATAAATATATTTAACAACACCCTCACCGTTTACACAATCACAAACTATTAGATCTATGTATCCTTGAATATATCTAGAGCAATTTAATACAAACTTATTTGTTGATTGCAACTTGCGACAATTTACTTTTAAAGTTATATCAGATTCTATCTTAAGTCTACTTGAACGCGCTAATCTAAGGAACTACTGGTTTGAAATAAAAAATGTTTTGTGTTACTCAGTTAATTTATAGAGAAAAGTTAAAATCAATATGACGTCGCGCTAAACATTTACGTTCCATTTCCGTTAAAGCTCAGTGTACCTGCGAACTTGGTCACTTACTATATGTTTTGTTTTAGACACAAATGTAAGATATATATACATATATATCTACTTGACAGTGGATGCGAAGCTGCCGATAATATCTAATTATTTTCTTCTTTTAATTTTACTCAACTTCACGCTGTATCTCGCACACGGCAGGGTAGACAGAGGAAACTTGGGAACCTAGTGTTAAGACACTCCGTTCCACTTCCATTTTCCACTTATCTTTTATCTTATCTATTAATTCTTCATCGTAATCAACGCTTATAAAAAATATCGTAATTTTATGTAAAATTGTTTTTAAGACGACTTTGAATTTATCAGCTATCATTTTGATCGTTAAATTTAAATTTTCTTTAAAAATATATGAGACAATAGTATTATATGTTTACAAATAAAAATAAATAGTTAATACTTAAATCACTTTACTTTTCTACTTAATTATATTTTTTTCTTCAATTGCATTACTAAGTCACATTTCATCCAAAGAAAAAAATAAACATATTTCTAGGGGAATCCTTATAACAAATTATAAGTTGGCATTATATATCATTCTCATTTCTATCACTTACAGACTGAAGAACGCACAGCTGAAGTAGCAGTATGTTGTCCAGGATATAAAATGAAGGATGTCTCGTGCGTACCCATCTGCCCAAATGGCAAGACTGGCCATGGTTGTACAGAAGGTATTTTGAATATTTATTTCAATTATAGATTTCCTCTTGAGGAAATGGAATATTGAATATTTTCATTTCTTTGTTACAAGGCTAAGCGAGTCATTAACCACGCAATGCCACAAATTCTTCGGAAATAGGAAATTTCCAGTCAAGTCAAAAGTACTTCTATCTAAATCTTAAAAGCCATAACATTTATTAACTTATTACCTATAAATCATATGCTAATCTACAGATAAGCAAGAAGCTTTTTTTACTCTTGCCACTTCTGCATTTAACTATCAAAAAAGTATTTAAGGTATTATTATATTATTCAAAAAAAGCTATTACTTTCCATTTCAGATTGTCCTCCAAATAAATGGGGACCAAATTGTGCTAACGAATGCGGTGAATGTGTTAACGGATATTGCTTGCCTACGACTGGTGAATGCGACTGCGAGGACGGATGGCAAGGTGAGAGGTGGGTTCCCACTTTATTATGACTCTCCTTAAAAAATATATCAGTCCGTGTAAACGCTTAGTGAAATAACGTTTTTAAATTTAATTTTAAATAAGTCAAGATGACAAAGACAAGAATGTAAATATAGAAGATAGAAGAGAAAATTGTAATTATATTATTTTTATTAATTTCAGTTGTACAGTCAGCATGCCTACAACGCAACCCCCACCTGCTTTGATGGAAGAGCTACTAACTACTACCAAATCTTCTATCAGAACTGTCCCAAGTACTATATCCACTGTCCCATTTACGAAAACGAAAACGTTTACATCTCCTTTCCCATCTTCAATATCTACAACAGAAACTAAAACAATAAAGACAAAGACAGTTTTAAGATCAAATGAAAAGACTGAAAAAAATACAAACTCACCAACAATTTTAAATACAAAATCAACTTCTTTACTAGATTATAGTAATAATTCACATACTACACCAACACCACTGTGGGCCGAGACTAAGACCACTGTTGTTTTACCTAATGTAACTAAAGCTAATTATGTATATAATCGAACAGAAACTCCGATAGAAGGTACGTCAGTAGATGTCATTAATAAGCATGTACCACAAAAGGAAATTCCTATAACAACTAAACCTCGAAATGTTCAATTTAATTTAAATTCTACTGAAAGTTCTAAGAATAATATCACTACCAGCATCCCATCAATATCTACTACGAAACTTCTAAAATCTTTAAGCACACGAACTACGATGGCAAGTACTCTTAACATGACTATCATTTCTATGAAACCTGATATATTTTTAGTAAATAATTCCATTACTGTAGCACCCACCGTTCCTTCTATATTCACGTCTTCTTTTAATCCTTATACTACGTCCCCAAACATTTCAATATCCTCAACAAAACCTTCTACAATGTTATCAACAGATCCATCAAATAAATTTATTACACCCATTTCTAATACCACTCTGCAAAGTCCGCCTTTATCTATTCCAATGACGTCTCGGCCTCTGTTTCCTTATAATCCAATTTCAACAACAATTCGTAAAACATTTTCTTCAACAACATCAACACCACCTCCTACTGTTACTACTTCTACTACTACTACTACTACAAGTATGAACACAACTTCTATTACTTCAGTCACTCCCAGTACTCCAATACCTACTACACTGACAATTACTACATCTGCTATCTTAATACCTACTTCTGGTACTATATTTACAAGTGCTCGCACACCTAGTCCAAAAGTAGCAATTGTTATGGACAAAGAAGTAACAGAAAAAGATGTAACAATGGAATACACGCGAAAACCAGAGATCATAAATAAAAGTCACAGCACGACAGTCAAATTTAAACCAAAAGAGATATGGATAAGGCCAACTCAAAAAGGTGATTCTATTGAAAGCAAATTCAAAAACATATATGACCTACATTCCAAACACAAGATTGCAATGAACCAAAACGAAAGTATTTCTGAAAAAACTACACCAAAAACGATTATAGTCTCCATAATACCTACGTCCGTATCACATGCTACATTCAAAAAGATAGCTTTAACAACTGCTTCATATGTGTACCAGAAAAAAAATGTTACAATTAAACTATCGGGTAAAACAGATCAAGGTTTTACCAAATCTATGACGTCTCAAGCATCTACTGCCATACCATTTACTATAAAAATTCTACCTACTCTTAAAGTAAAATCTTTTGGCACCTCCAAAAGCACAACTCAGCTATCACAAGATACGACGCGAATGCTTTCTCCTACTTCGAAGAAAGCGTTCTCACATACAACAGTGCCTGAGAAACCAACTTCTAAACTACTAAATGTAACTATTCCAACGAGTAGAACAACTAATAGCATGAGCACGTTGAATGAATTTAGAAAACTGAATTCTTCTACTTTAACTATTAAACCTCCGACTAACAAGAATAAGCTCAAAACCTATGAATTAACAACTGTACCGAATAAGAAACTAAATGCGCCATTCTTAAAAGACGAAACATTCAATAAAACTATTAAAGCAACTGCAACTCGATCTAAAACAAAGCTCCAAGAGACTGCTATAAGAGTTCTAACTGAGAAAAATAATCCAAAAAATATATCGAAAATATTTAACAAAGTAACAACTCAAGAACCAGAAGATGAAACTTTTCATATTTTGACAGAACCAGAGCATATTACTGCTGTAATGAGTGATAAGGATAAAGATCATACATCAATGGATCTCGTATCTGTGATAAGTATAGCTGGAGGTGTTATGATGACAGTGATAACAGTAGCCATCCTGATAGTGATGATCGAGAGATGTAAACGACCGAGGTACGATGATGTGGGGAAAATTAATGATATACGAATGCAAGTTATGATTGATAATAGTGAAGTACCGCCACCGTATGTGAGGAGTATTTTTCATGCGCCTTTGCCAGGTAAATTGTTAAAGATTAGAATAATTATAGATTCACGCTATAACCCCCACTTAAGACACTTTGTCCCCATTAGGACACTTCTGTTCCCCATTTTCCGCCAAATTACGTGACATTACGTGTTAAACAGCAGAAATATTCAATATTCTATTATTAGAAGGTAGGAAAATTTCATTTATAATCTCTAGGTTTTGAAAAAAAATAAAGATTGAATGTGTATTTCTTTACAATTAACTAAAAATCTTTAGCAGGAAAAAACGGCCTATCACGGCATATATATAAATATTTAATGTTTCCTTTCTTCGCTCTGGTCCAAGGCAAAACGGCGTTGAATTCCGCCACACAACACGCAATGCATAAAATTCGGCGGAAAGTGGGGCACGGAAGTGGAACGGAGAGTCTTAACACTAGGTTCCCAAGTTCCCCTCTGCCTACCCTGCCTTGTGCGGGTTACAGCGTGCGCTCTTTCCCTAATAAATACTAAATTCACATAAATTGTGCTACTTACTGTTAAAATTCTTACCTTATAAAAGCTCACTACAAATGAAATATAAAACTCAGCATTATATAGTCCATTATTTCAACCATTGTAGTATCGGCCCATTAGCTCAGTTGGTTAGAGCGTCGTGCTAATAACGCGAAGGTCGCGGGTTCGATCCCCTCATGGGCCATGTAAACTTTTTTTTTTAAATTTAGCAGTTTTACTTTTTATTTTTTATTTGAATTTTTTTTTATTACAGACCCACCGCGTGCAGATAAGTGCCATTATCAACCAATTTCAACATTGGACCGAAATTTAAAACAATTCATGAGGCCTGTGGTCGTGCAAAGTATTTCACCGGTCATGCTAGAGAATTTTAGAGGTATTATTATTATTATTTTTTAATTGTTTGTTATTGTTGTGAAAATAATATTAAATATATTTATTTTGGCAAAATTGTTAAATTTAGTCGTAATTATAATTTATTTTAACTATCTCCGAAAAAATATAAAAATATATTTTATACATATTTATATTTTTTTTGTTATTTAGACAAATTATTTAATTATAGGTATCCTAGAATGCCACTACGATCACTTGCCAAGAAGGCACAACGACTTCGGCACCCTACCAGCGCGTTGTCCCATTCCTAGATCTGAAGAACAGCGCCCTCTATCCGTTGCTGACTACACTATAGAAGCACTGAAGTGCGAGGCGAAGTTAGACGTCATAGACAATACGACTTCTGAGCCGTTATACGCAGAAATACCATGCTGGAGACCGCCATCTGAACACGCTATTGCCGTTGTGAATCTTAACGGAGAAGCTATAACGGAATTATGACCAGTTACCACAATTCTACAGTAGACGACGAGTTTTATATGTAATAGTTAGCTAATTCTGACGATAGATGGCGCTGTTTTAAATTTAACTGATTTAATATAGTAATGTACCAAAGAGTTGTGTTAATTATTTTATTTTCTTTAATTAATTAGTGGGTATATACTAAAAATGTCTTAAAATAAATAGTTTTAAAATACAGGATTTTGTTTTTCATTTCAATTATATATATATAACACAGTTTTTATAAAATACACACTGTGTAAAATTACTTTTACAAATTCGTTCAGTAGAATCTATACTTTTTATCATTAATATTATTATAGAGGGTACCAGAAAGAGAAAGTATAGTAGAGATCACCGATATTGCCTAGTGAATGTAGGAAGGCACATTTTCGTCTAGGTATATTATAAGGTGAGAAAAAGATAGATAATAAATAGAATAATAGAACATCAAAAAAATAGTTAAATCAATAGATATTCGTTTTAAATATGTTATAAAAACATATTGGTATATTTTTTTATTATACAAAATTAAATTAAGCAAAATCATTCATAAATGGTCAACTATACTTTGTCTCGTGCAGTACTTGGCCAATACAAAGGTAGACAGTGGGCACCTGGGGCCCTAGTGTTAAGACACTTCCCGTTGAGGCACTTTCCGCCCAATACTGAAGCCATTTTGAGATAGCTTTGTTCTTAGCTATGCTTTATAAAAATTAGTTTAGCAATTTAAGAACTATAAACATTTTGTCAAGATGAAGTAGTGATTTTGAGGCTATAATTAAAGAAAAACACTTTCCATGCTTATTATTGCTACGGAAGTGGTACAGAGTGTCTTAACAATAGGTTCCCGGGTTCCCTCTGCCTACCCTGCCTCGAGCGGGATACAGCGTGAAGCTAAAAAAAAAATATTGCTTTATCTAAATAATAAGGTAACACCCAGTCTCCACTGACATATTTATTTTTTACGATGATTACTTAATGACGCATATTATATAAATATTCATTACGACATAAGGAAAACTTATGACAGTATTATTAAAATAAAATACAATACTACAAATACGGTAGGTATTGTCGTGGAGATCTTATCTACAGTAATAGTTGTAGGTTCGATCCCGATTTGAGGAAAGATAATATTTTAATATGAGGCCTGTCATGGCGCAGCAGCACAAGCGTGTGACTGTAAACGACAGGTTGTGGGTTCGATCCCCACTCGGGGAAATGAAATATTTAATATTTTCAAATTAAATATTTAATGTTTTCATTTCTTCGCTCTGGCAACAAGGCAAAGCGCGGCGTTGAGTTCCATAAATCAACACGCAATTCCTCGAATTCGGTGGAAAGTGGGGAACGGAAGTGGAACGGAGTGTTTTGACACTAGGTTTCCAGGTTCCCTCTGTCTACCCTGCCAAGTGCGGGATACAGCGTGAAGCTGAGTGAGTGAGTAATATTTAAATTATTTCCGCCTCTGAGTTATGGTAAATTATAAGACACGGAACGGCGTTGAATTTTACTAATCAACGCTCACTGTCTTGAATCTGTGTGAACGTTTGGTGAATGAGGGCTTAAATGACGAAACGCTGTGTCTCGTTACAAAAACGAGGAAACAAATACTTTATTTTATTTTCCTTTTTGGGATTCGGATCTTGGCGTTACTATCTAGATCTTGAATATCATAATAACTATAGATATAGGCTACGTAAATTGATGCCAATAGTGGCTGTAAATATGACAGGTTTAAGGTTTGGTCCCCACCCGAGGGAACGAAATAGATAATATTTTCAAATTAATTAATTTAATATTTATATAATAGCGAAGAAATGATCTTCGCTCTGGTAACAAGGCAAAGCGCGGCTGTCGCCACCTTACACGTAGTGCCTCAGGCTCGATTCGTCGGAAAGTGAGGCATGGAATGGAGTATCCTCGTATCCTATCGCTAGGTACCCAAGTGCCTACTCCCTGACATGAGCGGAACACAGCGTGAAACTGAAAGAAAACTATAACTTAATTGAACCTGTAACCACTACGTACAATTAACCACGTGTCAACAACAAGGAAAACATGCAAAATTGGTATTTTCTTCGTATGTGTATAACATTAAATATTTATTGCATTATTTATAAGTAGAATTAACATGTTTTTGCAAGTTTCGCAGAATGATAACAGCAAGGTCGGGCGTGGGCATTCAATGTTATCACAGCATCCGACCATAACATAATTCTGGGATAAAACACTGTTCCTGGTAAAAAAGGCCTGTAATGGCGCAAGAGTTCAAGTGTGCGAATGTAAAAGCGACAGGTTGTGAGTTCGATGCCCAATCGAGCAAATGAAATATTTAATAGCGCGCCGTTGAGTTCCACCACTCATGTAATGGATCGTGAGAATTCAATATCAAGTAGAGATAAGAAAAACGTACAACAAAATAGTACTTATATATGCAAGTGATTATATATATATATATATATATATATATATATATATATATATATATATATATATATATATATACATATATATATATATATATATATATATATATATATATATATATATATATATATATATATATATATATATATATATATATATATATATATATATATATATATTATATATATATATATATATATATATATATATATATATATATATACTATATATATGAGAATTCAATATCAAGTAGAGATAAGAAAAACGTACAACAAAATAGTACTTATATATGCAAGTGATTATATATATATATATATATATATATATATATATATATATATATATATATATATATAATATATATATATATATATATATATATTAAAACAATTTAAATAATAAAGGTTTTTATCAGTATTGTGGCAGGCGCAACGGCGTAGCGTCCGACTGTAAAACGCAGCGGTCGAAAATTCGAGGCCCGCTCAAAAGAATGAATTATTTACATTTCCTCGCGTTGCCGCTGGTAACATAACAAACCGTGACGTATCTTGTCCAAGCGAGTACAAGGATATAAGTAAAATTTACTTAGGATTAATTTGTAATATATCATTGTCACATAATTAAAATATAACGTAAAGTTTTGTTAAAAAAAGACATGTCCCGCTGAGTTCCTTTCGCCGGTTCTTCTCAGGTCTGAGGCAGTAACTTTAGTGAACTGGTGGTAAATTGTTTGACGTTCAAAAAACGAAGCTTGTAACTTCTAATTTTGAATAAAAATATTTGAATTTGAATTTGAATATGGTTGGGAAATAAGTGGAAAATGAAGGGAGTGTAGGTAGAGTGAGTGAACTAGGTTCCCAGGTTCCCTCTGTTTATCCTGCCTTGTTTTGGACACAGCTCCATATAAATATTAAGTTAAATATGATTAATTAAACGTTGCTTTAACTTAACATGAATCATTATGTGTTATGAAGCCAACTAAATATTACATTATCTCATCGCTCTTAGCGTCGGTGACGACTTCGGATAAATAGGGTTCCTTATTTTTAATACATTAAAAATTATAAAAAAAAATTATAAATAAAATAATTTAATATAAAAACCTTTTATTGTATTTTTTTTTAAAGGTTGCCGTAGATGAGGGGCTTAAAAGTGCGCAACAGGTTCTGGGTTCGATCCCCACAGTGTAACACACAATGCCAGGCATCTTGAGAATTAAATGGAAAGGTGACAAGAGTGTCTCTCAGTACCTACGCAGGATACAGCGTGAAGGATGCATTTTTATTTCGAGTCTATGACTCTTGGCGTAGAATAACGTTTGAGTGTAAATCCAATGATTATGTGTTTGAACAGATGGTAGAGTAAGAGAGGAAAAGGTATCATATTTTTTTATTGGCAAAATAGCTACTACCACCTGCGGCGATGAGTTCCTTGATTTAATGTTCAGTCTCATTCTTTTCATATTTCGGAAAAATAAAGACTGATGTGTCTTAATATAAATCTTCATCCGTCTGTTTACTGCCCGCAAGATACTCAAGCGTGACCTTTTGGATCTATTTTTTTTTTGTTTAAAACGCTAATTAAGTTGTGCCACATATGCAGTCCTTAGAGTGTGTATAAGTTCTTATTTTTTTTATGTATTGCGTAACCTCAAGATAATGGTTACATAAATACATAAATGTTTTTGTGTTAATTTTAGGCTACAAGCAAAGCGCAGCGTTGAATTCCACTGCCACTTAACACGCAATGCCTCTAATAATCGGCAGAAGGTGGAAAACGTAAGTATCTTAATGGAAATGTGTCTTAGCACCAGTGTATCAACCATTGATTCCCGCTGCCTACCCTGCTATGTGCGGGATACAGCGTGAAGCTAAAAAAAATACATTAAAATAAATGTTTTTTTCTTTGTACATCACTGTAAAAAAAATATACCAATCTTAAAATGTATGAAGAACCCATTAGAATAATATATTGTTGTATAAAATATTCGCGCACTGTATCTATTCTATGGTCGTACGATAATAATCATTAATGTCAGTCTGAATGTTAAAGTGCACAAGTTAGCTGACAACGCGGTAAGTTGCTTATAAATATTTTTTTCTATTATTCATATATTTATTGAGAAAATAATTATTTTTTTATATATTAAAAAGAATCAGTAAATAATATGAAACAAAATTGTATATATGTATATATTTTATTTATTTGGTAATAAGGTAAAGCGCGGCGTTGAGTTCCGCCACTCAACACGCAATGCCTCAAATTCGGCGGAAAGTGGGGAACGGAAGTGGAATGGAGTGTCTTTACACTAGGTTCCCGGGTCCCTCTGCCTACCCTGCCTCGTGCGGGATACAGCGTGAAGTTGAGAGAGAGAGAAATTTTATTTATTTAAAGTTTTTTTTTTTTGATAATTTTAAGGAGTTTGTTTTAATAAACACAGTAATTTGAAATTCAAATTGTTTTTTTAGTTTCTTTTTTTTTTGGGTAATCCGTTTGCTAAGTTAACAAGGACGACGATATTACATCACGTTCTTAATTCTTTAAATTATCAACGAGGACGCTCGAGGAAGCGCGTATAAAATATATGTATATGCCATAGCATTGATTTTTGGCGATAGTCTCAAATTCAGCAGAAACTGGATTATGAAACGGATTATCTTAACACGATGTTCTCAACTTTCCTCTGCCCACCTCGTCATGTGCGGTACGCAGCGTAAAGCTTAAGAAACACTTTTTTACGATTTTCTATTTAAAAAATATTTGTAATTATGTTCTTAAATCTCTTTACAAATTTGAAATTTAGACTCTCTTGATATTACCCTAAATAAGAATATCAACTAAATTGAAGAAGTTACATAAAACATAAAAATTTATTTATTATGTTATTTTACAACTTTTTTACAGCGTATGTGCCTGTATGTAGCTGAGTAGGTAGCCTCTAGAAACTATAGAATCCCAGTAATATACTACCGCTGCTGACTACCCGCCAAATTATTAAAGCATTGGCTTTGCGAAGCTAGCTTTATTTTTATTTAATTTTTTCAAGTTTACACTGGACTTGGGAACCTGCTGTTAAGAAACTCCGTTCCGTTCCCCACTATCCGCGCGGCACTGAACGCCGCGCTTTGCCTTGTTACCGCAGCATATTAATATTTTATATACATATATATTTTTTAATTATTAAATATACATATATCTATTTTTTTACTTTTTTTTTTCAGATATTATGCATATTTTAATTATCGCTTTGGTGCTATGCAGCGCCTACGCGAGCGATGATACACAGCAATATATTAAATCAGTAAAAGGCGGCTTTAGGGGTAATTACAATTACAACCCAGCTAACTACCCTAGGTAAGTCATAGTCAAATTGTAAGAAAATATGATTGAATATTCCTTAATTTTCTTACTCGAAATGATTATATTTAAATAACTTTCTTCGCATTATTCTGGTGAGACCAGTCACGGTGTTAAGTTCCACCGATTCGCACACATTCTTCAAATCGCAAACTTTATCATTGGATTTTTTATTTTATTTTTTGGTCTAAAGTAGAGTGTAAAGCTAAAAAATGTAAAGTTTGTTGAAAATACACATTTACTTAATGAGAATTGCACTATGCCACTCAAAATTAATCGTCTCAGAGTAGACTTGTCGATGAAAAGTATATAAAACATATTTATGCCATACCCACCTTCGTCTCTTTTATAGAAATATATAAAAAAAATATATGTCGAAAAGTAATCGTTTAACCAATTTAACAATAAGTTAAATTATTTCATATTATTACTTTTTACTGTATATTAGTATGATATAATATAAGTAAAGCTTATTTATTGTTAAATTAATTATTAATCGTGAAATATATATTATACTTGGTTATAATTCTACCAAGCGTCCGTCCGAAATATGTCTAGCGCTGTAGGTTAGAGTGAGAAAGAAGGAGCCTGCCCGCCACTGCCATATGCGTGAGAGAAAGGGAAGCCAGCCAGACTAGCACTGTAACGCGTTACGTAACGAAGCGGTTTACCTTCCTTTATAAAGTTATCACTTCAAAAATATATCCTAATATTTGTTTCTTTAGCTTTGGCGGTTACAATCTGCACCAAAATGCTACCCATTTCGGCTCCGCGTCACAAAACATGTCTCACCACGTTCATGGTGTCCAAAATACGTCGAAACAAATTAATTATGAAGTTGGAGTCTGCTATATAGAAGTACCGTAAGTTATTTTGAATAAATTAAAAATTTAATTAAACCGTCTGATTTAATGAAGCTAATATTTTGGAGTATTCTACCACTGAACTATAACAGGAACGGCGTGGTTGAACATCTAGGAAGGTCTCTATACCTCCTCTGCTATGTACGAAGTATAGCGTGAAGACAGAAGATATTGAATATGTTTGATATAAAAAATCTGCATAAATGGGCAGTGACTAAAACCCAGAATGTATTAAAAGAAGTTTAATTTTATATGTTCTCATTATATCCCGCATAAAAACAGGTATCTATTAGGATCTTTGTGGTAAGACCCATAGTTCCCCACACACCGCCCTTTTTCAAGACTAAGTTCAATGAGGAAATAAAAATAATTTTACTATAGTTGAAATTAATGTACCTACTAACATTACTAGTCTTCATTTTTATCTAGAGTTGTTGTATTTATATCATGTAAGAAATACAAATTATATACATTTACGTCAATTTAAAATATATAGTTACAAAATTGTTAGAAAAAAAATTTATGTTATTACAAGAAATTTTCTTTTCCAATGTAAATAATTGAAATAAGTGAATTAAAATGATGCAATTGTAGTGAGCAGCGTTAAATATTTTTATATAAACTTTATTTAACTACTTATATATTAGGGAGCTTTTTTCGTGTATATACACACTAACACACTTACATAATAAAGCACAGATAATTTTGTGTTCCAAAGCTTAAATTAAATATCTTTTCTCTATTTCTTCTTAGAAAGTCCCCTCTGACTATTGACATCTCTGACACTTGACATGAGGGAAAAGCGTTTAGCTGTTTTTTTAATACTATTAAGGTGTTAAATTCCACTATTCAACACATAATGCCTAAAGAATTCGGTGGAAAGTAGGGAACGGAGTAGCTTAACACTAGGTTCCCAAGTACCATCTGCCTAACCTTCTACGTGTGAAATATAGCGTGAAGCTATAGATATTTACTTAAACTTAGCTTCACGCTGTATCCCGCACGAGGCAGGGTAGGCAGAGGAAACCCGGGAACCTAGTGTAAAGACACTCCGTTCCCCACTTTCCGCCGAATTTGAGGCATTGTGTGTTGAGTGGCGGAACTCAACGCCGCGCTTTGCCGTATTACCAGAGCGAAGAAATGAAACATTAAATATTTAAATTGAAAATATTAAATATTTCATTTCCTCGACTGGGGATCGAACACAGAACCTGTCGGTTACAGTCACACGCTTGTGCCGCTGCGCCACGACAGGCCTCTAGATATGGACACACACAGGCTAATATCTATAACGACAGGTTATAGATATTAGACTCAATATATTAGCTTTTATATTTAATTAGTTAATTTGAATATAATTAATATTAGTTCCTTCCAATTATCGTCACTATCACCTAAATTACTTATTATTCACTCACTCACTCGCTCAGCTTCACGCTATATCTCGGACATGGCAAGGTAGGCAGAGAGACTTTGTAACCTAGTGTTCAGACACTCCGCTCCATCTTTTTTTCCGCCACAACAGGCCTTTTATTATGAAATTCTATTTCATTTAATTATTCATATACATATTTGTAAATCTTGACGCAATAATGTGGTTTCACGTTTGACTGTCAATATGTGTTATGTATTCGAAGCCATTTTGGGAATACCTAAATTAAATTATTTTTTTATTTATTTCTCTCGTTTCCCTAAAATAGCCAATATCGAGTAGGTGCTAAATATACTATGTAATACATTGTTCAAAATAAATCTCATAACCATAATTAAGCAGATTCAGAAATACTGATGATCATAACACATGCTGAACTGAAGGTAGATCATATTTTGGGATATTTTTTTTATTTAATATTTTTTATTTACTGTTTCATTAGAACAGCATCACTGGTCCGTAATCCGTCACGTGCTCCTGCTGGAAACGGTGTAAGTATTTAATTTGTATAGACATTGCATTTTATTTTATGTTTCAATACATCGTACACTTAAATTCATAGGTACACTTGGGGCCTGTAGTGGCGTAAAGGAGCAGAAACGAGAAGTAGTGTGGGTTCGATCCCCACTCGAAGAAATGAAATATTTAATATTTTCAAATTAAATATTTTATGTTTTCATTTTTTCGCTTTGGTAATAAGGCAAAAAGAACGACATTGATTTCCGCCACTCAATACGCAATGCCTGAAATTCGACGGAAAGTGGAGAACGGAAGTGGAACGGAGTGTCTTAACACTAGGTTCCCAAGTTCCCTCTGCTAACCCTGCCATGTGTGGGATACAGCGTAAAGTTGATAAATAATCATTTGACGTCGCTCTGGTAATAAAGCAATCGGCATCGGAATTTGGTGGAATGTGGGGTAGTGTTTTTATGAGATCGGAGTGTCACTTGGTCGCCAGGTATCTCTGCCTAACCCGCAGAATACACGAAAAAATAAAAACTTTTATTTGAAGTTTCACGTTATGTTTCCTCTAGCGACCCTACTAGGCAGGTGAAGGAAACTTCAGAACCATGTGTAAAAGCAGTCCGTTCCCAATAAGACACTTCGTTCGTTCCCCTTTAAATCGCAAAAAAATATATACAATAATAATAAAATTTTTCAGTCGCGCCCAGACTTAAGTCGAATCAGGACCTGCTGTAAAGGATATATAAGAAACATATATAACTACCGTTTGTGCGATCCGGTATGTTCACAAGAGTGTGTTAACGCACTCTGCACCGCTCCAGAAACGTGTACATGTTTCGCTGACCATGTGAAAAATGTAGGTGGTTTCTGTGTACCAACGTGTCCAATAGGATGTCAGAATGGACACTGTAGTGGGGGCGAATGTCTATGCAAAGAAGGCTTTAAGTTGGACTCTGAGAGCAAGTATTGTATACCAAGTTGCAAGGAGAACTGCGGTGGTGTAGGTAAAGATATACATACACTTAGCTTCACGCTGTATCCCGCGCATGGCAGGGTAGGCAGAGGAAATTTGGGACCCTTGGGAACCACTTTCCGCCGAATTTGAGGCATTGCGTGTTGAGTGGCGGAACTCAAAGCCGCGTTTTGCCTTTTATCAGAGCGAATAAATGAAAACATTCCGCTGCGCCACGACAGGCCGCAAATAGAAATGTTTATACGTTTATAATATTAGTATTTTTCACATATTTGTATATTTTTTGAAAACATTTGTTTGATAGCTTACGAAGATCAAAGATTCGTTCTTCATTTTAAGCAGATATCGCTTTAAATAGATAGACACAATTTTTGCTAATCCGCCAAATATATTTAAAGACATTTTTGACAAGAATTTGACATTTTTTATATAAAAAGTAAAATGTTTAAATAGATTATAAGTAATCTAATTATATATAAATAAATACACTATAATATTTTACAGGCAATTGTACAGCTTCCAACATTTGCCAATGCAAAAACGGCTACCAACCTACACGAGAAGGTAATTGTAAGCCTGTATGCAACAAATGTGACAATGGAGAATGTGCAGCACCAAATGATTGTCGCTGTAGAAAAGGCTTTATCAAGAATCAACAAGGCCTTTGTGAGCCTCAGTGTCCCCAGTAAGCAGAAAATATTTTTATTTTATTAAGATTGGTAATTCATAAAGCTTGTCGTGTCGCAGAGGCACAAACTTGCGGCTGTAAATGCTACAGATTGTGGATTCGATCCACATTCGAAAAAAAAATCATTTTTATTGTCTATGTTACTATGTTGTTCTCACTGCCTAATTTGGTATGTGCAGGATACAGCGTGAAGCTAACATATTTCGAATTTATGAATTTGAATAGCAAAGTGACCATTAATATAAGAATTTGGTT
This sequence comes from Eueides isabella, assembly GCA_019049475.1. Lineage (NCBI taxonomy): Eukaryota > Metazoa > Arthropoda > Insecta > Lepidoptera > Nymphalidae > Eueides > Eueides isabella. The sequence continues at coordinate 14,640,512 of CM032392.1, forward strand.
TATTTATATTTAATTTATGATTTATAATTTTTGAAAGGAAGAATAAGTTACATATAAATATAAAAATCAAAGCAACTTCTATACAAGTATCAATTATACAACGTAAATGCCTATAGTTTATTTTTTATTAGGGCCAAGACTTTCATTTCGTATTCTTGACCAGCTGTAGTTTATTTTTATACTCACTTTCACGCTGTCTCATCCCAGCATGGCATGGAATGGCAAGGTAAACGAGGGAACTTGGGAAACTAGTGTTAAGACACTTCCGTTCCTCACTTTTCGCCGAATTTAACGCATTGCGTATTGAGTAACAGAGCTCAACGCCGCGTTTTGGCTTACTCCCAGAGCAAAGTAACATTCAATTTTAAATTAAAAATATTAAATATAAATTGTCTCAAGTGGCGATCGACCCAACAAATGAAGCACCTAATTATATTATGGTGATTTGACTCAACATAAAACATTTATATTATCTATTTATTCAACATTGATATTATCTATTTACAGAGGTTGTGGCCCGAGTGGTAGGTGCATTGCACCAAACATTTGTGACATACCAATACCAAGCCAGCCTTATGGAGCTAGCGGTGCTCCATTCTATCCTCCCTTCCAAACTCGTCCTGGCAATCAAATAAATAACGTACAGCCAATGAATCCAGGGGACAGAATGTATCCTCATAATCAAAATATTGGTCAAAACATATATTCTCAAGATGTACCAAGGAATCCCCTTTATCCTGGAAACCAGGTATATCCTGGAAATCAAGGCTATCCAGGACAACAAACTAATCCTGGCCATCAAGTGTTTCCAGGAAACCAAGGCCAAGGAAATCAAGGTTATGCAGGCAACCAAGTCTATTCAGGCCATCACATACTTCCAGGAAACGTGGTTCAACATGGAATCCAAGACCAAGGTAGCCAAGGTTATCCCGGCAATCAAGCTTATCCTGGCCATCAAGTAATTGCAGGAAATCAAGTATATCCTGGAAACCAAGGCCAAGGAGTTCCAGTTTATCCTGGCAATCAAGGTTATCCAGGGAATCAAATATATCCTGGAAACCAGGGTACACCAGGCGAACTTTACACTGGCAATCAAGTTTCATCACATAATCAAAGTATGTACGGCAGTCAAGTAAATCAGAGCGGTTATCAAAGCCATCACGGCTCTCAGGACCAGAGTGGATATCACAGGTTCCAAGGACAGGGGCAATCGGAAAATCAATTATACCCAGATATACAACAAGTTGATCTCTTACAGTGCGCTCAGCTTTGTATCAATGGCCAATGCGTAGATGGCAACCGGTGTCGGTGTAACCCTGGCTACATATTAGATGTCAATGATCCTACACAATCCAGGTAAAAATTATGTAATATTTTCTCAATTAAATTACGCATGCACACCTGTGATGAATGGCAATTGAAAGGTCTAATGATTATTTCATTACTGATCTACTTGGAGAAAGTGTGGCGATGAATTCCGCCGTTCTTAAGAATAATTTGGGCGTTCGTTTATGACATTAGCAACGTAATTGTAAAATAAACATCGTCAAATAGCGAGGTTTCGAATGGCGGTATTCAACGCCGCGCTTTGTCCATGATCTATCTTTCTACTTCCTCAGGTGATAATTGAGCAAAACAATCATCACTGTAACTCTGTACCACGAAAGCATATGATCGAGAGGCAATATTTTAAGCATATATTATTTTCTTCGTTGCTTTGATTCAAAATCGAGTAACATTCTTCATAATACATATTATTCAATTATTCTGTTACAAAATTGATTTTAATGTAAAGCTCGCTGTAGAATCATCGTGCTACAATAATAAATTATTGTGGAGCGTTGGTTCTACAGTGACCTTAAAAGTCAAAGTAACAAAATAACACACAACGTTACTATAACTATACTTTCTTTCAATGATATTTTTAAGACCTTATTTTCATATTTAAGGTGATGTGGAACATCACCTTAAATAAACACTTTTAAGAATACATAAAATTTTGAACGGACGAGTCTTTGGTAACTGTCCAAGCCTTCTGACCAACTAAATCTTACGTTCTTATCTAGCTACGTCGAAATTCATATACGCTAATTACTCTGTAGGAAGATTGTTACAAATTTCCGCTTCCCAAAGATAATTGTTAAGAATTGTCACATGGCAAGAGAAATTAAATATTTTTAACATATATTAAATTAACTTTAAAAAATATTTATATATTTTTAAATAAAAAAAAACCATTAATATTTTCAGATGTGTGCCATATTGTCCTGGTGGTTGTCCTAACGGAGTTTGTTCCGCGCCTCATTTCTGTATATGCAATGTTGGATACTACAAAGACACGAGCGTTAAAGGCCGCCCATCATGCGTGAAGCGCTCCAGAAGATCTATTGAAAAACCAACAAACATCGCAGATCTTCTGATTTTTGATATACCGGATGATTATTGAATTTATAAAGATATGTAATTTTTACTATACATTTTTTTATTATCTTTAAAATCGAGGAAATACTTTATAAATTTTGAAACTTCGTAAAATATATGTTTTGTTTTTTACTTTTAATATTTTTTGTATAATGTCAAAAATTGAGGCCGTCGTACAAGGGGTATAAGCGAGCAACTGTAGATTTTTCAGTTGTGTGTTTGATTTGGTTAATCTGGTAACGGCAAAGCGTGGCATTGAGTTCCACCATGTATACCGCATGAAGCAAAAATAAAATATTTTAAGAATTTCATTGTAATTTATTTTAACAAATAAAAGATCATCCCATTTTTTACTACATTATAATATTTTTATTCTTCTATCTGCAGTCTTGTCTCTCTACTTCCTGTTGCTCTTCTTGATTTTTTTAATAACAAAGAAAAATATTATAACTATTTATATATCATAATTTGTATCAAATGTCAAAAATATCAATGTTAGTAAAATAAGAAAATAATATAGCCAAAACAATACAACAATTTTCTTTTAATGCATATAAGTCAAACGAATCGAAGTTAATATTTAAATTGATTATGAACTATCCACGCTGTAACTTCCTCCATGAAATGTTCGTGCTATCTCTTTCCTCTTCATAATCAAAATTGAGATCAATACCAGAAATAAGACACCAACTCCTGCACCAATATAAGGTGCATACGAAACCCTGAAATAATTAAAACTTTTAATTACATATCAACCGACAGCTGTATTAAATTTATAGAAATATAAAAAGATTATTACCAGAGCGAAGAAATTAAACGTTAAATATTTAAATTGAAAATAATAAATATTTCATTTCCTCGACTGGGGATCGAACAAAGAACCTGTCGGTTACAGTCACACTCTTGTGCCGCTGCGCCAGGCCTCAAAGGTAATAAGGCAAAGCGCGGCGTTGAGTTCCGCCACTCAACACGCAATGCCTCAAATTCGGCGGAAAGTGGGGAACGGAAGTGGAACGGAGTGTCTTACACTAGGTTCACGGGTTCCCTCTGCCTACCCTGGCTCGTGCGGGATACAGCGTGAAGCTGGAAAAAAAACTAAAAAAATAAAAAAAATATTGACACAGATACAGTTTCACCCACTAATAATTGTAAAAACTCCCCATAAATTACAGCTTATGTATTATTCTGACATATTATAGTAGCTATATTATTCTAAAACTCATCTGAATCCGTTCAATACTTTTTTTTTATGAAAGTGTAACAAAGATCCATCCTTAACATTTACAATATTAGTAATGCACTTACAAAAATTTTTACTTCAAGTTTTTTTTTCAATCAAATTCTCTATTTTACACTCTTCCTTTGTCTCCAACTTTAATATTGTTAAAAAAGCTTACAGAAAATATTTTAATATACTAATATTATTTGGAGTTCTCATTTTAAACTGTCTTGATTAATTTGTTTTTAATAGTACCATAGCACAACAAACATTGAACTTCTAACAAAATAGACAAACTTAGATATTTAGAAAAATCAAATATGTTGCCAAATGCGATTTCCGATTACTTTACAATGATAATGATATGCTGCTGATCTGTTCATTCAGACATTAAGAAAAGGATATGTTTTTTCACACTGTATTACATGGCATTACTACGTTTAACAAAAGCTTACTAAATTGTCAACTTACCAATCATGACTATTTCTAACTATAGCATCACTAGTCTGATTGTTGCTATCATAATAATCGGTTAATGTACTTTGTTCAGCATCATTGCTAGTTGTTTCTGTACTCAAGTCTGTGCTAAATGTAGAACATGTTATACCACAAGCTTCATAACTAATTGGGTCAGAGCAATCACACACTGGTGTAGTTACAATTATATCAAATGTTAATGATATACAATAAGGTTCACCATTACTATTATTATTCGTTTGATAACCAGAAATGCATTCACAAGTGTTCGGAGCAACACAAGTTCCATAGCCACAATTCATATTACAAATAGGCTGACAACTTGATCCGTTGCTATTATAACCTTCATTACAAATACATTCATTAGGTTTAGCACAGTATCCGTTGGCACAGTTAGAACATTCAGGGTCACATGTTCCGTTATCATTTTTTATATAACCAGAATAACATTTACAAGTATTTGGTTCAATACATTCTCCTCCGCCACAATCTAAGTCACAGGAAGCTACGCATATAGATTCTTTTTTATGCCACCCTTCATTACATTCACAATTTTCTGGTGCTACACAGGTACCGTGTAAGCAATTAGTGCAATATGGTAAGCAAGAGCCATTTTCTGACTTTTCATATCCAGGGAAACACTCGCATACATTAGGTGATATACATCTCCCTCCACCACAATCCATATCACATCGTGGTTCACAAATGTGCTTATCAGTTTCGTTATTGTACCAGCCATCGTCACATAAGCAGGTCTCAGGACTCATACACGCTCCATGTGGACACCCAGAAGAACAATAGGGCAAACACAAATTATAATCATTTTTTCTATATCCATTGAAGCATTTGCAAGTGTCCGGAGCTACGCATTCGCCATTACCACAGGGTTCAGTGCAAATTGCTTGGCAAGTATTATTGACGAGAGTATAACCAAAATTACATTCACAAACGTTTGGTCGGACGCAGGTGCCGTGATGGCAAACATTATCACATATTGGTACACAACTGTTCGTTTCTAGTTTGTAGCCGTCATAACATACACATTTGCCTGGACTTACACAGTGTCCGTTTTGACAGGCAGGAAAGCAAATAGGATCACATTTGAGACTGAAACAAAAAAATACTTAGTTTTAGTATAAACATAGAGTAGTTAGGATGTATATTTAGTAATTCTGTTTTCGATTTTCTGACTTATCTTACTCATAAAATATGTTTTGTTGCACATAGACCCACTGTATCATTCGTGCATGACAAATAACGCTCAAATAGTACTCTACATTCTTATGGAATATTGAGCATTTTTTTAAAAAAATATTACCTGTAGGAGTTTTCGTCTCTTATATATCCGGAACAGCATTCTTGCTTAGTATCTGTGTATGTCATCTGCAAAAAGATTAATTTCACAATTAAGTTAAGTGAATATATTGCTGTGTAATTAGCTGCTCAGGATGCAATCCTTTATCTATATATATATATATATATATATATATATATATATATATATATATATATATATATATATATATATATATATATATATATATATATATATATATATATATATATATATATATATATAAATATATATTTAAATAAAACAAATACTCAATGTTGAAGAAGGGTTGCCAAAATATGACAGTGAAAAGTACCTTAAAATCTGTTCAAGCTTACCACTAAGTAAACAGGCATTTTTTTATAATCTTCTATGTACAGACCGTGATCGGTTAAGGCTTTATTATAGATTTAGATAATATTAAAAACAAAAAATATTGTTTTCCGAGTAACATGAATAAAAAAGAGAAAAAAATGTTAAGAATCCGAAGAACAACCTTCAACATTGTCTTTACAACGGTTACTAAAGAAATTGTACAAAAAGGTAGGAAGCCTTTTGTACAATTTCTTTGGTAACCTTTTTAAATCTATGTATGTATGTGACTTACTAGGTACGCAATTAAAGTTATAAAAAATATTTTGACATTTAAAAAAGACTTACTGGGATCATTCTCCGATCAATATACGAATTTATTCTAGTTTTGGTGCATCTGAAGAAACAGTTGCCCTTGTATGTTTCTCTATAGGTCCGATGGTAGGTGACTTCAGTCCATCGTATAGATCTGAAATTATATAAATAAAATTAATAAAGTAAATCTTTTCATTTAGATATCATAATATATTTCCCTGACAGCGTTATATCGTAGTATGGACTGATAATTTTTATGTAATTTAAAAACTCGTCTAAATTACTAGGTGCCGAATTTGTACATATTTATATTTGCTAGGCAAAGCGCGACGTCAACTTTCGCCACTCAAAACACAATGCCTCAAATTTGGCGAAAAGTGGGGAACAGATGTGGAACGGAGTGTCTTAACTCTAGATTCCCAAGTTTCCTCTGCCTACCCTGCTATGTTTGGGATATAGCGTAAAGCTGAGCTGAGTATTTATTTTATAAGTCCATTCTTGCTTTCTATATGTATGGTTTTACCACCTTCACAAGTACAGTACTTTTCTTGGAGCAGAGCTTTATGACGGCTCTAACATACAATAAACACATAGAGCCTATTGAAAACTTTTTCGCTGAGTTGGTAGAAAGTATGAGAACTCCTGAACTCGAGACTAAGATTAGGGGATGCACAACACGCTATTACCAAAGCAAAAAAATCAGTCCCCTTAGTGAGGATTGCACTTCTAACTTAACTTAACTTATCTTCACGCTATTTCCCTAGCGGGGTAGGCAGAGAGAACGGAGCGTCAAACGCTACGGTCTCGACATACCTCTTTCGCCTTGTCCTCTGTCATCAGCCTCTTCATACATGCCCTCCGGGGGGTCCTCATGCTTTTTACGTGACCTTCCTCCATTATCGTCGATACTGTGTTTTCGAAGGTCAACCGAGGTCTCCCCCTCCCTCTCTTACCACTCACTTCTCCTTCATAAATCTTTCTTACCATTCTTTCTTCACTCATTCGCTCGACGTACCCAAACCACCTGAGCACGTTTCCGACGAAGAGATCGCATCTCTCCAGTATTCATCTTTCTTACATTCTTCTTCTGTAAATCCACGTTTCGCTGCCGTATAACAGTCTCGGTACCAACACTGCATTATGTACGGCCAAACGCACAGCTATGCTGACGTTTCGCCGTTTCAACAATGCAGCTAAGGCCCCGTTAACTCTGTTACCGGCAGCAACACGCCTATCCACATCCATGTCGTATCTTCCGTCTCTGCTAAACATACTTCCCAAATATACTATCTCATTCACTTCTTACCATTTTCACTTCTAACCATTATGCTTATAATATTAAAATTACTGACCTCTCCGACCTCGTACAAATTTGACTGCATACACCCAAAATCAGTATAAGGGGAATTCCACTGGAACACAATATTTTAAATAATTGAATCATTGTTAAATGAAGTTGTAATAATATGTGTAATACATATTATAATGAATGAACATATTGTCGCAAATAACCACTGATTAAAAGTAGGATGCCCATAAGTGGTTTTAATTTTAGGATTTCTACTATGAACGCGCTGATCCTTTCAAATAATATTAAATATAAATATTGACAAAAAAATGTTAATTATAACTGAGGCTGGTCGTAGCACAGGAGAATAATGATGCGAGTGTGTACGCTACAAGTTGTGTGTTCGATCTTCTCTTTGAAAATGAAATATTTAATATAATAATTTCTTCGTTCTAGAAACAAGGCAGGCGCCATGTAGTTCCACCACTTATAAATACAGAAACCCCTTTTTGGCGGAATGTTGGGAGCGGGAAAGTCTCTTAATGAGAACGGAATGTTTGAAGTCTAAGTTCCCAAGCTCCCACTTCCTACCCTTCCATATTTATATAGCTACAGAAACAGCGTGACGCTGAAATATATTCTTTCTATTTGGAAAATAGGTCACGACAAGAATAAAAAGGAGAAAAAGGTGAATATAAGCATACAAAAAATCTTAATAGTTTAATGCTTTATCAATATATATAATTTTAAAGATTAAAGAGAACTATTACTATTAGTAATACTTCTCTTTAATCTTTAAAATTATATAATTGTGAATATAACTAAAGTAAAATAGAACATAATGTTTATATTAATATTAACATTTAGTTATATTATTAATAATATATATTACTATAAGATCAATGTATTCTACATTCTCTTATATTATGACAATGGAACATTTCGCAATATTAATAATAAAAATGACAATATTAAAGAAAAAAACCAAAACAACGTCCCCCTACATCGCAAAAATTATCTTTATTTACATACACATATAAAATTTACATCCGTTAAAGCTATTGTTCATTGATAACTAATTCATTAGTCATCATTATTATTTGACATACATATTCTATAAAAAGCTCTATCACGCTGGTCCTGTACGACCTATAACAATAGACACGACGGCTATTCCCACTCCCAATCTCAAATTTAATATTTTCATTTCCTCGCTGTGGCAAGACACAAACAAGATAACGTGGCGTTGAATACCGCAGGTTGAATTTCATCGGAAAGGGCCATAGTGTCCTTACACCCTGTTGGACATTCCGGTCTTTTCCGATAAACCCATTCTTCTCATGGACTTCAATGTCACTCCGAAAAGGAAGGAACCGAGCAATGGAGGTTATCAAATGATAGTTGCTAAATAGACTAATGCAGAGCGACTTCTTGTTAGATTTGAAAAATCTAAATCTTCCGAGTAGCACCGAGTGTACTCAGAATGCTTGGAATTGCGCTCAGTTGGCAATCATTCACGCTGGCAGGCGAGTTTTTAGTATTTCTTAGGAAGGACGTGTCCTCATCAGGGGAATATGCTAGACGGGCAGAACTTTAAAGAGTGGTAGTAATCCAACTCACCTAAATACAGATTGGTTATTTCATGCTTATTAACCTTTTTAACCATATCTTGAATTATATATAAAAAAAAAGGCGGCATAGTCTCATTACCACTATTTACAAGGAATGAGGCAAAGTTCAAGTTTATTTAAGTTTATTTTTATTAATGGAAATGGTTACCTGATGGTAAGTATTTACCGCCATCTAACGCCCAGTGTATCACATGTAGCTAAGGGTGCATTGTCGGCCTTTAATGTAAAGATAAAAACGCTTTTTGAAGCCATGCATGTCGTATCGACATGGAAATACTGCCTCAGGTAGTCCGTTCCACGGATGTGTAGCGCACGGAAGGAAATTCCTGCGAAACCGCACAGTAGTGGAGTTCCACGTTTCCAGATGATGACGATTGTACGTTAGCTTATAGATAAGCTTATAGGTTTTGATAGCGCTTAAAATTTCATACAAAATGAAGCGAAACCTACACATAAATTCTTGTATCTTTTGATAGCGTTTACTTAAAAAATATATGTTTTTCTGTGCTCAAAGAGATCGTGATAAAATGATGGTCTTGAAAAAATGGACAGGCGTACGTCAAAGTGATCCCATGAGTATATTTTTTATAAATATTTAATCGTGTTGGAATGTAATATTCCTATATTATCTTAAGTAAATATAAATATATGTAAAAAAGTAATATATTTGGTCGAAAAATTATAAAAAAAACCAATATAATTAACTCAGTAGGTAATAATATCTGAAACATAAAGAATGTATATTAAAACATAAGAAAGTACATTATAAGCGGCATAAGGGGCATTTTGAACATGAAAAGAAAAAAGCTTCAATATCATAAAACACTTTATTATTTCCTAAAAATATGTACACGGTACATTTATAATATCAACACACTGCTAACGACTGACACCAAAATATAAGTTATGATACAAAAATTAATTATAAAATTATTTTATTGCGGACTATGAATTGCCCAGTTCTATGTTGTTTTGTGCCACGTCTGAAATAAAGAAATTAAATTATTAGCTTTACGTTTTTCACAAACATATAATAGGGGAGACAGGGACAGTGGTGATTAGAAACTACGTTCGTAAAAATAGTCTTCTTCCTCAAATTAGCTTCTGTTTCCCGATTTCCGCCGGAAACTGGAGACATTACATTTTGAGTAAAGAAACTTACTTAACCTTGTTAACAGAGAGAGGAAATAAAAATATTAAACATTAAATTTTCTCTAGCGGGAGTCGAACTCCCAACCTGTACGCTTTCGTTTGTGCCCCTGCGCTACGATAGACCTAGATTCTTATATTATCCCTATGTATATTTAATTTTTACAATTTTACAGTTTTTGTGCAAGATTAATTGGTTAAAAATTATGTTTCAACTGTAATTATTGTTATATAGAAAAAAAAATACGATTTCTATGTTTCTATGAAGTGTTAAGACTTTTTCGAGATCGGAGAAATATAAGTCATTTGTACATATATCCCCGGTTTATATGCTTAAAATAAAAATAGACAATATAAAATCAAATCCTCAAATTATCACATTTTGCTTAAAGGATATTTCTGTGAGCGACTCCACTCCACTACCGTCAAGTTGAAAGAGTGAAACGGTCATACTGCTTCAGAATAGCGTTTTAATATAAAATAAAAAAATAATAATCACCATAAGTTTTCATTTTATACCGATTGTATAAAATCTTGGTAACACAAATCAATGCTACAGCGATGATGAGTGAAGCTATAAGTATGCCAGCTGCTTCTCCTTTTGTCACTGATTTTTGAGCACTGAAATAAAATCGGATAAATGCTACATTATTACTATATTTGATTTTTTTTTCTAGATTCTTCAGAACCAGCTGTACCATAGTTAAATTAGGAAAAATCGATAAAACCAGTATATTTTTTTTTAGTAAGTAAAAAAATCCACCCTAGCGATATTCAAACTTATAGTGTATCAATTTCCCGTTATAACTCTCGATTAATAAATAAATTTATTAAATTAAATGAAATCTTTAATTAAAAACAACGCTGAAAATGAATCTTTAATTAGAAACACTCTTTTGTCAAAGCTTGTACGAGAAAAAAATATATTTACCTAGCGTTCTCGCTTCCTGGGACAATGGATCTTGATGTAGAAGCTTCTTCTATTTTTTTAATTATCTCCTTAGTGGGTGCCAAGGTGCCTAAAACCTCTTTCTTTATAATTTCTAAATTTATATCTGTACTGTTTTCGAAGCCCTGAAATGGAAAAATAATATTTTGTGAAAACATAAACATTATAATTTAGCTTTTAATGAAACAAATGTTACCAGATTATTTCTGGAGACCCGACGTTTCGAACACTTTTTAGTAGTCCGTGGTCATAAAAAGTCTACGGTCGGGGACCACAGACTACTCAAAGTGTTCGGAATATTCAAAATACGTGACTGATCCATTAAATTGGTTTCATTTAAAATGTGTATTAATCGCAATAATCAAAGATATTATCATAGGATTTATTAACTCGTAAATTCAATTTGCTATTAACCAGAGAGAGAGAAATATTTGACTAATGACTCTAAATAATAACCTTATTAGTGAAAACTATAAAAACCGTTATAGAAAACGGAAAAAAGACATTTTTTTTCTAAAATCTAATTTATTTATAACTGTGTAACGCATAGTTCTATAGTAAAGTAATAAGTATTGTACTTACTTACTTAGCTTTACGCTATATCCCTAGCGGGGTAGGCAGAGAGAACGGAGTGCCAAACGCTACGGTAAATAAGTATTGCACTATCATAAATTACCATCCATAATAAATATATGCTTATCATACGTAGAAATTCCGTTTTGATCTATCTTTTACAAATTTGATTATATATTCACACGAAATTAAAAAGCTAATATTATGAAATTTGAGTATATAAATTTCAAAAAAAATATCATAACTTACAGCTGTAGCTGTAGAAGATTCCGATTCAGCATCAACTTCTAATCCAGGTGCCATTCTTAAGCCAAGCTTTTGAGAACTCTGTAATAAGAAATAATATTTTATTTTATCATTTTAAAATTTTAATTATATTTCTGTATAAAAAATAGCACAATAAAAAATAACAGCATTTTTTTAAAAAAATAATTTTTGGACATTCTTAAGTCGATTTGAGTTTGGTGTTGATATTTTTTGTTCAGAAATATCTGGTCCACGAGTTCAGTCGGCAGGTAATTTATGCGTTCGATTGCCATTCAGAAAATAAAAGCTTTGGCAACGAAGTAAAGCCCGTTGAAATCAGCCCCTTCACGCAATGCCTACTGAATTCAAAGCCATGTTGAATCAGTTAAAAGTCAGTTAAAATACTTACTGTAGTGTCAGTTGCAGCGTCTGAAGCCGTGGAAGCATCATATGGCATCTGTATTTAACCAAATTATATTTTTTTATCTAATCACGTGATAATATTTATAGAATGACTCTTTAAAAGACTTATAATACATTCTAGCAACCTGAGTGCGTCTCAACTTCTTTCTTGTTCTTTCTGTACGTTTAAAACTTAAAATTCGTATATATTAATAAAATTTTGCAGCACTTTTTCCACATTAGATGTTTTATACGAGTATTAACGTAACGTTTTATTTATTAGCCAATTTAAATAAAACGAACACTTTATATTGAGGAAAAGAGAAACATTTGAGTTTGATTAGCCATTTCTTAGATTTGCGAGTACAATCACCGAATGAAAAATAAGGACAAATAGGAAATGAGATAAAAATGTTATAAATCACTGTTTGTACACTAATAAATCCCAGTAAATATGTTTCTTCTATCTTGTATATGATCAAATTCAGAAAAAAGTGGGGAACGGAACGGAATATCTTAACATTAGGTTCCTAAGTTCCATCTGTCTACCCTGACATTTACAGAACGCTGCTGTAGTTACCTAAGGACAATTCGTTAGAATGATCGTTTGGCATCAGAGAATGGTATATATTAAATATTTTTACTATTTTTAAAATGTTATTCCACACTTAGAAAATAAAAAAATACTAAATTTCAAAACGTATATAACGTAGCAGGATTTCAATCAGCAGATTGAAATCCATGAAATGATCTCTTATTAAATAGAACTCTCTCTTGCTAAATGATAATTGTAAGGAATGGTCTTTGGGTAGCAGAATTTTGTGTAAATCTTCCTACAGAGATGTTAACAACATAAATAAGTTGTAACTAATATATATAAAAATTTGACATAGTTTGATGGGAACGTAGGACTTATTTAGTCAGAGCGCTAAAATCCAGTTAAAATACTTACGTTAGTAAATGTAGTGATTGGATCTGTAGCGTCCGTTGAAAGGTCGTCCGATGAAGTCGTGAAAGCATCATATGGCATCTGTTATTAACCAAATTATAACCTATTATTTCTTTAATGATAATATTTATAGCTGTTTATAATTTAGGCTTTTCCTATTATTTCATTTCATGTATGAAATATACTATTTTATTTACTAGTCTAATCTTACACTATCGATCTGTAAGATAATATCCTATACATTGAAAACTGTTAGTTTTCTGATATAGTTTCTAACAATAACTAACTTGATACATACATACATGTTTAGACATACAAGTAGAATACGTTAATTTACTTAATTTATATTTTTTTTTTCATGTGTGCCAATTTTGATTTGTTAAGATATTCATACAAATTTTCTAAATATCCTAAAAAGTCCAAGTAAGTAAGTAAGTTAGTAGGTAAAAATATTCTAACTAGTCCAAATAAGTACATGACTGACTTCTGTTGTTATCAAAGAGAAGGTAAGAGACAATGCTATTTATTAAATATTTTTACCTTCTTATAGTGTTATTTTACGCTTAGAAAAGAGAAATACTACATTTTAAAACGTATAAAATTTTGAACGTAGCATAATTTGAATCAGCATGAATTGATCTCTGTAGGGAGATTTATACACATTTGCCTACAGAGATGACGACATGAATAAGTTGTAACAAACGTACAAGAATTTCGACGTACTTTAATGAGAACTTATTGCTTAGTTGGTCAGAGCGCTTGGACGGTATCCAAGCGGTGCGGGCCTAAATCCTGCTACGTTAAAATTTATCAATATTTGTTTATTATTATTTTTTTTTTTTGTTTTTATTAAAATATATTTTTATTAGTTTCCTGTACCTATCATACTACAATATTAATCACTTTTAACAGTATCACATACACATCAGTGAAATTAATAACCTTACTTCTTAATGTCGACATCGAATCTAAAGAATAAATATAAACTTATGATAGCCCAGATGTTAAACTGCAAATATAGAAATGTTCATTGTATCTCATTTTAAGTGAATGTTAAATTCTTATGAGAAATAAAGTTCTTTATATCTAAGGTCATCAATTTATATCTAAGGTCAGTTAAGAATACTTACCTCAGTACTTGTTGTGGAGACATAATCTGTAACATCGGTTGTAGCATCTGTAGCTGTTCCACAGTAAGCTCCATATGTAATCTGTATTTAACCCAAAATAAAATATTTTATATAAAATCTCTAATTATACAGTTTCATCAAATTAGTACTGCAATGTACTTATTATAAAGTTCTGTAACGTACTTATAATAATTAGTATAACAAATTCAATCGATACTACTTATATTACGTAATTAGGGCGTTACTGAATGCGATTATATATATATATATATATATATATATATATATATATATATATATATATATATATATATATATATATATATATATATATATATATATATATATATATATATATATATATATATATATATATATCTATATATATATATATATATATATATATATATATATATATATATATATATATATATATATATATATATATATACATATATATATATATATATATATATATATATATATATATATATATATATATATATATATATATATAATCCAGGCCTGTCGTGGCGCAGGAGTGTAAATTTGTGACTATAAACGCGACAGGTTGCGGGTACGATCCCCACTCGAGGAAATAAACTATTTAATATTTCCAAATTAAATATTGAATGATTTCATTTCTTCGCTGTTAATTCATCGCATTTACAGTCACACGCTTGTTTGTGCCTTTACGTCACAACTGGCTTCATAATATTTTTTATAGAGAAATAATTTAAACAAAAATAATACTATTATTTCAAGATTATTACATATTTTAAGTGAAACAAAGCAAAATAAATAAATTAGTAAATTATAATAGATTAGTCCGTGGTAGACTAGCCCGTGCGTGACCACAGACGACTGCAAAGTTTGATTTTTGTCTACTGCAAAGTTTGATTTTTGTCTGATAACAGTCAATATACGCAATTAAATGAATGGTAGAAAATGCGCACATCACTAAATCCCATCAGCTTGGCCCAAATATATGCTAGATACAATATTAAAACAATTTCACGCTAAGATCCCTAAATGATGGTTTTATTTAAAATATTAATATTTGATCATGACATAAATAATTTCACAGTGTCATTCAATGCCTGATATAAGGAAGCCCAACTTATTTGTAATTGAATTAACTAGAAAATGTTTCCTTTTAGGCATCGCAGTCGACATTATTATTTATAAATATAGTAACAAAATTTAAATTAATAGTTATATCATTTTATGTTGCTACTCGTATGGTACTCGTATATTAGCAAAACTTCCCTTGGAAAACTAAACCTGGCTTAATACTGACTGCATCAATGCACTACAATTCCCAATGCCCTGAGACGCGTAAATAAAAGTTTTAGGCTTTATTATAAACACCGGTGAGTAAATTATCAGAGGAAATCTGTGAATGAATTATCAGAGGAAATCTGTACCGTCGAGTCTTTGACTATGAAATACAGCGTCTCGCTATTGTAAGAAGGTTTTCAGTGCAATAGTCATTTACAGTAAATAAAATAGTGAAAAATTCAAATTCAATTTCAAATGTTTTTCTTCAAAATAGGAAGTTACAATCTTAATTTTTTGAACGTTAAACAATTTACAACCCGTTCACTAAAGATACTTCCTCAGACCTGAGAAGATCCGGCGCACAGCGGGGCATATCGTTTTTTATGATACCCAAAAAAATGTGTAAATAAACAAAAGATTGCTATATTGTATTGTTATTAGTGAACAATATTGTTTCATCAAAGGCTAGTCAGCTACGGGTAGTGCACATCTATGTCGCATGGGAGAGGCCAAAAGCAGTTGGAGTGTTTTGCGATCTATCCAAAGCCTTTGATTGTGTAGACCATGAAACTTTGTTACTAAAACTATATCACTATGGCATACAAGATGCGACTCTTCGTCTTGTTGCCTCGTACCTAACTCAAAGACTCCAAAAAAGTTATATAAAACCGTCTAGATCTTCTCTATAGATGGACGTTTCACAAGGACCAATTCTTGGTCTCCTTTTATTTTTGCTATATGTCAACGATCTACTATTTTAGGTAAAGAATTTATGTGTTTCAACTATGTAACATCTAGTGAAAATGATAATAAATTTAATTTAATTGACATAAATAATATAATTAATGTTAAAAATAATAATTTAACATGTGATAGGCTACACCTACCTTATTTTTATGAAAGACAGATAGTAAGTATGCTATCATATTATTTACATTTTAACTTAGCCAATACTGTGGCTATAAAGACCTCTGTTTATATTGAGCAGAGTAATTTGACATGTTTGGAATCCGTTAAATTAAATTTAAATTAAATAATAAGACAAAAGAGGCCACCTCTGGCAATATGTCTGGTAAATGTAAAAATAAAATTAATAATGATGTAAAAATACATAAATTATGTACTGATAATGATACAAATTTGGTGCACCAAAACATACAAGGATGTTCTAGTAAATAATTAGAAATTGAATTAATCTCAAATTGTAACAATATTCATGTACTTTGTATCACAGAGCATTGGCTTCGAAACTCTGAGGCTATTTTTAATTTCAAAAATCACCATGTAGCCAGTATGTTCAGCAGAGAAAAAGCAATTCGTGGTGGCTCTTTAAGAATTTTGAAAAAACCTTACAAATTTAAAGAACATAAACATATTATGATCCTCTCTGTTGAGCAAACTATTGAAATTGCCTGTGCTGAGCTTGAGCATTTCATTATTGTAAAGTGTGTACAGACCTCCCACTGGGTTATATGAACATTTTAAAAATATTTTAGAACAAACACTTGTAAAATTATCTGGATCTAAAAAAATATATTTGTATGTGGAGATTTCAATATTAATTTACTAGATAATTCCACCACTTGTACTAGATTCAGGTCTTTAATGAATTCATATAACCTTGAGAATCTATTTCTAGAGCCTACAAGAATTACTAATTGTACCCTTACTTGTATTGATAATATTTTTACTAACTCTGTACCAAGAGAAAAATCAATAATTAACATGTTAAGTTCAGACCATAGCGGTCAGTTAGCTTCTTTTTACTTTAGCAAAACAAAAATTAAAAAACTAAATAAAATTGAATGTATTCCGATGACAATTGGCCGTATAGAAAGATTTAGAAGTAAAACAATAGCAAAACTTCAACATTTACAATATAATAAAGATCCCAACCAAATCTATAATGTTCCATGGCAAAATCTTTACATATTAGAAACATAATGAAAAATTCTTGTGATAAAATAAAAAATGACATGAAACATAATAAACTGTGAAACTGGAAAAGGTAAGAATTATAATCATGATTTTAATTTAAAAGTTGACACTGGCGATACCAGGTCGGATCAAGAAGTTGCATGTGAATTTGAGAAATTCTTTGCTGATATTCGAGTTTCCACAGCCAAAACTCTTATAGCTTCCACAACTGTCGCTGAATCATTACTTAAGGACAGCGTTCACTACTGTAAATCTACATTACAGTAGTAGATTCAAATTTAATCTAGTCAACTCAAAAGACATTGTTAAGACATTTAAGACTCTGGATATCAAGAAAACATCAGATCTGTTAAGTTGATTAGTCATATAATAAATTCTGTCGCTCCTCATCTTGCCGATATATTTAATAATTGTATAGAGTATGGTGTGTTTCCTGACCTAATTAAATTTAGAAAAATCATATCATCCGAACAATTTTCGACCAGTGTCTGTGTTACCTACCTACCTCATTCGGTAAAATCTTTGAAAAGATGATCTCAAAAGATGATATCAAATATTAATGCATTTTAATTCAAATAAGCTAATGCATGATAAACAGAATGGTTTTAGTAAGGGTCGCTCTACTACCGACGCCGGCGTAGGTCCCTTAAAGAATATTTATGAGACGTGGGAAGGATCACATGATGCTCTTGGCATGTTCTGTGACTTATCCAAGGCGTTTGATTGCGTTCAGCACTCAACATTGGTCATGAAACTACATCATTACGGCATAAGAGGACGTGCACTCGATCTTTTGACCTCTTATTTAACTAACAGAGTTCAAAAGGTTGATGTAAATGGCAGGAAATCTACTGGGTTACTAATCAGTATGGGGGTCCCACAGGGGTCTATTCTTGGCTCTTTTCTCTTTTTAATAGATATAAATGATTTACCTTATTTAGTTGAAAGGAGCCATGAGATAGTATTATTTGCTGTTGATACTTCGCTGATTTTTAAAATACAAAGAAGACAAAAAGTATATGACGAAGTAAACAATGCTATCTCTAAAATAGTACATTGGTTTAGCGCTAATAACTTATTGTTGAATAGTAAGAATACAAAATGTGTAATATTCACAACACCTCAAACGAAAATTGTGAAAGCCAATGTACTTTTGAATGGTGAAGCCGTAGTAGCCGTACAGTTGTTGATTCTACGGTATTTCTCGGTATCAACATTGACTCCAAATTACAGTGGGGACCTCATATTGATAGATTAGCGAATAGACTGAGCTCTGCAGCTTTCGCTTGAAAAAAAAATAGATTATTGACTGATAAAGAAACGGCTCGCCTTGGTTACTTTAGCTACTTCCATAGTATTATATATTGACCGTTGCATCTCAATACATTCTTAAAAATGCTATGTATGTCAGGAAAAATATTAATAAGTTTACTAAAATCAATGATGTACATAATATTAATACTAGAAATAGGCTTAAACTTAGTGCGTCTGTAACTCGATTGCATCGAGTCCGTAATTCGTTTATGGGTCAGGGTGTACGCTTTTACAATAGGATCCCAGAAAACGTCAGAGAATTTTCTGTTTCACAATTTAAAAAAGTTGTGAAAAGACGTTTGCGTGTTAAACGTTATTACCATATTAATGATTTTATAAATGATAACACGCCTTGGGAATAAAATGCTCGCTCGTAAAGTTTTGACTAAAAAAAAGACATGTCCCGCTGAGTTTCTTTCACCTCTTCTTCTCAGGTCTGAGGCAGCAACTTTAGTGAACTGGTGGTAAATTGTTTGACGTTCAAAAAACGAAGCTTGTAACTTCTTATTTTGAATAAAAATATATGAATTTAATTTGAATTTGAATTTGTGACATTAGACTATTCACATATTCGGCTGCCACCGGGTTTTTCTCAACAGAACCGAATTCCGAACCTGTGGAAACGTTGATTCGACGATTCAAAACGAGTAATGTTGTAAAATAAGTGACAGAGAAAACAATAAATTGTGTATATAAGTGCTGTCTTTTACTTCCCTTCTGACATTTTTATACTATATCCTGTACAAGGTAAGGTAGGCAGACGAGCATGCTCGTTTTTTTAAAAAACTGAGAGAGATGCAAGACAGTGCGATAACTTAAAGATTATATAACTAATGTTACATTACATATCATAGTATTATCTAAGATAATATATTCGCTGTCATATCATATGGTGTTGATAGTTTTTAATAACGCCTTTATTAACGTACTAACTTTTTATTTATCAACCAATTTAAGCAAACAGTAAACGTATTGCTCAGTAGTCAGAGCGGTTGGGCGGATTCCAAGGGGCGCAGGTCTATTTTTTTTTCCTTTTTTATGACGTTTTTTAATAAGAATTTTAAAAAAAATGTGCTAAACATATAAGAGTAAACTACATTTAAACCTGAGTAGCCGATTCTGCGATTAGCGCGTACAAATGCACAGACAAACAGGAATTTTAGAAACCACTATTTTGGGCCTTACTATATTAATAATTGTCTCCTATAAGATCTTTTTCTGATATATCTATTATGATAATGTTTCATTACGATATTATATTGGGCCGGATTTTCGACGAAATATAAAAACGTAAAATTGACACAGTACTTATAAAATACAAATCATATAATTTTATATATAATATAATTTTACTTCTATGAAAAAGTTAAAAGTTAATTACTTACCAATAAAATTATAAAAAAATCAACAACTAATTTATTCATTGTCAAAATGACTTGTGCTCAGTACACGAATATAATGAGACTGCCCTACGTTGGGCTTTACATATTACACTAATTAACACATGTATATAAATATATACATGATTAATTATTCTGTTAATCTGCCCATTCGCTTTAAAGTGTGTGAGGAAAACGCGCGGAATTATTTATATAAATGTGTGAATAAATAACGCTTTAACAAAAATCTACATGGTTATCATGGTTTGCTGCCTGCAATTGACTGTAAACCTTATAGTTGTGGGTTTCTTGATCTTATTACTTTATATTTTAACCAAAGAATCCAGAAGTTAAGTTTCTGGGGGATTCTTTAAATAATGTAATTACATCTACAAGGACCTATTCTTGGTCCCTTTTTATTTCTACTTTATATTAACGATTTGCATTTTTATGTGAAAAATGAGATATTTTAATGTTCGCACTTAACACTTACACTAAGATAAGCTTTCTACACCAGCGATATAAACATAATTTTTTGAGAATTGCACTAGCTCTAATGAGATATTTTAATTAAAAAAAAAAATAAGGCGGACGATAATGATGATACTACACTGCTGGTATATTTTAGCCCTTTATATATTATGGAATGCTGATTTGGGGGCAATAATGCAGGTTCCATATTCATTCTGCAAAAAAAAGATCGTGATTTTCAGCAAGAAATTTTTAAACATACAGGTAATTCATTCGACGTTCTTACTGTTGCTTCACAATCGTAATTCTGTTTTTTTTTCAGCTTCACGCTATATCCCGCACTAGACAGGGTAGGCAGAGGGAACGGAAGTAAAACCTAGTATTATGACACTCCGTTCCACTTCCGTACCCCACTTTCCGCCGAATTTGAGACATTGCGTGTTGAGTGGCGGAACTCAACGCCGCGCTTTGCCTTATTACCACAGCGAAGAAATGACACATTAAATATTTTAAATTGAAAATATTAAATATTTCATTTCCTCGACTGGGGATCGAACCCAGAACCTGTCGGTTACAGTCACACTATTGTGCCGCTGCGCCACGACAGGCCTGTCGTGGCCAATTCTGTTTTTTTCCAAAAGGTATTCAACGTTGTAGTAAAAACATTGACAGTCATACAATCTACTGTACTTGTGTCACTTCTCTTAACAAGAAATAAAGTAACTTGTAGTGTAGTTGTGGTAACGCCTAATTTTCGCATCCAAAAAGTTAATAAACCTTTTATAGGTCTGAGTATACGTGTCTATAATAAAAATGCGTAATGTATTCCAAGCTTGCCAATGCATCAATTAAAATTAATTGTTAAAATAATACTAACAAGCAAAGCTTATTATAATTCAAGAACATTTACAGGATAAAAGTGTATAGTAATAATATTTATAAACATGCAGGCTAGCTGCCAGCTTAAGTTATAATTTAACATTGAAAACAGTAAATATAGAGTTTCTTACCGGCTGTTTTCAGCAGAACTGCATTACGAGCCGGTAGTTATAAGTTCATTCGATGATTCCATAGGTACTTACGATAGTCTATTTTAATGAAGGATAAATCGGAACTATAAATTAACTTTATATGAGCGTAACCTAAAGAAATTTAGTAGTAATTTTTGAAAAGTTTCTATTTTTAGGACCTAACTCCAATATCATCAAATTTAATGTCTTAAATTATATTATTTTGTTACTTTAAAAAACGCGTGTACTTCTACCTAAAAGGCCGGCAACGAACTTGTAGCTCCCCTGGTGTTACACTGGGCAGTGAACTACGGTGATCACTCACCATCAGGTGACCCGTACGCTAGATGCGTAATGAGGACAGGGTCAAGTTTAATTTATTAAATTTTATTATATACTTAGAGAATGAGGGCCAAGTTCTTTTTATATTTAATTATATTGTTATAATTTGAATATAATACCTAATAAAATGTATTAAAAAGCTTTTAAATATATAAAAAATATATAAAGTATAGATTCGTCTTTCTTTTCTCTTAAATTATTCCTCAAATATATTAAATCACTCTGTCTTTACTAGCGATTTCAACATAACTTTTCTAATCACAGCTAGGAACATCACACTAACGTTACGTATATTACTCCGAAAGAGATGAAAGTTACATTTGTGAGATATTGTGACTGATAAAGTGATAAATATTAAGTACTTTTTATTCACATAAATTATTATCACATTTTTAAATGTAAATTTAGAAAAAATAAAACACTCTATACACAATGAGACTGTTGTCCAGGCTTATGGCAAGTTGTATAACTGATGGAGTTACGAATACTTTAGCTTTTTTTTCCTTTTTAAACAGCACAGTAGTGGAGTACCACGTGTTCAGATGATGTGGATGGTACATTAGTTTGTAACGCACAGCGAGGATATGTCTCTATGCAAAGCCAAAGTATTAAGCCCCTCACAGGTCATTGAGTCCCCAACGAACGGCTCTACGTTGTATGCGATGAAATAGCACGGGGTGCACCAGCTCAGAGATGAGAACAGTACTCTTTATGAGGCGGGCCCTATGAAGGACGAAACGGTGTTTTGGTGTGAAGTACTGTCTCACTCTGATGATGACTCTCAGTTTCGAGGCCAAATTGGCCATGCTTTCCTAATGAT
Source organism: Eueides isabella (assembly GCA_019049475.1). NCBI lineage: Eukaryota > Metazoa > Arthropoda > Insecta > Lepidoptera > Nymphalidae > Eueides > Eueides isabella. The sequence continues at coordinate 14,663,461 of CM032392.1, forward strand.
TACAATACTGGCAATTGCTGGAAAAGCTGAGGCTCAACATATAGATGGTAGACGCGGTCTTAAAAAGGAGTGTTCTCCAAAACAGGTGATAGGACAAATGGGTTTTTTAGTCAATAACGCGCATACTTGTGTCTGATGGGGGTTAAATTTAACCAGGTTCTTTTCACAACATACGGAGATACTCTCGGGGCATGCCTCTATGGAAGACACAAGTTGATTTCGGCACTGGTCGACGTCTTCCCGAGAAAGATCGTCTTGCACAGCCGGAATAAACAACATCCACATTGCTATCATCAGCAGAGCAATGTACGTTAGAGTCCTCCAACAAGCCATAGATATGCAGAAGAAACAGCACACAGCCTTGTGGGACACCAGCGTTCATGGACATGAAATTAGAGCAAAAACCGTCGACATCTATCTTGATTCTGCACCAAGTGACAAAGGTAGCGATCCACGCTTGCGCTCTTTCTCAAGGTTGGGACTAGGCCGATTGAGTAAGAGTGCCAAAATAGGCGCGTAAGCACTGTTGTTAACTCAAGAGTACATGAACGGAGTACTAGAGGAGAAATAGCATTTGAGCCACTCGACTTTGTCTTTGTTAGACATCCAACAAAGACAAAGCTCGCCTAACAACTTTTTGGGTGAATTTAACAAATTAAATTTTCAGGCATTGAGCTCTGATACCGCGGGATGGTCGGTGGTGTTGTTCCTCGGCCATCCATAGCCGAGTTCGATGCAAAGAGATCGCCCAGGAGATCGGCTTTCTCTTTCACCGTATAGACCAAGACATCGTTTCTTGATCGTAACGATGGAAGCGAAGGCTAGCTACAATTCCTAAGTACAGCCTTTAAGAGAGTCCAAAACTGACGAGTTCCAGACGGATAGCTATCAATTTTCTCACCAATTTTAGTGATACGTTTGGACCTTGCTCTTAATTATTAATTGGCCACTTATAGTTATTATAAAATAAGGCAACAGAGACTATCAATATTTGACGGCGCTGTGGCTTCTGTTCCAATTTAGTAGCCACGACCAAAGTTTAAATCTGCCTTTGATTGTATAGATTTTTGTTTATTTTATTTATTTATTTTAGTAATTTTATTTAAATTTTATGTGTGACGTGTTGGTAGGGGTCCCTTAAAAAAAGCTGAACGAACCCATAACCTGTCTCGTTTACAGACGCTTGTGCGTCATGACAAGCCTTAAATAGATTTGCATGATAATTCAAATGCAAAACTCCGTCTGTTACCTATAAGAATGACTACTCAGCTTCACGCTTTATCCCGCACATGGCTAGTAGACAGAGGGATAGGTTCCCTTTGTTCCCTAGGCAATTCGTCCCGTTTCCCACTTTCCAACGAATTTCAGACATTTTGAGTACAGTGGCGGAACTCAACATCATATTTTGCATTGATACCAGAGAGAAGAAATGAAAACATGAAATATTCAAATTGAAAATATTAAATATTTTATTTCCTCGAATGGGGATCAAACCCACAACTTCTTTATTTTCTGGAAATATCTAAATTAATAGTAGTAATAGGGTTTTCGTAAAGGTTTGGAAATTACCTTATGCAGGAAACTACAACAACAAATATTACTAATGCTAAATTAGTAGAAAAAACTGTATTATGATGATTCACAGAATTACAATTAAAAATTAATGAATTTTAGTTCATGATATTGAATATTGCTCTATTCACCTCTATAGCAGAAAAAATACGGTCGAAAATTACTATTATGAATAACTTAAATAGAAGTTGTTCGTTCAAGCACTGGCTTCTTTACAATACAGACTAACTGTCAGGTAATAGGACAAAATAAGCTCATTAAAAAACAGAGAGAGAGAAAGATATAGAAATATAAATAAATACATATTTTTACTATTTTTACAGTGTTATTTTATTTTTTTTTTTTTAAAAAATTGATTAATAAATTATTATTATCGAAAAACAATTCATACATACAACAGCAATTAACAACTTTAAATTTTACATTATCATGCATACAACACTCCATTGCCTATTTACAGTTCAATGTTTAAGACATGCGTGTTAAGTAATACAACTACGCCTTTTGTTTTCATACTACAACGACGGGAAATCAAAATAACTAATTTTCCCAAACGGAAATTGGGCCCACATGTGTCGCGCTTTTAGTAAAACGCTTTCCGAATGCACCACATCGTCCTCTCTCTGTAATCAATGAAAACCTTTCAGAATGTTAATATATTTGATTTTCATGATTGTTATACATTTTAAAGGAAACAATTTTAACCAGTTTAATGGCGTATATTGATATTTATACATTTTTGGAAACCCGACGACATAATAGCTCACACAGTATATAGGAAACCCACGCATAGATACCTCAACAGTGAATATCATCACCACCCTATTATCTACCGTTAGCAAATCTTTGTTCCAGAGAACCCACCACATCTACGCTGCTGAACACGTAGGGTTTCCTCAGGACAAACTCCCAGTTCCCCAACAGTGTTGTTAGAAGACCAACAAACCACCCACAGAGGCTGAGAGGCAGTCGGCACTTTCATCATATGTGAAGAGGTTACACACAGGATTGGTAATATTTTAGGAAGATCTTCTATTAAAACAATATTAAAGCCCAAAAAGAAAGTGAGCAAATTATTGAGACCAGTGAAAACTAATATTCTTTTGCGGTGTGTAGGTGTATACAAACTTGATTGTGATTTTGTGACTTATCATATGTACCTATACATACATAGGTCAAATAGAGAAGCATCGGCGTTAAGGTGAAGGAACACATCTCGGATATCAAGAGTTGGCAAATATCAAAGTCAGCAATTGTTTCATTTGAAATCTCTCTCTCTCTCTCTCTTCTCACAAAATGGTTAATATTTTGCAAAATGGTAATACATACAATTAACAAGTATACAACTATACTATAATAAAAAACATTAATTTAAAATTAATAAATATAAACACCAACAGCATTTTCTATTCACTTTTTCTATTATTTGAGCATTTCGGAACAGACAATTACTGCTAAATAATTGAGGGAAAGAAAAGTAAGATTGTAAATATAAATATAAAATACAAGAGGTACTTCTTGAAATCTTAATTAATGACAAAGTAATTAAACTATGGAGAGGATATTTGTAATAAAAACTCATGGTGATGTGGGCGTTGTGAGCAGGATAAAGGTGAAACCGCAAATAAAAGAAAGGAAATAAGCTTCCATATTATAAAATATTTGTGTATTTCTTAAAAAAAGTACATAATTACAAAGTTATTACCAAGTTCTATGTTGTTGTCGCCATATCTGAAATAAGCAAAGGAAATTATTAGCCTTACATTTTCCGCTTATACATATATATATATATATATATATATATATATATATATATATATATATATATATATATATATATATATATATATATATATATATATATATATATATATATATATATATATATATATATATATATATATATATATATATATATATATATATATATATATATATATATATATATATTCAACTCTTGTCACCAGACCGAGGAAATTAACCGATCCGATACTGTATTTTCGAAGGTCAACCGAGGTCTCCCCCTCCCACTCTTACCACTCACGACACGTTCTTCTTCATTCTCACTGTGACATCCACGCTAGTACCTACCATTCTGTGTATCTCTTCATCGTGTATGCTATCAGCTAAACTGACTCCGCATATCCGACAAAGAGATCGTATCTCTACAGTATTCATCTTTCTTACATTCTTCTTCTGTAATACCCACGTTTCGATGCCGTATAACAGTGTCGGTATCAACACTGTATTGTGTACGGCCAAAAGCGCAGCTATGCTAACGTTTCGCCGTCTCAACAATGCAGCTAAGGCCCTGTTAGCTCTGTTACCGGCAGCAATACACCTTTTCACATCCATTTCATATCTTAAAATTTTTCAGTTATTGACTGCGTTAGACACCCTTATGCATTTTAATAAAAAATAAAAATAATAATATTATAAACATAATATCACCTTACGTTTTCATTGTATGGTGATTGTATAAAATCCTGGAAATGCATTGATGAGCAAAGCTAAAAATATTGTCGCAGCAACTTGGAGCACTGTCTTTTGGGCACTGAAATAAAGCCGGATGTATTAGACACTCAGGTTCACGCTTTATCTCTTTACTTATATATAACTTGGGAACATGTTAAGACGAGTCAGAGCGAGGAAATTGAAAATATTTAATTTCCTCTAAACGGGTTCTAAATCATAACCTGCTGCGTTGACAGTCGCACGTTTGTACCGTCTTCTCCACGACAGGCTCGAAGCCTGGCTCAGGGCGCAGAGGCGTTTAAAGTATTGATACTTTATACTAATATTTGATCATTTATGTCTTTGTTTTTTTTTATATCACGGCGGTCGAGACTCGACATCTGTACTAACTGTTAGATAAAAAAAATACTACCCCAGTGAGATTCGAACGTTCGAATGATTCGCTGTTGGAATTAGTAACGTAGTAATTTATCATTATAAATTAATTTAGTGAATTAAATGAATTGATACATATTTAGCTAAATACACTTTTTTCTCAAAGCTATAAAATAAGGAAATATTTACCTTGCATTGTTGTGTAGTGGGTCAACCTAGAATAAAAAAATATGTTTTATGAAAATACGGGTATAGTCGTGTACAGTAAGGTATTTTAATTCAGATATGTAGTGTGCTGTTAACTTATTTTGTTCAATATTAAAGCGAAAAAACGAGAGTATTCGTTTAGATGTTTTGTGAACATTCCGCCTATTTCCAAAAAACATTTAATAACTAAAACCAAAAAAACTTTATGCAATTGATATTTTTAAATATAAACATTCTCAAAAATGGAAACCTGAAAAAAAATACATAATATTTCATCATTTTTTTTTTTTTCTTAATGATTTTTTTTACACTCATCACTAATAAAGTAATAAGTCATGTAAAATTATTATTTATAATAAATATATGCAAATCATGTTAAGAGACTCTAAATTTTACAATATGAATTTCATTAAAATATCAATATCATAACTTACAGCAGTTACTGTAGAAAATTTCCATTCTGATTCAGATCCTATTCTTGGACCTAGATTTGGAAGGTTCTGTAATAAGTAATAACAATTTTATATAAAAGAATCAACATATCTATATATATAAATAGAATAAAAAAAAATAAAAAAAACCGACAATATAACATTCAAACTTCTACAATCTAACTTGTCTTTTTTAGTATTATGATGCTGTCGGGAGATTTATTTTTTTTAAGATCTTTTTTTTATTTCTCTCACTTTTTTCATAATAAAGGTAAACTTTTGAAATACTAAAATAAACTACTAAATATTAAAACTGTCGGGCAAATAGTAAGAACGGTTTTTTATTTTTAAATATTAAATATGAGGCCTGTCGCGGCGTAGCGGCGCAAGCGCAGTAAACGATAGGTTGTGGATTCGATCCCAACTTGAGGGAAAAAAAAATATTTTCAAATTAAATATTTAATATTTTCATTTCTTCGCTCTTGTAACACGGCAAAGCGCGATGTTGCGTTCCACCACTAAACGCAATGCCCTAAATTCTGCGTTACGTGAACCGGACAGAGCAAGAAGATAAAAAAAAATCTACAAAATACGGATTTCATAGAATTGAACTATCATTATTATTAATTTGTTAATTATTAAACTTTGTTATAAAGATACTTTTTGTCATCATTTAAAAATAATATATTTTTATCAACCTGAAAGTCATTCGAAATACTTACGCCAGATATTGTAGGACTTGCGTCTGTCGCCATAGTTTCAATCGTTGCGAAAGTTTCATATGGAATCTGTATTTAACCAAAATAAAATATTTTATCTCATCGCATTTCTTATACGATTCTTATTTATAGCTATTTATAAAATTGTATGGCTTTTCAGATTTGACTAGATCATATATAAAATTAGAAAAGACAATATCGAGATTACTCTTCGCAAAGCTCGCATTTGTTATTTTTAACTCAAATCAACATTAATTCTAGAAAGCTTTAAATTAAATTAAATTAACACGCCTTAGAAAAGACATTCTCCAGGTTATTTCAAATGTATCATTGTCACTCATAATAATATGATGTAAGCTTTAATAATAATAATATGACTGTGACATGATGACGTCAGTAACAGAAATAATAAAATGATACGTACTGTAGTACCTTCCATTCCATGTCTCGTCTCATTTTCCAAAGTTCTGTTGCTGTTACTTGGAAGCTATAACAATATTAACATTATAAATTAAAAAATATCTTTAAAACTATTTTAATTTCATCGCATTTTTTTACATGTAAGTTGATGCTGGATACTTCTACAACACCTATTGTGGAATTTCATGTTTTATTTACAGATCATTTGCTTGTGTGAAGTGTTAGTACCAGACTATGGTACGAGTAGTTCTCTTATACCTATTGATGCCCAGATTTTTTTGAAGGCTAATCAGCTTATGTTATGGCCGTAAATTAACACCCAGGTATGATTTCGCTATATGTATGGTTAGCAACGATAAGAGGTAAACTAAGGAAAATGGATGAAGATAAGAGGATGATAAAATTCCTTATGTGTAGCTAGCTATAACAAGTGTAACACACTTAACAACTAATAAGAGTCCTTCAGAATTATTAATGAAAAGACGCCTCCTTATTTTATTAGATAAGACTTGAGAAACTTTTCACCCACAAAAATTTCGTTTCCGATGATCACACATGCAAAAGATAAAATTAAATTTGTTCATCCTAAAAGCCAGTTAAGTCTGATGGCCCATTTAATACTTAAATATTCGGTTCTACTTTTTTTTTAGATTAAAGAACTTTATTATCAACAAAGATCTTACATTGTCACTTATGTGATAACAATTAATAAAAGTATTCACTAACAATTAATCGTCGTAGCCATTTTATGTACTATTATTACAATTTACAATAATCAAAAATGTTTTAATAATAATTCACAAGCAAAACAAAAACAACAAAACAACAAAACAAATACACTTAATTTTTTAGCTTGTACCACCTCATACATCCAATACATTTTGTATTTATATTACATATAATATGTATATAACATACAGGAAGGTCAAGCGATATAAATCTTATATGCCAATCGTTCATCATTCACTCGATCAACGTGTACAAAATTACCTAAGTACACCCAAGCAAGTGAGTACCGCCACTCAACACACAATAACTTGATAATTCGGCGAAACGCCTTTAATACTTACTTCAGTAGTTGATGGGCTGGTGTCAGAAGGATTGGTTGTTGCATAAGTTGTAAAGTATGATGTAGGATGTGTAGTATCATTTTTTTTGGGATCTGTTGTAGCATCTTTTATAGGATTTTTTGTAGTTTCTGATGTAGGATCTGTTGTAGGATCTGTTTTAGGATCTGTTGTAAGATCTGTCGTAGTATCAGTTTTATGATCTGTCGCAGGATCTGTTGAAGTATCTGCAATGGGATCTGTTGTAGGGTCCGATGTAGGATCTGTTGTAGGATCTATAGTGGGGTCTGTTGTAGAATCTGTTGTAAGATCTGTCGTAGGATCTGTCGTAGGATCTGTTGTAGAATCAGTAGTCATTGAGGACGTTCCACATGTAATCTGTATTTAACCAAAATATAATACTTTAGTATCTAATTAAATAGTTTTATATAATTAGAAATATATTGTCCTTATAATAATAAATAAATATAGTAATAAATAAATGTAATAATAACATTTTTTGAACGTGGACGCAACGTAATTGGCTGAAGGTGATAATTGTGCGCTAATCAAGCACAAGGCCTGCTTCGTTCAAACAATTTTTATACGCTTTTTAAATTTAAATTTAGTAATTATTATTATATTTAGTAAATTTAGTAATACAAGCTTTTTTTCATCTTATTCAACAAGCAAACAAGAGAATTTGTACCTATACCGAATTAAACCTTGTGTATTTGTTATATTTCTTAATTTTTTTGAGTTTCAATTAAAATACTCATTATTTATAAATCCAAAGAATTTGTAAACAAGATAAATCTAGCATAAATTAGGTATTTATCAGTCATTTTATATCCTGTATAGTAATTAAAACAACAAAAGTTAACAAACACATTTTTACATTTAATAAGAGGAAACGCAGTATAGGGAAGCCCAGCTACATGTGTAACTATTGATAATAATTTAAAAATATTTCCTTTTAGGCGTAATAACTCGAATAAACTAACAACTATTAACATAAAAATAAAATTAAATGTATAATATATATATATATATATATATATATATATATATATATATATATATATATATATATATATATATATATATATATATATATATATATATATATATATATATATATATATATATATATATATATATATATAGATATAGATATATTGCACCAAATATACCATACAATACATTTTTTTCCACAAACCAGAATTCCAGCAAACAAAGACCCTGGTGTAGGCTATATATAGCTACCCTTAATACCAGATCGTTAAAAACCCACGAATCACGTTTAGAATTGGAAAGTGCATTGGAGGCCGTGAACTGGGATATTATAGGATTGAGTGAAGTGCGGAGAGCAAATGAGAATTTGAAGTGTATGATGATTACATATTATACTACAAGAATATAACAGCTGGCCTTTATTTTTGGAGTGGAATTTATAATAAAAAAATACCTAAAAGACAACGTAATAGAATTTCATGGAGTATCAGATAGAATAGTAATTTTGAATATAACTCTACCTGGGTACAGACAACCAATATCAATAGTACAGGTTTATGCTCCAACTGAAATCGCCAAAGAAGAAGTAAAGAACAATTTTTATAACCATCTTAACAAGGTGATACCAAACCTTAACAGAATTATAATTCTAATGGGTGATTTTAATGCTCAACTAGGAAAAAGGAGATTGAATGAAGACAGAGTACTAGGTCCATAGGAAAAAGAAACAACAACGGTGAAAGGCTGATAAACTTTGTGTTGGAGAGTAACCTATCTATTATGCATAGCTACTACAATAAAAAATCAAACAGGAAATGTACTTAGGCTTCACCCAATGGAAAAATAAGAAATGAAATAGACTACATTCTTACTAACAAACCAAGACTCTTCTCAAATGTAGATATTATTAACAAATTTAATTACAGATCAGATCACAGATTACTTCGAGGGCAACTATATAGAAAATAACCAAAAAGATCTAGAAAAACCATTCGGCTCACAAAGCATCCAATATCTTTACCACTTTTAAACAATTATTTAGACTATTTACAAGTAGACAAGATAAAAAATCTCAAAAATATTCAACAGAAATATGATGCCTTTGAAAAACAACTTAAAGAAATGGAAATGAAGATAAGAAGAAATAAAGTAAAGAAAAATAAGCTAGGTCCAGAGGCCAGAAAGCTGATCATGGAAAGGAATATTATGTTGGAAGACAGAAAAAACAATAAACATGACATTGGAAGACTAAGTAAAAGAATAAATTTGGAAATACACAAACATAGAGAAAAAACAAGTAGTGACATATTAACTTACTATATAGAGAAAACTGGTGGAGTTAAAAAAGCGCAATTAGAATTAAGGGAAATCTCAAACTGGATCAGTAATATGAAACATCAAAAGAACATGAAATACAACTAATAGAACTGAAATATTACAAGTAGCAACCGACTTTTATCATCTATGGAAACACTTATAAGGAAGAGATCCCGTGTATACTGAGAGAAGATGTCCATAAAGCCATCAAATCGCAAAAAAAAGGGAAAGCTCCTGGGGAGGATAGCATATCCAATGAACTACTAATAGGATCATGTGATGGCATCATTGATATTATTACTCAGTTATTTAACAATGTCCTACAGAAGGAATATATACCTCACCAATGGACCACGTCAACTATTATACTTCTACATAAAAAAGGAAGAAAAGATGATATAGGCAACTACAGACCCGTCAGCCTTATGTCATACGTATATAAAATATTCTCAAAGATACTTTTAGACCGCTTAACAAATATTTTGGATGAAAACCAACCTAGAGAACAGGCAGGATTTCGCAGGGATTTTTTAACAATAGACCATGTACATACGATAAAACAAATTATTCAAAAATGTAACTTTCTTTCTTTCTTAGCTCCACGCTGTATCCCGTACGAGGCAGGGTAGGCAGAGGGAACATGGGAACCTAGTGATATGACACTCCGTTCCACTTCCTGAAAATATTAAATATTTCATTTCTTCGACCGGAGATCGAACCCAGAACCTATCGGTTACAGTCTCACGCTTGTGCCGCTGCGTTATAATCAAAATATTCTTTATTCAATTAGGCCATTAAAAGCACTTTGAATTGTCAAGTTACATTGAAGTGTCTGTAGTGTCAGTCCTACAGAAAGCTACCACCGGCTCAGAAGGCGGATCTCCTGAGAAGAGCCGGCAAGAGACTCAACAGTTGCTCTTTTCAAAATATCAATTAAAGTAGATATATAACATAGTTAGCTTTCCGTTCCTTCTACCAACAGTATTTAATCCCACACATTTTTATCATGGTAATATGCTTGAATTTAATAATATGCTTTTCGTAACAATATATATTTATTTTAAAAAAGAAACCCTTACAAACTAATCTGATAGACAATAATCACCTTCGTAAAGGTGAGGGAACGTCAATAACGTGAAAAAGTTGCTGCTTATCTGGAAGATAAGGCTACCCGGTACTATATCAGCCAGTGGTACAACCAGCCCTAAAAGTCTTATAACACGCCACCTACAATTATTTAACTTTTTATAAATTATAATCAAATTACATAATAATTCAATAGCTGTTTACGATTTTTACGGGAATAAAATTATATGAGGCTGTTATTGATATAAGATAATAACCAATTAAATAAAATTTCAAGGCAATTTTATCATTATATTTCATACCCAGAGTTATTTGAGTACGTTATCTGTAGGAAAATAAAGATGTTTTTTAAATGTTAATCCAGACATAGGAAAAATATAATATTTATTTAGAAAACGTATAAAAATTTGAACGTAGAGTAATTTAAAGGCGGGCCTCTTGCATGTCGTCCAAAAGGCACGGGTTTCACAAGGGTTTTTATTTTTCGTATTATTTAAATAAGTAATATACTTTTTTTTAGCTTCATGCTGTATCCCGCATGAGGCAGGGTAGGCAGGGGGAACCCGGGAACCTAGTGTTAAGACACTCCGTTCCACTTCCATTCCCCACTTTCTGCATGATTGAATTTGAGGCATTGCGTATTTGTTATTATTACAAGAGCGAAGAAATGAATCATTAAATATTTAAATTGAAAATATTAGATATTTCATTTCGCCGACTGGGGATCGAACCCAGAAATATAAGAGTACAAAAGGATATCGCAAGAGCCCTGTGCCTTTTTTCTAAGTCTAAGACTCACTCAGAAATCACTATATTACAACTATGAGTAATCGCCAAAAAGTATTTTTTATTTCTAAAAAAAAATATTTTTCACGAACGACAATATATAATTTTTAATATATAATACAAAAACTTAGTAATAACTTCTCACCAATAGAACTATAAAGAAGATAGCGATTAAATTCATTTTAAATTTAACTTGTGTTCACCACACGATTAAAATGAGACTGCCCAATACTGCGCTTCACTTATTATTTTTATATTATTTGTTAACATCCTAATCTGCTTTATTTTAACTATAATTTGAGGAAAATTGAAGCGGAAGTCTATATACAAATATATGAGTTAATAATATTTTAATTAATATCTTAATGGTCGTCGTAGATTCTCTCCGTCATTACGTACATCTAAATATAAACTATAATTGTGGGCTCGATTCCCACACGGGGTATAAATTATATAAAAATATTTTCAATTATATAACAATATTTTTATAAAATATAATTAATATTTTCTTTTCTTCACAGTAGTAACACAAAACCTGACCTCTGTCAATATTGAATGAAGCTTCCCAAAATATAGAAATGAAAACTAAATTTTTTTTACTATGGAAAAGACGGCAAACGAGCATACGGGTCGCCTGATGGTAAGTGATCACCGTCGCCTACGGCCCCGAGTAACTCCAGAGGAGCTACAGGAGCGTTGCCGTCCTTTAAGGTGGACGGGCACCGGGGCCCGGCATTACCTAATGGAAACGCAGTGGCCAAAGCCACTACTTAACGCCGGTCTTGAATGCCGGTGGTGGTAATAATCCGCTCGAGTCTGCTCATGCGTGTTGCCATTACTGGCAACTTGACTCTACCACACGCACTTTAGTCGCCTCTTACGACACCATCAGTACCAGGGTGATCCTATTCTAAGCCGGAATCACACGGCTAAGCCGGAATCACACGGCTAAGCCGGAATCACACGGCTAAGCCGGAATCACACGGCTAAGCCGGAATCACTCGGCTAAGCCGGAATCACACGGCTAAGCCGGAATCACACGGCTAAAATCTAGTTAACTGTTTTTGAGGTTAACACGTACAAAAGCACAGACAAACAGATAAAGAGAAAAAAAAACACTGTTTTGGACCCTACTACATAAATAAACTCCATCTATATTGTTTTTAATATATCTTCCATGTTTTGGCAGTGATCAGTTACGGATGAATTAAATTCTATATATACTCTATTCTTTACAACATGAAATATCTGAAATTCAGAGGAAAGTAGGGAACAGAAAAAGTGACCATTAAACAAATGTTAAACACTAAGTTCACCACTGAACAAACAGCGTCAAAAGTTCGGAAAACAGACTATCAAACATTTAAGCTTTAACTACCTTACCAAATAAACGAATTATAGCTTTAAGCTGAAAAAACGAAACCAACTTACTTTAAAATGTAAAATAGAAAATCACAGTTATTTGTATAAATTTTAAGAAATAAAATCTCAACTTTCTCGGATAGTTTGATCTATACTTTGCCAGTAAACATGTAAACGCTTGTATCTTTGGTAGCTTTAATTTGTAAGCTTAATTTTTCTGTGCTCTAAGTGCAGACTAGAATATTTGTTAAATATTTAAATTTGGTACCACCGTGAAAGATTTAAAGATTCCGTTTTTTTTTTGAGATACAGAACCGTTAAAATATGTTTTTATATTGCTGCCTCCATCATCGGAACAACTGCATTTAAGCTACAATGGTGTAGAATGTGTTTAAAGTTACAAATTACTCATATATAAGTCTAAACTCGAGAAGTTTACATATGTAGATCCTAGCTTCATCATTATACCGCTTTCATTATATTATTTATTTATTTAAATCAAGGCTGAAGACTGTAAAGGCCAGGTTAAGGGTTCATTCCACTCGAGAAAAGAAGAAAAGAAATATGAGAAAAAACAGAATATATTTTGAAGGCATATAATGATATATATGGGTGATATTGATTTATAAACGTATCTAAGAATGAAATCGGTAACAAATACTCTAGCTATCTCTTCGACCTTTTTATGAACTACAAGATAAGCTTTAGCATAATTAGTGAATTGACACTGCAAAGTTAATATGTACGAATTATTTTCATTTTCCCTTTCTAACGAATTAACGATATCTAATATTCCTTCTTCCCCAGACCTTTGAGTTAATTACACGTGTGTAATTAATTAATTATATTTCGTCTAAAATATTTAATTCCTCTCTTTCTTTCAAATAATCAGTATGACTTTAGAAAGGGTAAATCAACTGTTCATGCTGTTTTAGATTTAACTACTTCTATCGTAAAAGGCTTAAAAGCTAAACAGAAAATTATCAGAATCTTCTTAGATCTATCTAAAACGTTTGATACTGTGTACATCCCGAAGCTTTTGGATAGATTGAATAGTATGGGCGTAAGAGGCATAGTGAATGATATTTTTCGGACTGCTTAACTGATCGCTCTCAATGCGTTATAATAGATAATGTTATAAGTTCAAAAGAAATTCTAAATATTGGCGTTCCTCAAAAAAGTGTCCTAGGCCCTTCTTTGTTCCTTATTTACGTTAACAAACTATCTAACTTAGCTTTACCAAACTGTAAAATAGTATCATATACTGATGATACAGCCTTTCTTTTACATGGAAAATTCTGGACTAAAAAATTGTCAAACAGGTGTATGTCTCGATGAAACACTTACCTGAAGAAAACATTAACGTAATGTGTAACAGAATCAGGAAACCAATCTATGTATTTAAAAGTTTAAGATCTATTTTTGATTTTTCTTGCTTAAAAACTATATACTATGCCCTTGTACAATATATAATGTCGTATTGTATTATTGTTTGGGGAGGTATAGGTAAAAATAAACTGCTACGATTAGAACAGGTTCAGAAATCAATCAATCAATCATCAATCATATATCGAGCAACAAGTATCCTTTCAGTAAGAAAATTATTTATACATAACACCACTCAACGTAAACACTCGCAAACACCTTACAATAAACATCTAATTAATGGTAAACGCAGATCTGACTTGGTTTGTAAGATTCTCCATTGTAGGTTGACGCTTAGCAAACAACATTATGAGTACTTAGCTCCTAATTTATGTAATAAAATTAATATAGATCTCAACATATATCGTCTTTGAGTTTGCGAGCATATTATTTCAAACTGGCTTCAAGGTATGACATACGAAAAAACTGAAAATTTGCTCTTGTAAGTCGTATCTACACACACATGAATTGACACATACATACACGCGCGCACCTACTACCTAGCAACGCACCTAGTCTAAATTAAAATGTACTTTTAGTTTATATTTGGTACCTTCAATGATATCCAAGCTAAGGTCAGAGTTCTTTTTGCTCGGCCTCCCCAAGCCCGGTGACGCTGTAGAGGCTAATAGAGCCAACTGCATACTACACATTCGAAAAACGAAACAAAAACGTAGGTTATATTGTGGTTAGTGTTTCTATTGTTTCTTTTCTTTGTTTTTTTTTTCATTTTAGAAATTATTTTGTAAAATTGCTGGAGAAGGGCGTTAATGATTACAACACAGTTTTCAAATAATGTTTTCTGTATCGAACTTGTGTATATAGAACTTAATTCTTTTAGTATCAATAAAAACATTTTATTTCTATTCATTTCACTTCGCTTTGCTTCACTTCGCTTTCGTTCGTTTCGCTTCACTTCGTTTCTCTTCGCTTCGCTTCACTTCACTTCACTTCACTTCATTTTATTTTATATCTATCTCTGGTCTGCTTCTCATGGTGCGTAGCCACTGCTAGGCAACTTAACACTATGTTCACAAATTCTTTCTGCCTACCCTGCCAAGTATAACAATAATTTTTGTTATACTAAAAACATTTTTTTCATGACCAGACCCATATATAAAATCATTGTTGTCTTATTTTTAATAGCTCATACATTTCAAATCGTATTCTTTTACTGAATCTAGTTCTGAGTTTAGATTTTTTCTGGAGTTTAGTTTTTTAACAAAAATAATTCTCTTACTTTTCTCTTTGCACAACAAGTTTTCTTTTATCACATATAACTTCTATAAATCGTTATTCAGAAAAGTCTTTCATATGTCTCCTCACAACATTAGATTGATAAGATCTCGAGTCAGTGGGAATCATATTAACATTATTAACCGTAGAATCAGTATTACTATTAATGTGACTGCTTGCTCTTCTCATACAAGTATTGCTCTTCTCATATATAGTCTTTCATACATGTCGTTCAAATCTTCCGATGAGAGTGATGAGATATTCGCGGCAGAGTGTCATGTACGGAGCATTGTTAGAACCTCTTACATATTCCACAATAAAGTCTATTCTCAGTTCGTTTGTTAATATTTGTGTTTAGTCCTTTATGTAAATTTTTAAGTAAATATATTAAGTATAATAAAATAAAATTGTAAGATAACATTATTGTAAAATATTTTCTACTACTAACCGTCTACGTTTACATTTTGTATAAATGTATTATTTTGTTTTACGTGATCGCAATATTATATGTGGATCATCTTTTTACATGCATTGTTTATCGTTTAATTTTTTTATTTCTAGTTTTTCTACTTTTTTTATCGTTTAATTTTTTTATTTCTAGTTTTTTTTACTTTTTACCGTACAATCTCCTTCGTGTGTTCTCCATTCAACGTGATACTGGCAAAGTGATTCTGTGCTCAACTGGCACACCCGGATCGCCATAACGAAAAAACTGAACTGAATTGAGTATCGTATATTATTATTTTACCATAATATTCTTTAATACCCATGAACTATTACACTTCAGATCACTCATAACAGATAATAAATTTAATGCTGTTTTTAAATATATCCTTTGTAGATGGAGTCTGTAACGAGAGAACAGATAAGTCCTTATGGTTTATATCTTACAACGTAAGGACAAGTAACGGTGTGTAAGGAGACCCTTATGTTATGCAATGTTATTAATGTTTCTTCATTTGATTGATTTTTTTCTCCATCTTTGTCACAAATTTGTAGTAATAATTTCATTATCTTTAAATAACGTCGCCTATTAATAGCCAATTAATCCGAATTCCTTTCCTTATAAAATGGTGAATCCCACGATTTGCGGTTGGGATATTCCTCGCTAAAAGTATAATGTTCTGTGCGGTCAATCATAACTTATCTTACGATATATTATGGAAAAAACTTGAAACAATTAATGTACCACCAGAACTTACCAGTATTTTAAAATATTGGTATGGAAATCAGGTCAATTATGTTTGATGGGCGGGTGTTTTGTCACAATCGTATGGATTGGAGTGCGGAGTAAGGCAGGGAGGATTGAGTTCACCAACGCTTTTCAATCTTTATGTAGATCAGTTGCTTGAGGAGCTCAGTAGCACCAAGGTTGGCTGTTACATCAACGGAATTTACATAAATAACATAAGCTACGCCGACGACATGGTGCTATTGAGTGCTTCAATCTGTGGCTTAAGAAAGCTGTTAAGCTTGTGTGAGTCTTATGCTCATACACATGGATTGACATATAATGCCAAAAAAAGCGTCGTGATGGTCTTTGAGGCTGAGGGTAAAACGCCAAATTTTGTCCCACAAATTTCCTTAAACGGAAAAGACCTTATAAGAGTTGACAAATTTAAATATCTAGGACACATGTTGACTCCCGACCTCAAAGACGATACAGATATTGAAAGAGAAATTAGAGTCTTGTCAGTTAGGGCAAATATGTTGGCCCGACGATTTGCACGTTGTACTGATGAAGTAAAAGTCACTTTGTTCAAAGCTTATTGTACAAGTTTCTACACGTGCAGTTTGTGGGCTAGGTATTCGCGGAAATCGTATAATGCCTTACGCGTGTAATATAACAATTCTTTCAACACAGGAATAACACAGATATGAGTCGTGTCGGTTGAAATGTTTAATTTTAAGTTTTTAATGCCACTAACACTTAAAAAATTAAGTCTGTAATACTAACAAATTGAGTCTTAGTTACTTTTAATAAAGATTATTATTATTAT
The DNA here is from genome assembly GCA_019049475.1 of Eueides isabella. NCBI lineage: Eukaryota > Metazoa > Arthropoda > Insecta > Lepidoptera > Nymphalidae > Eueides > Eueides isabella. The sequence continues at coordinate 14,680,932 of CM032392.1, forward strand.
ATTATTATTATATTATTATTAGGGGTAGTATTTAACGCGACCGATCTATGGGTATTATAGTGAAAAATTTATCAAATTGTGGCCACAAACCAAACACTGCTTTTTAGGCTGACCTTCAAGGCAGGTAACGCGACGTCGTGGGAAGCTGGTGGATTAAGAAACCTATGTCCAACAGTGGGCGTGGGTGATGATGATGGCAAAAAGATTTTTTTTTCATTAATGACTTCAACATTATGTCTACATAGCGCAGGGGTCTAACGTATCGCTGTAAACGACAGGTTGTGCGTTCATTTAAAATTCAGTAAAATGAAACATTTATTATTTTCATTTCTTAGCTCTGGTAACAAACCACGGCGTTGAGTGGATAACGAAAACGAAGTGTCTTAATCAAGGGCTCAAGTACCTTCTGTCTGCCTTGCCTATAATAAAATTAGATTGTCGCCATATTGTAAATCTATCTATGGAACAATACAATTATATTTGATACAACACAACAACATACATACACAACACTTTGATGAAATTCACTCACTCAACTTCACACTGTATTCCGCACATGACTGGCATAGGCAGTGGGAATTTGGGAACCTAGTGTTAAGACACTCCGATTCGTTCCCCACTTTTCGCCGAATTGAGAAAGTGGGGAACGGAAGTGGAATAGAGTGTCTTAACACTAGGTTCCCTCTGTCTACCCTGCCATGTGCAGGATATAGTGTTAAATCGATTGATTGATTGAAAATATTTAATATATTATTTCTTCGAGTAAGTATCGAACCCATAACCTGTCGCGATTACAATCATATACTTATTTCACTGCACCACGACAGGCCTCAAATGACAAAACAACACTCCTCCCACTGGGTTATATGAACACTTTGAAACTGTATTAGAAGAAGTACTTGTAAAATTATCTGGATCTAAGAAATCTATAGTTGTATGTGGTGATTTTAATATTAACTTACTAGAGAACTCCACCACTTGTACTAGATTCAGGTCTTTACTAAGTTCATATAACCTAGTTAACTTATTTCATGAGCCAACAAGAATAACTATTTGTACCGCCACTTGTATTGATAATATTTTTACAAACTCTTTACCAAGAGAAAAATCAATAATTAATATGTTAAGCTCAGATCATTGCGGTCAGTTGGCTTCTTTTTACTTTGGAAAAAATAAAATATGTAAACAAAACAAAATTGTTTGTGTACCGATGACAACTGGTCGTATAGAAAAGTTTAGAAGTAATACAATAGAAAAACTCCAATACGTACAATTTACTGATAAACCCATTATATGGGATTTTTTTTTAATGTTATAAAAAATGAGTTTAATGCGGTATTTACTTCTAAAACAGTAAAATCCAGGAGTTTCTTATCATTTAATGATTGGGCGACTGTGGGAATTCATAAGAGTAGACAAAGGTTATATGAACTTTATAATGAAAAAGCGTATAACCACAGTAAATCATTTATTAATTACGTCCGAAACTATTCAAAATTGTTTAAATAAGTATGTTCCATGGCAAAATCTTTATATATAAGAAACAAAATAAAAAAATCCTCTGACAAAATTAAAATGACATGGAACATAATAAATTGTGAAACTGGAAATACAAAAAAATGCAATTATGAATTTAAATTAAAAACTGACAATGGTGTAACCAGCTGTGATCAAGAAGTTGCTAGTGTTTTTGAAAAATTTTTTGCAGATATTCCAGTTTCCACAACTGTCGCTGAATCATTGCTGAAGGAGTGCGTCGACAAATGTAATATAGACTTTAAATTTCACTCAATCAACTCTAGAGACATTGTTAAACCATTTAAGACCACAGATATCAAGAAAACATCAGATTTATGGGGTATTTCTGTCAAATTGATTAGTTTTATAATAGACGCTGTTGCTCCTCATCTTGCTGATATATTTAATAATTGTATAGAGTATGGTGTGTTTCCTGACCTAATGAAATTTAGTAAAATCATACCTATATTTAAATCGGGTAGTACATCCGATCCTAACAATTTTAGACCTATATCGGTACTACCATCATTTAGTAAAATTTTTGAAAAAAATATTTTGAATCAAATATTAATACATTTTAATTACCATAAACTCTTGCACAATAAACAGTATGGTTTTACTAAGGGTCGCTCTACTACCGATGCTGGTATAGCTCTCTTAAAGAGTATTTATGAGGCATGGGAAGGATCGCAGGATGCTCTTGGCATTTTTTGTGACTTGTCGAAGGCATTTGATTGCGTGCAGCACTCGACATTGGTCATGAAGCTACACCATTACGGCATAAGAGGACGTGCACTCGATCTTTTGACTTCTTATTTAACTAATAGGATTCAGAAGGTTGATGTGAATGGTAAAAAATCTCCTGGTTTTTCAATCGGTATGGGGGTCCCACAGGGGTCTATTCTTGGTCCTTTTCTCTTTTTAATATATATAAATGACCTACCATATTTAGTTGAAAGGATCCATGAGATAGTATTGTTTGCAGATGATACATCGCTAATTTTTAAAATGAAAAGAAGACAAAAAATATATGACGATGTAAACAATGCTCTTTCAAAATTAGTACATTGGTTTAGTGCAAATAATTTACTTTTGAATAGTAAAAAAACCAAATGTGTTATATTCCGAACACCCAACACGAAAATTGTGAAAGCCGATGTACATTTGAATGGTGAAGCCGTGGATCCTGTTGATTCAACGGTATTTCTCGGGATCACCATTGACTCTAAATTACAGTGGGGACCTCATATCGATGGATTGGCGAATAGACTTAGCTCAGCAGCCTTTGCGGTTAAAAAAATCAGAACATTAACAGACGTGGAAACGGCTCGCCTCGTTTATTTTAGCTACTTTCACAGTATTATGTCCTACGGCATCTTACTCTGGAGTAATGCAGCTGGTATTCAATCAATTTTCGTCTTGCAGAAGCGAGCTATTCGTGCAATCTATAAATTAGGCCCTAAAGATTCTTTAAGGGAAAAATTTAAAGAAATCAATATAATGACCGTTGCATCGCAATACATTTTTGAAAATATTATGTATGTTAAGAAAAATATTAATGAATTTACCAAGATAAGGGATATACATAATATTAATACTAGAAATAAGTTTAATCTTAGTGCACTTGTAACTCGATTGAATCGAGTCCGTAATTCTTTTATGGGTCAGGGTGTACGCTTTTACAATAGGATCCCAGAAAACGTCCGAGAATTTTCTATTTCACAATTTAAAAAGGTTGTGAAAAGACGTTTGTGTGTTAAAGGTTATTACCAAATTAACGATTTCATAAATGATAACACGCCTTGGGAATAAAATGCTCGCTCCAGGCTATTTCAAATGTATCATTGTCACAATTGATTATATGATGTAAAAGTTGATTAAAAAAAAAAAAAAGACATGTCCCGCTGAGTTTCTTTCGCCGGTTCTTCTCAGGTCTGAGGCAGTAACTTTGGTGAACTGGTGGTAAATTGTTTGACGTTCAAAAAACGAAGCTTGTAACTTCTTATTTTGAATAAAAATATTTGAATTTGAATTTGAATTTGAAACACGATTATATTTGATAGATAAGAATTAAATTATCAACATAAAATATATTTTATTATTTCGAAAACCAAATATTCTTATAGAAATCACGTTAATATAACTCAACTATAACTAATTTTGTGATCAGAGTATTAAATGTTTGTCCTGTTATCTTCTTTTGTTTTTTGTCCTGTTATCCTCTAGTGTAATCTTTTATAAGTACGCTTTATTTTCAGTGTATAAATTATAAAATCATGTAGTTCAAATAGACGAAGGCTCTTATATTTACGTTACATCGTAGTTTTTTTACATTTTTTTTACATACCAATGAAAAAAACATTATTTGTTTCTAATGCTTTAGCTAGACCGTTATAATTATTCATCAGATTTTTCAGACCTTCAATCTGTATTTGTCAATAGAAAATGTTTATGTATATCACGCTCAACAATTTTTGTTAAAGCAGCATTAATTTTTTTTCATTACATCATTATTCTATTATTTTCATTAGGTTTTAAATCAGGTATGATTTGTGGTCAGTCTTCAATATCAAAAAAGCTCTTATCCTAGCCAAACCTAAAGGCTATACAAGAAAAAAGAATAATTAAAAAATCCAGTAGTTCAAAATGAAACAAAAACAGATAAACAGACAAACAGTCAATATTTTGATATATCCAAATAATAATAATAAAAGTTCGCTTATAATACATACATTAAAGATAAAAATATGTATCTCTTATAATAGATATTAATTGTGTATAAAAAAGGGTACGGGCCAAGTATCTCTAGTTTAATAGAATAAACCACAATCTATCGTGTTTGGATTCGTACTCCTGTACCTTATCTCTATGCCATTGTATTATTTTTAAAATGGAAAATTCCGTTTATTACCGTTAAAAATGATGTCCATTAATCACTGCGATATGCCAAACTTCAAAATCAAAATTTACAATAGCTTCATAGGCGCGTTATCTAAGCGAATCACTGACAAACGAAATAAATATATACATATGCTGAAATTTATCATAGCAGAACTTCCTTCCTGTATTTCATGGAAACATCTAAAATATTAATTGATAATTCTTGAGTTTCGGACACAACCTAATGTAGGAAAATACTGCAACTAATATTACTAACACTAATTAAATTGCGTATAAAACAAAATAATAATAATATGACAATTCGACGTATTATTCATAAAAAATAATATTATTGAAATTAATGAATTTTAGTATAAAATATGAAACATTGCTCTTTAGATATATTTATGTGACAGCACAAAAAAACTATTCACGAAGATGATCAAAGAAGTTGTTTGGGACGTCATTGAAATACTAAAAACATCAATGTAATGAATATTTTATTTTGGATTTTTAAGCGAAACGGCTGTGGGTTCGATCTCCACTCGACGAAGTGAAATACCACTCTGCACACAATGCCTTAATGTAAAAAAAACTATAAAAGATTATTTTCGCATAGGGCATTTATAAAAAAACTTAAATAATAATAATAGTTTTACACTGTATCACTCATGTAAAGTCTAGTGAATATCTACTGTTAAAACACAAGGTACATTTCCGAATATCTGGCCAGTTTTCTAAGCATGCATCTTGGGTAACGGAATTTAACACTACACTATGTAGACTTTGTATACTCGAGCCAGGAAATGAATATAATTATTTTTCCTTAATGGGAATTGGTCGAAAACCATACCGTTCATAGTCACGAAAAATCTTCAAACGGTTAATACTTTTTACATGGAAAAATTTGAGACTAGACTAAACACTGGAATAGTTTAAAACGATCACCCATATCCTATTTATATTTTTATTTCTTATTTTTGTCTACCTGTCCGCCAGCAGTTATGCGCTTTTTTATTATTAACGGAAATATACTGGCCGTGTATATTGGCCATATAAATTGGAAAATAAAAATAAGGAAGAACATAATAGAAATAAGTTGAAACGCTAAAAAATATTAGGTATATAACTTTAATTCAAATTTGATTTAATTTTTGCTGAGAAATGAAACTTGACTTTTAATCATGAGTGAATTACCAGTAATCAGTTAAATATTACAAATTGCATAAACAGTAAGATATTGTCACAATTATTATTATTTAAAAGCATATGAATAATTGTTTATCTATGGATAGTATAGATAATTGCATTAATAAATGTTTATCTATGGATAGTATAGATAATAGTATATTGGACCTCAGTTTTTCGAGCGACTGCCACTATCGCGATCATCTGGAAAGCAAGGCCAAGTTGGCCTTGAAGAAACTGGGGGTAATCAACAGAGCGAGACAGTTTTCCACGCCAAGACACCGTTTGGCCCTGTACAGGGCCCAGGTTCGGCCTCATATGGAATACTATTCTCACCTCTGGGCTGGTGCACCCCAGTATCAGCTTGAACCATTTGATCGCGTACAACGAAGAGTAGTTCGAATCGTTGGAGACCCAATGATCTGTAAGGAGCTTGACATTTTGGCTTTGCGTAGAGACGTATCTTCACTGTGCGTTCTCTACCGCATTTATCACGGGGAGTGTTCTGGAGAACTATTTGACACATCATCTGGACAGGTGGCACTCCACTACTGTGTGATTTCGTAGGAATTTCCTTCCACGTGCCACACATTTCTGGAAAGGCCTACCCGCGCTAGTATTTCCAAGTCGATACGACATGGGTACCTTCAAAAAGCGTGTCTACCTCCACCTCAAGGGCCGGCAACGCACCTGTAGTTCCCCTGGTGTTATACGGGGCCGTGGGCGACAATAATCACTCACCATCAGGTGACCCGTTTGCCTTGTCTTTTTTTCGTTGCCTTGTCTTTTTCATAAAAAAATAATAATCTTTCGTTTATTAACGCCTGTTCGCCATCAACTTTTTACCACAAAATCTAACCCAAAGACAGTGTAGACCCCACGAAATAACATCTCCGATATTCCGTCTTCGAAGGGCGGTAAAAAAATTACTTTAGAACTGATTTCTTTTGTGAATCATGTGGAAATATTATTTTACATTTTCTATTTTAAAAGAAACGTAGTAAGCAATTTGGTAGAAAAAGAATCGTAGTAAGCATAAAAGTAGTTGATCAAATGTGAGTCTGTACTTTAGAAACTTTCAAAACTGTTAATACTCTTCTGACTTTACTCATATCACAACAATGGCTGCAAAATTTTTAGTTACAACATAATTATAATGATCTCCTGTGATGTTGGAGCCTGACAAATAATACACGACTTTCCATTCGAACTAGTTATTATAAAACAAATTGCCTTTGTATGAAAAGGAAAACGTTGTTAAAAACACACAATACCTACGCCATTTGTAAACTGCAAGAGGCATCAAATTTATTTCAGTTCTAGTTCAGTTGATACTGAAAATAACTTTGCTAATGTTAAATATAAAGTTTTACGATGTTAATATCCAATGTCAAATTTATCTCAATGTTGCCATATCAAAAAACACTTCTAATACTATGTTTTGAACACTGGCTAGACAAAATGTATATCGTACACCAGATTTTAAAAATTATTAATTTATGCGCTAATTTGATCCGTTTTAGGAATACTTTTAATTTGTCATTTGTCAACACGCTTACTATACAAATGAAATTGAAATTTTTTTATCAAATATTTTCCTAATAACTATATCAAAAAACATTATATACATCTGCTTTAAAAAGTACAAAATGCTACTATTTACTATTTTTAACTGAATGTACCAGGACTAAGTACCAACAAGCATGTATAATTTCCTATACTTATTAACACAGTCTCTCAATAAAATAATTCTGCTGCCGCTTGTATAGATAAAATTTCCTTTATAGCTTGATGATAACGTATGGCTTAGTTAGTCAGAGCACTTGGACGGTTTCCAAGTGGCACGGGTTCAAATCCTGCTACGTTCAAATTTATTTAGGTTTCTAAATTCAGTACTTTTCTTTCCAAAGTATGGAATAACACTTTAAAAATAGCAAAAATATTTAATAAATAGCATTCTCGCTTTTCAAACGATAATTCTAACGTACTGTCTTTGGGTAGCGGAAATTTGTAAAAATCTTTCTCAGCTATCCTGTGGTGGTGTGGACGTGGACATATAAACGACGTAGCCTGAATTATATGAACAAAGGCCTCAGGTATGTCACTTGCATAAACCTTTATACGGGCTCAAAGAGAGTTGCGTGGACATGTTGTGGAATTTAAATCTGAACATTGTGCTGTAAGAGGAATCTGATGTGTATATTTTAATGTAAACAAAAATACATTCATGATGTATGAGGAGTAGCTTTAATTTTTTTATACCGAACAGACTAGAAAAGGACATAATGAAAAAACAGGTTTATTCAATACTTGGTGATGAAGGATCTAGGTAAGGTTCACTGACTGGCAATGTATTTGTCTGAACATAACGAGGAGCAGAGACATTGATTGATCAAGAAAAAAATATTAAAGATGTACTGCATAAGTTTGGTATATCTAACTGTAAACCATGTAAAACACAATTGAAATTGGCCTGAAGTTTTCTCTGAATTCTGATTGGAAGGGAATAATTACCTTATTAACAAGCAATAGCTTATCTTCTCTAATGGTACAAGGCTTGACATTTCGGTTGCAATTAATACTCTTAGATACCTACAAGAAACCAAAGACAAAAGCTTTTTTTATGGACAAGACACGGCAAACGAGCGTACGGGTCACCCACGGACCCGTATCACTTTAAAGGCGCTAACAGCTGCTGAGCGTTGCTGGCCTTTAAAGTGAAAGGGCGCCGGGGCCCGGCATTACCTAATGCGAAACGCAGTGGCCGAAGCCACTTCGATCCGATCGAGTCTGCCCATGCGTGTTGCCATTGCTGACAGCGTGACTCTCCCACTCGTACTTTAGTCGCCTCTTACGACACCATTAGTACCAGGGTGATCCTATTCTAAGCCGGAAACACAAGGCTTATTTATACCAGAGATGGTGAATCAATCATTCTGGGTTTCTGCGGTGCAGATTGAGCTAGCAAAAAATGTGACCCTAAGTCCTGTACTGGCTTTACTTTTCAGAATATATATATATATATATATATATATATATATATATATATATATATATATATATATATATATATATATATATATATATATATATATATATATATATATATATATATATATATATATATATATATATATATATATATATATATATATATATATATAAATAAAATATTGACTTGCTTATTTTAGTATAATTGTCTATACATAATTTTGAATCTTTAGGGATTTTATTATTTTGCTTGCAATGATAAACGTAAACACAAAGAAATAAATAATACACTGATATTTTAAAATCACTAACCCACCTTATAATTTTATTTGCATGTTTTTTTTGGATTCACGTTTTATCTTGCACAAGGCAGGGTAGACACAAGGAACTTGAAAAACCTGGTGCCAAGATACTAAGACCGTTCCATTATCTGCTGAATTTGGGGCATTATTTAGAGGTAAGAAATGAAAATATTAAATATTTCGTTTCTGCGAGGGAGGATCGACACTACCATCTGACACGCTTACAGTCACATGCTTGTGCCCTCTGCCTACCCTGCCATGTGCAGGATACTGTCTGAAAATAAAAAATAATAATAAAACGTCAACAGTTAACGTTTTATTCGTTCTTTTTTTAGAGAAAAATAAATATGTATATTATAAAAAAGTTTAATAATGTTATAAATAGTTATCACCAAAGCGACACATTAAATGTCTCAACACTAGTTGTCCTATTTAGACAACGCACACAAAAACTTAATTACATTTTTGTACTTTAAATTTTAAAATTAAGTTATATATAAATATTTATTGTCATTAAATAAATTATAACTAGAAATTAAAATTTCACCGTTCAAAAAAAGATCTAATAATATTTTTGGTTTTGAACCTAAGCTTCGTTTTTTCATTGTTATATATATTCTTGGAATAAATATAAATGCTGTATCAAAGTTTTTCGTGTTCGAATACTATTTTGCTGGCTAATAACTTTTCGGCACTTTGCTCGTCATCATCTTCGATGTCGTCGTAAAGTTCTTCATTTGTTCGAGTCTCTTCATAGTTTCTAGTCATCAATGTGTCAGGAAGGGTGTAAACAACACTCCCTAACACGGACGCCCCTGTAATTAGGTCGGTAGGTAGGTAAATTATTAGGTTTTCTGAGGACTGTCGTGGCGCAGGAACACAAGCGTACCCCTGTAAATGTGACAAAGAGATTCGAAACACACTCGAGGAAATGAAATATTTAATATTTTTATTAATTCGCTCTGGTAACGAGGCAAAGCGTTAAATTCCGCCACTCAGCACAGGACGCCCTAAATTCAGCGAATAATAGGAAACGGAAGTGGCTTATCAATAGATTCCCAAGGTCTCTCTGCCTACCCTGCGGGTCACATAGTGAATCTAAAAGCAAAAAAGTCTTATAGTTTTATGTGATTATTACTCTCTAATCAATTAGATGAACTTAAATCCTATATAAGTAATCATTTTTATTGAAATCTGTCTTGCAACGTGCTAGACCGATAATTCAATAAAATTATTCAAAATTTGTATTGTATTACCACTTTGGATTGCACGTAAAATCCATGGAATAACGTCCTTCATTTTTTATGGGTTTTTGAATACTTTAATCATGTAAAACAAAAGCTTACCCTTGTTAGTGTTTTTAGTATCATATTCTTTTCGATTCCTCCACATGTGTCCTATCACTATTATTAATAGACTGAGTAGAACTAAGCCCAGGCAACCCCACAGCAACCAAGTCATCTCCAATCCAGCCAACCTTGACATAAAATAATCTTTTTTCAACCATATTTATAATGCGTTAATTTGTTAAATGTGAGTGAGAGTGTTATTAAGTTTTAAGCCTCTTTCAATCAAACAAGAACAAAAAAATATATATATTTTTCTATCTATAGCGAAATATTTCAAAACCACGATATTCGTACCATTATGAGATGTCTCAAGCACTCCAAAATCTTTACCCAAAAATGGCTTTTTACATTTTTTTTAATATTTCCTGAGCCCGTTACACTGTCAATATGGTGATTGTTCTAGATGTTAAATATTTAATTTCTTTAGAAATTTAATTGAATAATTAAAGTATTCCAAATAACAATATTCTATAATGGCTTTGCGTATCTGATTTAATACTAACCCTGTTGTAGACAACACTACTTGGGCTGATTCAACTGAAGGTTCAGTTGCGGGGCATAATCTACTATCAGCACACAAGATGTCATCATTGGAGCAATTGTCCTTGCAGCAGGTACAGTTTTTCCTGAAATTTATGAACAAAAATTTAAGCTTTTATTTAAAACCAGTCCGTTAAACATCACTAAAACATATATACAGCATTCGTTTAATATTTTGTAGGATTAATATTTGATTAAAATACTAGAACTCACCCTGTTGTCAAAAGTACTACTTGGGCCGAATCAATTGAGATTTCAGCTGCAGGGCATAATCCACTATCAGCACACAAGATGTCATCGTTGGAGCAATTGTCCTTGCAGCATGTACAATTTTTCCTGAAATTTATGAACAAATACTTAGGCTTTTATTTAAAACCAGTCCGTTAAACATCACTAAATATATATACAACATTCGTTTAATATTTTGTAGGATTAACATTTTACTAAAATACTAGAACTAACCCTGTTGTCAATAGTACTACTTGGGCCGAATCAACTGAGGTTTCAGTTGCAGGGCATAATCTACTATCAACACACAAGTTGTCATCACTGGAGCAATTGTCCTTGCAGCAGGTACAATTTTTCCTGAAATATATGAACAAAAACTTAAGCTTTTGATATAAAACCAGTCTGGTAAACATCACAAAAAGATATATACAGCATTCACTAAATATTTTGTAGGACTAACATTTGTCTCTAAGAAAATTACAAAAACACTAACTAACTAACTAACTAACTAACTAAGATATACAAATCACATAATATCATAAGAATATAATATGTACATTTACTATATGTCAAATTATATTTATGAAAACAAATTTAAAATATTTAAGAAAAATAAATATATATCAATAATTACAAGGATTTATTTATTAACAATGTTTTTTTAAATATACTTACGAGAGCTGAGCCATACAAGTCCCGTTTATGTTGACGTAACCAAAGTTGCAAGTGCATTTTCCGTGGAGGTCACAATGACCATTTACACATGTATCTGGACAAGGCTTAAAACACGTAAATGGTTCTGTAGCATTTCTGATATATCCTTTTAGACAAGCGCACTCATTGTGTTTTTTACAAAATCCATTTATACATCTGTGTGAGCATGTTGCTTTACATATACCATTGTCCATGACATAGCCGGGATGACAACGGCATTCGTTTGGTCTTATACAATCCCCATATAAACAATTAACACATTCCGGTTCGCATACATTGCTATTTATCGGTTTGTAGCCCGATTCACATTTACAGGTATTTGGTGCGATGCATGATGCATTGACACACGATGTATCACAATGAGGTATGCAAATGGATGGTTCAGATGGATGTTTTTTATATCCCGCAGAGCAAGTGCATGTATCTGGAGCTGTGCATTGTCCGTTTATGCATATTTCTGTACATACCGGCTCACAGATGCCATCTATCATATTATAACCCTCATTACAACGGCACTCATCAGGTCCAACACATATCCCGTTAATACAATAATTACATTTTGGTTTACAAACTGATGAAGTTAATCTTTCATATCCAGTATTACAAGCACAAGTATTAGGTGCCACACAGGTAGCGTTTATACATGTTGATTCACAAATAGGTAAACAAGAAAACTGATCTATTAAGCTATTGGCATATCCAGGGAAACATGCACACGTGTTAGGTTCTGTACATTTTCCGTTAGTACATGCCACAGTACATACAGGCTCACATGACCCATGTTCCATAGCATAGCCTTCATTACAACGACAGATATTCGGTCCCACGCAAGCTCCGTTAAGACAGTTATCACATTTAGGTTCACATTTTGATTCAGTAACACGTTTGTATCCTTCATGGCAAGTACAAGTATTCGGAGCGATGCAGGTAGCGTTTTCACAAGTCACTTCACAATGAGGGAGACAAGTAAATGAATTTGATTCACTATTTCTAAATCCGTGATGACATGTGCACGTATTTGGGGCAGTACATTCTCCGTTCACACAAGTTTCATCACAGAAGGGTCTACACTCTCCATCAATCATGGTATAGCCTTCACGACACCTACATTCGTTAGGTGCAATGCAATCTCCGTTGGTACATGAATCACATTTTGGCTGGCAAACCGTAGAATTGAGGTATTCGTACCCAGTATTACATATGCATTGGTCTGGTCCTTGACATTTGCCGTTGATGCATGGATCTAAACATTTTGGTACACATTTGTCGCCTTCAGCTCTATAGCCTGGATTACATTTACATGTGTTATATGCCGTGCACTTTCCATTGATACAGTTCTTTTCACATATGTCTCTTCTTATAATGCACCTGCCATTTTTAGGTACGTACGGCGAACTACAACGGCATTGTCCGGGAGCTATGCAAGTCCCACTGCCACAGCCACGACACTCTGGCTTGCATCGTTTTGTACTGACGTCGTATTCGAAGTTGTCGCAGCACATTAATACTTCTCTCTAAAAATAAACGAAATAGGTATTGACAGTAAATCTATTATAAAAATAATATTTGTGCATGCTCGTGATTAAGAAATCGAATTATTAAACAGATCAATAATAATTAGGATTTTTTTTCATCTTCAATCACCATTTGACAAAAAGGGCGTCTGGTTCACCTAATGATAGAATACATCTAATGTTACATGATAGTATTTTATTTGTGTATTTTAAATACATTTTTTTCCTCAGATATAAGTTTTCTGCTATTGTCTTCGCTGGGATGAACAATTTAGTCCTTCCTCTTTTTGAAAATCATTTTGATCCCAACTGTTCATACTTTAATTGCAAAACAACTCTTTGTGAATATATGAATCATAGAATTATTTTAATAGCTTTTTTTTTCAGCTTCACGCTGTATCCCGCACGAGGCAGGGTAGGCAGAGGGAACCCGGGAACCTAGTGTTAAGACACTCCGTTCCACTTCCGTTCCCCACTTTCCAACGAATTTGAGGCATTGCGTGTTGAATGGCGGAACTCAACGCCGCACTTTTGCCTTATTACCAGAGCAAAGAAATGAAACATTAAATAATTTAAATTGAAAATACTAAATATTTCATTTCCTCGACTGGGGATCGAACCCAGAACCTGCCGGTTACAGTCACACGCTTGTGCCGCTGCGCCACGACAAGCCCCAATGCATATTTCTGTATATACGAGTACTTTAATAGTGTAATACAATTAACAAGTATTAATAAAATATTATAAATTATTATGAATATAATTTTAGATAGTTTTTAGTTTTCTTTACTAAAAGTACTTCAATATGAAGCTACTGAAGTATTTATTATATTAAATTTAAATAAATACGTTACGCGTATAAACATATACATATATATCAGTTATTTTCACGAGCTTTATCCTTATTTAGTTATCGAGTGGTATCAAAGCAACCGTTGACTCACATTGCGCAGTCTGAAACAAATAAAATTTTAATTAATTTTAATATACCTCAAATTTAAGTAGTATAGTTAAATATATCGAAATAATTAAAATCATAATTTCTACTTCCTCCTAAAATAAACTTATATATTGTTTACTGTTTACTTTAAAAATAAATAACTAAAAATATTATATTTCAAACAGGGATGCTTCCGTTGCCGTTCCATCACAAACGAAACGGTGCAGCGGTGATAAGTGTATATTGTAATATTTATTAAAAGATTATTTTTAGAGAAAATTTTTGTTTTCCTTTTATTAATGGTGTCTTAACAGTGATCATTTTATCAGGACTGGAAAGTAATTGAGATAAGTAAATAATTCGTGTAATTCAAGCGGACGAAGCCGCGCAGTCGCTAGTCACAGTCATAGTCGATTTCAAATAACTTGTGATAAACGTTAAAGTATATCAACGTTTTTGTTCTTGAAGTGAACTTCGACTTAGTGGTTAGAGCGCTTTGAGGGAATCCAAGAGGCGCGGTTTCAATTCCCACTATATTAATATTAAAATACGTTTTTTTAAATTATATTTTTCTTTGTTAAATTTGGAATATTACTTTAAATATAAATATAACTAAATAACTTTTAATCATAACAAATTAATATGTTTCAAATAATATGAACAACGTATACAATGATAATGCGTTTGAATTTTTAATTTTCAAATAAACATGTTCTATGTTGTGATTACAAAAATATTTTCGTATTTAGAAATTATGTTTTAATCACAGTTTTGGACGTTAAAAGTTCAAACTGTTGCTCAAAAGAGATTACTTTTTGAACCAAATCAATTATCATTTTATAATCACAACTAAGTAATATTAGACACAGCAACTCACCCAAGAGGTTTCTTGCAAACTCCCCAGTCTCCCTCACGAAGAGAAAGACAAGCGGGAGCCACAGCAATTATAACTAATAAAGAACGAAGTTTCATCATTAACTTCGAATTTCCGATCTGGCGGTCACACAAACACTGTACAAAGGATACAATCCGCGATATACCTTATCACATCCGTTTGTGCAATAAATTATTCCATGCAATATATTTTCCCACAAACGTTTACAGTAAATAGATTCTTCATATAACACGATCGTCACCCGTGAAAGATCATTAGCAACTAAACGGCTATACCGCAAGAACTACCCCGAAAATATAAGCGTTATACAGGATGTAGCGCGCTGCGAATAATTATTTTGTATCGTTAAACTTGTTAGCGACCTCTTTGTATATAATAATCCGACTTAAAGTTCATATTTGTAAAAGAAAGCGAAGTTTTCGCATTACTCATTTTTACACAGATTAGCTAATAGCTGAGACATTAATTATAATAACGGTATAAATATTTTTTTTACGTTCGATTTTATTAGAGGCACTTAGTTATTGACGAGAAGATTCGAGAAAAGGACTGTCCTGGCACAGTGGCACAAGCGTGTGACTGTAAACGTTCGTTGGTTATTCAATCACAACTCATCGAATCTCATCGAAGAAATGAAATATTTAATATTTGCAAATTATATATTTCATGGTTTCATTTCTTCGCTCTGGTAATAAAAAAAGCAAAGCGCGGCGGTGAGTTCCGCCGCTCAGCTTAATATATTTGAAGTGAAAGTAAAATCGGAAAAGGTGATTTTATAGGAATAGAGTGTAGGTTCCCAAGTTTCCTATGCCTTCACGCAGGATACAGGGTGAAATTGAAAAAAAAATATTTTTTGATGTACACATATACATTGAGTGTGACTGTAAATGATAAGCTGTGGGTTCGATCCCCACTCGAGGATATAAAATATTTAAAATTTTCAATTTAAATATTTAATGTTTTCATTTCTTCGCTATGGTACAAGGCAAAATGCGGCGTTGAATTCCGCCACTCAACACGCAATGCCTCTAATTTGGCGGAAAGTGGGAAACGGAAGTGGAACGGAGTGTTTTAACACTAGGTTCCCAAGTTCCCTGAAGCTAAGTAAAGTATATTATGTTTGTCTTGGCATCCACCACTCAACACGTAATACCTCAAGTTCAGCGGAAACTGGATAAGGGAACGCAGTTTCGCCATGTTACAGCGTGAAGAATATATATATATATATATATATATATATATATATATATATATATATATATATATATATATATATATGTATATATATATATATGTATATATATATATAAATATATATATATATATATATATATATATATATATAATATATATATATATATATATATATATATATATATATATATATATATATATATATATATGTATTTAAAATAACACTCTGTTAGTAAAGTATCTGTGTGAAGAACAATAACATTTTGCATAGCGCCGGCGTGTTTATAGACTTCCGGCGCTGCGTAGTGTATGCGCGAATAGATAAAGACGAGATGTGAATAAACACACGGTGCAACGCTCTTACACGCGCAATATAAACTATACATAAATACATATATATAACGTAAGTGTCTTATCACTACGTTCCCAAGATTCCTCTGCCTACCCTGTCAAGTGAAAGTGAAAAAACAATAATAATAGACACAAATTGAAATATACACATTTTAGTTTTAATATTTTTATTTGTTATCTGCAGATCCTTGTTACAAAAGTTTTAATGTTACTTTACCCTTGCAACATAATATTTATACAAACACCATTCTACTACATATTTCCAAATACATAGTCCGAAAAACATGCATCTAATATAATATAGTAAAAAGATTTACTACAGTTCAAGCTACAGCTTATAGTTCCATCATCAAGCAAAAGTAATGTGCCACAAATGAATAATATATCACATTTCTCTTATAAAGACATTTTTTCAATGAAGGTTTCTTATACCAGTGAAAGAAATAAAAATTAGAAAATACTTAGTGCATTGTAAAATTAAAGTATCATAAATAGTTATTATCACAAAGACATATCCACACTGGACATTTCGTAAGCAAGCACAAAAAATATTTATTTTTGTACTTTATATTTAAAATTAAATCAATATATTTTAATTTTAAAAGATATTCGTTAATTATCATTAAAAAAACAAAATTTCACCATTTAATTTATTAGCCAAGAATCTAAGCTTGATTTAATTCAATTTAAAATATAAAAGCTATGAATAAATCGTTAAAATATTCTATAAATTATACATCAGTTTTTCATGCTCGAATAGTATTTTACTCGTTAGAAGGTTTTCGGCGGATTGTTTGTTATCGTCTTCAATATCTTCGTAAATATCATTTGCTCGGACTTCTTCATAGTTTCTGTTCATCAACGTATCAGGAAGTGTGTAAACAACACTGCCATAGGCTCCTATTGACGAAATGGAAAGGATTATTGTAAGAAAAATAAAATAACTACATTTATTATGTAAATATAATTTAATGGCTTTCCTACACGCCGTAAAAATCAGAACCAGGTGTACCTACCTGGATATACGTACTTAAATAACTAATTTCCTTATTGGGAGTCATAATGGTCAGACATGGATGTAGTGTGTACCGTGGCAGCTGATACTATAAAAAATATGGAAATATAGTCAGGATCAATAACTTTACCTGTATTAACGTTTTTGGCATCATATTCTTTCCGCTTTTTCCACATATGCCCAATCACAATTATGGATAGAATGAGTAAAACCGTGCCCAGGCAAGCCCACAGTAACCATGCTAACTCCAATCCAGCCAATCTTAAAATATAACATACTTTTAAAGTTAGAGTTTGGGAAGTAGTCGGTGTAATGATAGGTTAACTTGTTTTTTCATTTAGATTACAGAAACTAACGGGAAGCACATGATGATTAAATCCAAACGATAAACCAGACCACAGACGGATTTACAAAGTCATATAAATTGTAATATATTTTGTAAATGAAATAAAAAACTACTATTTTAGCGTCAAACGATTCGATAAGAACACATATAATATCCATTTATTTTAATTGATATTTTATCCTATTCTATAAAAATTATGCTCATCATAAAATTTTCATACTTACCCTGTTGTCGATGACACTACTTGCGCTGATTCAACTGAAGGACTAACTGAAGAACACAAATGATACTCAGAACAC
Organism: Eueides isabella; assembly: GCA_019049475.1. NCBI lineage: Eukaryota > Metazoa > Arthropoda > Insecta > Lepidoptera > Nymphalidae > Eueides > Eueides isabella. The sequence goes on from CM032392.1 coordinate 14,699,196, forward strand.
TCTATCTCCTTAACTTGACAGTTACTTTCACAGCAGCTGCAATTGGTGCTAAAAAATGTGGATAAAAAAAATAAGGTCATAACATAAACTAAATTTAAATGAAAAAACAAGCAGACACAATGAATATTTGTGAATATGTTAAGAAACGAAACTAAAGACTAATGGCTCCATACTTTAGTAAAATATATCGAAATGTTCATAACTGTATATGTATAATTAAGTTTGAACATTAATTATACCGTTCAACATTCATTTAATATAACAATATTATTTCCTTAAATATACTTACGAGAACTGAGCTGTACAGGTGCCGTTGGTATCTATGTAACCAGGGTTACATGTGCATATTCCTTGAAGATCACAACTACCATTTACACATGTATCTGGACAAGGTTTAAAACACGTAGATGGTTCTGTAGCATTTCTGATATATCCTTTTATACAAGCGCACTCATTGGGTTTTTCACAAAATCCATTTATACATCTGTGTGAGCATGTTGCTTTACATATACCATTGTCCATGACATAGCCGGGATGACAACGGCATTCGTTTGGTCTTATACAATCCCCATATAAACAATTAACACATTCCGGTTCGCAAACATTGCTATTTATCGATTTATATCCCGATTCACATTTACAGGTATTTGGTGCGATGCATGTTGCATTGACACACGATGTATCACAATGAGGTATGCAAGTGGATGGTTCTGATGGATTTCTCTTATATCCGGCAGAGCAAGTGCACGTATCTGGAGATGTACATTGCCCATTTATGCATATTTTAGTACACACAGGCTCACATATACCAGCCACCATATTATAACCCTCTTTACATCGGCATTCACGAGGTTTAATACAAATTCCATTAATACAATTGCTACATTTTGGTCTACAAACTGATGCAGTTAATCTTTCATATCCAGTATTACAAGCACAAGTATTAGGTGCCACACAGGTAGCATTTATACATGTTGATTCACAAATAGGTAAACAAGAAAACTGATCCACTAAGTTATTGGTATATCCAGGGAAGCATGCACATGTGTTAGGCGCTATACATTCTCCGTTAGTACATGCCACAGTACATACAGGCTCACATGACCCATGTTTCATAGCGTAGCCTTCATTGCAACGACATATGTTTGGTCCCACGCAAACTCCGTTAAGACAGTTATCACATTTAGGTTCACATTTTGATCCAGTAACACGTTTGTATCCTTCAGGGCAAGTACAAGTATTCGGAGCTGTGCAGGTAGCATTTTCACAAGTCACTTCACAATGGGGAAGACAAGTAAATGAATTGGATTCACTATTTCTAAACCCTTGGCGACATGTACACATATTTGGGGCGGTACATTCTCCGTTCATACAAGTTTCATCACAGAAGGGTCTACACTTTCCATCAATCATGGTAAAGCCTTCACGACACCTACATTCGTTAGGTGCAATACAATCTCCGTTGGTACATGAATCACATTTCGGCTGGCAAACCGTAGAATTGAGGTATTCGTACCCAGTATTACATATGCATTGGTCTGGTCCTTGACATTTGCCGTGGATGCATGGATCTAAACATTTTGGTACACATTTGTCACCTTCAGCTCTATATCCTGGATTACAATTACATATACCAACTTCAGTGCATGTACCATTGATACATTTCTTTTCGCATATATCGTTTCTTATGATGCACCTGCCGGCTTTAGACACATATGGCGGAGGACAAAAACATTTGTCAGGAGCTATACATGTACCTTCGCCGCAACCATGGCATTTCGGCTTACATCGATCTGTTTGGATATCATATTCCCAGTCATCGCAACATATCATCCCTTCTTTCTGTAAGATAAGTATACCAATAAGTAATAAGAAATTTGTTACAAAATTGAAATTTATGGACGTTGGAATATTATAAGTATATTCTAAATTTCACTGGCGACGAATATTTTAAATATGCACGTACTGTGTACCTGATTTTCAAACTTCATCCATTCTAAAATATTTTTCGAATATAAATCGACAACTTGTTAAAAATAATAATAAATAGATACATTATTAGGATGTTTAATTAATATTGTCTTAAAATTATATACTAAAGTGATCTAGTAGTATTACTTACGCTGCTTGACCTGAAACAAATAAAAGTTTATTGAGTTAAAATTATTGTATAAGTAAGTAAGTATTAAGTAAGTCATAACTAAGGGGGAACGAAAGTGGAACGGAGTGTCCTAACAATAGGTTCTCGGGTTCCCTCTGCCTACCCTGCCTCGTGCGGGATACAGCGTGAAGCTGAGTATTACTGTTAAGTAAGTCATAACTAATTTCTAATAAGAAATGTATGTGTGTGTATTAGGATATATGTTCACATATCGCTTTGATGATATTAATTAATATTTTTAAAATGGGGAACCGAATGGAGTGTCTTAACACTAGGTTCCCAAGTGGCCCCTGACTACCCTGCTACATATATATATATATATATATATATATATATATATATATATATATATATATATATATATATATATATATATATATATATATATATATATATATATATATATATATTGATGAGACCTGTCGTCTGTAAATATATAACAATCTCAAATTCCTCGTTCCGTTACAGTAAACCAAATTTACTAATCAAATTTTGAAATCTAATTTAAAAATAATATTATGTTACAACTAATTTTGCATATAAAATACGGTGTTGATTGGTTGTTGGTTCGGTATCTCATTATTATTCTGGATACGCCACACTAAATCGTATACGATTAATTGGTCACCATTTAAATTCTGATCGTTTCAACACGACCTTAATAAAAAACAGGACAGCAATAAAAAATATCGTTTTTATTAATCAAAATGAAACAAACAAAAATAGATATATATTTTAACTTCACGCTGTATCCCGCACGAGGTAGAGTAGGCAGAGGAAACCCGGGAACCTAGTGTTAAGACATTCCGTTCCATTTTCTATCCCCACTTTCCGCCGAATTTCAGGTATCGCGTGTTGAGTGGCGGAACTCAACGCCGCGCTTTGCCTTATTACCAGAGCGAAGAAATGTAACATTAAACATTTAAATTGAAAATATTAAATGTTTCATTTCCCCGACTGGGGATCGAAGCCAGAACCTGTCGGTTACAGTCACCGCGCCTGTGCCACTGCGTCACGACAGGTCACAAATTGATATTTACATTACCTTATTTATTTATAATTTAACACTTAAAATTTTGATGAATATTAGATTATATACTTTTGAACTCGTTGTTTTTTATTTTAAAAAATTAAATAACATAATCAGGAGATTTATTTTTTTTATTTTTCAAACCTTAGAAAAAATAATATTATTAGAAGAAAAATATGAACAGGAAATATATAATTTTTACAACAACCTATATACACATTTCCATGCAAGTTCTTATCAAATATGATTACAAATAAATGAACCTGTTGTTCACATTTAATTAATAGAGGCTTTGTTTCAAATTTAATGATAAATGATTATTTAAACGCATTACATAATGTCATTATTGTAAGTTACTTTGTTAATTATCAAGCTACTTTACAAAATGTTACTTAGTATTTATAATGATTGCATTTTTATAATATTATCATCATATATATGTATACTTATATCGTTGCAAAGCTTTAGAAATTATTTTAAATATTTTTTATTTATTATTTTTCTTTTTTTTTCTAATGATCTTGTTTTCAACTAAAGACACAGATATTTTTTTAATTATCGTTTATTCCCGTTGTACCGCTTACATGGCAGAATAGGCAGAAGGAACTTGGGTATGTTGAGACATAGACGTGCCTTAATGGAAACCTAAAGTCCTCTTATTTAAGACATTGCGTGTTGATTGGTGGAACTCAACGGCGCTTTTGCGACCAGAGCGAAGAAATGAAACTATTAAATATTGAATTCCTCAAGCGGGATCGAACTTTTAACCTGTTGCATGTACAACCTCATGCTTGTGCTCTTGAGCATCGAAGGGCCATATAAAATGGGTCAGGCCATATAATGGACTTATCATTTATCTATTTGCATTTCCTAACATGAAGAAATTTTTATCCGTATTAAAATAGAGACAAAGATAATACGTATACAACTTTTAGACAACGAATCGTAATATTATCACCAGAAAGAAAGCTCAGAAATATCTGATGTAAAAATTAAATATGTATGGAGCTTTATTATATTCCAGCCACTGACAGTGGGTAATATGGCATAAAAAAACATTTTTTAATAATTTAAGTCTTCTGCACTACTTTAAAATATTGAGTGTAGCACTAAGATCAGATATTATACGTAGAAATATTACTTTAAAAATAATAATTTTTATTTTTGCGTTTTGGTTGCGTACTAATTTTCAGATAATATGTAAAAAAAAGACAAACTTTATGTAGTCAAATACAATAATAAGTTTGCTATAGTTATCAATAACTTTATTTACACTGTAAGCTTTCACTTCTAGTCAACTTTTATAATTTCATAGTTGTAACGTGCATCAATGATCATTCAAGAAATTAGTCCTTGAAATACTCCATAGATTACGATTACGCTACGAAGAAAGTTAACCAATTGAAGTTTGAAACGGTATAAAATAAATTATTTTATATGAAAAGAATTACAAATATAGGTACATTTGTAATATATATTTGTTACGAAGTACCTAAGAATTCCTACTTCCCGTTTTTTTAGTTCAATTATATTGTACGTTCTAACTTTATACCAAATTTCATACTGAAGTACCATACAATAGATTTTAATTCATTCTGTGCTCTAAAGAACCGAATGCCCACATATACGATATAATAATTTCAGCTTTATATCTCTACTTAATCTCGACAAAAATGGTATTGACAGGACAACAAGCTGATCCTTTAAGGGTTCCGTCTTTGCCTCTTGTGATACGGAGTCCTAAAAATATTCTAAAGTTTATCTCCTCATCTAGCAAGTATTTTCGAAAGCATTCTTTATGCAAGGCAAATATTATTAAATCTCTCGAAAGAGGATAGTCGCCTAATTATCCTTTTATCAAGAAGTATGCTTATATAGCACTTGCTACCAAGTTTTCTCTGCTTACCAGTGGAACTTTTGATACCCCGTGTTAACACTCCGTTTCCTTTAAAAAACTTCTGTGCATGTCGAGTATTAACGCCAAAAAAAATCCGAAGAACCTTTGAAACGAATACCCCGCCGCAGCCTCAATGGTGTATAAGTATGAATTGATATCGTATAGACATCTTATACAAAGACTTCATCGCGGAGGACACTTTTAAAGTGTACGATATAACGATGTTTAGGCAAATCTGTTATAAAGTAAGTTGAGGTTCAGATTTACAATAAATTAACGTCCGAATATTATTATATCGCAAACTTCAAAACGTGTACAGCGACAGCAAAACGTTTTTTTTTATATTATTGAAAGACAATTATTTAAAGATATAAGACAATGAAATTACATTTATTACATGATATATGATGCAACAGAAACACAATTAATTTTCCTTTTGATAAATTAAAATTTTATACATATACATGTATGTATATATTGTTAGTTGTGCCAATTAACGATATTATCATTATCATCACAAGGCAAAACTGTTTATGAAATAACATTATTACAGAAATTATATGTTTATTATAAATTAAATAGATTTCCGTGTTATTTTTAGATATGTCGTAGGTACATATATTTCACAAAAGGGAACTTGGGAACCTAGTTTCTCAACACTAGGTTCCCTACCTTTCACTCAACATAGAATACTTCAAAGTGTTAAGACAACTTCTTCGCTCTTTGCCAATTTCGAGGCATTACATATTGAGTGATGGAATTCAATGCCGCGTTTGCATCGTTACCAGACCAAGGAACTAAAAATATTAAATATTTAGTTTCATTGTGTGGGAATCGAACCCACACACTATCTCATTTACAGTACCACACTTGTGCACCAACATCACGAAAGGCCTCTAACAATAATTAAATGATATTTTGTGTATTTTATTATTTTAGCCAGCTGATCTGGCGTTTCGGGCATTTCGTAATAATTGATAATTGTGCGAAACTCGATTCATTCACTCTCATTTGTACTGCTCTGACCAAATCAAACGTGCTCAAAGATGCCCGGAAAACAGAAAACGGAGAGCTTAGATTCTCTCTACCAACGTTATATTTCCGGCATTTGTGGAATCAAAGTATACAATGTTCAATAAAATCGGACGCACCCAATTGGAATATGCATGACTTTTTTTTAATTTCTCAAATTAATCATTTATACCTTCATTACAGACAAAACAATATTAATAGACTTCAAAACATACAAATTGAAATTAAAAATATTGAAAAGCATTGACCCGCATGAACATCACGAAACTTGTTGTGCTAGTGAGTGACGTCAATAATCACATACCGCAAATATTCTCTGAGTCTTTTAGCACTTATCCAGACATAGTTTACTTATAATTTCTAATCAAATCCTGGAAAATGCTAAAGTAAATTCTTTTACAATTGTTGTATTGAAATGAAGTAAGACACAAAGACTAAAACTCTTTCAGTTTTCATTCTAAATTTATTATAAAATTATATTCATTATAGAAACGATTTACTACAAAAAATACTGCAATATAGTATTTAAGCCATTATTTTCACAAACGTTCATCGACGAGACGTCACGTTAGGTTTGACAAATTGGGGAGTTTTTTATATATAAATTGCATTGGCCTTGGTTATTTTTCAGTTTTCGAATATGATTTTATGGGTCTAAATAACGAATAAATTAATGAATTATCGATTAGTTTTAATATGGCTGATGATTACAACTGACTGTAAGGGGCTGTGAAGGGGACTTTCGCGCGATTTTCAGATAAATCATTTTGCCAGATCAACAGACAGACAACACAATAATCGTAAAGGGATCTGTTATTTTCTTTTGAGATAAGGTTCAGTTACAAAAAACACGATTTGGGTTGATTAAAATGGGCTCAGTGTTAAGACAACTTACCTCTGCTTAATTTACATAATCAATCAATCCATTGAAAATAAATCACGCTGTACAATATATAATATATTTAAGAATTATATTATATATTTTATATTTATTAACTGTCCATTTTTTTTATCAATCAAAATAATATTATTTATATATATATATATATATATATATATATATATATATATATATATATATATATATATATATATATATATATATATATATATATGAAATATTTAACCTAACATTATGTATTTCGTTGTTCTGATATAAAGATTTTATCACACACTCTATTCCCAATAAAACACTTCCGCGCCCCACTTTTTCGGAAATTTGTAGACATTGCGTGTTAAGTGGCAAAACTCATGTTGTGCTTCGTTTCCTGAACCTGAACGAGGAAATTAAAATATTAAATATTTCATCTCGAGATCGTACCCACAACCAGTCCCATATACCGACCTACGCTTGTGCGCCTGCGCCATGACAGGCTGTCGTATTATTGGAATAAGAAAAAAGTAATTATATCGCACATAAAACAAAATTCACAGATTAAAATCTCGTAAAGTTCATAGTAAGTTAAAGTAAAATGTTTAGATTTAAAGATAAATAATTAATTCATTTATATCAAGTGGTACAAAAAACAAAGACGCCGCTCGCCAAAGTCACGCACGGGAAAGGATACACGTATCGGTCTTCCGTAGATACACCCGCTCGTAAAGCCGGATATATAATAATAAACTTATATAGCATTCCTTTTCTAAGTCTTTACTAAGTATGAAAGCTTTCTAAATAGCACAACTAATAAAAAAATAGCAAAAGTAAGACTGTAACATCATCTCATCCGTCTTGATGTGGTCAAAGCAGCTTCATTGTACTGATACGGTCAATGGTAGTATAAAGGAAAAGCAAGGCGTAGAGTTTGACCACTCAATGCCTCTAGAATTCGACAGAAGTTAGAAACAGAAGTGTCTTAATGGGAACAGAGTGTCTTGTTTTAGTGTTCCCAAAGTTTCCTCTCCGTCCCTATGTGTCATCATAATTAAGGCAGTATGACGTCACAGATAAGTCAGCAACCATAGATCGTATAGACTTACACCGATAATTTATTTATTATTAAAGTGGGAAAAGATTTATAAAGGAACATTGGAAGAGAGGGAGGAGGACATTTTGGTTGACTTTCGAAAAGTAAACAAAATAAAGTAAAATTAAATTTTGGTGGTACTAAATTACTAAATTACTGAGTCAGAGAACTGTCGTGGCGCAGAGGCAGCCACGCATGTGATATGTGTACCCGCGACAGGTTGTGGGTTCGATCTCCACTTGAGGAAAGCGATAGAAAGTGTTGAATGAAACGGAGTGTCTTTACACTAGGTTCTAAAGCCCGTTCTGCTTACCCTGTCATGCGCGGGATACAGCTTGCAACTAAGATGAGAGATTTCAGGTATATTTTTCAATATTATCCTGTTTTATATTATATAAATTGAATATATCATGAGACTTGTTCATTGTGGTTAAAATTATTAATTATACAACAAACAATAAATATATAAAGTATATATTAAACATGTATCTATTTACATATTTACGTTATTTATTTATTTTTTTTTCAAATTTCAATATGTGTTTTGTTTCCTTCGAAATAATTTTGTGATTGTTTATTGCATAATAGTAAATATTTTTTTATTTATATATTTTTCAAAGTAAATCATTTTAATTTAAGGTCTCTCATGGCGCAGTGTCATAGGATGTGACTATAACGACAGGCAGTTCGGTGGATTCGATTACACTTGATGAAGTGAAATATTAATATCTATTCTGGTAATATAGCAAAGCGCAGCATTGAGTTCCGCCACTCGACATTTTAATGCCTCAAATCCGGCGAGTTGGGAAAAGAACGGAGTGTCTTAACACTATGTTCCAAAATTTCCTCTTCCTACCCTGTCATGTGCGGAATACAGCAGCATATATACTAGAAAATACCTTATTAGAATATGAAAGTTTTGAATAATAAAACGGAGAGATATGGCACTAGATATTACGTCATTAATTACATGTTAAAGAGTTCCTTAACGCTATGTCTTATATTCTCATTAGCAAATTAACATTAGCTGACAATAAAATTTGACTCCTTATAAGTATGTACATAATCAAAGCGTACAGGGTTGTCAGTCTGTACTGTTCAATAAAAATTGAATATAGGATGAATAATATATACATTTATTTATATTATAGGAAAATTTGAGGCGCCTGTAGTGGCGCAGGGACACAAAATTGCAATTGTCAGCGCAATAGGCTGTAGATTTGGTCTTGTCTTGCCTCTCAGCTTCACGCTGTATCCCGCACTAGGCAGGGTAGGCAGAGGGAAAGGAAGTGAAACCTAGTGTTATGACACTCCGTTTTACTTTCGTTCCCCACTTTCCGCCGAATTTGAGGCATTGCGTGTTGAGTGGCGGAACTCAACGCCGCGCTTTGCCTTATTACCAGAGCGAAGAAATGAAACATTAAATATTCAAATTGAAAATATTAAATATTTCATTTCCTCGACTGGGGATCGAACCCAGAACCTGTCGGTTACAGTCACACTCTTGTGCCGCTGCGCCACGACAGTTATATATATATATATATATATATATATATATATATATATATATATATATATATATATATATATATATATATATATATATATATATATATATAAATATATATATATATATATATATATATATATATATATATATATATATATATATATATATATATATATATATATATATATATATATATATATATATATAAATATATATATATATATATATATATATATATATATATATATATATATATATATATATATATATATATATATATTGGGACGGCGGCAAAGGTACTTTGGGAACGTGTATAAAGTTCTCAGTTCTTTACTTTCCTAATTCTTAAGTTGAGTGGCAGAGCTTAACGCCGCGTTTTTTTTCATTTTAAGAGAAAAATAAATTTATTAAATTATTCAATCACATGAGTGGGAATCAAAGCCCGAACCTTTTACGTTTACAGTAAAGCTTATGCCCCGTTACCAGGACAGGCCACACATAACTTTAGCTTTTATACCAAAAATAACTTTCCTTATATTACTATGTGCATACCCTGGTAGACAACTCAGGCGAACTGCATAAATCATTCATTTAACATCAAATGCGTCAACGTGATTACGCACACGACGCACAATAAACATCCTGCCATGATACTGAGCCTGACCCGAATACGACTATATATAATATATTTCAGAAGCTTATTGTCATTTAAAGCTTATTAATAATTAGCAAATTAAGAGATATCGTTCAAGAATTGGTCGCCAAGTTGTCTAATACCAAGCCTAAAAAATATTTAGGATTTATTTGAAATTTAAGAAAATCCCATCACTATATTGTGAAATTAATCAAGATTATAAGTAAAAAAGTTTTTGAAAAACAATAACAAGAGTTAAATGTTATGCTAAAAAACACATTGTTACTCATATAATTAAAAAAGTCTTTCTTAACTCACAGTCTTCAGATTCAGATTTACTAGTTGCTCGCTGTGCGATTGTAAACGACAAGTTGTGGGTTCAATCTCCACTCGAGGAAATGAAATATTTAATATTTTCAAATTAAATATTTAATGTTTTCATTTCTTCGCTCTGAATAAGGCATAGCGCGGCATTGTGTTCCGCCACTCAAAACGCAATGCCTTAAATTCGGTGGAAAGTAGGAAATGGAAGTGGAACGGAGTGTCTTAACACTAAGTTCCCGGGTTCCCTCTGCCTACCCTGCCTCGTGCAGGATACAGCGCAAAGCTGAAAAAAAATGTTTTTGTGTAGAAAAACTGCAATTCTACTAAAAAGAAGAGAATCTTATATAAAAAATGGTTCTTATAATAATGGGCATATCAAACAGTAATTATTTAATATAATAACATTTAATGACCACCAAGTCACCAAGTCACCAAGTCACCAAGTAATAATATTTTTGATGAATATTAGCATAAAACTAATTTACACAACGACCTTGATAAAAGGCACGAGCACATCGATAGCAACATCGATTTTTGACACTGTTATTGTAATTATATTATGAAAAATAGTAATCATTACAAAAAATACTTTCCTATAATTTTTAATCGAAATTATTGAAATTAAAGCTATATTATACCTACAATTGAAAGTTATAGCATAAAACAGGTCTAATAATGAAATAAACATTTAATATATAACTAAGTGTAATATAACTATTACACTTAGTTATATTCTAAATGTTTATTTCATTATTAGACCTGTTTTATGCTATAACTTTCAATTGTAGGTATAATATAGCTTTAATTTCAATAATTTAATATAACTATTACACTTAGTTATATTCTAAATGTTTATTTCATTATTAGACCTGTTTTATGCTATAACTTTCAATTGTAGGTATAATATAGCTTTAATTTCAATAATTTAATATAACTATTACACTTAGTTATATTCTAAATGTTTATTTCATTATTAGACCTGTTTTATGCTATAACTTTCAATTGTAGGTATAATATAGCTTTAATTTCAATAATTTCGACTGGTCCTCACCAGGTTATATAACACTTAGTTTAAATTTCAATTAAACTAGAAAAATGTTCAGTTATTTTCGCTTTACTTAAATTTACACTTTTTTAGCATTCTTTCATTTAATATTAATAGAAAAATATCTAATACTCACCCACACACACCATCTTGGCAGCGTCCAGTTGGCCCACAAGATTGACAGTTTCCTGGACAACATACGCCTTGGTCATCCCTCTGGTAACCTTCCTTGCAAATGCAATTTCCAGGTGCTGTACAGTTACCGAACTCACATCCTTGACACTCTGGTTCACATCTACCACTACGCTTGGTATACCCTACCAAACAATCACATATATTTGGGGCTTTACACACCCCATTAATACAAGATTGGCATTTTGGTAAGCAAGTATTGTTCACTTTATGGAAACCTTCGCTACAGATACACGTGTTATTAGCTTTGCATATTCCGTTTTGGCATTGTGGGTCACACACTGGAGAAACACAACTTTTCTGAACAGGATCTAGTATAGCAGGAGGTTCGCAAAAGCATTCTTCTGGTCTAACACATACACCTCCTTTGCAACCCATGGTACATTGAGGCGAGCATTTGCCGTTCTCACTTCTGTACTCCCAACCCTTGCAGCAAACTGCCCGGTTCACGGTGGATTTATATGTCTGAAAGTATATAAAAAATATGCTCATTACGTTAGATACTGTTACGTCCAAAATAATTTATTATGATTTTCAACATATTTTTATGTATATTATAAAGATAACTAAGTATTTTATCTCTATGTATATTTACAGACTACTGCAATATCAAAACTCTGCACAGCCACATCAAATAATATGTACTTTTTTTTTCAGCTTCACACTGTATCCCGCACGAGGCAGGATAGGCAGAGGGAACCCAGGAACCTAGTGTTAAGATACTCCGTTCCACTTCCGTTCCCCACTACTATGTACTTAATATGTACTTTGCATGAGTATTACAAATGATTTACCTCAGTTACTTTCTTCTTGACTGCACATATTTTCCCATTGCACCTTGTTCTCACAATTTTATATTTTATTCTTGATTTTTGAACACTGAAAAATAAAACAGCATGATCAAAAAAATTAAACAAGGACAAAAGGGTATAAATAAAGAGCGAAATATCTATATTGTACACGGAAAAATTAATTACAAGACTGTTCATAATTATTAATCAAATAACACAATAGTAGTATTGTTGCTTACTGAGCAATCTCTTCCAGGCAACTTAGGTGTAAGGAAGAGAATAAACACAATTAGGAGTAACGTACTGAGTATATCTATCTATATAAATATATACTTCTGTTTCCCACTTTCAGCCAAATTTGGGACTGCCACATTTGGGACGTGTTGAGTTGGGGAAATCAACGCCTTTGAAAACGTCTATTTTGGTCAATTTTACTAAAGATTCTCAAAATAGACTTTAAGTTTAAGTTATTTATAATATTGTTTAAACCTTTTCTTAAAGGTCATTAAAATCTGAGCTCGTCTGACTGCTGAGGAAAGACGTCCTCAATTGTATGGGTTTAACCATGAAGGTATTTTTGTACAGAGGGCGGAGAGATAGATGGTCTTGTTTGCATAGTCCTCAAATAAATCAAATGCAGATATTTTGGAGATACGCAATGTTTTTTAATTACTCTTCTTTTAAGACTAAATAAAAGCATTGTGCATAATCAATAATAGGTAGCAAGAGCCGATTGTGCCAGCACAACTTTTGCAGGAATACGTAGCTACATAATACATGACGTGATGCAACTGCTTCAATAATTTCAGGCACACTTAACTAATTACTGGATTTAGAGTAAGAGTATATAATTAATTCAATAATAACATTATTATTATTTTAATTTTAAACCTTATCAGAAAAAGGATTTTTTATTCCATCAAAGATCTAGAGACAAGTCTAGAGATTGTCAGAATAAAGGTGGTAGAAAAGTAATTACAGAAGTAATTAATAAAAATAAAAATAACCAAGGAGACAAAAGGCCGCCACTGCCGCACTGTGGAACACCAGTTAGCACAGATGGGCATTCAGAACAGAAATCCTGATTTCAGATACGTTATTCTACATGTACGATTGAAACCTCTAACTAACTTTAAGGGATATGCTAAGAGAGTATATAATGGTAGGCGAATTTCAAATGATAACCAAAACTACTTGTTGTTACTTAAATGCAAAAAAACTGATGGAACGGAAATTTAAATTTTCGTCTTGAGGTGCATACATATATATACTACTTATTTTATATTTTATTGAACTTAATGCTTTCAATATTTAGTTTTTATTTCATAGTTAATACAATTTTTATATAGAACTACCGTCACTGACTTTTTCTTTTTTTTGTTTCCTTTCCTACGCTTTTGCAAAATGATCTGGCTGTTTTATCTTTCGCTCTTTTGTATTAAGTATGGAATTGTAAAAGATTTTGTTGGTACTTTGTTTATTTCTTAGTATAACCTTGCAGCATTATAACGAATATACTACTTTTAAAATAGTTTTTTTTTAATAACAAAAATTGATGTTATTCTTGAAAATCTAAGATTTACAATCTACAATTATTGTTATTTAATTTTAACAAATGATTTAAGTATAGGATCCATTTAATTTTTAAAAGAAAAAGTAAATATAAAATTTTACAAGCTGTATGTACACTCTAAAAGTTTTAACACAATATTTACCTCATCGGTACAACACACACGCCCGTATCGCTCACATTCAAAGTGAAAGCTGGAACCAAAAGCTCTTGAAAAAACACCATTAAAAAACATAAACTTTTTAAATGCACTCTCATATTTTTAAGCTTGAAATATAATAATGAAAACTTTCAAAAGTTTAATTTTCACTTCCTGAGCTTTTCTTGTTTTACAATTTTTTTTAAAAGTATTTTTTTAAATGACACCACCACTTCTGTACAGCCGGGAATACAATATGAATACAATATAATTCAAATCACAACGCCTTCGTGTACATTGAATACTAAAAAGCGTTAACAAATAAAAAGCTTTAAGCTTTTAGTAGTAAGATTTAAATTATATTGTTATATTAAAGAGAAAATAGATAACGTATGCGTAAAATCATTAACTGTTGTAATCTAGTTTTGTCTGCAATTATGACCACTGACAGATCTCACGCTCCAGAAATAAAAGGACACAGTACTGAAAACAAATACATATATGTACTAAGCTTATAGACTGTTGTGGCGCAAGAGCACATGCGTGTGACTATATCTTGCTGCGACAGTTTCTGGGTTTGATCCCACTCGATTCCCAGGTTCCTTATGTCTATCCTGCCAAGTGCGGGATACAGCGTGAAGCGAAAAAAAGTGTTTGTGTAATCGCCATCGTGATTAGATGGAAGTAAGAATTCAAGAGTTACCTATAATCCAGGTAAAGTGCCTTATATATTAACGTGATAGTATTATAGCCTAAGATTTCCTAGGCAAAATAAACTGTCCAACAAAAAAATATTTTCAAGTTTTAAAAGCTTCGTTTTATTAGAAATTTTTTTAGCTTCACGCTGTTTCCCGCATATGGTTAGGGTAGGTGTTACGAAACTCCGTTTCTCTTTAGATACTACCGTATTCCACTTAACGTCGAATTTAAAAGACATTGCGTGTTCAGTTGCGGAGAACAACGCCACGCTTTCCATCGTTACCAGAGTGAGAAAATTAATATACTAAATATTTTATTTCTTTTCATTGACTGGAGATCGAACCCATAGCCTGGAGATCGAACCCATAGCCTATCGTACTTACAGTAACACGCTTGTGTCCCTGCAGCAAGACTGATCTCAATCATTTATACCAATATACATATTATATTTAGAGCAAAAGAGCTTTTACTGAAAACCATTAGAAAAATGGTTACATGATGATGTGTACGTAAAGAAAGATCTTGAGCCTAAAATTAATATATGAAAATAAGAATTCACGAAGAAGAATTCTAGTTCTTTTCAATGATATTTTATAAGTAAAACTTACATAAATATGTTTTTTATTCTTGCCCACTTCCATCTACTTTCCATTTTCCATTTAGAGATATTTTGGCAAAAAATGAAAACTATTTTATATTACCTGTACGGTGTAGTTACGTTGAGTTACACCACTCAACACGCAATACCACGAATTCGTCAGAAATTGGAGAATGAAACAGAGTGTCTTAACACTAGATTCTCGAAGCTTCTCCGCCTACCCTAAATAAAATAATTGCATGTTTTGTATAATGAATTATTTTCAGTAGCAATATACCTAATGTATATATTTATAGTGTAATCTACATCCGGGCTAAAATTTGGCCAGCGTTACAAATATGGATCACTACAAATTTATCTCTTGTACCAAACATGTTTTTTTTAGATTGTCTAAATATAATGTTTATTGCATTTTAGCTTATTGAACTGAAATCCAAATTCAAACTATTCTCTAACGATATAGACTTTTTAGTGTTAAGAAAAGCAGGGGACGACTCCCCGGAGGACATGTTTGAAGAAATTGATGACAGTGGACGGGGCGAAAGAGGTATGCCGAGACTGTAACGCTTGGCACTCCGTCCTCACTGGCTGCCCCGCAAGGGTTACAGCGTGAAGCTAAGTAAATGAATAAGACTTTAGAATGGTTTAATGAACATTAAGCTTAGGCTTGAAATGCGGTTTTAAATTATGTATAGTAAATCACTCTTTTGTTTACCGTGTTCGAGAAATTCGAAGATAAATTAATAGATAAGAGGCTGAAAGTAGACAGAGAATAGAGACAATATCTCTCTGATGTCTACCAAAACTCACGGCCGCGTCATAGCGGTATTTTTTAATTTATTTGTTTATTGAGACACACAATAGTGGTTGTATATTTATTTCTTGCAAAAAAATATATAATAAAAACATATATACGCAATAACGGTTAAAGATTGGTCTTTCATATAGTTTTTAGACACGTAGACTACTTTAATGCCAATCTAACTAACTTACTCAATATTCTGAGCCAGAACCGATCAAGTGTAAACGGACACTTCCACCGAGTTTATTCAAAGTTGAGTAGTCGAAAGTAGGACTTGTAAAACGAGAAAAAAAGTATGTTTATAAATACGTAATGTACAAATAAATGTTTCTAATATGTTTGTCTCTGTAAAGCTTATAAATTCCAATTCATTCAAATTTAAATATTTGATACTAAATAATGATTTAAAAGTTTAATTTTTTTAGTTTACCACTCGCTTACTAAAGTTACTGCCTCAGGCCAGAGAAGAACCGGTGTACGAGATTCAGCGGGGTTTTTTTTTATTATGTGAAGTGGACGGCAGCGAGCATTTTACTCCCAAGGCGTGTCATCATTTATAAAATAATTAATTTGGTAATAACCTTTAACACACACACGTCTTTTCACAATTTGTTTTAATTGTAATATGGACAAAATATTATAATTCAAAAATCTTTGCCATATTTCCATTTTTTATTTCTGGCGCAAAGCTGGTAACACAGAAGGAACCTGGGAACTTAATTTAAAAATTATCTATTCCCATTATAATATTCCTAACTTTTCGACAAATTCTGGAGTCATTGGGTGTTGAGCGGTGGAATTCATCGATGAGCTTTTGCATCGTTTATGACTAGAACAAGAAAACAAACATAATTAATATTTCATTTCTCGAGTAACAATCGAAATCGCAACACGTACCCTGGCCGGTCATATAAACATTACTTACACTCAAAAAATCATTTTGATCATCTTAAAATTCAATCTGAAATTTAATTTAAAAAATCAGTCAATCACTCCTTTAAATAGAACATACAGACGTTCTTTGTTTTGTTTTTATATATCGAGCTTACGAAGTACTTGTCAATTTAAGATCAATGACACACACTGTAGTGTGAAACGGTGCGGATATCTCTTTCCCGCAGAAGAAATGCTACATGTGTATCAACATATGTTGAATTTTAAACCTTATCTGAATATTTGTAACGATTAAAATAGTTTACACGTGGCTCGTAATAATAGCTATCAGTAAAACATAATGTAATCAGAGTAGTTCCGGACTAGATTTTATAAATCTTTACAATATTAAATAATAAAAAAATAACTATAGCCTGTTTTTTTTAATACAGTTAATAATTAAATAGTAGGTTTTGTTTCAAAAAGTGTGTTTTTTTAAGCCCAGCACATTATTAATATTATACAAAAACATGAATTGTATCTCGGCATTACGCTGTATCCAGCACATGGCAGGGTAGACACTCTGTTCCTTTCACCACTTTAAAGCATTTGAAGCATTGCGTGTAGAGTGGCGGAGCTCAGCGCTGCACATTGCCTTGTTACCAGACCGAATAAATGAAAACATTAGATATTTAATTTGAAAATAATAAATACTTCATTTACTCGAGTGAGGGTGACAATTGTAGCCCTGCACCACGTTGTCGTGGTGGCCTCAACGTAAATTAGATGTTATTATTATATAAAGTGAAATATTTTTTAAACCTTTTTATATCCGTAGTGTAGGCAGAGGTAACTTGACGTTAAATAAATTCGTTTCCTACTTTTCGCCCTATTATAAATGTATATTGAATGATGAAACTCAAATCTGGGCTTTACCTTGTTACCAGAGCGAAGGAAATAAAATTATTTAATATCACTTCCACGGTTGGAAATTCCACAAGAAACCGCCTCGCTTACATTCGGACGCATATCGCTATCAGTTTTTAAAGTAAAAATAAATAAAATAAAATCATGTGCAATTACAGCACACTTGGCTTGTATGTGTTTGACGTACAAATGTTACAAATGTTTCGTTTTAGTTATCCGATTCATTTGGAACTTGAAAAGCTTAATTAATGTCTGATAAAGCAAAGTGGGGAACGAGAGTAGAACGGATTGTCTTTTTACTAGGTTCTCAAGTTCCCTGTGCCTACCCTGCCATGTGCGGGTTACAGCGGGAAGCTGAGTGAGAGAGTAATGTCTGATAACTCTGATTTTAATTTTCATTTCTTTACTTAAGTAAGGTACTCTATTGTAAGAGACAAACGGTGGCGTTGAATTCTGCCAGTCAAAGTGCAATGTCTCCAGAATTAATGTCTCCAAAGTGATGAATTAAATGTCTTAACGGGAAAAAAACTTCTTAACAGGAACTTCCCAGATTCCTCCCTTACCCTGCTATATCCCGCGCAAATGTTCCCGTCATATATATATACACGTCATATAAGAAATAAGACAGGTTCCCCCTGACTTATTTCTTATATGACGTATACACCCTGACGTGAACTATAAAAATAAAGAAAACGGAGTAAATACCATTTATATAAAATTAAATCATTTTGAAAACATTTACGTAGGAAACTACCACCGCGATACGTGGCCACTATTATTATAATTTGATAACATAACTTTTGATAGCAAAATGATTCATTAACCGTCGTATTCAATAATAAATAACAATTACACAAACATACAGTATTTAACATATTTAAAGTGATGTTTCACATTATTTTTTTTTTGTTTTCTTTACGCTGTATCCTACACACAGCGTGGTTGGAAGAGGGAACGTAGACAAAAGACACTCTGCTTTAGTCCCAACTCACCACCAAATTCAACGTTTTACGGCAAACGGTTTCAAAGGCGCTGAGTTTCACCACAGTGAGTGGTGAAACTGAACGCCTTTAAAATTCGTATCGTATCAAGTATAAGTGATTATTATTAATAATCATCTATAACTTTTCAAAAAATATTATAAGAGACTTTTACATTTTTAAATAAATATTTATATTTAAAAAAATGCATTTAATAACATAAAAAGTACTCTTTCTTGCTCTTGTAACGAGGGATAGCGCGGCATTGAGTTACGTCACTCAGCCTGTTATGTACGTAATACAGTGTACCAATGTACAGATCTACGACAAAAAAATATCCAAACTAAAAATACCTTTAAGACAAAAATGTTATAATGTCATAATACATTTTATTAAATAATGAAAGGCTTAGAAAGTAACCACATACATATTTACTATTTTTAAAACGCAAATACACACATAGGAAAGAAAAAAATAGGGAAGAAAACGTAGCGGGATATGAACCCGCGTCCTTAGCGATCCGTCCAAATCTGTCTGTATCTAATTCTCTCTCTCTTCTTGTTTCTGAATATATATATATATATATATATATATATATATATATATATATATATATATATATATATATATATATATATATATATATATATATATATATATATATATATATATATATATATATATATATATATATATATGTATATATATAAGTAAATTTTCTTGATAGAATTACAACTAGAGCCATCTAGTTAGCTTTGTTAGAACTCCACTGCTTTTCTATATTTAACTGTATACATAGATAGTTATTGTGAAATCCATTCTTATTTGTGGAAGATTTTATTTAAAATATATTTCATCGGCTCAAATAGTTAGGAGATTCTTAGAAGAGACAAAAAAATTATTTAAAAAATAATAAGTAGATATACATATGTTATTAGAAGGTGTTTACAATTTCGCAATTGACTAAATTAATTGAATAATATATTCATTACTATTGATTATGTCTTTTTTTACAGTTTCGCACGGTATGAAACTGTACGAGCACATAATGATGTAAAAGGATTTAACAGATTTACACTCTATACTGTCGAAATATTTATGTTTTGACCTTGGTTAATAGACATACTACGACGTTTAGGGCCAAGTTTAAGTTCCACCAGTTTTGAATAAAGTTAGAGAGTGTAATCTGACAATCAATGCTATCAACAGACAGAGGCTGCTTATTTTTTTTCTGTTTTACTATCAAATTCCCTTCCTTCTCTTAATAATTACCCAAGTTACAGGTGTCGGGACGTTAACAACGCGAAAAGTTATGGCTTATCTAGCAGATAAGGGTACCCGATACCATATCAGCAAGCAATGGCGAAATCGGCCCTTAGTTTTGAAAACAAAACAATTTTGATAACTGAGCAAGCTCTCACCATTTTGAGCCAGTCTGAACGGTGCCACGAAACGCAACATAAGATCAAAACAAACCTGGGAAACATTAACAGCACAAAACCAGTATTTCTTAAGTTCTTACAACAATATTTAAGAAAAGTTCATTTGTTATACATAGCAAACTGAAACTAATGCTTTGCTATTCAGCTCGCATAGCAGAATAGCTAAGTTTGGTAAAGCTTCAGTTTGGACGAATTTGAGGTATTGCATGTTGGGTGACGGAACTCAACGCCGTGCTTTGTCTTGTTACTAGAGCGATGAAATAAAAATGTTAAGCATTTAATTTCCTCGAGTGGACATTGAGATTAGAACCTGGCGCGCTTACAGTCATACGTTACGATAGGCCTCTATGTTTATTTTAAGACTATTATTTCACATTCATCATAAGGAAAATGTATCTACTGACGTATTAACTATTAATTACCCATAACTATATTTTATTATGAGGTAAATTTATTCATTTACATTTTGACGTTTGTGGCGCCGTCAGTCAGTGTGAACTGTGAAAATGTGCTCCATACATGAGTTTTTTCTGGTAAGTTAATATTTTGTCTTTAATAATGTTTAATCCTATAATAATAGTTTTTCAACGTTTAAATGTGTTTCGGAATTATAATATTTTTGTGTAGTTCGACAAAATACCTACAAAATATTTATTAATTTAGCTAACATATTAATTTACTATATAAAGATATAGTCTTAAAAGTGATAATTTGATAAGAACAAGAAAGTAATTGAAATCATTAACTAAAATAGTGTAAAAAAATACAAAAAAAAAAAAACTCCTATTACAAAAGCTTCATCAAAAAACCCAGCAATTATAATATATATCAAACATAGCATAGTATGTAGGTAGAAATTAATTTGGGAATCTAAGTGTATAAACACTCTGTTCCCATCAAGATACTTAAGTTTCATACTTTTGGTGAATTTGAGAGATTACCTGTAGCTAGTTACCAGACCAAGTGTCATAAAAAATTATTTCCTTTTCTTCTAGCCGATAACGTATACGTTTATTGTGATATAAATTATGCACTTATAATATTTATTTTGTTAATTTTTGGTACAATATAACAAAAAGTTTTAGCGGGCGAAGAAAGTTTGGTTCACTAGTATATAATTTTCATTCAAGTCTGTGTAATTCTGTTTATGTATATTTCAGGTTGTTTTGCTCGTTTACACCAGCGACGCCTTCAAAAGATGCGAAACTATTACCATTGATATAAATGGAGTTGAACAAAGACGAGTCGGTGAAACGTAAGTTTTCTCTATTTATTTTTACATTTATATTTTTAAATAATATTTTCAGAGCTCAGTACTTAAAGAATTGATTTCGTGGTGGTAAAATTTTTCAGGCCCAAATGGCTTAGAGCTACAGACTTAATTTGAGATTCACTCTGTATCCCGCCCATAGTAGATTAGGCAGAGGAAACATGGGAACCTAGGCAGGCAGTCCCAATTAAGGCACTTCTTTTCGCCACTTCTCGACGAATTTGAATTATTTGAATGGTGGAACGCTGTAAGTCACAATATCAGGGAAATGGTATTATTTATAAGTGACTGAAAACGATGGTTTTGTATTCAATCTCCATTTTGGGATAATGATGATTGAATTATATTTTTATTATTCCAAATTCAACGCTAAGTTCCGCCCATGAGGTGAGGAACATGTTATACTTAAAACTTTGTGCGAAAAGTTGGGATCAACTTGTAGTGACACTTGTAGCAACTAATACTAACGAACCGAGGCTGCCTTTATATAAATTGGTACCTCATAAAATCAGGTAGACAACAATCACCCACGTAATAGTTGCCGGGACGTCAATAAAAAAATTACTTATCTGGCAGATAAGACATCTGCCAGATAAGCAATTTTATTATCGCGTTATTAACCCGGCCTTCTTATGGCCGGTTTCATTACTGGCTGATATAGTATCAGCCAGTAATGAAACCGGCCATAAGAAGTTTCATATATTTTGTTAGGATTATTTTTTATGATATAATTTATAAATTTTATTTAGGTTCATCCCTCTGTTCGCCACTTTTAGCTGAATTTAAGGCACTGTATGTAGATTGGCGGAACTCAACGCCGCCCTTTCTCTTGGTACCAGAGCGAAAAAATTAAAACGTTTAATATTTAATTTGAAAATATTAAATTCATTTCCTCGACGGGGGATCGAACACAGCATGACACATAACAGTCATAGGCTTGTCCCTTTGCGCCATGACAGGCCTTAATTTGTAAATAGTAGAGTAATTTTATTTTCTTATTTATTTCAGAAGCACTAATTGTAGTTTATTTAAAGATTTAGCAAATCAATGCAAGTTTGTCCCGGTTGAAGTCGTATTTGATAAACATGTATCTATATTTCAATACACGAACTTTGGTCACTACTTAAACGATATTCAAATGAACATTACATTTTACAATGAATCTCTAACAAATAGTGCCATAGTAAATGAAGATACGACCGATAATAATAAAGTACCAATAATTATATCCGGCGTTTTGGGTGCAGCTGCGGTTAGTGGAGTCGTCATTTATTCTGCAAGACACATCATAAGAACTATCACTCAATCTGGTACCTATAGTAAGTGTTATATTTTAAATTTTGTATATATATATATATATATATATATATATATATATATATATATATATATATATATATATATATATATATATATATATATATATATATATATATATATATATATATATATATATACATATATACATATATATATATATATATATATATATATATATATATATATATATATATATATATATATATATATTGTGTTTGTTGCATATAGCTGGGTAGACGGAGGGAACCTTGCGTTAAGGCACTTTGCTTACCAATTTTCGCAAAATTTAGAGACATTTAGAGTGATGCAACTCAACGCCGCGTTTCGTCTTCCAGATCTGGAAATTGAATAAAATTTAAATATAATAAATATTATGCTAGTGAGAACCGAACCACTAAATGACAGCGATATTATTTTATCATTTTCATTGACAATTGTTGTTTTCTTTTCAGTATTTCCGGATCCTGCTTAGAAAATCATATTTAATAGAAAATGACACATTGAATTGCCTTCAAATATCTTTCAATTATAGACTGATAACCTAGTTTTTTTTGTGAATTCGGTTTAAGATTAACATAAAATATAACATTTTATATTCAATTAATGTAACAAACCTTTGTAATATATTATTTATTAATTTAGTTATTAAATGACCAGTCTTAAGTTATTTTTTGGTTTCATTTTCGCGATTTTAGCGAACGATTTTAGTGATCTAAGACAATCCGTTCATTTCTTCCTGTTTATATCTTACATCGCGGTAAAGTGCAAATATAGTAAATATATTTTCAATACAAAGTTTATAAGAAGAACTATATCAAACACTAAAATTGTATTTATAAGTAAATTAAGAAAACAGTCTTTTCATATTTTTAGAGTTCCGTACCTTAAAAGGAAGGAAAAAGATCAGATTTGTAGTTACTTTTATACCAAATAAGTGCATAGACCCGCAAATTAAATTTCTTAAGTTTATTCTCCAGGTCCGGCTGATCCCGGCTTAGAATAGGATCACCCTGGTACTGATGGTGTCGTAAGAGGCGACTAAAGTGCGTGTGGTAGAGTCACGTTGCCAGTAATGGCAACACGCATGGGCAGACTCGACCGGATTGTTACCACCCCCGGCATTTAAGACCGGCGTTAAGTAGTGGCTTTGGCCACTGCGTTTCGCATTAGGTAATGCCGGGCCCCGGTGCCCATCCACCTTAAAAGACGGTAACGCTCCTGTAGCTCCTCTGGGGTTACACGGGGCCGTGGGCGACGGTGATCACTTACCATCAGGTGACCCGTACGCTCGTTTGCCGTCTGTTCCATAAAAAAAAAAGTTACTATAGGGTATTTCCTGTATACATACATAACTAGAATTTGAAATCAAGTGGGAAGTGGCAGGAAAAAAAATGCATAAAGTTTATACTTTTCTTTATTTTTTTCCTTTTAATTCAGATAAAACTATTACATACTTATAATTGTAGTTAATTTCATTAAAAAAATACTACATATAATTTTCAAACTTAAGTTTGTAAATCATGAAATACAGTGACATACAAACATAATGTACTGAAATTAATACGGAACTCTCAGTGGGCGAGTCCGACTCGCACTGGACTGTTTTTTTTTTCACTGACTTTCTTAATAATTTCTCTTGCTGATTTAGTTACATCTCACATAAAATAACCTTTTTGCCATCGATGTCTTTCTAGCGCATGCTCCAGAAAAACGACCATTATAGTTTGACCTCCCACACTGAATATATTCATGTCATTTCGTCTCGAGAGAGAGGTCATCTTACGTTGGTGGAATGCAACTTCAGACAGGTTGATGTTCGGCAGTCATCGGCGCTTGTCGTCCACTCTCGTGGGGTGGAACCTTCGTAGTTTTTCGGCAGAGATGGATTTACGGGGTTTTTCTTTTATTTTGTTAATGATATATTTCATATATACATATATTTTCTGTTATTTAACATAGAGCGTGTAAAATTGTAAAGATTATGGTTTATATATACACAATACCTCGAAATTGGGCGATTTGGACGATTTTAATTTTGAAAGTAAAAAACAGAGTAGCATGACTCCAGAAAGCGTGGATATACTCGCATATTAGAAAAAAACTAACAAAAATGAGTCAAACTGGCTCACCGAGGGTTCCATATAAATTTCAAAAATTATAAGTTAACGGGAAGTACAAATTATAAAAGTTGTTAAGATAAAAATGTGATATACGTTCTATAAACTAGACATTTGTGGAGACATTTACTATATACAACCTACAACATTTTTAATTGTAAAGACATGGTAAACGAGAAAAGAACAGGTCCCCTAAGGGTAAGTGAATACCCACCATCCAAGACCCCATGTAATATTAGAGGAACATTGCAGCTTTTAAGGGATAATAATAATAACAATATATAAAAAAATATTCTGTCACCTGTCCTCAAAAAAAAAAAACTATGACGCACTAAAACTATTCAACAATATAACCAAACCAAATCAGTCTCTGTACAAGGGTGCAAAACTCGCGACTGCGCGTTCAACGCTACGCCACCGCCTCGACCGCGTAGATACCGTGCACACACACCCCCGAAATAACACCAATAATAATTTAAAAAAATAACCTAAATTACGTAAAAATAACTGAAATTATATACAAAAAAACATTATCTTTTTTATTCCCATTAATTAGTTATTTAGTACAGCTAATTTATTATACAAAGTGATACAGAATGAAGTATCTAAGTCATAAGATGTGATATAACCAAAGAAATGACATGAAACATTTAGGACATACGAATCAATGATAAACAATTGTTTTACTTGTGATAGTGAATTGTGACGGTGAAAAGCTTGCGTGACATCGCCTATAGGTGAGTGCTTAGAGCTTTTTTTATATAAATAATAATTTGAAAATTCACTTAAATAATCCGATTAAGTAAAGTTTTTTTTTTGACTTGTAAAAGATAGGTATATTATTTTATTGTAATATTGACAAATTTATTAAAAGTAAGCACAATAAGTTATTCTAACGCACGCTTTCATATATAATTATGTTCAAAACACGTCTATAATTATAGTTTTAATATAATTTACTTAAAAAATATAATAGAAAATTATTAAAATGAAAAAAAAAAAATGTAACATGTCATAAAAAAGCATAAAAATAAAAAGGTAAAATCACCAAACCCTTTAAATCACGATCATATCAATTAAGCTCTTTTTATCTACTTTTTATCTACTTTCCCTAGAGTTACTAAGAAAAGAGTTTATTAAGACTTACTGAAAGTTTTCTTGACCGCAAAAAGCTTTTGAAGCTTTCACTTCGTTCTATTTTCAAGTATATCTGATGAATTATATATATGTTGTAACTTAACGTTGTACATTAATTTAATATGGGTAATTTATTATATAATAAGATACAAAGTAAGTATTAAGTTGATTAGACAATGTTTTAGACATACAATCGTCTCTTTCATTTACCGGGTTATGGATAATGAATCTCTCAACAATCGTTTTCCAATATCCATCCAATTTAGAAACATTGCGTTTTGTGTTTAAACAAAACACAGTTACGGAAGTCAACACATATATATATATATATATATATATATATATATATATATATATATATATATATATATATATATATATATATATATATATATATATATATATATATATATTTCACAACCATTTGTAGTTTGAAATGAAATTCAGCTGTACTGCACTGTAATGTCAACTTTACTGGGTTTTAGTAAATACATTAAAAAATTATTTTACATTTATAAATGAATCGTTTGTTAGTTCGTACTCTACAAGTTTTCCCGAAACACTTAGACGAAGGGTAACATGGGTTTTACCATATGACTAACACGCAATTTCTACAATTCTTATGTGATATAATCAGTAATATCAAAAATTTAACCCTATGTACAAGTACTGTAGGGACAGGCCTCTATGACTCTTTACCTAAATATAACCTGAATCTGCCCAGAAGAAAAAATTGCGTGTAATTTTAACAAACATCAAACTCCACAAACTTCTACTTTTATAATATTGGTAGGATCATTTTAATGTACTTAGAAAAAAAATGTATTATTATCTGTACTATTATGTTCCAAATAAAACTTTTAAACTTTAATAAATTATGTCTCTTGAGATTCTATTTAAAAACATATTATGAAAATGTTTAATTCCCATATCTGTATATCCTTGTACCTTCCTTTTGCCCTTTTCCTATATTTAAGTATTACTCTCTTTCAAATCGGTTCAGTTGTTTCAGCGATTAGTTCAGAATATAATCTAAGAAAACAGGAAAAAAAATGTACTTGTAAGAACTATAACGATAAATAAAAATGAAAATCATACTGAACTCAACTTCACTCTGCATCCCGCACATGGTAGGATAGGCAAAGGGAACTTAGGAACCCAGTGTTAAGACACTCCGTTCCATTTCCGTTCTCCACTTTCCGCCGAGTTTGAGGCATTGCGTATTGAGTGGATAGTCATGTGTGAAAGTAACAATTATTTTACTACATTATATTCAACATTGTCATAATTGTCTCTGTTTACCTATCAACCGAAGAAAGAAAGAAGGTTTGCGTAAAGACTGCATTAAAAGTAAAAGTAACATGATTGTTTTTGCAAGAAAAATATTAAATAATATGCAGCGTTGAGTTACGCTATTCAACACGTAATGTGATTTAAAAAAATAAATTTAACAAAATTATAACGAATCCCTAAGCGATGAATAACAAATAAATAATTATTATACTAATTGTCAAGACATAAACATTTGAAAATTATATTAGAAACTTTCAATTTCAATATAATCTATTTAAAAAAATATGGAAGTATATTATCAAGAAATAAAGAAACATATTGTTCCATTTCTCTTTTTCAGTGCGTAAAATATGTAAATTAGTGTTAAATAAAAGTTTATCTTTTGTCCCTTATATGTGGAGCTTAAAGCCGAGGTTTATCTCGTTATCAGAGCGAGGAAACGAAAATAATGTACGTCCCTGAGTAGGAATTGAACACATAACCGTTCCACTTACAATCAGATGGTGTGCCGCTACGCAACTATAGCCCATGTTTAATTATCATAGTTTTTTTAAATATAATATATGAGAAAGATAAGTCGTAACTATAGATTCTTTCTATTAACCCTGATATGTACAATAACTCGAAAAAACTCGAATAAAGCTAAAAAAACTCGAATTTAAATTTGATATCGCAAGGTACAAAATAAATAATCACTTGTACATTTATTGTAGCACAGGGGCACAAGCGTGCGGCTGTAAACCCTACAGACAGTGGATTCATTCCCCGCTCGAAGAAATTAAATATTTGATATTTCATTATGTAACAAGGCAAAGCGCGGCGTTGAGTTCCGCATCTCAACACGGAATTCTTCGAATTGGGCGGGAAATAGGCAAAAGAACAGAGTGTCTTAAAACTAGGTTATCAAGCGTGAAATTAAAAAGATGTGCTTTTAATGTTACAAAAAAACACATATATTTAGGATGGATCAAAAGTATTATATTAAAATTATTCACACCGTAAGTCTACCCAATTATAATACTGTGAAAAAAGATAGACCCAATTTAGTTTAAGCACCTGATATTGAAATTCTATAGACACGTGATCCTCTGGAAACCTTATATGAGGCGCGTGAACGATGACCTTTACCGCTATTTACGTTCTTGTTTGCGTGTTTCAAACTTTTAATGTATTTTAAATAGGGATAGTTGTATATTCAATTATATAATTATAGTATATATATATATATATATATATATATATATATATATATATATATATATATATATATATATATATATATATATATATATATATATATATATATATATATATATATATCGCTAACAGTCACATGCCCTGCGCCACGACAGGCCTCAATTATATTTTTGCTATACTTTTTTCACCTATTACGAGAAACGTATACCGTTAACTACGTCTCACTTTCCACCTTTGCCGTTGAATAGAATTCGAACATACACCCTTAGCGTACTATGCAAACCTAAGAAGAAGCTGTCGAAATATATTAACACTTATACTTAATTTTAAAAAAGTATTTTTCGTTTCAAAGTGTGGATTAACACTTTAAAAATGTTGAAAATATATAAG
This sequence comes from Eueides isabella, assembly GCA_019049475.1. Lineage (NCBI taxonomy): Eukaryota > Metazoa > Arthropoda > Insecta > Lepidoptera > Nymphalidae > Eueides > Eueides isabella. Next base: position 14,728,533 of record CM032392.1, read on the forward strand.
ACTTTCACATAAAAAAATAAAGTTAATGCCACAACCCCTTGTCATAGATAAGAATCTTAAGCAAATAGACTGAACAGAAGTAAAAAAAATATATTTTATTGCTTATTCTATATTTAAAGTGCCGTTAACTTTTGTGAACTTTATATGTAAATAGGTACAAAGTTCACAAAAGCTAACGGCACTTTAAATTCACATCGCTTAGCCGCGTCTAAATTTTATCTTTAAAATATTTATATAATATAAATATATAAGTAAGTAACTCTTCCTAAATTCATCATAAAAATCTTTTGAAATCTAACTGACTGACAGACTGAATTAACTGAATATGAACTATAAAATACTACTAACGAGTGCTTTATAATGAAATCCTATTACCTGAGATCACATCTGTTGTTTGAAGCTACTTGGGGAATTAGTTGGACCCTAGTAAGTAAACCGTGGCGTTTTCAACTACTGAAAACGCAATGCCCCAAATGGGGCAAAAAATTGTACGGAGTGCCTTAACACGAGGTTCCCAGATTACCTTACCAAGTCATTCGCTTCGCGCTAGATATAATAATATATACAAGTATACGTGTATGATATATTGTATAGATATTTATATCAAGAGGAAACCTTTTTTTATCAGTTGTTGCTACGCTCAGTACAAGCCTGCGAGATAATACGCAATGATCGTACTCTTCTAACCTATATCTGTTATTATAATGAAATACCCTTAGCCTTTGCTAGTTAGTCACAAATATTAATAAATAAATGATTGTCAGGTTGTAAGTTCGATCCCTACTCATGGAAATGAAATATAAAATGTTTTCATTTCTTCGCTCTGTTCACAAGGTAAAGCGCGGCGTTGAGTTCCGCCACTCAAAACACAATGCCTCAAATTTGGCGGGAAGTGGGACAGAATGTCTTCTGTCATGTGTTCTGTCAGGTTCCTAAGATCCCTCTGCGTTTGTATCTCATTCCATCACACAGAGAAATACCGAGCATCGCTTAGAGTAAAGAGCATCTTAAAAACGTTGAAAAGCCTTTACTATGAGTGTAACTGAGCATTCATATACGATGAGAACACCGTTTCTACTACAGTATGTAATTAATGGTTAAACTCTTTTGTTTTCAGACACTAAGGTAAAAAATTTAAAGTGTTCAGTCACTATACGTAAATTTATAAATAATCTGCTCAAAAACGTTTTCTTATTTACACACCGTGAAATTTTATATAAATTTAAATTATATGGCTGGTGATTGGTTTTATTTCGGCAAAGCGCCACGTTGAATTCCTCCACCAACACACAATGCCTCAAATTAGGCATAAATTGGGAAAAGTGACGGCGTGTCTTAACGCTGGAGCCCTTTGCCTTTACGACCATGGACGGGCTCAATCCCATTTTGATTGACCGATTCACATAACAAGAAATCAGTACTCTCACTCAGCTTCACGCAGTATCCCGCATGAGGCAGGGTAGGCAGTTGGAACCCGGGAACCTAATGTTAAGACACTCCGTTCCTCTTCCGTTCCCCACTTTCCGCCGAATTTGAGGCATTGCGTGTTGAGTGGCGGAACTCAACGCCGCGCTTTTGCCTTATTACCAAAGCGAAGAAATGAAACAATAAATATTTAAATTGAATATATTAAATATTTCATTTCCTCGACTGGGGATCGAACCTAGAACGTGTCGGTTACAGTCACACGTTTGTGCCGCTGCGCCACGACAGGCAATCAAATCAGGCAAAAAATCAGTCATTTTAATTTTTATCGTTTAGAACTTATTTCTAAAGTTTCCGCTACACACAGGTCATACATTACCCAGAGCCCTCCACAGAGTTTTCCAACGTCACTTACGTAAAGTATTTTAATTACGCGCTTGTCTTTTTAATCTTGACTCAAAAGTATCTCGTTAAAAGTGCCTTCTTTATATGGCGTTTAAATTGCGAATGATGAACTGACATATCTGTGATGAATGTGCTACGTGCTTTTTATGTTATCTTTATAGCTTACATATACATATATGTCTAACTTGAGACTGTAAATAACAGGTTATAGGTTCGAACCCTATATGAGGAAATGAATTTAATATTTGGAAATTAGATATTTAATGTTATCATTTCGTCGCTCTGGTAACAAGGCAAAGCGCGGCGTTGAGTTCCGGCAATCAACACGCAATGCTTCAAAACGGAACAAAATGTCTTAACACGAGATTACCAAGTTTCCTCTGCCTACCCTACCTACCCACCCATACGCAGGATACAGAGTGATGCTGATAGATATGTCTAACTAAAAGTAGTGCTTGCCAGTTCAAAACCTATTTATATCGATTTATAAGTATTTATAATTAAGTTTATTGTTGTATTTGGAGATACTCAATTGAAGGAATGGATTTTTTCATTTCCTTTTCATAACAAGACAAAATAAGTTGAGTTGCCCCACTCAAAGCACAATAGAAAATTGAGTTAAAGAGGGGAAGTGAGTGATTTGACACTAGTTTCCCTCTACCTATGCATGATGGAACATGAAGCGTACATGTGTAACATTTTTATGTAACTTTGCTAACTAAAAGCCTGAGATACGACCGCCTTAATTTAACAAGTTAGCCTAGATTTTTAACTGTACATTGAAATATTGATTTTCGTAACTTTTACACTTATTTATATTGTAAACCAAGTCGCTTAGGCTTCTAGAGACTTTGAAGCCAAATGAGTGAATGTGACAGGTTGGGAGTTCGATTTCTACTTGAGCCAAGGAAATATTAAATATGTTTCACTCATGTGACGAGGCTAAACGTTGAGTTCCGCCACTCAGCAATACTAAATGATCTAGAGATTTAGAGATCTAACATCTAGACGTGTCTCAATGAAAACAGAGCGTTATATCACTAAGTTCCCAGGTTCCCAGGTCCCCTCTTCTTACCCTAGTTATCTTTGTACCATGTAATTATATACTATTCTTTTTCCAAGCACCAGCCAACTTTCATTTTATTAAATCAATTCATTCCACCAGGTAAGTCTAGGTCTAGGCAGGCCGCTGCACCACAACGGCCTTGATAATACCAATATTTAATACATATATAATATTTTAAAAATTTCAAAAACCTTGATCGTTATATTTTATAAATATACAAATACTGGCGATTAATTCTGCCTATTAAAGCACTAAAGCTCCTAAACGCTTTTAGGTATATATAGTATATCAGAATTTTCAAAGACTTTATTGTTGTATTGAATAATATGACTGAGGTGAGATGATTTGAGGCCTGTCGTGGCGCAGCGGCACAAGCGTGTGACTGTAACCGACAGGTTCTGAGTTCGATCCTCATTCGAGGAAATGAAATATTTAATATTTTCAATTTAAATATTTAATGTTTTATTTCTTCGCTCTGGTAATAAGGCAAAACGCGGCGTTGAGTTTCGCCACTCAACACGCAATGCTCCAATTCGGCGGAAAGAGGGGAACGAAAGTGGAACGGAGTGTCTTAACACAAGGTTCCAGTGTTCCCTTTGCCTACCCTGCCTCGTGCGGGATACAGCGTTAAGCTAAGAATAATATTACCATTTTTTTTATATTTTACGCATTCACACAGTAACAAGGGCAAGGACAAGAATGATATTGACATTCGTTTTGATGGCATGTTTTGTAGAAGTAATTATTAATTATATATAGAATATCTTTTATAGTTAAAGGACGGTCTGTACCCACAGCTTGCCGCTTTACGCGACCGATTGTGGGTACTGATTGATCTCATTTGAGGATATGAAATATTTGACATTTTCATTTCCTCGCTCTGGCAACAAGGCAAAGTGCGGCGTTGAGTTCCGCTACAAAAAATCATTCATCATCTCTAGTGACCCAAATAGAATACTGACCTGCCCTCATTTCGTTGTCTATTTATTAAATTAAGACCTTCAAAATTCCGGCCTATTCCCAATAGACTTACTGAGTAGTCCTACAAGTAGTACGTATATATTAATTTATTTACATATATGTTAATTTTACTTCAGAACCTAAATAAATATTGAAATCTATATAGATATACATACTAGTCTAGTTTCGAGGAAGTGAAATATTTAATATTTTCAGTTTAAATATTTAATGTAATCATTTCTTTGCTCTGGTGCAAGGCAAAACGCGGCGTTGAGTTCCGAGTTGAGAAGGGGAGAACGGAAGTGGAATGTTATCTTATCACTAGGTTCCCAAGTTCCCTCTGCCTACCCTGCCATGTGCGGGATACAAACTCTTAGCCCGTAGTGTAACTATATAAAAAAAAAATCTGTAGTACTTCTCGAAATATCCTATAGACTTACAAGTAAGATTATTTAGAATTTTGATGCCATAAAATAACTCATAAAAAAATCTATCTATCAATTGTTCGAACTAATTTTCTTGTTACTATTGGTGATTTTTTCAATAGTATTAACAGCTAACCCTTTATGACTTGCTATGAGTGAGTCTTTTGGGAAGGAAACTTCTAATAGTAAATTCTACTGGTAAGACTACTCAGTAAGACTACTGGGATGGCCCAAGAACTGTAGTAGAGCATTCTGTATCATCTAACTGTAAACGCGACGGAATTCTTTTTCGTTTAAAATTCTTATAAAGTTAACATAACAGTAAAAATTCTCAATTGTAACTTTAAAAAATTTTTAAAACTTTAAATTGTAACTAAGCCATTCGTTCAGGTGAACGAAGCAGGATTGATACGAAGCTTAGTTGGTCAGAGCGCTGGAATGGTTTTCCAGAGGCGCGGGTTCATATCCTGCTTGGTTCAAAATTTTTATACGCTTTTTAAATTTAAGTTTAGTATTTTCTGTCCTAAGTGCGAAATAACACTTTAAAACATAGTAAAAAAAATTGCCCTAAAAACTTCAAACTTCAAAAATTCATATATTTTCCACTTTCATATGTAATCTTAAAAAGCACTTCAGTGTAAGAGGTAATCAGAAAATATGCATCTGTACGACAAACCAGCGAAGTGTGCAAACATTTTAATTATCATCTCTTGTCGACTGAATAAAGACAAAAGGCTATTTATTACGTGACTTCATAAGAAAAGATTTTTCTTTGGATAAAAAGATTTTTATCTTTGAAGAAATGGAGAGATCGTTGAGATGGAGGAGAAACTTATAAGTAAAGGCGTGACCTTTTTGGGTTCGGTTCTTACTTGAGTGAATTCAGATTAAATTTTTTTCTGCTGTGGTAAGCAAAAAAAAAACGGCCTAAACTTTCTCTACGTACAATTTCTTGAAAACAGTGTCCCTTTGCCTACCCTGCTGTACGCGGAATACAGCGTGAAGTTGTTCATTGATCTGAACCTAATACTATATTATTAGGTAATTAATAAATATCACAGGCGACACATACGCAGCTTCGCCCGCTAAAAATATATAGTTAAATGTTATTATGTGTTATTTTGATATATAACATAGGTACATATGTTAAAGTTGGGTTTTTAATTACATATACACTTTTGTTTAAAACGTATAAAATTACATGAGACCTGAGTGTTGCTGGAGCTGTGGAATCCTATTTGAGAGAATAAGGAGAACGGAGAATCTTTACACAATTACACTTTGCGGGAAAACGCGTGAAATATTATATATATATTATTACAGATATATATATATATATATATATATATATATATATATATATATATATATATATATATATATATATATATATATATATATATATATATGTATATATATATATATATATATATATATATATATATATATATATATATATATATATATATATATATATATATATATATATATATATAGATATATATCTTTTACAGATAAGTAAGTGTCATTTTGCCATATATAAGGAAATGTAACAAAATGACTTGTCGCTAATAAAAAAAAGATTTTATTTATCCAAAATTTACACATGTGCTAGCAATTAGTAAACTTGCAAACTAATTTGCTAGCATCGACTCCTGACTTCTAAATATTGGAGTAATATTCAAAAAAACATAAATTTCCCTTACAGACACCGTCGTCGCCTTTAATGACGCTATCGGTCTTCGAGAACTGAATTCAAGCTGAAAACGTTTCAATCAATTGGGGCCGACATTTACTAAGTTATTACTTGACGCCCTCTCGGTGTAATATTAAAACGTTTGCCTAAAACGAAAATCACGGGTTCAAGTCCTTTGAAAGCTATTGCTAACAAGGGTATAGTAAACTAGATAAACTAATATATTGAAATCATTTCGAGGCTAAATAAATAAATCATTTTGAGGCCTGTGCCGCAGTGGCACAAGCGTGTGACTGTTAACGATAGGTTGTGGGTTACATCCCTAATTTATATATATTTAATGTATTGTTTGTTTCACTCTCAAAACAAGGCAAAGCGCGGCGTTGAATACCGCAACTTAAAATGCAATGTTTCAAATTTGGCGGAAAATGGAAAACGGAACGTCTTAATGTCTGACCGGCCGTGTGCGGGATACAGCGTGAAGCTGATATGAAATGTTTTTTTTTTATTTCACTGTAAATAAAAGCTCTCAATAACAGAGCCTTTATCATTGTATTTAGTGAAATGTACTATAATAGAAACTACATCACATATTACAACATTTTATAAAACAACTTCTACAAAAGTATTAATATTGTGAGATGACGATTTCGTGAGAAATATTAATATTTTTTTATATGAAAAATTTCATGAATAAGTAATAAATTATTTTTACTTTAATTACATTATTCTGAAGATATATTTGCTTAATATAGATAAGATATATTTAAAATAAAATAGAAACACTTTAACGTAAGCCAATAATGTTATTCAAAGATCAATTCGATGATTAAACGAGTAATATTTTTTTAATGCTAAGAGTTGGTGACTAGAGACTTGGAGATTTAGTGTTAAGACACTCTGTTTCGATCTCACTTTCCTCCGAATCTGAGGCATTGAGTATTGAGTGGAGGAACGCATTTCAAATGAAAATACTAAGTTTTTCCTTTCCTCAGGAACTGTCGCATTCTCAGTCGCAGGCTTGTGTCCATGTGCCACTGTCGTGGCCTCAAAATATTGATAGTCAACCTCATAACGTCATTCAATCAATCACGGAGCTGTAAATGTTGAAACTTTTATAAAAAAACTTTTGTAAGTTGTAAGAGAGAGAGCCCCGTCCTCCCCTCGGTCCCCCCAGACCTCGGTTGGCCTTCGAAAACACAGCATCTGCGAAACTGAACGTAAAAATCATGACGACCCCCCGGATCATGGGCGGGCATGAAGAGGTTGATGACAGTGGACGAGGCCAAAAAGGTATGGCGAGACCGTGTTTGTCGCTCTGTTCCCTCTGGCTAGGGCGCAGCTAAGTAAGTTAGGTTATTAATCAATGGGTCAAGAAAACTCACACGCAAGGTATTATTAATTAACCTTTCCCATTCATAAATAAATCGCCTTTCAAAATCCTCGTATTAAGGTCTGATGCAATGCGTCACACTCGACACGCTGCAGTAACCCGCTTTTTTCAATAAACGACCTTAATTCCTATAAATAGAGTTCGTATTTGTACGAGCGTTATATAATTAAATTATGACGGCGACCCCGCTGAAATTTTCTGTAGGTATATAATTACTGTTGAGTGTTGTACTTGTTTAGCACTTGTGTGCCTATGGTTCGAAAGTATTGGTCCAAAAATATTATTTCGGTTATGTAGAAAACGTATGGAAATTTAAATGTAATGCGAAAATATAAATATATGTCAAAATAAATATATTTTTTACCTTTTTTTATAGATTTTCTTAAAACATATGTTTTTATCCGTAATGATGACTTTGTTTTTTCAGTGTTAAGATACTCCTTTCTGTTATCCACTTTCCACCTTAGAAATACTTTTTTTTTGGAAACGAATAAATGAAAAAGTGTGATTTCGGCTTAGAATAGGATCACCCTGGTACTGTTGCTCTCGTAAGAGGCGACTAAGGTACGTGTGTGAGAGTCACGCTGTCAGCAATGACAACACGCATAGGCAGGCTCCACCGGGTCATTACCACCCCCGGCATTTAAAACCGGCGTTAAGTAGTGGCTTCGGTTTCTGGTGAAACCAGGGGCGACGATGATTACTTTCCATCAGGTGACCCGTACGCTCGTTTGCCGTGTCTCGTCCATAAAAAAAGCATTTGAAAATATTAAACCTTTCCCGTCTTTCGGTGAGGATTGAACTCACAACCTATCGTTTACAGCCACAAGTTAGTGCGCTTGCGACAACAGGCCTCATCGCTTCACTTTAAATATATTGAAAATTGTTATTACTTAATTAAAAATTCGATAAATTTCTTAGCATCACATAATCTTTTGTCATCTTATCACGTTATCTTATCATCATGTCTTTAGGTCTAGAAGTAAAGACTTCTATATTTTCTTACGCTATTGCTCGTTAAATAACGGAATTCGACGCCATGTATTGCGATGTAACGAAAAAAATGTTTTTTTTTCTTTTTCCACACTTAGGATGGTAGGTAGAAACACTTATATACCTAGTGTTAAAACACTCCATTCTCATTAATATATTATTATTATATATTATTATTATATACACTCGATTCTCCACCTGGTTTGTTTAACAACATAAAATTATTTAAAAAGCTTTTTACTGAAAAAGTTAAAACTTTTGGAGTATATCCAGCTTCATCTTAACTTTCAACCTCATGAACGTAGAAGAGTGCACTTTATACATAAAAATAAATTGCATTCATCAGGTGAACAACCTGCTTATCGCCCATCATCTTGTTAATATAAAAAAGATATTTAATCCCTTTTACCTGAATTACAACTAAAGACTACATAAAGTACGAACTTTTAATCCTAAATAAAAAAAAAGTTTAAAAGAATATAAGAAAATTTAAATGGCCTTATTATTATAATAAGTTAGAGGAATAATTATTAAATCGTATGATTAGTGGGCAGGTGTGGCGCTGGGAAACAAAAATGTGAGTGTAAACGTGACAGGGTCGATTCCCACCCGACAAAATGAAATATTTAACATTTTCATTTCCTCCTTATGGTAGCGAGGCAAAGCACAACGCTAAGTACCGTTGCTCAGACATAGCCTCCAGAATTCAATGGAAAGTGATGAACAGTATCTTAATGAGGGCCTACTGTCGCGAGAAACTAAAAAAAATGTTTTTACTGAAAAGTTTCAATCCACACTTATTTAGAAAACCTATAAAAATATTAACGTAGCAGTATATAAACCCATATTCCATGATAATCGTCTAAGCACTCCGACTACTAAGCCATACGTTAATCATAAAACGTATGACTAAGACAGAGCGCTTGGACGGTTTCCAAGAAGCGCGGGTTCACATCCTGCTATGTTCAAATATTTATACGTTTTCTAAAAGAAAAAAGTAAGTATAAGTTTTAAAGGTAAAGAAAAATTATCTGACAAGTCAATCAAGTACATAAAAAATTACAAATCCACTTATCAATCATATTACTCAAACTAACCGTACCATACCATAAACCAGAAAAACTGCCGGTATTATTTTATTAGCCTCATGTACATGCAAGGTCTCGATCCTGATAAATATTCATATGGTATCGTTCTAAATATTTATGAATGTATGATAAAGTATGCTGAAAAATATATCCTGTAGTAAATCTAGAAGGAGTTAGTTATTTAAATTTGCAATATTGGCTCGCCTTCATTTTCCATATCGGTTCGCTTCGCTCGCTATATAACAATATGAATATTTGGACAACGATGCATTTTTTTTATTACTTCTTTTAGCTCCACTCTGTAGCTCACACTATACAAGGTTGATTTGGTTGGACTTGGTTGCTTGGGAACCTGGGAGCCTAGTGTTAGGATAGTCTATTAGGAACTTTTCGCTCTTACTTTCCGCTGAAATGTGGACGCATTTTATGTAGATTGGCGAACTCAACGCCATCCTCTGTCTCGTTAGCTGAACAAAGAAACAACCTGATGGGCACAGTCGCACACTTGTGCCCCTGCGCCAACACAGGCTTCAAGTTAAGTTTTTGTTAACAAAAAAACAATATATTTATTGGTACATTCTTGAACGATAAGATATTACAGTACAGATAATGGAAATCTCGTATTGAATTTGAAAGTTACCATGTTATATTTAAATAAAGACTAATTTATAAAACTGTAACAATTTCTTTAGTAAAGTTTATTATACTTTAAAAGTTCACTTTAACTCCCGCCTCTCGTGTAAAATCGTCGGTGGCAGACAATTTTTCTATCACTAACTTTAAAGAACAGGGCTTTCGAGCACAGGGAAGTGGATGGGAACCACTAAATAGCTGAAAGTTGAGAAAAGTTTTACTCTTTTTATTTTAACAAGAAAATACTTACTTTATAACTCAAAGAGGATATTCCATAAGCTAGGGTTAGTAACTTTTTGTAATTTATTTTCAAAGTCAAAATTTATTACAATCAAACCAATTTAAATAACTAAAAACCTGACTTGGAGTTCTTAAATCAGAATTGCTAATCTTGCTTTGTTTATAAAACTCCCGCTCTCCAATAGGATTGTTAATTTCTGAGCTACGTTGCCACATACAGACAAACAGTCAGATACAGATACACAAAAGAGTGATTAAAGCTCTTAATTTGCTCATCTGATTATTAAATCAGAGGAGCTAGTGTGCCCTCAGACAGACACAGGCATACACGCACACACATACACACACGTACACATAAACATATACAGAGAAACGAGGCTCATAGGTTACCTCAGCTACATATCATATATATATATATATATATATATATATATATATATATATATATATATATATATATATATATATATATATATATATATATATATATATATATATATATATATATATATATATTTTTAATTCTATATAAATATTATTCTTATTACTTTCAACTAATTGGATACCAATTTTCTCAATACCATGCCAGTCTGGAAATTACAAAGTGGTTTAGAAAATGGCGTGAGCCTTCATAATTTACGATGCCTTAAAATTACAGTCAATTAATTTAAGTGTTCAAATTTCAGTTACTATGTAAAACTTATGTTTCACTAAGCGATGGGAAGTGTGACACGCAATTTGTTAAGTTTGAGTACTTTAACTCGTTTATTCCATTTAGAAATCAATTGTTTCCTATAGATATATTTCTGACGCCGTGGTGACTACAAACGCGGGAGGCTGTTCGATCCCCACTCGAAGAAATAAAAAATTTTATAATTTCATTTCGTCGCTCTGGGAAAAAGGCACACCGCGGCGTTAAGTTCCGCCAATCAACTTAACATGCAATGCATCAAATTAGGCTGGAAGTAAATAAGGTCATCGGATTGATTACCGTTCAGGATAAAGAGTTTATATTTCCTCGCTTTGGTGAGAAAACAAAGCATAGTGCATGAACAGAACGTCAGTAGTAAAGTTTCACAGGAACTGCTTCCTCGGTAGCCTTTTTGCCTTCTGCAGAAAAAACTTTCACTTACTAGTAAACTTACTAACTTATTCTTTAAAAGTAGGAGTTCACTATATTTTATATATATATATATATATATATATATATGTATATATATATATATATATATATATATATATATATATATATATATATATATATATATATATATATATATATATATATATATATATATATATATATATATATAAACGTTAACACTATAAAACACAACACTTACTCTTCTATAGAAAGCTTTATTAAACCAAAACACACAAGAAATTATAGACGGTATCTTGTAATATATGTAGGTGACATGAATATTTACTAAGGATTACCAGCCAGGCGTCGTCTAAATCTGAACGAAAACGTGATATCAACCCCATATTGGTTACAAAGTATACTTATAATATGTACGTTTAAACGTGAGGCTGCCATAGTGGAAAAGCGCAGTTTGTTAGCACGATCGTTTTGAGTTCAATTCGATATGATTTTGATAAGGATAAATAAATTATTATCTTAATTTCCTTGTTTTGGTAACAAGATAGAGTCCGGAGTTAAACTCTCCTATTACGCACAATGTCAAGAAAATTTGACGGACAGTGAAATTACTTAGCATTTGTTCTCTTTGCCTTATTTGGAATAAAGGTGAATTTAAAAAAATGCAACACATTAATATTGTGAATGTAAGGCTGTATGACAATTATTTTAAAATTTAAGAAGTGTACTGTAATTGTTATGAATATTTCTCTAAATATTATTTTATTAGGTGTTTATTACTCTTGTACTTAAACTTAGATTTGTATGTTTTTAATTATCTATTTCAATTTTAAGGTCGGGAACGGAAGTAGAACGGAGTGTTTCAACAGTAGGTTCCCAAGTTCCCACTGCAACCTACCCTATATAGCTTGAATATTTCATATAACATCTATAATTCCAATATTATTTTTAGCTTTCTACATTTATTGCCGTTCTAAAGTTTAATTGTCATCAATGGGGTTTCGAGAACTGTTGAGAATAAAAATGATGGATAACCTTTAAAGCGATATTTCAAACATATTTCTAGCCATTCACGAGATAGAACATACGTTATTCATGTCTACTTATAAAACTATTGTGTGGTAACAAACAAAAGAATTTAATTCAATTTATGCTATTGAAATACGCTTTTGTTATTGGTTCTATATTTTTTGACGGAGATAAAATTGATAACTAGAGATATTATACTCTTTTTGCTGGTATTGTAATTATTTCTAACCAAATATTTTTTAAAACGCTGTATTCCGAGTATAGGCAGAGGGAATTTGGGAATCTATTTCGAGGCGAAAGAGGTATGCCGAGACCGTAGCGTTTGGAGCTCCGTTCTCTCTGCCTACGTAGTAGGTAGTAGGTAAAATGGTTAATTGTTGAGTGGAAGTTCTTTTTTTTGTTAGCTATATATATATATATATATATATATATATATATATATATATATATATATATATATATATATATATATATATATATATATATATATATATATATATATATATATATATATATATATATATATATATATATATATATATATATATATATATATAGCTAACAATAAGTTACCGAGTTCCCTTTGAACTTCCACTATATATATATTGGAAATGTGAAATATTTTATTTTCTCGGTCTGATTCAAGACAAAGCGCGATCATGTATTAAGGGTTTTAGCAGGGTTGGCATGATTAAATCGTTTTGAATAAAATCACGACATTAATCACGATTCAAAACGTGATTTAAATCATATGATTTTTTCAATAAACATCAGTGATTTAATCAAATTTGTCACATTTTTTTTACAGAAATCGACATTAAATATTGTACATCTGAGAAATCGAAATCATTATTATAATATTTAAACAAAAAAACTAACTTGCCAGCCTTTTCAATTCCCAGTCGCTTTCTTAATTTACTGTGAACAATTCCAAAGGTGGAAAACACTCTTTCTACAGAAGCTGAAGAAACTATCGCCCCAAATAATTCTTTAATCATTAGCAAAATATTTGACTGTTCGTCTTCATTAAATATATTTTTCTGTGACATCAAACATTCTAGCGGTGTCACATTTTTACGACTTCTTTTGTGAACATCACATTTTTAATAGGTTTCGATTTTGCCTTAAGTTTTACTATCAATGGTAGCAAAACTGAACCATCATAGTAATTTTGTGCTTCTTCTTCTTCATCTATCAGTGTAAATTCTGTTTGAGTTGGGTCTAATAAAAATGCCAAAAAGTGACTGGGGGTCATTGCTCGTTTTGAAACTTCGCTATGAATGCAAATTTTATAATTTTAGTGTTTTAATTTTTATAGATTTTATATCAGCACCAGTAATATCTTATGACCGTACCTAATCCACGAACTAAAAGTAAAGAGTTAAAACGTTCGTTGATTATAATTTTTTTGATATCAATTACAGTGACAATAATGTGGAAATAAAATAATAAAAAGTTTTTTCTACTACTGCAGGCTATATATATTAAATTACTACAGTTAATTAACCTTTTATATTAGTATTTCATGCAAAAATATAGTTAAACGATGATAAAATGAAAAAATCAAAAAAATCATGATTAGTTAGGATTTTTTCAAATAATCATGCTTTAATCGATTTTTTTAAAAAATCCTGATTTTTTCCAACCCTGGTTTTTAGAGGTGCTTGTGAAATGGAATGTTTTAATTTTATGCTTCCTCCGCCTTCCCCGCTATATAAAGCTGTAGAAAGAGGAAAAAATGCAAGAAATATTATTTTATACGAATAAATATGTTCTCGCATATCAACCGGCTGTATAAGTACAAAGCGAACGGTCCTAATATTAAAATTTTCATTATATAAAATATAAATGTACTGAACGGTATGAAGAGCAGAAGCTATATTAAAAATGAAGTTGTATAATTTTGAAAATATTATTTGAATAAAATTAGTAGATTTTTCTCTAGCTACTCTCTATATCTCTCATATAGCAGGTAGGCAGAGAGAACCTAGTGACAAGACTCTCCGTACCCTAATTTCCGTTTCATTTTTTGAGACATTGCGTGTTGAAAAACGGAAATCAGTGTCATTATATATACCATTTTTCGAGAAATAAAATAAAAATAATTTATTACCCTAAATACGAATCGAACCCACACCCCCCGCCGTCACACTTACAGTGTAGTGCCGCCACAGGTAGTCTCCTTCTCATTTTCACATTTTATTCAAGACTAACAAAAATATATATTTTTCTGTGATTTACCTCACCTTTATTTAGAATAAAAAAGCTTTTATGAAACGCTTTGTGACCTGTTGAACAAACAATTGTAGCAATAAAAACTAAGCATTTGTATAAAATTTATTCTTTGCATGTAAAACGTTGACAACTTCCTGCATTCGCGTTATAATGAACGTTGACTGGTAATTAATTTTGTTTAAATTATAAATATGTTTTTGTAGCGTAAAATTAAATTATTTTAAAATTAATTTTGTTTAAATTATACCTAAATATGTTTTTGTAGCGTAAAATTAAATTATTTTAAGTGCAGTGGCATTGTGGTGGAGTGGGACAACGTGTAAGTGTAGCATGATGGTGGTGATTTCGTTCTGCAGTTAGCGATAGTAAATAATAATGGGCACAGACGCTACTGTAAATGCGACAGATTATGGGTTCCATTCCCACTCGACGAAATGAAGTATATAATATTTTCATTTCTACGCTCTGGTAACGAGGCAAAGTGCGGCGTTGAGTTCAGTCACTAAGCACTCACAATGTCTCGAATTCGGCAGAAAGTGGGAAACAGAATGGAATTTCTTAACTTTAGATTCACAAATTCAGTTTGACCTATCCTGCCATGTGCGGTAAACAGCGTGAAGTTAAAAAACATTTTTAGCGTATTTCTTCCCCTTTTCAGTTTCAATACATAATATTTTCGATATAGGGTATCTTGAAGCTAGTTCCTCGGTGACAACCGTGACTCATGGGAAAAAACGTGTAACGTGTTCGCCTTTTACTATCACTGTATATTTAAAGAGCAGAACTGTAAATAAGCCTCTTTACCCAAACTTCCTTTCCTTTAAAGGCATTTTGGCGCCCGGTGATGAAATCTTCTAGAAGAAGATAATACTGAGTAAATTAAGAAGTCCTGAAATTTCTTTAATGGCATCAGACCAACTTACAACAACCAATTTATTGAGGTGGGCTACTAAAAAAAAAGTTCTGATTATAAGCTAAATAAAATTTGACTTGATAGTCCTGTTCGCTAACGATGATATATACAACATCCTCCTTCAGCACTAATTTCAAAGTTGTTGATGTTACGGCACAGATCATCCAGAATTCTTCGAAACGTTACAGGGTCCTACCACTTGGTCAAAGATAGAGACTATCTATCTCACTACACGCAAAATCATAAATCAACAGTAATAATAATAACATACAATTATAAATCAACCAATAATAAAACAGTATAATTTTTTTTTAGCTTCACGCTGTATCCCGCACGAGGCAGGGTAGGCAGAGGGAACCCGGAAACCTAGTTTTAAGACACTCCGTTCCACTTTCGTTCCCCACTTTCCGCCAAATTTGAAGCATTGCGCGTTGAGTGGCGGAACTCAACGCCGCGCTTCGCCTTATTACCAGAGCGAAGAAATGAAACATTAAATATTTAAATTGAAAATATTAAATATTTCATTTCCTCGAGTGGGGATCGAACCCAGAACCTGTCGGTTATAGTCACACGCTTGTGCCGCTGCGTCACGACAGGCCTAAATAACATTTGACGACAGTATTAAATAACAATTGATATTGAATTTTCAGTCAATTTCTAACCACCAAATCAATAAAGAAGTCATATATGTTTTCGACAACCCAAATAGGAAAGAATTGTTTTCTCTAACCCAAGAGTTGCTTCATGTGAATACGAATTGAGTTAATAGAACCTTACCGACGATGTTTTGATCGTTTAATAAAGAAAAGTGGCTTTCTGACCTAACATTGACATTTATTGGGTCGCGAATTTAATTGTATATTCATGTAATATACATAAATCTACGATATACTACAAATTATTTATGGTGTATGTATAGAGATAAGCAGAAATATATTTAAAACAAAGCTTTTTATATTCGTCAACTCTATTGAAATATCTAAATAAATTTTATTATGGTCACGCTGCTTTCTACATACCAGGCAGGGTGGTATACTACCCTGGTTTTGCCAGGATAGTAATGTGAAGATATTCTGCGGCGTACTCCCAGTTTATAAGACATTACATGTTTCTTTGCGAAACTGTACGCCTTGCTTTGCCTTCCAATCGGAGCGTAAAAACGTATGAAATAATTATTATATTTTTTAAGTCTGTACTTATATATAGAGAATAGTTTGTCATAAACAGAAAAACAAATTTATCCATTGAAACATTTTTAATAAATTCTTCTAGAAATTTGTAATGAAACAAAAAAATCCTACCTAGAACATCACCGACTATTTTTATTAAGCATAAACGGAGCTTTTGATAAAAAATACACACTCAAATAATTTTAAATTTTCATGAGCTACATACAGACAGTCAAATTTAACATTCCTCTTTTCGCATCTGGGCTTTAAATCAGAATTGAACGTGTAAAAAATATCAATAACAGCTTTTATTTTAGTCTTTATATAAAACGTCACATTATGCATTCGCAATTTCAGTCACACATACAAAAAATACAAAATTCACTGATATGACAAAAAGATCTGGAAATTTGAAATAAAGATCTGGAAATTTAAAATAAAGTCAATGAAATGATATTATTATAAACTAATTCCTAGATTAGACCTGACAAACATACAATTATACCAAGCTTCTGTCTACAAAGCGTGTTAATGCAGTTTAATTACTAAATACTTAAAGTACTCCATTCCCTTTGTTTACTTGAGGATTTAATGTATTAAATAACGTTTAAGCGTTTCTACGACGCAAACTTAAGCAACGTTAATATGGTCTACAATGACACATGCTTATGTAGAAGGTGTTGTTTTCTTCTGACTACAAAAGAAATGGTCGTGGCATCGATTTACAAAATAAATTTTATTTAAAATTTACAAAATTACTTCATTGTTCTTGAAATTATTAATTTTAAATGAAATAATCCATGTATTTACTTCATAACGTGTACGCTAGCTCAGTATTTCAGTGCTATCGTGAGAGTTATGAGTCCAATTCCCACTCAGGAAAATTAATTATTAAAATTGGCTCGCTCTCACAATAAGTGCGATGTTGTTCCGCTACAAAAAGCAATGTCTCGAAAACTGAACGGGAAATTAATTAGTTTAAAATTATATCTTCTTATAAATTTATTAAAAGAAGAAATGGTTAAGTAAGAACTAGAAAGGGTGGAGGTCGTATAGCTACAAACATTAGAATTTGTAGATACAACTTATCAGTTATCGACTAATGTTAAAAGCATAGGGATAATGAGCTCAATATAATGACAGATCAGCAGCATGTAACTATAAATAGGTAATGTGGCTGACCACATTTATAATTGAAATAATAATTAATTTATCAAACAAATAATTATCCTAGATAATTTTTAAAATTAAAAGATGACAAAAAGTATATGACGATGTAAACAATGCTCTCTCAAAAATAGTACATTGGTTTAGTGCTAATAATTTACTTTCAAATAGGAAAAAAAACTAAATGTGCAATATTCCGAACACCCGACACGAAAAACTTGTAAATGGTGAAGCCGTGGATCCTGTTGATTCTATGGTATTTCTCGGGATCACTATTGACTCTAAATTGCAGTGGGGACCTCATATTGATGGATCGGCGAATAGACTTAGCTCAGCAGCCTTTGCCGTTTATTAACAGACGTGGAAACGGCTCGCCTCGATTATTTTAGTTACTTTCATAGTATTATGTCCTACGGCATTTTAATTTGGGGTAATGCAGCCGTTATTCAATCAATCTTTGTCCTGCAGAAGCGAGCTATTCGTGCAATCTATAAATTAGGCCCAAAGAATTCTTTAAGGGAAAAATTTAAAGAAATTAATATAATGACCGTTGCATCGCAATACATTTTTCAAAATATTATGTATATTAAGAAAAATATAAATGAATTTAGCAAAATCGCATCGCATTTAGTGCACCTATGACTCGATGGCATCGAGTCCGTAATTCTTTTATTGGATCCCAGAAAACGTCCGAGAATTTTCTATTTCACAATTTAAAAAAGTTGTCATAAGACGTTTGTGTGTTAAAGGTTATTTATTACCTTATTAACGATTTTATAAATGATAACACGCCTTGGGAATAAAATGCTCGCTCCAGGCTACTTCAAATGTATCATTGTCACATAATTATATGATGTATAATTTTTATAAAAAAAAGACACGTCCCGCTGAGTTTCTTCTCAGGTGTGATGAGGCAGTAAATTTAGTGAACTGGTGGTAAATTGTTTGACGTTCAAAAAACGAAGCTTGTAACTTCTTATTTTGAATAAAAATATTTGAATTTGAATTTGATCCAAAGAATGACAGAGCCAGAGTACGAATAGTGTACCGATTTACTGAAGAGCCAAGACTGCTCGTCATACATTCTTCATTCAACCCTCCACGGAGAGATAGGAGAAACGGTGACAGGAGGACCCTCATAGGCTCTCTGACCGTGAGTCAGAGACCCTATTCTCAAACATCTGGGCGGTTTACAGGAGGACCTCTCCTGCGTTTACTCTAGCAATTTTTATAAAGTCGAGTGCCTACTGCGGAAGCCAACCTAGTGAGAGCGAAGATGTATGATGCGATGATAATTGCGTTGTATTGTCCTTGGGCGGGAGATGGCTGAGATGCAAATGCAACCCGTGATACCCATCCTTACCCTAATCGAAGGGACGTATTACACTTGGTATTCTAATTCTTAGAGAGCTTTAACAATCACCCGTGACCAGTAGCCCACTAATGGAGCTCATAGTAAAACCAGGATAAATAGCAATATCGCGCAATAATGCGGTACTCGTACTTCGAGCTTGGCGTGAAGCTGACTCCCTGCCTAAGAAACGCGCGTTGGGTGCGTGAGTTTGTTTGTCTTAGAGCGGTCGGAATTGATTCGCCCAGTTAGGAAGCTGCACAGGGCGGCCAATGCCACTCAGCGCGGGCCAGCTATCCAAAGTGCGTCCACGAAATTAAACTCATTTCAATAAGCGCAGGCGGCTGACAGATGATGAGGTATTCCGTTGCAGATAACAGTCAAGCTGATCCTGTCTATTCGATGCCCGTGTAGCCTTTTTTTTTAATGGATGAGACACGGCAAACGAGCGTACGGGTCACCTGATCGTAAATGATCTCCGTCGCCCACTGCCCTGTGTAACTCCAGAGGAGCTACAGGAACATTGCCGGCTTTTAACGTAGATGAGCACCGGGACCCGACATTACCTAATGCGAAACTCAGTGCCCGAAACCACTACTTAACGCTGGTTTTGAGTGGTAATAATCGCCGGTTATAATTTACATAATCGTCAACAAATAAGTTGTAAATTAGAATGTTTAGGGATACGCCTAAGGTGAAGCCTAACAGAAATATTGTTACATTATTGCATGAATGTGATACTAAGTCATTAGAGGCTTTTTTTATCGTTTTTTCAGCTTCACGCTGCAAAGCAGAATTAACAGGATAGACAAAGAGAACCTAAGCACTTCGGGTCCGTTCTTTTCGTAGAGTTAAGGCATTATATCTTGAATGGCGAAACTCAACACCACGCTTTGCCTCAGTACCAGAGGCTGTATATATTTCATTTCCTCGAATGGAAAGCGGACCCACGACATTGCAAACTTGTGCCCCTGTGCCACTAATGTTCTCGTATCATCTAGGTGATATTTGTTATTAAATATATTATATATTTTTCCGCATAGTGCTCTAACCCTGGCGGCGCGGTGATGTCGGCATGGAGGCGGTGGCGCTGGTGCTCTGCGCGCTGGTCGTGAGCGCGCCGCACGCGAGCCCCCGCGACGACCTGGAGGAGGACGACCACGCACTCGACTACTATGATGAGAATAAGATTAATATATCAGGTATTTATTAATTTAAGTCTATAAATTTCCTATAGCCATTATATGGAATCGGAAAATATGCTTTTTAGCTACATTCTACATATAGCAGGGTAAGCGAAGGGAATTTTGAAACCTAGTGTTAATATACTCTACACTTTTTCCGAATTAGAGGCATTGCGTAATGAGTGGCGGAACTCGCTCGCTACGCCTACGCTTTTGCCTTATAACCAGAGCGAAGATTTTGATACAGACGATTGAAATAACTTGCTCTTCCGTTCGATACATATACATATGTGTACGATATTGGTGAAAAATAGCAAACGACCGTGATACCAAGTTTTTCGCTTAAAAAAACCGCACTCAAATCAGTTTATAAATTTAGGAGCTATGGTGCTACAGGCAGACACAATTAAACCTATAACGCACCTCTCTCTTTACGTCGGTTCAAAATTGACACGTTAGTATACCTACACATACATAATACACATACGTAAAATTTTTGATATTGGATCACTTCCTACTTTTTCTAACTCTACTTGTACAAAACTACTTTTAAATAAATCGCTTTTTACAAACAAAGTTACCGTAAAAATGCACGATTCAAAGCATAACTCGTGTTACACCATATTAAAGTAGTAGTGAAAAGTAGGTTACATACATAGGGTAGCTACTTGATCCCGCGCGAAGTTATAAGTCTTTTTTTCTTAAGAGCTTGTTATATGCTGGTACTTTTTAAAACGAAATTTTAATTTAAAATGGCGATTTTTAATAAGAATTGAACTATACTAGCCTGTTAGGCCTGTCGTGGCTCAGTGGCACAAATGTTTGACTGTAAATACGACAGATTGCAGGTTCGATAGCCACTCGATAAAGTGAGATATTTCATTTTTTTATTTCTTTGTTCTGGTAATAAGGTAAAGCGCGACGGTGTGTCCTGCCGCTCAATAGCAATGTGTCCAGAATTCGTTCCAGAATTCTGGAAAGTGAGGAACGGAAGTAAACGGAAGTCTTAACTCGAGGTTCCCATGTTCCCTCTGTCTACATTCAACGTGCAAGATATTTAAAAAAAACTCTAATGTAATGCAACTTTTGTTTCGAAATTTGGAACCAATCGACAAAATCAAAAGCAATTTAGTAGTTATACAATAAGTATTTTTGGCGCTCGGCCATCTGGCGTACAAACAATTCTCCAATAATGCCTTATGAAAACCGATGCCTATTGCTTACAATGATACATTACATGTCTATTCTACTCGTATTGGAATACCTTTACTTTAGAAACTGCAGTGGTACAAGAACAGTACTTAAGTTAAATATAAATATTTATCAAATTCTAAGAGGCTTGAGGCCTGTCGTGGCGCAGCGGCACAAGAGTGTGACTGTAACCGACAGGTTCTGGGTTCGATCCCCAGTCGAGGAAATGAAATGTTTAATATTTTCAATTTAAAATATTTAATGTTTCATTTCTTCGCTCTGGTAATAAGGCAAAGCGCGGCGTTGAGTTCCGCCACTCAACACGCAATGCCTCAAATTCGGCGGAAAGTGGGGAACGGAAGTGGAACGGAGTGTCATAACACTAGGTTTCACTTTCATTCCCTCTGCCTACCCTGTCTAGTGCGGGATACAGCGTGAAGAAGAAAAAAAAAATTAAATTCTAAATAATTTGATCAATATTTTTATTTAATTGAAGTACACGCAATGCCTCAAATTCGGCGGAAGGTGGAGGACGGAACGGAGTGACTTAACACTGGGTTCCCAAGTCCCCTCTGTCTTCTCTGTCATGTGCGGGATACAGCGTGAAGCTGAATTTAAATAATTCGTATAACACTAGTTTGGTGCAACAATTACTCACAAATTTACATTTCTTGGATCTTTTCAGAAGGCGTAATTAAATGTTGTTTATAGTCTTTCTACATAATAACTTGTTTTTTTTTTAAACAAAATGCAAAACGTCATCGTTCTAATAAATTATCGATATATAAGCACTCTTCAGATATAAAATTACTGATAGATAAGGCACAACCCAGAGTGAATAAAATGGAGTTAGAAATCCATAAGAGCACAGTAGGTAGACAGTAACATGCCTACCTAGTGTTAAGACACTACGTTCTTAGTAAGACACTTGCAAGGTGCTTTCTGCCGAATTCTTGAATCATTGCCCATTGAACTTTGGAACTCAACACCGCGCTGTATCTAACCGTTACCAGAGCGATGAAACACGAGAGGATCAAACCCACAACCTGTCACATTCACAGTCACACGATTATGCCACTGCGTCACGACAGACATCTAAATTCATTAATTTACAACAAAAATATTATAATTTCACAATCTCAAGACATCTCAAAAATGAGCAAAAATATTCTACGAGTACAAATAAATAGAAGTAAGTAAACATGTCTACTTAATAAGCATTAAATCGTTGAGGGAAGGAAACTAGGTGAGTGAGCCTGTAGAAAGTCGTTAACCTACAAAAGACTAAGCGTTAAGGCACTTAAATATTGTCAAAAACATCAAAGGACCGAAAGTGCTTGTATGAAAGAACGATGATGATGATAATATGAAATTAAAAAGATTCATCTTAACTGGCTGAGGCCTGTCGTGGTTAGTGGTACAAGCTTGTGTCTGTAGACGTGACAGGCTGTGGGTTCGATCCAGATCTTTTAGTTCAGTTCTGTTATTTGGTTATGGCGTTCAGAGTGTACCAATTCGTGGAATCATTTCCTCATTTATTATTTTCATGTCTTCGCTTCGATAATAAGATAATATTTAATATTATATAGACTTGAATCTTTATCAGCTTCACGCTGTATCTGGCCTGTAGCAGGTTAGGCATTGGTAGTCTAGTACTAGGACAGTCTACTACTCATTTTCCATCAAATTCTAAAGGCATTGCGCACTATGCCTCGATACTAAAGTGAAGGAATAAAAATTTATTTTCCTCAAGAGAGAATCCAACCCATATTCTTTCGCGTGTACAACCATACGTTTGAGCCCCTGCGACTAGTTTCAAATAATTATGTCAATATAAATCTTCCTTTTGACATTGGATCTTAAAAAATAGTGACAAAAAATATAAAAACCCAATTTAACAGTCGTCTTCTGAATAAAATGAACTTGTCATTTTACTTAAAGTGAAGAAGCTTTGCACAATAATATCGCTAACAAAAAATAACTAGAAACCCTCTGCCGAGCGTTACGAGATCTCGCGCCAGCTGAATTTAAATTCGGTGCTTTGTTGAAAAGCTTTTTTATGAATAAATTGTATTGGTGATGTCTTTGTAGTATACTTGTATTGCACGTGGTGGTTGTTTCATTTTTTTTTATTTTCTTTGTCAATCATCTCTTTGTCTCATAGTACTGTTTGTCTCATAGTACTGTAGCCAGAGGGAACTGGGAAACCTAGTGTTAAGACACTGCGTTCTGTTTCCCACTTTTTACCGAAATTGAGGCAATGCCGCAAGTATTATGTTGCGAACGCTGCGCTTTGCCTTGGTATTAGAACGAAGAAATGAGATCGAACCCATAACTTGTCGCGTTTATAGTCACATGCTTATGGCCACGACAGGCTTCATTACTTTTTATTTATATTTATGTCAAATTGTTTTTTTAATTGGTTTTAGTATACCTAAAAAATATATATAAAATTTGCGTTTGACGTAGGAACAAATAGTCGAATATTATCTATTATAATATATTTGTAGGGTCAAAGTATGGGCCACTATTATATTGGCACTTTTGCCATCTCATTGATAGTTCAATGACACCTTTACTTTCGGACCATAATCAATCAAATGTTTGAAGGTGTTTTGGACTGATACATCGTAGTTGAAAATTTTCCATTTCAAAGAGCTATCTAAATTTCGAAAAATATGGTAATTTGTTGAGCTTTATCCGGGGAGTATGGTGGATATCTTAGACATTCAACTTGTTGCTCTTCTAATTTGATAGTCGTCTGTTGTGCAGTGTGTGAAGCAGCAGTATCGTAGGGCAGTTGACCAACGATTGACGTCTGACAAGATATGATAAAACTGTAATAAATACCGGGACTAGTCTGTCAAACACGTACACGTAACTTTTTTGGGTCAATTTTCGTTCGAGGCAGGATTTGGCTGGCTTGCCAGCCATTATGATGAGAGCTTCTGTCTGTCGCAGACAATCACAATTGTGGTACAAAAAACTTTTCTCAATCTTTCTTCTGATTAAAACATTTTTATCACTAACACTATGCACCTTTAATTCGAACGTAGCTTGTGGTGGATAAGCTTCCACTACAGTGGAAGCGTATCCAGACTACTGCCTTTAATTTGTCATCATCAACTTGGGTCTCCGACCATCCACAAGGATTATTATGCACGTCGAATGTTCATGAACGTAAATCTGTGTGTACACTCTGTTTTCTTTTGTGATACGTCATTTTGTAAACTAAGTGACGCAAACAAAAAAAAAATGTTACGGTTAACGATACAGAAACACATGTGTTTTTTTGTGAGTTTTAACTGTCACTCTCTTTATTCTTAACAACGCAGCCATATCTATTACCATCATATACATGACATACACAAATTATTTACCAAGATTGTTCTACGCTAAAGAATCTCTTCAGACGATGCCTCTAACATGGAGGGCTATTGACTTACAATAAAACACTTAACTAAACACTAGTCTATGATATATTTTATATATGATATGAAAGATCTAATCTTATAAACTACTAGTTCGAGTTTACAATGACAATAATAATTATATATATATATATATATATATATATATATATATATATATATATATATATATATATATATATATATATATATATATACATATATATTTTCAGTATTTCGCTATATCTAATACATAGCATATACGGAAGGAAACTTAGGATCGCCAGTGTTCCACATTTAGTTATTACTTATTATGATAATTTCGTTCGTCACATTCCACTGAATTTTGGAGGCATTGAATGTTGAATGGCGGAACTCATCGCTACACTTTGCTAAACTACCAGAGCGCGGAAATGATAATACTTAAAACACTAATGATTTCAATTTATATTTAAAAAAATATTTTTGTTGATCCATTTACAGCGTGAACTCACTGTGAACTCTAATAAATAGGTTTCTGTAACGCGACCAGAAGGAAACGAAACGTTTGTAACAGATAAGATAACATGGCGTAGACCTTAAAACCGTGGCCTATTTTCTGCGTGGAAAATTTAAAGTTTGAAAAGAAACATTCGAAAAGTGAAAATTATTGAACTACATTATTTTCAAATTCCACTCATTTTGTGGAGAGTTATTTAGAGCCTGTATAGAAATGACTATTTGGTGGCACGTTATTTACGCTAATTTGACGCTTGATCTGCACAACCACATTGGCAAAAATAACATGGTGACAGATCCCGTTTTTCGCTTTCTGCCACAAAATCAGAATAACAAATGTTATAAACGGCCTAACTCTTTCTCCAGAGTACTCAGTTCCACATCGTTACAATGACAATTATAAGGGATATTATATTATTTTGAATTAAAATACGTTTATTTCTATACTTTGTTTATTTGCAGGCACGTGTGGCTTTGCATTTTGATTTGTAAAACTTAATACTTACGTACCTACTTTATCTAAATAGACTTAAAAGCAATTACAGTAATTATAATATGAAATTGTTTTCTAAATTATATTTAAGCTTACAAAGTATCGTTATAGATTAAACAATCGTAAGCAATATTTAAATCAGAGAAGAACGATATGTCGCAACAAATTTCACATTATAACCAAACTAGGTGAAGTGGACTTATTGATGTATAACAACAAGTTTCGCTACTGGAAAATTCCATTGGGAATTATTGGATCCTCTGATATTGATATACCCATTTTTATATTTATACCATTTTTTTTATACCAATTAAAATAAAACAAACACTAAATGATGAGCGTTTGCCAGAATTCAGTAGTGAAAATTTCATTTAAATTGGTTATGTCGTTTCTGGCATTAGCGAGCACAAATACAGATAGAATCAGACAATTCGAGAAACATATATATTTTTTTTTTATAAATAAAAAAAAATACAATCATAACTAACCTCAATAACAGATTTTCCTTATAAATCTCGTATGATAATTATCAGTTACAATTTTATTATATGTATAAACAATGGTTTGCTTATAGTATGTAGTTAGCCAGAAAAACTCAGAGATGGACTCTATTAGTATTTATTTATTTATTTACTTAGGATCGTCAACAGACGAAACATTACAATACGGACAAGTTACATAGAGTTCAATCAATAGACTATATGTTTTTTCCAATAATAAACAATCACTGTATGGTGTCATATGTTCTTATAAAATAATATTTCATATTATAGATAAAAAAAATAAAATTAATAAAATTGATTTAACTTATATAATTGTCATACATAAATAAATTAAAAGTATGTATAAATTAATTAAAAGTATGCCAATGCATGTACAACGCTTCATCCAACCGAGCCCAAAACAACTAACTATAGATATTTTTCTGTATATAAACATGGATAATATCTTATAATAAGCTCGTATGGTATTTGAAGACTGCGGTCACAATATTTTTACGAAGTAATGTTCGGTACGAATTGGGCATCTTCCTTTAAGGCGCTCCGTCCCCACGCAATGCCTAATTTTCGAGACATGTTTCAGAGAATTGTTTCAGCGTTAACTTCCGCTTGAACAATTCTGTTACCCCGCGTGGGAATTGAACCCACAACCGTTGTGTTTACAGTCAGATGCAGTCACTGCGTCACGACAGCCTTGTATTAGGTATGAGTGTGTTTTGTTTTCTGAAACTATTATGTACTATATATATATATTGTATCGTGTTATTCGAGTTATTAAAAACAAAGTATTGCTTATTTCCTATAAATTATTACCTGATACCACGTAATTTGCTTAAGAGCTAAGCGATAGTTAATCTTATTTAACATCATTGCCTTTGACTTATTTTCAAAATAGACATTAGTAATTTTAAATTAGGTAAATACCATAAATTGTATATTCTGTGTCAAAGCTTAAAGTAAGAATAGTGTTAAGACACTCTGTTACGAATTAACGTACGAACAAACTGTTACGAACTAACGAACTACCCTGAGCTAGCCCTAATCAAATGGAAACATAAACTATCTTTCTTTCTTAGCTTCACGCTGTATCCCGCACGAGGCAGGGTAGGCAGAGGGAACCCGGGTTATTATATATATATTATTGTTAAGACACTCCGTTCCACTTTCCGCAGAATTCGAGGCATTCCGTGTTAAGTGTCAGAATTCAACGCCGCGCTTTGCCTTATTACCAGAGCGAAGAAATGAAACATTAAATATTTAAATTGAAAATATTAAATATTTCATTTCCTCGACTGGGATCGAACCCAGAACCTGTCGGTTACAGTCACACGCTTGTGCCGTTGCGCCACGACAGGCCTCAACATAAACAATATTTGTATTTCAGTTAGAAATAAATGGTGCGAAACCAAAATCATTTTTAATTGGTTGTTTTTATCTACCTTGCAAAATGTGATATATAAGGGTACTTAATTCTTTTTAGTAGGTGAATCAAAGTTAAAAATATTCAATGTTCTAAAACGTTCAATATTCACCGTCCGCTATCCTAATTCTTGGTTCAAAATGAATTTGAAAAAAAGGAAATAACATTAAAAACTATAATAGTTATATAGAAAATGATTCTTCAGAAAATTAAAAATGAATGTACAAGGAAATGTGCTCAAAGCGGATAAATACAATATTTCTCAGCGAAACTCTTATAAAAGATTATTCGGACTGGCTCTTCTGCTTCCTGTCACAATAGTTCGGTGGATTAAAGCTTGGAAATTTCTGGAATATGATACAAAATTATGTCACCCACTGAATGCAGTCACCAACGTTTACCTTCTCAGTTAACAAAGCGTAGCATTTTAATTGCTATGAAGCTTGCGGCTGCGGATTGCGACCTCTTTAGAAGAATAAACAAAAATGACACAATTATAGCTATTCTGCGCAAACAATAAAATTGAATAAACGTTTTTGTGGTAAACAAGTTGGTTATTAATTGTTTTGTTAAAGCTCTATTAAATTCTCCTTAGAGAACTTTAACAGAGAGCTTTTTTTTTAAGAGACATACTCCTACACTTTTCATCCAAGTAAAATGATTGCATGGCGAAACCTAAGTACAGAGACAACTTTTTTCAGCTTTACGCTGAATCTTTAAGCAATGAACGCAGGGCGAATCTAATGTTCGGGCCCTCCGTTCCTTACGCAACCCTATTAACTGAACATTTTTTTTTTTTTTTAATTCTTTATTGCACACAGTAAAAATATACAAAGGCACAAAAGGCGGGCTTAACGCTAAAAAGCATTTTCTACCAGCCAACCTTGTCATGTGGGAAATAAATGTGTAGGCGTGCAACAACAAGAGTAATTTTTAAATAAAATAGATATACGTGCATTGAAGTATACATTATAATATATACATATATTCACAAATTACACAAATATATGCGCTTGGTTACATAGAATTATACACACACACATATATATACATATATACATACCCTATACAAATATAAATATATTTACATATATACGAGTATATACAGTATTATTATGGTTTTAGTAAAAATAACGCTTTAAGCTGACGTTTAAAAGACTCTCGAGAGGGAGCTCTTCTAATACTCTCAGGCAAGTCGTTCCAGAGCCTGACCGCAGTGACAGCGAATGAGTTAGACATAAAGCCAGAATTATGATTTGGAATGGACAGTGTGAGATTAGATTGTGAGCGCAGAGATTTATTGTGGAAAGAGGAAAGGAAAGAGAAGTCAGAAGAGAGGTAAGAAGGAGAATTTGGGTTAAAGAGAACAGAATAAAGTAAGCATAGCAATCTGGAGTTTCTTCGATCAACCACTTTCAGCCAGCCAAGTTGCCTCCTACTAGATGAAATATGGTCATACTTGCGGAGGCTATAAATAAAACGAATGCAGGTATTAAGTAGTCGTTCTAGCTTATTTAGATGGTCCTTATTTAAATCCAAGCAGCAAGCATCACCATAATCAATAATAGGAAGCAACAGTGTATTAACTAACTGAATTTTTGCTCGCACCGGTAAAAAGTTTTTAAGTCGCAACATTGTTGATTTTAAGTGAAGAAACTCAACTCAGTATTTTGTCATATTACCAGAGCGAGAGAAATTAAAATAACTGGCTTCTCTTGATGATAATCAAATACGAACGTCACGTTTTCCTACGATTGTAAATAATATGGTGAACCCATTTATAATACATTGTATCAACTGTTAAGCTTTAGGATAAAAGCTTGCTGAAACCCAATATATAGGAGGGTAGGCAAAGAGAATTTGAGAATCTAGTGATATCACACTCCGTTTCCACAACAAGCAATAATGATGAGACAAATTACTGCTACATAATACAAAATATATGTAGTTAAAATGAACGCATAAAACAAAAGCTTTAACGGACTTTTCACCCATAGACAGATGAGAACTAATTGCGAACTTTAAGCTTCAAAGTGATCAATATCTGGAACTAGCACGTCTGGTCTGTCACAGGACACTGTTCATCTGAAAATTAACTGCGAGCAATAATGTTGAAGTTAAAACGATTTAGTTTTGAAATTTAACAACGAGTGCTTTCTTTCTATCCGGATTTTTTATATTAAAATTATTTAACGTTTTAAATTTTAGTGGAAAAATAAAAAATATTGAATGTAGATTTTATACTTATCTTTAAATAGGTATAAATAATAGGTAGATCCACATTCAATTTGTTATATATACTTTGACTACTATACGTAATATTAGTTAGGGCAAATAACATTAATTTTTGCTGCTTTACTCTGCCCGCATTTACAGAAGGAAACCTGGAAACCAAGTGTTTAAACACTCTGCCATTTAAAATACCGATGAATTTTGAAGGCAAACTGGATCACTTGAATAAATGGAACGGAGAAAATAAATTTATAGCGTTAGACCACTTCGTCCATACCTGGTTCCCAGTACATGCAAAATATATATAAAGAAATTTATAATACAAAATATTTATAATAGAAAAATCAAAATAAAATAAAGTCTCTTCTATTGCACGATTCTCGTTATCGGAGGCATCGGTGCGTTTACTTGGAACAGCCAGCACAACAATGTTTCATTTTAGATTTTAGACTTTTATATTCTGCCAAAGCTCAGTTGAGACGAGGCTGGGAGGCTTTTTCAAATCGTATAGCTTCTTTTGTTCCATTAGGAACACAGTACTTTCTTAGTTAAGTTCCTATATCACAACAGCATGAAAAAGTTAATACTTTTACAGCTTAAAAGCAGCAGTGTAAATTACATTTTAGAATAAAAACTCGGAACTCGACGCTTACTTTTACTTATTACCAGCAAAAAAATAAAAAAAAATGATTTCACCGATTTGCAATCGAATATGCAACCATCATCTGTACAATCAGACGCTGTGCCGCTACGGTCTCTGTTATGTAACATACATATTTAATAATAATTCTATCATACGACCCGGCGCCCGGTGCTAAATTAAATTATAATTGAACTTCATCACCGTGACAGCTGTCGGAACACGCGTAGTACATAATTAGCTTATTTAAAACAAAAATTTTATATATTTTTTTTCTGAAATCACAAATAAAGCACAATGATTGTTACTTTGATTTCTTCTCAGAAGAATAATTAGATGTATTTCCCGGCACTTCCTTTACAATGCACAGCTTTAAATGTCGCCGTATGACATCAATGTCTCCAGA
This sequence comes from Eueides isabella, assembly GCA_019049475.1. Lineage (NCBI taxonomy): Eukaryota > Metazoa > Arthropoda > Insecta > Lepidoptera > Nymphalidae > Eueides > Eueides isabella. The sequence goes on from CM032392.1 coordinate 14,759,797, forward strand.
ATTAGGCGGAAAGGGCTACCGGAAGTGTCTTAATGAGACTACTTATGAAATCTTTTTATTATTAAAAGAGCGATAATACAATATATTCTTAACACGGACGTAACACAAGCATATTTAGTACAGTACACTTAGTTTTTTATGGAAATTACTGATGTCACGGCCAGGCCAATGGAGCGCCAAATTTTAACATCAAAACTTAAGGCGCCTTTGCAGGATATTTTTTATTACGACAACCTCTTTATGACAAAGTTAACGCAAATCCTATTTCATGCTGTATTATGTGTTCAAATCTCTCGCAAAATATAGTAAGACAAAAGGAATTTTTTTTAGCTTTACAATGTATCCCGGACATAACAGGTTAGGCAGAAGGAACTTAGGAACATAGAGTAAACGGAACGGATTGTTTCCGTTCCCCACGTTTATGTGAAAATTATTTTATTATGTTTTTATTTGTTCGCTCTGTTAACGATTCAAAGCGCGGCGTTAAGTTCCGCAAAACGCAATGTATTAAGAATTTGGTAGAGTGAAGACCGGAAGTATCTCTACACGCGAGATACAACGTAAATGCTATAATACTACGAGCAACGTGAAAGTATAATAATTTCTGGGAATAATATTTTATATACGAAAACCTAGTGACTTAACTTTCCTTCAAGGAACTTAGTGACTTAACTTTCCTTCCTTTCCTACAAGAAATCCTCTACATGCCACTATTAAATATTATAATAGACAAACAAAAGCACAAATATAACTTACTGAATTCGAGTAACTTACTAATAACCTCTGAAGAGTTTCCATATCTAGGTCCTGGCTCCAACGTCTGACCACTTCTATGATATCACATTATTGTATTATCATCTATATATAAGTAGGGAACGTAAGTGGAACGGAGTGTCTTAACAATAGGTTCCCAATTTCCCTCTGCCTACCCTGCCATGTGCGGGATACAGCGTGAAGCTGAGTACCTATATATAACTGCCAAGTATAGATGGTGATACAATTATTACAAGTAGGCCAAGTTCAGCTTATGAAGTTGTAAGCCGATCTAATAAAAGCGTGTTTAAAGAAAAAGAATTAAAGAATAAATAAGTAATAGACTATGACTGTGTAAGCTGTTCTAACGCCAGCTATAACTCCCAGTGCCAAGACAATCGATATGTAATCTAAGCTTATAACCTACATTGTTATAATTTAATCTTCGTCCTTGGCAGAGTTATTTTTTTAGAATCAAGCTGGAGACGGATCGCACATGATAGTATAGGCAGAGGGGACTTGGGAACCTAATCTTAAGACATTCCCATTAAGTTGGGGAAAATAAGAAAAATACTTCCCTACTCTGAAAATGTTTGATAAAGCGTTGAGTTTCACATCCAACTAATTATGGCTCTAAATTTATGGAGATCTATTGGTTCGTTTTTCTATTTCATACTATCCATGAGAACAGGAAATATGAAAACTTATTAAACTTTATGCTAAAATGTATAAACTGAGTCAATTTTTCCATTTAAAAAAACTACTCTCTCTCTCTCCCACTGTCATCTTCACGCTGTATCCCGCACATGGCAGTGTAGACAGAGGGAACTTGGGAACCTACTGTTAAACACTCCGTTCCACTTCTGTTCCCCACTTTCCGCCAAATTTGAGGCATTGCGTGTAGAGTGGCGGAAATCAACGCCGCGTTTTGCCTTGTGCGAGAGCGAAGAAATGAAAACATTAAATATTTAAATTGAAAATATTATATATTTCATTTCCTCGAGCGCGGATAGAATCCACAACTTGTCGGTTACAATCACACACTTGCGCCGCTGCGCCACGACAGGCTTCAACACACCTCAATTTAAAAAAAAATGGAAAAAATATAAAATATTCCAAATAAAAACAATCAAATAATTGAAAACAAAATCCAACAATACTCATTACATCTCATGTGCAATAACATGAGGCATAAACGACCAACCTCCATGAATAAATAAAACCTATATAAAGATGAGATTTGGGGTGTTACGACCACCATTTAGTGGTTTTATTCAGACCTGAATAGGGCTTACCTTCCATAGACATCGTCATAATGTAGAATTTCGCTAAGTATATAGAAATACTATATATAGAAATGAGCACTGTTCGAAGAAAATTTATTTTTATATTTAAATTATTATTTTATATTTTAGATATGTTAAAGTTATGGCGCAGCGGCACAAACGTTTGACTGTAACCGACAGGTTGTGAGTTCGATCCCCAATCGAGGAAATGAAATATTTAATATTTTCCATTAAAATATTTAATGTTTTCATTTTTTTTTGATCTGGTACAAGGCAAATCTTAACGGTGAGTTCCGCCACTCAACACGCAATGCCTTAAATTCGGCGGAAAGTGGGGAACGTAAGTGGAACGGAGTGTCTTAACACTACGTTTCCAGGTTTCCTCTGCCTACCCTGCCATGCGCGGGATACAGCGTGAAGCTGGGATATTATAATAAAATGTTTAGTTCTTGTTTACTCTGCTCTGTGTCTATAGCGAGGTAGCCAGAAATAACGGAGCGCCAAATGCATACTTATTTTGCCTCGTCGACTGTCAGTATAATTTTTTCATTCATGCGCTATTCATTACTTTAAATAAGTTCCTACAGAAATCAATTACATGAATTGATGAAATGTTTTTGTCTCATGAGAGCCTAAATATAACATAAACATGAGGAGTAGTTCAAACAAAAATGAAAAATACAATCTATATAAACCTGTTTTAATACTATATTACTAGACTGATGGAAAGATAACGCATAACTGGAAGAACGATCTGTAAAACCCTGAAATTCGTCATGAACGTAGGTTCCTTGGGGAGTATGGGGAAGTACAAAGGTGGAATACTGACCTCCATGAAAAGCGAATCACGGGCAACTAATAATACGTTGAAGCAAGTAGAGTCGTTGATAAAAAGTAATGTAATAATATATTAAAAGCCAATAACGGAATTACCTGATGTATGTCTTATAAATGTATTTCACTACAATTGTATCACAAAATGTCGACGGTAGTAATTTAATATCGGCCTCGGATATATTAACAATAATTTTCATGAGTAACGTGAATTCCCGAAACGTTAATTAAAATGAAAGACGCTGCGAAATTTCAGAAATCAGCGTTCCAAGTCGAAGGCTGGGATTTTTCGATGGTCAATGCGGATTGACGTTTCAAAGTCGCTATAGCATGTTTTTTGTTTATCTTCACGCTGTATCCCGCACATGGCAGGGTAGGCAGAGGAACCTTGGGAACCTAGTGTTAAGACAATCCATAGGAAATGGTCCCCACTAGCTGCTGAAATTGGAGCATTACGTGCTCTTCCTCTTAACTCTGGTAACAAATACCAGAGTTAAGAGATTGAATATATTCATTATTTTATTTCTTCTAGCCCACAATCGTTTACAAACATACCCTTGTGCCACTGACCCACGACGGGCCTCAGTTTAGCAGTAATTCTTTAAACCTTCAACAGACACATTCTTGTTTTAAATGGAGGAGCAATGAAGGTATCCTATGTGTAGTTTCATATATCAAAAAATATCTTCTAAAAATCATTTTTTTTTTAGCTTAACGCTGTATCCCGCATATGGCAGGGTAGGCGAAGGGATTAATTCCAATTAATTTGAGTCATTGATCGTTGGATAGTAGAACTCAAACTGGCGTTTTTGAAAGAATGAAGAATGAAGCAATGAAAAATTTAAATATTTTATTTGAAAATATTTAATATTTGAATTCCTCGAGTGAGTATTGAACCCACAACCCGTCGCGTTTACAGTTACACGCTTGTGCTCCTGCGCCACGACAGCCTCGTTTTTTTAATTGTTTTCTTTATAATACTAAGGAACTGCTTAAAATTAATGATGAATATTATGGCAACATTAAATTATTGCTGAACAATAAATTTGCTTGTCGTTGCCGCCATGTTAAACTTGTCGATTTAAATCATTACATGTTTTTTGTGATTTGTAAAATATTGTGATTAAGAGAAATAAACTGTTCCAATTATTCTTCGTATATAAATCTAATATTACAAAACCGAAGAAATTAGAATTTTGTTTGATTGAAAGCTCTAATTTCAGAAACTAGTGCTATGAGGTAAATTGCAACAATTTTGTCATATAGACCGCTTCCCGTAATTATTGTTTCACTTAGGGAACCAGGGAACCTAATGTTTAGCTTACTGTCACACGCTTGTACCATTGCACAACTACAAATATATTCATTTATATACGACAAAACCACATTACACAGATACTAATTTTCCAAAACTATTAACGAAATCAAAGAGTTGAACACACGCATAATTTATCCATAAACGCTTTGTATTTCCTTAAGAAATTGAATCTATGCAGCATTATAAAAAAGTAGGTTTTATATTGTGAGGAAACTTAAAAGTCCTCGTGGGCGGAACTTCCGGCACTACTTCCGCTCAGTTCACTTCCGTCGCTTTGTTTAAAGACCAATATGGTATTACTTGCCTAGTGCACGTACAATTAATTGCAATGGACGTTGAATTTTATATTTTTTTCTTATTCGCTTACCTTATAAAATTAAATATTTACAATAAATTAATAAGTGGATTGAGTTCTGATATTATTAAATTATACTTAATTTAATATTAAATTTAGTAAATTATTTCTCTTATAATATATTACAAATATATGTACAATATTAAGGACATATTCAAAACGTGAAAATAATTTATGTAAAAGAAGTGCAAAGATTTTTAATGCAAAAATGCTTACTTGCATGAATGAACTAATTAAAATGAAATATTGACCTTTAGTATTTTATTTTTCTTTACGTCTAAAAAAATATTCAGTATAATCACGTTTCCACGTTAACCTAGTTAGGGCACTCGCCCCCTTCGCCCTACATACGTCCGTTCCCTACTTTGTACCGATTTTATGAGCCTTCCGCCAGAATATACGTTAAATATATAACATAACTTAAAAAAGAAATAAAAAATAACTATTTCTAAAATGTATTTTATATATAACAAATATTTATAAGAAGAACTAAACGTCCGTAATCCTACTTCGTAATTCCTTTCGAATAAAATATAAATAATTCTACTACTAATCTGATAGGCAATTCAGAGTTAGCAGAAATTAGCTTGCTTTTCTGCAATATACTCACTCTCTCACTCAGCTTCACTCTGTATCCCGCACATGGTAGGGTAGACAGAGGCAACTTGGGAACCTACTTTTGAGTCACTTCGTTCCACTTCCGTTCTCCGCCGAGTTTCGGAACTCAACACACAATGCTTAAATTGCGTATTGAGTAACAGAACTCAACACCGCGCTTTGCCTACTTGAAAACATAAAATGTTTAATTGGAAAATAATTCATATTTCATTTATTCGCGTGGGGATTGAACCCACAACCTATCGTTTACAGTCACCGCTGCGCCACGACAAGCCTCGTAATATCTGAAATATAAAAAAATCATATAATTAAAATTCAAGTTTATTTTTCTAATCGATTGTACATTAACCATAAAAGGCTGCCAATTCCATAGTAAGCTTGATTTCCCTTTTATGAAGTTAAAAATTTACCCACAATACATTATATAGAAATATATGTCCTTTAATAAAATTGTCATTTTCAAATTTAGGACCTATTGACAAAGTATGAATTAATTATGAATTGCCATATAAAAAAATACGACGTACGTTGACTTCAGCCTTTTACGTCTTGTTATCGTTAATTATAAATATTTTGTTACTGGCAACTATGTAATATGCTTATAATGTGAGATGCGTAAATTGTTTTTTTTTTTTATAGCTTCAGGCTATATCCCGCACGAGGCAGGGTAGGCAGAGAGAACCCGGGAGCCTAGTGTTAAGACACTCCGTTCCACTTCCGTTCCCCACTTTCCGCCGAATTTGAGGCATTGCGTATTGAGTGGCGGAATTCAACGCCGCGCTTTGCCTTATTACCAGAGCGAAGAAATGAAACATTAAATATTTAAATTGAAAATATTAAATATTTCATTTCCTCGACTGGGGATCGAACCCAGAACCTGTCGGTTACAGTCACACTCTTGTGCCGCTGCGCCACGACAAGCCTCAAAAAGTAAATTGTTTTATATTATAATTTTATTCTTATATATACGAGTAGCTTACCTGTGATTTTACCTCCATTGTATGTGAACATGGATATACTTGGGTGTACCATAGGTTACATCATCGTACCGATAATTCATCAAAGAAGGATATAGACTATATATTTTGATTTCATATAGTCCATAGCCATCTTAAACAAAATAATGAAAAAAATAAATAAACCACTATACAATTATATCTTCAGCTCTACAATATTGATATATATATATAGGTGTATATATATATATATATATATATATATATATATATATATATATATATATATATATATATATATATATATATATATATATATATATATATATATATATATATATATATATATATATAGGTGTATTGAGAAAATATCCACCCCGAAGCTTCCTGTTGTATAACAAGATGAACGTATAGTTTCGCTCGTGGAGCTCATCCAGTGTCAAGGCCGTAAAGAACAAACTTAAAGGCTCCAGCTGGTCTATTTATAATGTAACTTTGTCATCGAAAGTTTAAAGCAGTCTTTCAAGTTGGACGGCTTCCCTACTTTGACAACATTATCAGTTTTCCTTAAACAATTAACAAGTGTTTACAAGTTTCCTTTTTTTGTAACTTCGGTACTTGAATTTCACAAAAGTTTATAATCACTGTATATTATTATACGAATATTTAATTGTTTCTAAAATATTAAAGGCTAAAGTCGATTTTGAATAAAATTTGTTTTTAAATAACGTAATGGTGTAAACTCAAAGTATATAACACAGTAGGCAGAGGGAACTTGGGAACCTAGTGTCAATACTCTCCGTTTTCTATAACATAATTCGCGTTAACCGCTGTCCGTCGAATTCTTGATATCGCGTAGCCTTGATACCAGAGCGAGAAAATAAACATATTAAATATTTAGTTTCTTCGACAGGCGATCGAACCCACAGTATGTCGAAATTGCATATACAAGCTTGTGCCACTGCGCAATGACAGACTTTAGACAATTATAAAGTGGTATACAAGACACACAATTTAAAGTATCTATTAACCAAAATCAAAATATTTTTAAAACTCTATTTCATTAATATCTCATAAAGTGGGAAAAACTAGCGAGTTAAGAATTATTTAGGCATAAAGCATACATTATCAGTGTTTTGTGTGGGGATCGATATTCAAAAAATCGTAGTAAACGCCTCTGAGCCACGATAGCCTTAATATATAAATTAAAAATATAATAAACATATTATTTTTTTGGCTTCACGCTGTATCTCGCACGAGGCAGGGTAGGCAGAGGGAACCCGGGAACTTAGTATTAAAACACTCCGTTCCATGTCCGTTTTCCGAATTTGAGGCATTGCGTGTTGAGTGGCGGAACTCAACGCCGCGCTTTTACCAGAGCAAAGATATGAGACATTAAATATTTATATTAAAACCTGTCGTGTTAAATATTTGTATTAAACCTGTTACAGGAATAATAATAATGCCTGTAATATTAATATTTTTTTTTTTCAGCTTCACGCTGTATCCCGCACTAGGCAGGGTAGGCAGAGGGAACGGAAGTGAAACCTAGTGTTATGACACTCCGTTCCACTTCCGTTCCCCACTTTCCGCCGAATTTGAGGCATTGCGTGTTGAGTGGCGGAACTCAACGCCGCGATTTGCCTTATTACTAGAGCAAAGAAATGAAACATTAAATATTTAAATTGAAAATATTAAATATTTCATTTCCTCGACTGGGGATCGAACCCAGAACCTGTCGGTTACAGTCACACTCTTGTGCCGCTGCGCCACGACAGGCCTCATATTAATATTACATTTATAAACATAAATGTAATATTATTTCTTTCAGAAAATGTGTACGAGTTAACGTCTATTTTGGTAAACAAATATGTGTTCTAGGATTTCGTATAAAAAACCAATCACTTTGTAATCCACTTGTCTGTCTGGCCGTTTGTTAAAACCCTTTGTCTCACGCGTATAGGTATCAAGGTAATATTCAACTACAGTTATTGGGAGCACAGAAAAAAAAAACCAACGTTTTAAATAAATACAATCAAAAAAAGAAAAGTTTAAAACATTTTAAAACATTTAAAGCATTTTATATGAAATTCGCCGCATAATAAAATCTATCGAGTTTTTTACTTAGACCTAGAAAGACAAGAAATTAGAATTTGCAATACAAAACTAGAAAGAATCTAAAATAATAATAATGTTAAAAGTAATAAATCCATCATGGCGCAGTGGTACAAGCTATGTGTCTGTGTAGCGCCACAGGTTGTGTGTTCGATCCCCACTCGAGGATGTTAAATATTTAATAATTGAATTTCGTCGCTCAGGTAACAAGGCATAACCTCGACTTTTAGTTTCTCCACTCAATACGCAGTGCCTCAAATTCGCCATAAAGTTTGAACGCAAGTGTCAAAACAGGAACTGCCTACCCTACTGTGTACATGATACAGAGTGACGTAATCATAATCCGACTCAACATTTCCATTTCTTTTTTTCTATATCTTATTACAATTTTCTGGAATAATTTATGGTAAGTGTGAAGATTAAGCTCCCTCAGTTAACATAGAAATATTGCCTTTTGACCTTTACGTCTCTTAAGGGCGAAACTAAGATAACAAAGTACGTACATATGTATGAATGGAACAAAGATGCTTTAGTAAGACGAAGCTCTACTCTTTTAATTTAGAAATTACGTAACGAATATGTTGTATGTACAAAAGTTTTAACGTCGGCGTAATCAAAATCATTAATTTTGTTATTGCTTTTAAAATATTAATCAACATTTCTAAGTAGAAAATGTAAAAAATAGCGGGATTTTAACCCGCGCCTCTTGGAAACCGTCCAAGCAATAACTAGGCCACACGTTATCATCAAGCTACTTCGACTTTGTATCGAACTTAAGATTTTCGACAGCATGATGAGAACGTATGGCTTAGTGGTTAGAGAATTTGGACGGTTTCGGAGAGACGCGGTTTCAAATCGTGCTAAGTTCAATTTTTTATAGGTTTTTTAAATAAGTATCCAATTTATATATTAATTTATTCTATATATATTCAGTGAAATCTTATAAAATGAGATTGTTAATAATGTTTTTAATCTTCCGAAGCAGATAGCTCGAATATTTCGTCACATATATAGGTATTTTTACATAAGACCAGTCGTGGCGCAGGGGTACAAGCGTACAATTGTATACCTGTCGTAATAGGTTCTCAATTTCTTCGCTATGGGAACAAAGCAAACCGCGGCGTTAAGTTCCGCTACATAATATGCAATGGGAAAATAGGAAAATGACGTTTCTTATTAGAAAAATAGTATGTTAACACCAGATTCTAAAGTTCCCTCCACCTTCAGTGACACTCTGAAGATACACTTTGAAGCTGATAAAACAAATTAGCGACGAATTTGTTTGCTTGAACTATACAATTATCAATTTTGTTCTTTTTTTTTATGGAAAAGACGGCAAACGAGCGTACGGGTCACCTGATGGTAAGTGATCACCGTCGCCCACGGCCCCGTGTAACTCCAGAGGAGCTACAGAAGGGTTGCCATCCTTTGAGATGGAAGGTCACTGGGGCCCCGCATTACCTAATGCGAAACGCGGTGGCCAAAGCCACTACTTAACGCCGGTCTTAAATGCCGGGGGTGGTAATAATCCGGTCGAGCCTGCCCATGCGTGTTGCCATTACTGGCAACGTGACTCTACCACACGCATTTTAGTCGCCTCTTACGACACCATCAGTACCAGGGTGATCCTATTCTAAGCCGGAATCACACGGCTTTCTCTGAATTTCTCATTTGCACAATATTATGAGGACAATAACCATACATTAAAAACTAAAGTGCCTATTCAATAAGGCAGATACTTTGTAGCAATTCCATTGAACAGGATGAATTATAATGAGAAAACTTTTTTGTTAATAAAAGAATATTAATTAAGCAAACACTAAATGTTGAGTGAAATTTTCTTTTATAAAACAGTTAGGTGTTTCTAATTAGCATACACAAAGGCACAGAAAACCAGACAAAATGTAAAAGATCGTTGATGTTTGGTTTTATGACGTAGATCAATTATATGTTTTCTCATACGTCTTCCATATATTCATATGCCTCACAGTGTACAGGGCCATGGCAGGGTTGACAGAGGGAACTTGGGAACCTAGTGTTAAGACACCCTGTTCCATTTTTGTTACCCACTTTTCGCCGATTTTAAGGCATTGTGTTGAATAGCGGAACTGAACGCCGCGCTTTGTCTTACCACCAAAGCGAAGAAATTGAAACATTAAATATTTGATTTGAATTTATTATATAATTCATGTCTTCGAGTGAGGATCGAGCCCACAACCTATCGTTTACAGTCCAATTAACTTTAAGTATTTTAAAAATTAAGTATAAATTATAAGTGTATATAAGTGAGAAACGGAAGTGGAACGGAGTGTCCTAACACTAGGTTTCACTTCCGTTCCCTCTGCCTACCCTGCCTAGTGCGGGATACAGCGTGAAGCTGAAAAAAAAAAAAACGTATAAATTATAAACATTTATTAGCATTCAAAGTGCCACCTAGAAATAGAAATACAGCGTATTATTGATGGTTCTACACAGCCATTTGTGTCATCGTAGGCAGTCGCCTTGACCTCCGGCTACCTTCTTGACAGCACAATACGTATATTTGTTTATAATAGACTGATATACAAACTGAACGAGACAATATTAAGTGTGTATACATTAATAAATGGTTATTTATTCATATGATTAATAATAATATATATAGGTTTCTCTTCATTCTTTAAGTTATTTTTTCTGAAGGCAACTAGTTCTACAGCAATATCTGAAAATTATGGACAAGTTAAATATACTAAAAGTGCAATGCAGTATGAGGTTTTATTTTTCTATTGTTTTTATATTATTTGCTTATGTAATTAAGGTCGTCGTGGTACAGCGGAACAGCGTCTGAATTTAAACGGAATGGTTTAGGGGTTTGATTCTTTTTTTCGATTTAGATTTTTGCCTCCACTCCTCCTACTTTAATAAAAAGACAAACTCATATTGCAATGAATACATTGTCGAAATCATATTGCAATGAATACATTGTCGAAATTTAGCCACAAAATAGTTACTATAGTGGCCTGACATTCTTTTTCCTCAACTCACAAAGATGAAGAAAATATATATAGATAATAGAAAAAGGAGAATTAGTATAATATTTTCTTTACTCACGTAATACTATAGGAAAATTACGAAAGATAACATCTAACGTAACTAACACTAAGCCTTAGGTTCCTTAGAGAAAAATTACCACCCAATTATTGAAATATTATATGAATGTAATTTCGCCATAGAACAGACTGACCCTGCCCTAATAAAGTGATTCGACCTCAACCACCAAAACAAGGTTGGTAGTACCAAGGTAGCGCCAACACGTTAATGTAGCCTAGATTTATTAACTATTTAAAGTGTTCGAGATTGCTATCTAACGGTAACAAGCACCAGCGGCCACTATTAGTCTTTTTCAACCTATAAAAGCTAAAATTTCATGAGCAAAAGGTTTTTTTACATAATTGCGAAGGTAACAAAGAGACTCTAATGAAACGTTATTTTTTTTTTGTAAATATAAACTAAAGGCGATTTTAATTGGATGATCATGTATTTACAAATCTCTTCCAATTTCACTATTTCTTCTTTACATTTCCTTACTGTCTCGTCTCATGACTCATAGACATTCAAAGTTAAAATATATACATATTGTAACAAAGTTTTAAAAGCAAAACTAAAAATAATACAATTTTAATCAATTTTAACTTATTCCTCTCTGATTACGTAGTAGTAGTAAAATGTGCGTACGTCATCATGGTGCGCTTTTATGTCATGTCTACCGGCTACAGCGTCAAGTTATGTTACAATGAAACATAAATTAACGAACAATACTATAATACAAATTGTATTCTGTATGTAAATGTATCTCTAAGTATTTTTTGCGGGTAATATACGGCACATAGATATTGAATTGTTCACTAGAACTTTCTTAAAAGAAATGTAAAAGATTTCTTCGGAATGATTAATGATATAGCTGTGGTGGCCATCGACGTTGTTATTTAAACAAATAATTAACGAAATGAATAATATCATAAACACTTTTCATATATTTTCAGAGAAGGGCATGTACTTGGGTTCTCCGTGCGAGTTCACATGCAACTCGCGCCTGGTGCACGTGTACTGCGAGCCGCGGAGCAACTCCTGCCAGTGCGACCCCAAGCACCCCGTCGCCCTGGGCCTGGCCCACGGGTGTGCAAAACGTGAGTTATATCTAGAATTATTGTTAGTTATAGTGCCATGTTTTCCGTTATGTGTTTCGGCTGCCCTCAAAGACAACATTAGGCCGTAGAAAGTCCTGTTGTCTGAAATAACGCAAAAATACTCGGCCGGACATTGCGCAGCGTCGATTATCGCGTTACGCGAATACACCGTACAAAAAAAAATACCTAATGGAATAATCTAAAAGTTCTCAGTGAAGAAAGTGTTTACTTACATATTTTCTCAGTAGTAATCTTCCCGACACATTTGCAGAATGAATGAGCGATTCGCGCTTAGTCCAACCGTATTACAGTGCATACCGTAAAATAATGATTAAATAAATACAAATGCGAATCAAATGATGTTTATCCAGTTATACATTATGATTCTAATCTAAGCGTCTCTCCCTTAAAGAATAAAAACGGCAGAAGAGTAGCTGTGTTATTCCGGCTTAGAATAGGATCACCCTGGTACTGATGGTGTCGTAAGACGCGGCTAAAGTGCGTGTGGTAGAGTCACGTTGTCAGTAATGGCAACACGCATGGTCAGACTCGACCGGATTGTTACCACCCCCTGCATTTAAAACCGGCGTTAAGTAGTGGCTTTTGCCACTGCGTTTTGCATTGGGTATTGGGTAATGCCGGGCCCCGATGCCTTCCACCTTATAGACTGGCAACGTTCCGCTCGCTCCTCGGGTGCTACACGGGGCCCATAATTACCCGGGGCTACGTGGGCGGCGGTGACCGCTTACCATCAGGTGACCCGTAAGCTCGTTTGCCGTGTTTTCATAAAAAAAAGAAGAATTCTCACTCTCAATACCTACAGAAAGGCTAAAAGTCATTACATTTTCCAAAAGCTATTTTTTAAGAGATAATTTAAACATTTTTCTTGCGTAAATGTTCATTTAAGTACCTATATTAATTGAAACTGCATTTCTGCTTAAATACTGTTTTACAACTAATTTCTACCAAATCATACCCATGTCACCCGTACGAGGGTAGTGTAGTTGACATTTTGTCATGTTGTTATGCACTAAATGTGAACTATTTGTGTTATAAGCAATTCCTAGAGTTACAATATAATTATCAGCAAACTTTAAGAATTCCGCGTAGGATGATATTAAATAGAATGTTATTAATCCCACGATTACGTAAAAGAGTTTTGATCTAGTACGTTCATGGTTATGCATAAATATACTGCCAGTATTTGAATCTACTTATAATTTGGAAAATAAGTTACTTGTTTATTGTAATACATTTAGAAAATAACATATATTTATAGACAATAAAAACACGTTTAGTTTTTAAACTAATATTTATTTTCTCCCCTTTTTCTTTGTTTAGGTGTTTTTTAACGTGCGCAGATGCGCTAGCTCTATCACTTTTTCGGGGAGTAAGAGAGATAGAAGGATCCGTAATAGAATTTATTAATCCTGACGGTTCTCATAATGATAATGGGAAACTGTTTTCACATTATTGCATTGTCATCGGTCCTTGATAGGTATGCAGTTTCAAATTAGTCCGACTTCTGGAAATTGCCGAAAATGAAGCTCAGAGATTTCATTACATACATACAACCCGAGCTTATAAAAGCGTGTTAATAAAAGCGTGTTAATAATTGATTTTAATTGGAGCGTTTATCTATGGTCTATGGTATTTTGATAAAAAAAATAATTCACAATATGTTTGTAGGGTTCACGAAAATCCCTTGAGTAAGATTTTCGTGACAAGGACAGTCAGAAATTATTATACATTTTATAATAACCGTTCTAGACAGAAATTGGACAGCACTAATAAATGAACCATCAGATTATTATAGTAATTTCATTCTCAATTTCATGCTGCATCTCGTACATGGCAGGGCAGGCAGAAGGAACTAGGGAACCTAGTTTTAAGAAATTCCGTTCCATTACCCACTTTCAGCCGAATTTGAAGCATTTCATGTTGAGTGGCGGAACTCAACGCCGTCCTTTGTCTTGTTACCAGAGAGAAGAAATAAAAATATTAAATATTTAATTTGAAAATATTAAATATATCATTTTCTCGAGCTAGGATCGAGCCCAAAAACCTGTCGCGTTTACAGCCATACGCTTGTGCGCCTGCGTCACGACAGTCCTCAACAGTCCTCAAAAGTCCTTGGTTTTCATGAATTTCAGCAAAGAAATTGGGCGAGCAATGCTTCTACCAGCAAACGTGTCGGGCCTTCGACTTGCACGCGTCGTGTGTACAGGTCAACCACAACGCGTTCTGCCAATGCGACTCCGGGTATCACACCACGAGCCACTCGAGGCCTACGCAACGGGTTTTCTGCACAGAAGGTACAATAATTTAGTTAATAATACTATTTAAACATTAAAATATTATTCAAGAAGGTGCATTTAAATTTAACTTAATAGACTCTCGTTATATCTCATATGGTATAAGGTTGGTAGAGTTAATTTAGGAACCAAGCGTTAAGACACTCCTTTCGCATTAAGATATTTCCGATCACTACTTTCCACCGAATTGAAATTACTAAATAAACATTCAAATATAGAACTTAAAACAGAAACGATCAGACGATCAATTGAATTTTAAGAAACTTTTAAGTATCAAAATAAGAAATATTCCAAAATTGTTCAATATTTTAAATCCAAGATATACTGCTACACAGAGTAACAATATATAAATAACATCCTCTCTCGCCAAATATTTGTCGTTGCAGTATTTATGAGTAGCGAAACTTTATAAGCAGTTTTGTATTAACCAACACTAAATACTGCAACAATCTTACAGAAGTAAAGTTCACTGTAACATAATATGTATATATAGATAGCCAAAATTATCAAGATTATTTTCCAAAAAAAATTAAGAATAGTAAGCTAGAAAAAAAATATTTATAAAAAACGATCTGCTTAAAACAAAGATTAGAAGTATAGATGAATGCCTTAGCTGTAGTACCACTGCATGTTTTCTAACCTTCCAATAAAAACAAATTATTTTTATTACATTATTCATATTTTTTTTTTATTTTTAAATGCATTGCATAAAGATACATCTTCTGAAAAATAGCTGTAGATATACCCATAATTGAAACGCACATAAATATGGCAGGAAACACAGCCAAACCTTTATAGGCTTTAACCCAAAATTTGACATGTGAATCCAGAATCCTTAGGAGTATAAACTACGAAGGATTTTTTCAGAAATCGAAAACTAGAAATAGGAACAGCATTTTTTTACTTCTTTTTTACTTTCTTAGGAAATTGATAATCAACTATATATAACCTCTAATTTATAGTGATTCTTTGTCTTCCAGACCTGGTTCTGCTGACGGCCGACATGCCGACGCTTCTCGGCGTAGCGTCGGGCATCTTTGTATTGGCGGGGCTGTTGTGCATGGTCTTGCATCTCTACACCAAGGCGCGGTACCACCCGGCGCATCTCGCCGACGCGAGGCTCACACCGCCATGTCTGTACTCTCTTAATGATACTGGTAAGATTTTTTTTTGTGTTCTTTTGTCTTATTCTAGTACTAATCTTAGTACTAGTAAGGAACTCCGTTGAATTCGGTCACTCAAACACGTCTTAAAAATTGTGACAGTCCATGAGGAACGGATAGGACGTGGGGAAATTCCTCGACATTTTTTGGCCTTTACATTTTAAAGCTTTTACGAGTAAGGAGGCTGAATTCCTTTCCAGATATTTAACTAGCCAAACAAGGAAAACGAAAATATTTATAAATGAACTTTCCTTGAAATTCACAAGTACCTACGCACTAACTTACAGTGATAGCCCAGTTTTATATACTTTTTTTACGGAAACATTATAAATACTTCGAGAAAGTAGTAATTCTTGTAAACTCTTTTTTTAGGGTTCCGTACTTCAAAATAAAAAGACAGAACCTTTTTATAGTATCACTTAGCAGAATTCTTTCTCTTAATTAGTATTCTACTCCAGAGCATTAGTCAACTTCGTATTATACCAACATTACTAACACTTAATATAACTTAATTATTCCAAGATGCTTGTAATAATGAAAATAATAAGATACTTGTAATAATATTGCCTAATGAATCAAGGCACATTTCGTATCTCAGGTGGCACGCTGAGCGCGACGCGCGCGTCGTCACGCGCGTCGTCCCGCAGCGGCTGCACGAGCGGCACGCTGGAGGAGCGGCGCGAGCGGCGCGCGGCGTCCCGCGCAGGTGCGGCGCGCTCGGCGGCCATCTTGCTAATCTCGCGCCACCTGAAGGCCGTAAGGGACGGCGGCGCGCACCCGCCCAAGTGCGCCGCCAAAGGTGATCCGGATGTATGCGCCCCGCCGGATGTATGACCCTCTGCACGGTTGTGTGTATGCTAGACCTCCACTATCGCCTCCACTATAGTGTCTGCTAATGTCTCGTTCCAATTGGTTGAGTTATTTGTCTCTTCTTGATTATATAATAAAAATATTAATGTTGAACATCACAAGTATTATGTATTTAATTTCGTATTTTGTGCGTGTGACAATAGTTTATTTGTATTGAAATTATAGTAAATTAATTATATTTTGTTGATTGTGAAAGGTGTTCGTGGAGAGTCATTGTGGGGTCGCATGTTCCACGTCGCTCGTGTCCGTTAGATGTCAAGTTTTGGTGTTAGCGGCCACCGAGCGACGGTCCTCGACTGCACTATCTCTTATCAATTCAAAGATACAGCTATTTTATTATTTATTTATTTATTCTCAAATTAAATACACAAATAAATTAGTACAAAGAATAAGAAATAAACCTATAAAAATAATATTAGTTAATTGATAAGAGTTCAAATTAAAATTCGTTAATATGAGCTATTTTAGCTAAATGATATTTATGAAGTATAAATAGGTAGATTGTTATATACTTTGTATGCCAGTTACAGCGTGTGTTTATTTAAATAATAAGTCTTTCTTTCTTTAATTTGTGTTGATTGAGTATTTTACAGTAACTCATGCAAGTTTATATGAAAATGTATGTATTATTGTTATTTTTAGATATGTTATAGTCCATTTTGATATCTTCATGTAGTATCAAGATATACAGGTTAGAGTTTGAATTGATTAGTGGTGTGCAAGTCGAGACGCATTACGCTCTTCGTGTGGCGCGAGCAAGATGGCCATGGTCCTTGTTTCTTTCTTGTGTCTATCTGCTTTTGTAATGTCAACGAAACTGAAGGTGGCGTAAGCCTTTAACATTATAATTAACGCCTTATTATTTAATAAATACTATCACTACATTTTATAATAAATCACGAGAGCACGAAACGCTTGAACACTCCTAACGTTCATTCTACCATATTTTCTATTGTCCAGAGATTCTTCAATACACAAGTTCAAAATCTTACCCAAAATTTGTTGTAAATTCATATTTAATACTTCAAAATATAAATTTCGCGTCGCGTTTTTATAAAGCTTAAAGCTTGCGAGAGCTTTATTCGCTACGCATTGTGCGATTGGCATTCAAATTGGCATATAATAACAATGAAGGTTAGCCAAAGCTTCAGTTTCACCAAGCTTCGCTTCCGCTTTCCGTCTTCACATGAGTGTTGCATGGGAGATGCTTCGTAAGCACGTGATAAAACACTGTTACATTTTCACTTGAATGTTACAAAACCTTTAACGACAATTCGTAATATTTAAAAAGAAATCTTTAAAGTTTTCGATATATCTTTTTTTACTATTGAAACTTGATAAATTCACTGTTCATAATCAACAGCATAAATAATATTGTATGTATCGTTTATGTATATTTATATTTCAAAAAAGCACATTGCATTTTCTTATATAAGTACGTATTTTATTTCGCAAAACAACATTTTACCACAAAACGTCTGCCTTCCATGTCTGTCGCTTGTAAGTATCGCTATATCTTTATAACATTATTGTATTGCGCCTACATTTTAGGGTTAAACTATCTACTTCTTATTGAACTGCAACATAAAATCAATTTATATTACAGCATTTAAGCTCTGCACAAGCAAATTAAATTAACACAATTCGACGACCAAAATGATGCAAAATTTCCATTTAGGTTCAAGACGTCCAAGTCTAAGCTCAGTGCAAAGTAGCTCATCGTCGATCAGGAGTTATAGCGCGAAGCGGTGGGAGAGGGAAAGAGAACAGAAGGAGAGGAGGCAGATGAGCATGCGTCTCGCTCAATTACACGATAAGATGGCAGCGGGAAGAGAACTACCTAAACACGCGCCTACGCCGTCTCCGCGCTCCCCGAATAATTCCACCGATGGGCTACTGCCGGCTGTATGTGAAATAAGAGAAGTTAGTGTTATGACATACGTGCATTTGTAGTTTTATGTCCACTCCGCTTTACGCTGTGTCTCGCACATGGCAGGGTAGGCAGAGGTAACTTTGGAACCTAGTGTTAAGACACTCCGTTCTGTTCCCCACTTTCGGCCAAGAATGAGGCATTGCGTGTTGAGTGGACTAAACCCCGCATTTTGCCTTGACTCAGTTTGAAGATTTCTATGTCTCGATAATATTCTTGTACCTAACCTAAATTTAATAACTCGCATCATTTATAACGCATTCTTTATGTCTTCAAGAGACTTCACGAGGCGCAGGGGCACATGGTATGGTTCTTTGCTTATGGCGTTCTGAGGGTGCCAATTGAGCACCAGAGGCACATATATGTAACTGCAAATATCTGTCACGGTATTTTTCTTTGCTTCAATATCATTATTAATGTTTTCATTGCCTCAAATTTCGTGGAAAGCGAGGAATGGAATGAATTGACTTAACACTAGGTTCCCAAGTTCCCTCTGCCTACTCTGCCATGTCCGGCACGTGGCTTTGGTTTTAAGCTGAATTCGTTTCTTTGTTTATGCTTTCAATAATATTATATAACACCAATTTTACCACTTGTATACCCGTTTTAAAATGAATTTCAGTTGGTCTCCACGTCTGACCAGCAGCTGCAAGGCGTGGACGGGCCTTGTTCTAGCTCTTCGCTTTACTGACAGCAGAGGTCGACGACCATCAGGTCGATCGATTCCCTCTCGTCCGACGGAGCGCCCGCCGTCGCCTGGATGTAGGAATAGGAGTTTTAGGACTCATAGGACTCATATACGCGAATATAATGAGAACGAAGACTTGAAACGTGCGATGTTAAGGCAATAACAGGAAAAACATATGCGTTATTTTAATGGCCGATGGGCGATTTTTTATCAGGATTCAGAAATGCCTTGTAATGTTACTGAACTATACAAGGCATACAGTTATTGTCGGTTGAACAGTAGCTGTCTGCCTTGTGTCCTTAAATATTGGGTAGATATCAAAGATTAGACTTAAATAAGATTTTTGATATTTTGAGCGTGCACAAAATTGTTTTATTCTACAACTACAGATTTGTCACTTGATTTTCTTCCAAAATTATGATATTTTTATTTCCTATACACATGCCAACTTTAAATTTAATAAACGAGATAACATTACTAAAAATTATCCTCAAAATGGAATTGAATTTTAAGGCATTAGGGACTTACCCGATTGAATAAATCAAATGACGACACGATTGTGAAAGTAATTACATTGAAAAGACTCGTCTCTCCAAGTCCGGTTTCAGATTCGAATAATAGTTGACGCATATGATCAGCACAAACCTATTCTGTCGTCAAACCCCGAAACGTCATATCGAAATATAGAATTTACTATACATTTTGATTTACTTTTTGGTGCGATTTTAGAACACATTGAAATAGATTAAGATTTCTGAATGTCCGTAATAGTTAATAGACAGGTTTTAAGTATAGATAGATCAAATAAACACGCCACTTGTTGTAGAGTTAAATGAATTCAAAAATTAAACGGGTATTTGACGAATGACCAATATATTTTTCAATTATATTTTAAATAAATGAAAATAAGAGTTCTTAAATGTTACCTAGACATTAAAGTGTTGGTACATGTCTATATCGCGGAGGTGATATGATAATTATTATAAAGCGTTATTATATTATGTAAAAAGAAGACGTGCATAAGTGTAAAATTATTATTTTTATATACATTTGTTAATTGATTTTATGTTCGAAGTTTATTAGATGGTTAGTCAAATACCCCATTACATGTGATACAGACGGTGACCATGTAAATATATGAGATATACTAACAGCTGGTAAAATTAGGTGAATAAATTGACATTATAGAAACGAAGTGCTTAAAGCTTCTAGGGAGAAGCTTTGCCGATAGTCTTAGATCGAATACTGTATTGAAGTAAGTGGTAAGATCGACATTTGTTAAACGACGTTATATTAGTCTTTAGATATATTATATTTGTTTGTGTGTTAACTTACATAGCTTTAAAGTTGGTCGGTTTTTGTATGGATTTATTGATAGCGAGTTGGTTTTTGAGTGGGTGAGAAATATGTATGACGTCATGTTTTGTATATAACCGACTAATTTTAAAGTAAAATCATGGATATAGTTAGAGAGATTGAATTGAAGCTTAGCTGACGAATAAGCGAAAAGTAAATGAAGAATCATATTTTTTACTTATCTACTGGTGTACACGAGGTCTCTGCCATGAAAATCTAAAAATGGTTCATCATTATATAGCTATCATACGTACATATATACGAGCTTTTTAAAAATGGCACTGTGATTGTTTCTTATAAAAAATTGTGCGTCCATACAACGTGACATTGGCGTTCTAATTTGCGGTTAACTGCAGTTCGGAATGACATCATCAGAAACCCGATGTATCCGAACTCTAAGAAGGGTAATCTCTTGGACTTATCAAATTTCAGGACTATTTCCTTCCTTATATGTAAAATTATGTCCCAGATTACAAATTGAAATACAAGCTTATAAGTGATCGTCAATATGGCTTTCGTCAAAGTCGATCAACTGGTGATGTTCTGTGTACCTATGTAATCACTAGACAGAAGCCATGGATTGTAAAAGCAAGGCTCTGGCAATCATTATTGAATTATCCAACATTTTATTTAGAATTATGCCATACACATAGCACTTTTTTTAACTACAATCTCACGGACTTTGTGAAATCTTGAAAAAATTTGCAACTGGGTCAACCGGGTAATTGCTCGAAAGCCTATTAGCCCTGATGTCTGCCCAGGCTTGGTTTTATCATCTACTACTATTGTAGCTTAATAACTCCATGCATTGCTGTACCGATGACAATAGTGCTAATGTACCTTATCAAAATATTGTTTAGTTCTCCCGTGCTAATAATTCTATTATATAAAGCACGAGTCCTCCCACAAATGGAATACTGCTATTGCTCGGTCTAATAAAAGTGACCATAATCAAGAATAATACCAATAAATAATATTACCAATTTTGACGATAAGAAGTTATTGTTCAGCTAAGCTCGAGAGTACATGGCGCTAGGACTAAGCTAACTATAGTCATGATGTGGTATAAAAATTTATACGATTTAATTTATAAAATGGTAGCGTATGGTTTGCCTTTGTACAGTTGTTTTTTGTTGTAAATTATATATTGTTTTAGCTGTTACGTGAGCCAAAGTGTTATGTTCAAAAATACGAAACCAAATAAATGTTATTTGTACATGAGAAAATGTTTTGTTTATGCACCTTTTTTTACCTTTTCGTCCAATTATGTAAGTATTTTAGTTACATTTACGAGTATATCTACATGATATATAATTATAAAGATGTCCGGTAAATTGGTAACTATGGGTAAGTAAAATATAAATAGTCTCAAAATTAACGAATCTTTAATAGAACCTTTAATAAAATAGACCACAGCATATTTGAAAATTAATTAAATGTGACTCACATTCGTAATATAAATTCTGGAGAGTTGTCATTAATTTATATATTAATTTCAATGAGTCATTCTCGACAGTCAAATCTTATCTACGATTTGATATATTTTGTGACGCAGTTTGCTGATTCAAGAAGGCCCCAAATTAAAATTGATATTATTTTTGACTAGCGACCTACTCGCGGCTTCGCCCGCTAAAATTATACTTGCTATTTGTGCCAATTACAATGAAATTCGCTAGTATCTTGTATGTAGGTACGTATGTATGTATATATATATATATATATATATATATATATATATATATATATATATATATATATATATATATATATATATATATATATATATATATATATATATATATATATATATATATATAACCTTAAATAACGTTACATGAAAGGAAATTTATCTGGTTATTATAAATTGCCAAGATAATATTCGCAATTAAACAAACAGACGTGCGTTGATAATTATATCAAACAAATCATTACGCAAAAGTATCATGAGTTGTATGTATATTTAAGTGGAATGATCTTGATACTCTACAAAATACTAAAATTACATAGGAACGCTATTGTAACGAGTTCAAAACGAAATTTAATATACAATATGATTGCTACTAAGGATATTTTAGTAGAGAATATTTTTTGATATTTGGCAGCGGCAACGCTGTACCTATGTCTAATTTGATAGACAAAGGTGAAAAATAAAAAACATTCCAATTACTGTAAAAGGAACAATAATCGAATAATAATAAATATTTTTAAGCTCATACAAAAAGAGAGGTTGTTATTTTGACCTGTCTGTCTGTGCCACCGTAGCTCCCGAATTAATGAAAGCCTAATTTATAACTTATCTTTTATGTAAATCGGGTAAGCAATTTCTAATGCTTATTTATATAGAAAATAAATTAGGCTTAATGCGGGATGCATATTGCAGTGTAAAGAGAGGAAACTTGGGAGCCCAGTGTTAAGTCACTCCGTTACCATGAGAACACACAAGTATGGCCTTTCATGTTAAGTGAAGGAACTAAGCGCTGCGCTTTACCTTGCCGCGAGCGAAGAAATTAATATTTTATATATTATTTATAATGAATATTTCCTTTTTCTCGAGAAATCGGACTCAACCTGTTGCACGCCTTTGCGGAGGGGCATAGGCGAAGACAGACCTACCTAACCTAACATATAAAATAAAATAAAATGTTAAGCTATCACTATAATTCATTACTTTAACCTTGCGTGATTCCTCGCATATATTACACCGAGCCTCATACACTGCCCAATTTTCGCGATATCACGACATATTTTGTTAGCAGAATCAAGAATAGAGATAATTTACTCCAATTGATAATCGAACCCACAATGGGCTGATGCTGACCACTATGCCACAACGGCCTATATATCTATATTCAACACCGTTAACATTATATTTCGTGACAAATACTAACAGCGTACAATTGCATCGCATGGAAGCAAGTATTAATATATAAGCATTGATCAATGTCGGATTTGAACTGGCAGCTGTAATTCTGGAGGAAATTTTAGTATTTCCCTCGCCTGCGTCACGAGGTCGTCTTAAAATATTCAGACAGTTTTAATATACGACACACGCTTCATGTTATTTACAGACTTTTTCACATCTACACAGAAATAGACGCATAGCTGTGTTCTAAATAGAATTTGATTAGACTAAACATTCGGTTCTAGAATCATAAACTACGTCACCTTCACGCTTTATCCCGCACATGGCAGGGCAGAGGGAACTTGGGAACCTAGTGTTAAGACACTACGTTCCACTTCCGTTTCCCACTTTCCGCTGAATTTAAGGTAGGTATTGTGCCGCGCTTTGCCTTATTACTAGAATGGAATGAAAACATATTTCATTTCCTCGAGCGGGGATCGAACCCACAAACTGTCGTTTAGTCCCACACTTGTTCCACTCTACACGACGTAAATTATTTCATAACTACATCAGTCTATATACTGTGATAGATAACTAGGTCAGTATAAACGGTATTTCTGTATCTTTATGCCAGTCACAAATTTGGATAAGATAAAAAAATGGCATTATTATCCTGTCAAATTAGTTCGTCCAATTTTCAAGATAAACATAAGTTTAAAACAGCTATCGTTAGTTGCTCAGTGTGTACTTTTCAACAGGCAACAAATGAAAAACAATATACATAATTGTGATAAAATACCAATATTAGTTAGTATTCTAACATTAATAAAATCTTGTCCAAAACCACCGTCCCAGGTCATTAGCATGAACGCACTACAAACGAAAGTTGCAATGTCAATTTGGTTATTCATTCATTCATGTCAACTCTTAAAGTCCATTATCAATAAAAAAACGAATCATCACTAATCAAGTAGATGTAGTGATGTTGTACCGACTTTGCATTTAGGTATTATTGATTATAAGAGGATGCACCACGATATCTGCCAATTCACTACAGATAAAATAATAAATTAATATTTCCTATTTTCCCCTAAAAAATGGCTATTAGATAATTTTTAAACGCATACTTTTTAAAATGTTGTATGCGGTTTTCTATATATTTTTAAGAATTTATTTGTATTTTCTTCGAAGACAACTTTTCCGATTGATTTACAAATTAAATATTTGAACTCAATAATTTATTTTTTTTTTATTTAATATATAAACAGATTGTGTAAATGAAACAGATCATGAGTTACAATTGTTTTATTTGCAATTCAGAATTAGAGAACCATGCAAAGATCCTTAGTTAGCGTGGAATGTTTGGTTTAGTCGACCTCCTCGATGGTGGGGCCGGCGCCGCCCGCGCCGGGAGCCGCGCCGCCCGCGCCCGGAGCCCCGCCGGGGAAGCCGGGCATACCGCCGGGCATGCCGCCGGGGGCGCCGCCAGCGCCCTGGTACATCTTCGTGATGATGGGGTTGCACACACCCTCGAGCTCCTTCTGCTTGTGCTCGTACTCCTCCTTGTCGGCCAACTGGTTGGAGTCCAACCACTTGATGGTGTCGTTGCACTTGTCCAGGATGGTCTGCTTGTCAGAGTCCGAGATCTTCTCCTTGAGCTTCTCGTCCTCCATGGTGGACTTCATGTTGAAGCAGTACGACTCGAGTGCGTTCTTGGCCTGGATGGTCTCCTTCTGCTTGTCGTCCTCGTTGCGGTACTTCTCCGCCTCGTTGACCATACGCTCGATCTCCTCCTTGGAGAGGCGACCCTTGTCGTTGGTAATGGTGATCTTGTTCTCCTTGTTAGTGGACTTCTCGACGGCCGACACGTTCAGGATGCCGTTGGCGTCGATGTCGAACGTCACCTCAATCTGCGGCACGCCGCGCGGCGCCGGCGGGATGCCGGTCAGCTCGAACTTGCCGAGCAGGTTGTTGTCCTTGGTCATGGCGCGCTCGCCCTCGTACACCTGGATGAGTACTCCAGGCTGGTTGTCAGAGTACGTGGTGAACGTCTGCGTTTGCTTCGTGGGGATGGTGGTGTTGCGCTTGATGAGCGTAGTCATCACGCCGCCAGCGGTCTCGATACCGAGCGACAACGGCGTCACGTCCAGCAGCAGCAGGTCCTGCACCTCCTCGGACTTGTCGCCGTGCAGAATGGCGGCCTGCACCGCCGCGCCGTAAGCTACGGCCTCGTCGGGATTGATGGACTTGTTCAGCTCCTTGCCATTGAAGAAGTCCTGGAGGAGCTTCTGCACCTTGGGGATGCGAGTGGAACCTCCGACGAGGACGATGTCGTGAATTTGGGACTTGTCCATCTTGGCATCGCGGAGAGATTTCTCTACGGGCTCCATGGTGGACCTGAACAGATCTGCGTTCAGCTCCTCGAAACGAGCCCTAGTGATGGATGTGTAGAAGTCGATGCCCTCAAAGAGAGAGTCGATTTCGATGCTCGCCTGAGTGGAAGAAGACAGAGTCCTCTTCGCCCTCTCGCAAGCAGTTCTCAACCTACGGAGAGCCCTCTTGTTTGTGGTGAGGTCCTTCTTGTATTTCCTCTTGAACTCCTGTACGAAGTGGTTAACCATGCGGTTGTCGAAATCTTCACCTCCCAAGTGAGTGTCGCCGGCGGTGGACTTTACCTCGAAGATACCATCCTCGATGGTCAGGATGGACACGTCGAAGGTACCACCACCGAGATCGAAAATAAGGACGTTACGTTCTCCAGTGCCCTTCTTGTCAAGACCGTATGCAATCGCAGCAGCAGTGGGTTCGTTGATAATTCGGAGAACGTTCAGGCCAGAGATGGTACCCGCATCTTTTGTGGCCTGTCTTTGTGAATCATTGAAGTATGCTGGAACCGTGATGACTGCATTCTGCACTGTTTTGCCGAGGTACGCCTCAGCTGTTTCCTTCATCTTTGTAAGCACCATTGAGCTTACTTCTTCTGGGAAGAAGGTTTTGTCTTCGCCTTTGTAAGATACTTTAATCTTTGGTTTGCCTCCATCACTGACCACTTCGAAGGGCCAGTGCTTCATGTCAGCTTGTACTGTGGCATCCTCGAATTTACGACCGATAAGTCGTTTGGCATCTGTAACAAGCAGATCATAATGTTAAGTTAATAATAAGTTTTGTAAAACACTAGTGATTAACCAATGAAATTTAATTCTCAGATTAAGTTTATCACTCATAATGTTCAGAGACTCTAGTCTAGTATATTGGGTATCATCATTAAAGAATTATATTGTACAGTTCAAATCAAACTAACTAGTACTTAGTTATATGACAAAAACCAACCTATATATTTAAACTTGTAAGTTACATTCCTACATAATTGTCTACTTTTAAGAATATATGAAAATTCATCATAGAGAAAAAAAAACAAATCAACCTTGATATGACCTAGAATGCCTTTACATACTAACAACACTGGAAGACACAGAAGACATAATATGCATGCAATTTAATCAAAATGTGATAAAACATTTCATCACTCACATCATCACATTGGCGTATGAGCAACACATGTTTAACAGGAACTTGTATTAGTCACACTTTTGAATATGATTAAACAAAACTATTTATATAAAATTTTCTTAAAGAAATGTAGTGAACAATTCAATACATTTTTAAACATGTTTGAATCATAACAATGTATCTAAGATATCTTTTATAAATATTTTACATCTATTTGTTTCCTTGTGAACATGTATTTACTCCGATACACAAGAAAATTATTATTATGGCAAGAGAACTAATACAAGAAAAATCATGATAAATTGAGTATCTAAAACCTAATGTAGATAATAATTGCTATAATTATAGACAATTATAAGAAAAAGTCAGCACTATTATGTAATAATTGATTATCTAGAAAAAAAATATTAAATTATAATTTATAGCTTCACACAGTATAAAGCATATAGAGGAATTACTGTCAAGTGCCTTTACACTACAATATTTCTTTCACATCGGGAACTACCCGATGCATCGCCCGACCAAGCCATGCTGTTTTTACCATCATGTAATCGAACCTGCCAACAAGTCTATTAAAATACATAACCTAATCTTTACTGTTGAAGTTCAATAAAGAAAATACTTACCAAAAATAGTATTATTAGGGTTCATGGCCACCTGGTTCTTGGCGGCATCTCCGATGAGACGCTCGGTGTCGGTGAACGCGACATAGGACGGCGTCGTCCTGTTGCCCTGGTCGTTGGCGATGATTTCGACCTTGCCATGTTGGAATACTCCCACGCAAGAGTACGTGGTACCCAAGTCAATACCTACCGCGGGTGCTTTTGCCATCTGGAAACAAAATGGTTATCATTAATTGTAATTCATTAATAATAAGATGTTATATTATCAGACAGACATAGAATATATTGGACCGTACTTCAATAATGTAAATTAATTCGGTGACCTGACGTTAAGGTTGAATTGCTAAATTTAAAGCGTGGTTATGTAAAAATTCCAGAAATCTATTTAAGCATGTTGTCCGTTTTAATACTAACGACAATACGATTCAAACAATGAAAATCATCGTTTAAATAATATATTATATATTGATTTTATTCCAATTAAAGTACTAGAATATGGAAGATTCATAAAATCACGCGCTAAGCGCATGGCGACCCTATGAAAGCATGTAATCGATGAACGTTCTGGAATGTTATCGAAGAACAATGCACGTGCAATGAAAATTTGGAAGTAATATAATACAATGCATAATCTATTCAATTCGTTATAAATTTTAAGATATGAAGGGCGTCACCACGTGTAAGTAAATATAGGACAGGAAGGGCAAAGAACCCGGTCAATCGCATGTTGGGGGCATTATTTCATTAAAAAAATAATGATACAATACTAAATCACAATTCTTATAGCTTTCCTAAATTACCGACTACGACAAGCGATGACTAATAACGGAAAGATAATTTCAAGGAACTTCCTAATAATCACAACTGCGTCGGAAATGTCGATAAACTAAACGATTAAAACAAAGATTTGCCTCTGTAACGCGTAATACTTGAAAAACAGTAATAAAACAAAGAATTCAATACTTACATTTATAACTTGCTTGTAACTTAGAAGACTTAAATAGTAGATCACTCAGCAAAGGTGCGCGATTGTCGGCCTCTTTCACGAATTAAAATGGCGAACGACGCGGTGCTAGCAGTTTATATGTGGGCGCGTAATCACCAGACGTCACTCGAGGTTTCTGGAACATTCCCTGCCGTGGACCAATCGGGTTTAAGGTAATTTGCCGCGGTCTACTGTGATTGGTTGAAAATTTTTACTCCAGACCAGCCATCTTGAACGAGGGAGTCCTGTATCAATTTTTAGAGATGTATTAGTTATCGATATTCCTTCAATAATATTATTTTGTTATATTATATATTTTTATTATATATATTATCTAATTATAGACACTTAAGTTATAATATATAACATAAATTAAAATCAAAATTAATTTTCTTAACAGTGTATATTAGGAAATTACAATACTCAGTGACTGCAATGAAACTACTTTACATTTTTTTCCCAAATACAGTAGAAACAACAGTTTGTATACCGTGTATATAATCTGTTAAGACGTTAAATAACCAGTAAACTCTATAAGGTTGTACGACATGTACTTGGCGAGTCATAATCT
Organism: Eueides isabella; assembly: GCA_019049475.1. NCBI lineage: Eukaryota > Metazoa > Arthropoda > Insecta > Lepidoptera > Nymphalidae > Eueides > Eueides isabella. The sequence continues at coordinate 14,789,051 of CM032392.1, forward strand.
GAATCAATTTTATAAATGCAGACCAACGGGAAGTACACCTAACAAAAGTTGACAAGCCTAAAATTGATGTAGGCTCATTTTGTACGAAATGAACTACAAATATCGTAGTATGTAATTATTTAATTTCATAATATACTTAAAATTTAATTTCATGGTTTTTTTTTTAAGTAAAATTTGTAAGTCATCATAAAAGCTATGAATACGTCTATGGGTATGACCTATAGATTGTTGACTAGATTTTAATTTTCTAGTGCATTGTGACTGCTTTAATCAGTTCCTGCATAAACAATGAAAACTCCAAGAAACCTTTCTTTCTTTGCGCTTTTTAGCTAAAAAATGAACTAAACACTAAAACATGATCAATTAAAAAAAATGTACACTTATTAATTTGTCGATATCGATAAAACCTCCAAGCACTAAGAATTACGTTAGTAGCAGCAAGCACAGACTGCACAACATAAAGCCGTTACAAAAAATCAATACTTAATTATTAGCTAAAATTGCAGTGAACTGTGAGACGCAGTCGCAATGCGCTAGAAAATTTTATATATTCATTTAATGTTTTAATATTAGAATTATTAATGTTTTAACATTAATCTATCTTATCTATACTAATGTTATAAAACTGAAGAGTTCGTTTGTTCGCTTGAACGCGCTAATCTCCGGTACTACTGGTCCGATTTAAAAAAAATCTTTCAGTGTTAGATAGCCCATTTATCGAGGAAGCCTATAGGCTATAATATATCATCACGCTAAGACTAATAGGACCGTAGCAACACTCAAGAACGTTTCAAAATCGGTTGACACTTTTTCCTAAATAAGATTTGATTGATATGGCTGAGAATTGTTCTTTAAAAGTTCTAAATGAGTAATGGAAACGGAACGGATTGTCTTAACGCTAGGTTCCCAAGCTTCCTCTGCCTACCCTGCCACGTGCGGAATACAGTGTGAAGCTGAGTTATAAGTTCTAAATAAAAGTCCGCGACAGCATATATGTCTATCTTTTAAGGTTAGCTTTTTATGCTAACCAAATTTATTCTAAAATAATGTATTATTTGCGAAGATGTTTTATAAAAAATTAAACACATTATTCATCACATATATTTAGTTTAATACAATATTGCCGTTAACATCATTCAATTTAAATGAATACGGCTACTATCTATTTTTTAAATCCTAAGTGATAAGGATAGAACAAACATAACATGTTTCCCTTTTTATATGATTCTCGTTTCATCATGTGCATAACAGGACAACCTAAACTTCGTCTTGTGATCAATAAATCATTTCCATTAAAATAAAACGTTATAAGCAAAATAAATATTTGAATACGATTTATAAGCATCGGGGTACTTATACGGTCTCTGCCTCGAACGGAGCGTACCCATTAATGACTACGTCCGTAATGGTTGGACAAGAGTAAATTTATATGTCCACAAAAATAATGGCAGAAAGGACCGTCTGAGCAGAGTTAATAAGAATTCGCTTACAAAATACAAAACTTTCTTACATAATGTAACTATAAACCTATTTAATTTAAAAGCAGTTTTCCCTGCTTAAGTTATAGTTAAAGCCGATTTCAATTATGTAGATTTACAAATATAGTTTATATTATTATACTTATTCTTAAAAAAAGCTTTTGTGTCTAAAATTTATTTTGTTATTTTTCAATATAATAAGATTAATTTCAACCACATTTCCATGCACTACTGATAATGTACCAAGCGACTTCCTTACTACATAATTTATAAAAGTATACTTCGGACGAGATAAAAAAGACGAACGGATTTAATGTTAAAATAAAAAAATGTAAAATGCGTATAGTACTTTTAAAAACGCTGTATCTAACACGTGGCTAGCAAGGCAGAAGGAACTTGGGAACTAGTGTTAGGTAACTCAACCACTTTCTGGTAAAATTGCATCTATTGAAATGGCATTGCGTGATGTTTGGCGGAACTCTACGCCGTTGCCTTGTTAGCAGAGCGAAAAAAATGAAAATATTAAACATAGCCCAGAACATGTTGCATTTACATTCACATACGTCTGTCACTGCTCTACGACAAGCCTCTTAAAAGTTATATAAATATGTAGTTCCTATAGGACAAAATAGTACATATATTTTAATGTTAAAAATATTACAATAATTGTATATTTAAGCATAACACTATGACATATGGTATGGTCTCTGCTTTACGGATACAGGAAAAAGAAACAAATAATACACAATTAATTTAAAAAAACGTTTAATAAAAACAGTTGAATACATTAAATTACACTTTCGCACTTATCTTGAGCTAGAACATGACACAAAAAACATTGCTCACACAAAAAAAAAGACATTATTATGTCACAAATGCAAAAAAATTAAAGTCATAGTTTAATTTTTAAAAAAATCCAAACAATAAATACTTAAATAAAAAAAAAAACACTTACACTTATCAAACGTAGAAACAAATAAAAAAAGGATTATTGTATTTGCTACACTAAATCTAAAATAAAATAATAAATTAAAAATCCAAAACTTTTTAAACAATTGAAAAGAGTAAACAAGAAAATTTATCAAAAAAACTTTTAAAGTATGTACTTTTATTAACAATTAGTAGAATGTTCCTTGGACGGTTTCCAAGGGGTGCGGGTTCAAATCTCACTACATTCATTTTTTTATACATTTTCTAAATAAGTATATTTCTTTCTTACGTGTGAATTAACAATTTTAAAGTAGAAAAAAATAGTTTGAAATTATAAAAAGTAATTTTAACTGTAATTTATGACAGATAAAATATAAAAAACATAATGCAGAATTATGTATATAATGTAAATATTAATTTATATTTTATAAGTGAACATACTATTTTAAAAGGATCTCTTTGAAACATGTGTTCACCTAATGTACAACATTTTTTTATTGCAAAACCTCTTTTATTTCCACATGTGGCAGGGTAGCCACAGGGTACTTGGGAACCCAATGTTAAACATTCCGGAAACATCCCACTTTCCATCAATCGATTAGCGGTGCTCAACGCTGCGCTTGTCTTGTTACCATAAGGAAGAAATAAAGTATTAAATATTTAATTTCCTTGATGGTGGATCAAACTCATAACAGAACAGTACAATAAATATAACAAAATAATTTCTACACATATATCAATGCATCAGCTAGGAGATAGTCTTTCAATACTGACAAGGACTGCTGGTTCAAATCCATTTAATTTAATACACTATGCTATACACATACATATTTGTAGCTTCTATTTAATAAAATTGGTCTAACTCAACATTTATTTCACTTCTGATTTGGTTAAAAAAGTTAATTCTAGTGACATATTGTGTTTTTTATACAAATTTTAATGTTTTTTAAATTTGTATGTTTTTCTTTTCTAAGTGTAGATTAACACTTTAAACATAATGAAAATAGTGTTTTTTATGTTTTGAGATCCTCGAGTCAAATTATTTTTATTCAAAAAATGCCATATTTTCAGTTTAGTATACATACTTGCTAACATCAGGATAGACAGAAATAAAAAAAAATTAGGTATTATAAAATGTTTATATATATAATATTGTACAGTAAATTAAAATTTTAAAATTATATATATATATATATATATATATATATATATATATATATATATATATATATATATATATATTTATTTATTTATTTACTTATATGGAAGATGGCAAAGGAGCGTACGGGTCACCTGGTGTATGTGTGTGTGTGTGTGTGTGTGTATAAAAAATGGATTTAGCCGGTTTACACTCTAAGCCGGCGATATATAAAAATCTAGACTAGAGAAATGACTTGAGCACTAAAATCATGAGATTCTAAAGTAAGTCTGGTACATAACTCCTAGGGAGGTGGTGATGAACCACGCGAAACAGCACCACCACGTCGCAAAACCAAACACACCCCTGTACACTTCTGAGGAGAATATCTGTAATAAAAGACAAGAAAAAATATATTTTAACATGATTTTAATAGTGGTTAATTTTGCTTCACACTGTATTCTGCACATAGTAAGCAGAGGGAACTTGGGAACCTAGTGTTAAGACCCTCCGTTCCCATTAAAACACTGCTTCCCACTTTCCACAAAAATTGAGGCTGTGTGTTGAGTGACAGAAATCAACACTGCACCTTGACTCGGTACAACAGACAAGAAAATTAGAATATTATATTTATCACTGTTGATTTTTGTGTTGATCTGTAACCGATCACATAATTGTCCTAGGACCCAAAATCGTGTATTTTTGAAATTTTTGTAGGCGTTAATCTCCAAATTTCTTCAACATTTAGTTTTTGTTTTATTGCATCGATTAGTTAATCCAAATGGGGAACAGGACTGATTTCTAGGTTAAGATATACAGCGTGAAGATGGTTATTAAACAGTACTAATAAGTTGTCAACAAAGATTAAAATAATTATACTGAGAGACATTGTCAATTTAAAATATTTAATTGGGCACAATTGCTGCAATTTTTTTAAATTAGATTGTGTAATTGGATTGCCACGCGCTATCCCTAGTTTAAAATATGTTTCCATATTAGCGCTTTGCCATGTTGCTAAAGCGAAGAAATGAAAACATTATATATTTAAAGTGAAAATATTAAATATTTTATTTCCTCAAGCGGGGATCGAACCCACAAGTGAGAAACAGTAAATATCTAAATAATATGTTACCAAGATCCATCTGCCTACTCTACCACGTTCAGTAATAAGCAATATTACTAAAGTAATACTTAATATTGTAGCCAAACAAAAAAAATATTAAAATAAAAAATACCATTTTCAAATTCTCCCATGCCATTTGAAACTGCTCCATACCCTGGGACGTTATGACTATCTCCCCACTCGCCACACGAGTGCTCTCCTCATGAAGGAGAGACGCCCAGGAGTACCCTCCCAGGGTTTTGTACATGAGTGAGAAGTACAGACACATGAAGATGGGGCACACGTACTGCAACGCCACCACACATAGGTAGTAGAATACTGACGCTATCTGTTTATAAGGAAAGACAAAATAACTATTAAATTATTTTTTTTTTTATAGCTTAAAAGCAGTATGGTAGGCAGAGGGAACTTGGGAACCTGGTGTTAAGTCATTCCATGTTACCATGTTACCATTAAGACAGTTCTGTTGCCCACTTTCTGCCTAACACTTGAGGCATTCCATGTTGAGTGTCAAAATTTCAAAATTAAACTCCAGAGCGATAAAATGTAAATATTAAATATGTAATTTCATATTCAATTATCGTCGAGTGGAATTCGAACTCACAACCTTTAGCGTTTACAGCAGCATATTAGTGCACCAGCGTCAGGACTAGCTATGCTAAAATATATGTATGTATGTATGTATATATATATATATATATATATATATATATATATATATATATATATATATATATATATATATATATATATATATATATATATATATGTATATATATATATATATATATATATATATATATATATATATATATATATATATATATATATATATATATATATATATATATATATGTGTATATATATATATATATATATATATATATATATATATATATATATGTGTATATATATATATATATATATATATATATATAGTACATACCTTTTTCTGTAAATCAATATTGGTGATCCTGCCAGCCTCTTTCTTCTGTTCATCCAGCCTCCGCTGCGCCATGTCCAGGTAGGCCTGCAGCTGGGCCGGCATGAGCGCCAGGCGGAGCACTACAGTCAATATCACGAGGATTATGCGGACTATGTCGAACGCTTGTGGTGTCATACTGAAATTAATATAAGTAAAAAAAATATTAAAAAATAATTGAGGCCACGCGGTTGTGGGTTCGATTCTCATCTTAGGAAAATACTGAAATAAGATAATATAAAATAAGAGGCATGTGGCGCAGCGGCAGAAGCGTGTGACTGTAACCGATGGGTTGTGGGTTCAATCTCCACTCGAGAAAAATGAAATATTTAATATTTTTAATTTAAATATTTAATGTTTTCATTTCTTTGCTCTGGTACAAGGCAAAACGCGGCGTTTAGTTCCGCCACTCAACACACTGCAATGATTTAAATTTGACGGAAAGTGGGGAACGAAGTGTCTTAACACTAGGTTCCCAAGTGCCCTCTGCCTACCCCGCCACGTGCGGGACACAGCGGGAAGCTGAGTATCAATTCCACTTACAGCGGCTTCTCCATTCCACTGAACACTCTGACCGCCAAGTAGTTCTTAGTGATGGGCTGCACCCATAACAGAACGAGTACAAAGGGCATCGCAAAATTGATATTCAATAACAAAACTTTCACTGGATTATCTATGTAGTACCTGAAATTAGTTTAAAATGATTAAATAACATTTAAATTAAGACTATACCAACAATAGGTTGTGAGTTCGATGTCCATTTGAAGAAATTTAATATTTAATATTTATTGGCCGTGTGATTCCGGCTTAGAATATGATCACCCTGGTATTGATGGTGTCGTAAGAGGCGACTAAAATACGTGTGGTAGAGTCACGTTGCCAGCAATGGCAACAGGCATGGGCAGACTCGACCGGATTATTACCACCCCCGGCATTTAAAACCGGCGTTTCGATTTGGATAATGCCGGGCCCCGGTGCCCATACACGTTAAAGGCCGGCAACGCTCTTGAAGCTCCTCTGGAGTTCCTCGGGGCCGTGGGCGACGGTGATCACTTACCATCAGGTGACCCGTACGCTCGTTTGCAGTCTTTTCCATAAAAAAAATACTTCGATTTGGTAACAATGCAAAGCGCGGCGTTGAGTTACGCCACTCAACATGATATGGCCGTGTTGAAGTTATGATAGATAGTATTTTTTCCTTACTTGAAGTCCTAACTTCAAGAAGGTGGCAGGCAGAGAGAACTCTAGTGCTGAGACACTTTGTTATCTGATTTCTGCTTTTTCTGTAGGGATTGTATTGTATATCTACTGTACTCTACTCTACTCAGTTTCACGCTGTATCCCGCATGTGGTAGGGTAGGCAGAGGGAACTTGGGAACCTAGTGTTAAGACACTCCATTCCGTTTCCGTTCCCCACTTTCCCCCGAATTTGAGGCATTGCGTGTTGAGTGGCGGAATCCAACGCCGCGCTTTGCCTTGTTACCAGAGCAAAGAAATGAAAACATTAAATATATATTTTTTTAATTATATAATGTTTATATTACAAATTCCTTACTTTAACGAATCCCAATGCATTCTTGCTACCCTGAGTCCAGGAAACGTGAACAATGTGCCAATTATAGCTGCCCACACGGCAAAAGCAAATTTTAACACCAACTTCGAGGCTGGACCTCTGGAATGAAAGAATGTGTGTAAGAAAATATCCTATCTAAAAAATAAGTACAATTTTTTTTAGCAACCCTGGAACCTTGTGTCAAGACACTCCGGTCCACTTCCGTTCCCCACTTTCCACCGGATTTGAGGAACTCAACGCCACTCTTTGCCTTATTACCAGAGTGAAGAAATGAAACATTAAATCCTTGACCGGGGATCGAACCCAGAACCTGTCAGTTACAGTCATACGTTTGTGCCGCTGCGCCACAACAGTCTTCATACATACAATTCTAATTAGAAAATGAGGAAAGCTTGTTGAAATTTATATCAAATTTTTTATGTTATTAGCATCTCTATATTTTTTTCTAATCTCCATTACCCAAAAATAATTGTATAGAATTATCATTTAGTGAGAGACAATAAATACAACACTGCACTTAATATATCAAGGAATGGAAAAAATAGTACTTTAAAATAATTTTCCAAGTTAATATCAAAATATCATAAAGAATACTTTTTAAATTGTTAATTCAATAACAAATTCAAACAGAATAAGACAAAAGAAAGTAATAAAACATACTATTATCCCACTTACACAGAAGTTAAGCCCTGATTTTGCAAAAATTTTGAGGCATTATCGTAAAAGCTATCATACGCTGGGTCCACACCTACTTCAAGATTCTTTTCATCCACTATTAAAACTATCATAGCGATAAGTAAAAATACACAGAATGCTACTATGCATGTTGATCTTTCACCCATAGATTCTTCACTTGTGAAGTACTGTTTAGTTAGAGATAGCAGTATTTTACTGAATTGATATTAAGGAATGTATTTTATGTAAAAAAAAATAATTTTATGTAAGAGCAAATTATTTTGTCATATACCACATGAAGTTCAATATTACTTGTAATTTTTTGTATTTAATCAACTATACATATATAATTTTATAATAAATTGTAGACTTTTTTAAAGCGTTATGTCATAATCTATATTCTCCTATCAGAAAGAATTTGACACATTTGAGTTCCGTCACTCAACACGGAATGCCTCAATTTCGGCAGAAAGTGGGCAATGGATATGGAACGGAGTGTCTTAACACTAGGTTTCCAAGTTTCCTCTGCCTACCCTGCCATGTGCGGGATACAGCATGAAGCTGAGTACTGAGAGAGAAAGAATTCAAGTCAAATTATAAAGATATATTCCATTTTCCACCCTAATTTAAGACTTTGCATATTGATTGGGTAACATACTATGTATTATAGGTGAGGAAATGAATATAAGTAATTCCACAAGTACAGAGCAAACATACAACCCTTAAAATCAGATACTATTATCTACATACTACACCATTATAGCTTTATTTTTTTGACTATTTGATAATAAGTTCTCTCTCTCTCTCATCTCAGCTTCACGCTGTATCCCGCACTAGGCAGGGTAGGCAGAGGGAACGAAAGTGAAACCTAGTGTTATGACACTCCGTTCCACTTCCGTTCCCCACTTGATAATAAGTTAATGTGTCTTATTCAAAATTGATAAAATATTGGAAAGGATACAATGTGAAGAATTGAACCAGCATACACCACACCATACTCAGGTTGAATTCATCTTTCAGTGGAAAAATTGATGTGTAAATCTGAAAAAGATGTATTCCTTTATTCTACATCCGTTTTGTCAGTTGTCACTTATTAATACTAATTAAAGTTAATTAGCCTTACTTCTATATCAATTGTATACAATATAATATAACATACCTCTGACATAATATAAACAACAGCTGCATATAATGCAAAATCCACTATCCATATATATTCTGTATAATATCTTAAATGAACAACATCTAATGGTGTTACTGGAGCTGTTTCCAATTGAATATCTAAACTTCGGGGAACGTGAAATGTTTCAGGTTTGCCATTTGATTCATTTTTACCGCCTTTCCGTCCTTTTGGTTTATCCTTCGGCACTCCCGCCAAAGTCTTTAGCTCACTATTATCTGGGTACAAATATCGATATAAGCCTTGAGAGCACAAAAGCCATCGTGCAAATGAGTAATTACCAAATTTTTGTATCACTGATACCATTACCAGCGTTATAACCAATTGTGCACCTAGAAAAGCCTGAAATTTAACGATTTTTAACTTATAATAAGAGTTTGTTTTAAAGTTTTTGGTGTATTTTAAGTAAGATATATGTTATACCATTGTAATGTATATTTCATTAGCGGCTTAATTTCATGACGGTCTAAAATTAATACATTATTTTTAATTTGCTCCGGGATCTGTGATATGCAACTGAACAACCTCAATTCCCTACTCCCACTCAAATGACAATTGTGATAACTATAAAGTACAAATTTAAAAATATATTCTTATTAGAACTTTAAATGAGACAACTCTACAAAATGCCGCTTTAAAGGAAAGAGACAAGACAGTTGCAAAGTTGTCAAAATATGTAATTCATAATTTGGGCGTATAGCCAGATGTTTATTATTTCTTTACTTTAAAGACCTATTAAATTATATTTTATTTAAATAAGAAAATTGATATGTTAACATAATTTTAAACGTATTTTTATACTAAGAAACAGCAAAATTATAACGGTCTTCGTAAACACACATTGCGTTGCGTTATTGCTTAATATTATTTTGTACAATTAAAGATATTTGAGAAAACAAATACAAAATTTAGCGTAAAAAATATATCTTAAATATGAAAATAATATTTCCATTTAAATATTTATAGGTAATTCAGTTACCATAATATTGTTATTAATAACTCGTAAAATAATATTTTTTCTATATGACATCCCATATTAACTGTCGCGTTGCGCACAGATGACGAGTTCGTCTCTGCTCGCCTGAAAATCATATTTATCGATTTCCAATTTCCATTTATTTCGGCATCGTCGCCGCCGATGTCCGTTCGTACGCGGGCGTGACGGACCTAGATAAATTGGATTTATTTTTTTGTGAACAGTGATAGAATAATCAGAAAAATGGGGTCGTTGTTTCGGAGTGAGGAAATGACTTTGTGTCAACTTTTCCTTCAGAGTGAAGCAGCTTATGCATGCGTATCTGAATTAGGAGAACTGGGGCTTGTACAATTTCGCGACGTAAGTATAAAACGCCCTTTTTTATTAAGAATAAATACAGTGGGTATTTGCTGCATTATGTATTTCGTATTACAAATTTGCGTTATGGATATGGTTATTTCTTACTGAATAATAAAAAAATACTGACCTAATTCATGTATCTTTATGATCAATTGTAAGAACTTAATGATACGTTGTCAGTTAAATATTATTTTTTCAAATGTACAGTTCATGAGCTTAAACAGCTTATATTTATAGAAAGTACATCAGCACAGAGAATCATTATAACATTGTTGAAGTAGAATTGTTGATGGAATTTATGATTTCTAATCAATTAACACAATTATATCAAATTGATGATTTTTAAATGCTTTTATGCTTTTTAAAAACTAATTACATTATAAATTTTACATGGTTATTAATTTGATTCAAAAACATAGCATTATATTATAGTACATAGAAAAACAGTAAAATTTGTTGTACTAAAATATTTCCCCTCAGATCCTTAATATTGTACATATTGAAGAAAAATATTTGTATTTTTTTTTTCAAATAATATTATAAGGATTTTCTTGCTGTTAAAAAAACGTCACTGTGTTTTATAAGGCTTTTACGCTGATGTAGAGCATTGGGCTGTAAGTTTGATTTCTTATTGAATTACTTCCATATATTCCCTCTGGTTTCTGGTAACAAGACAAAAATTGTTGAAATTTGTCACTCAACACGCTATATCTAAAAAATTATGTGAAGCTAAATATAATTAAAGCGATAACTGACACTCATAAAATACATATAACCTTCTTGTTTTTATTGTTTTACTCTTATGTCCATACTAGGAGATTTAAATTTTTTAATAACAGTCTTTGGTTATCTTAACAATTATAGTGTCTTACATCTTTGATAAATGTCAAATTACATTTGAAAAGTAAACTTACAATTTTAAATTTTGTCTTGGCAATCCAATGTACTTTTAAGGGAGGTTTTAAAAAAAATATTAGAAGACTTTAAATCAAACTACATTTAGCTATGGTTTTGAGTTCAAAGTCAAGTGGAAATAACTGAAACCTGTGTATGACATAACACATTCTGTGGTTGACTGCAGTATATTTAGAGAAAACTTAGTAATGAGACTTCCAAAATAAATGGAATATCCAATTAAAGAGAAAATGCGTTCAAACAAAGAAACGTCAAAGCTTTATAACATGAACATAATAGAACCTTATAGCTGTAACTGACAAGCAAACCAAATCTTGACCTTGGTTTGCCACCGAACCATGTTTTCTAGGCAAACCATGCTCCACACCAGTGTTTTCCAAAGAGGGGCGTACACCCAATTGGAGGCAATTTGGCAATTGGATGGGGGCAATTTATGATTTAACCAAAGAAAAATTAACCCCTCGCCAACGCATTTTAAGCCAACACTTGACTTAAGAGGGACATGGTTAGAAGTCCACAAGTGGGGCGTGGACTAAAAAGTTTGGGAAACACTGCTCCACACAATCAAACATGATTCAATGGTGAACCAAAATCGAGGTTCGGTTGGGTTGTGGCTATAAATCTTGTCATAATAGAGAGCTTTAGTTGTTAATACATTTGAACAGTACACTTAAATTTCACATTTTAATGTTTGTCCACCAATGGACATATAAGGGAGCTACTAATAAAAGTGTTGAAGGTTTTATGTCAACTTTGGCAAAACATTGTATATTTTATATGTTATTTTTTTTTATTTAACTTATTATCAGCTTCCATGTATAAATTGTTTTTGTTTGATATTCATTTTGTTATATTGTTGTTGTGAACTTTTTCAATCATTATGGTTATATTTACAGTCTGACTGTAGATTGTTGTGGTTCCAAATATGTAGGTACTACATCATTGAAAGAATGTATCTAATATAAATTATAAATATAAAGATTTGAACTGTTACTAGGGAGCTTATATATGTATATAATAATATTATATTCTTAATGAATGGTGTTTAATTTCAAAACTCATCTCACTCTTTATACTATACTTTTAAAATATTAGAATAATTTGTCTGTATGTATTTTTTAATAAAATAAGTGATTTACATAATAATTTTAAAATTTATTAACTGAGAAAACTTTAAATACAATTAGACTGGTTAATTTACAAAGAGAACAGTATTACCAACACAAAATATAAAAAAAACATTAATCAGAGTTAAATCACATGATTTGGTTTATATAATTATGACACACCTAATTTTTAACATTATCAATTTTGTTATCAAATAACTTGATGTCATTTAATATATTATGATTCTGTCGTTGCTTTAATTGATTAATGATAAATAAAATAAAAAAAAATACTATATTAAAATGAAATTAGCTTCACGTTTTTTCCCGCATATGAAATGGTAGTTAAAGGAAACTTGGGAAACTAGTGTTAAGACGCTTCGTTCCGTTTTTCAGTTTCCGCCGAATTTGAAGCGGTGTGAATGGCGGAAATCAAAGCTACGCTTTGCCTTGTTGTCGAATAAAAGAAATGAGAATATTAAATATTTCATTTTCTCGAGTGGGGCTCGAATCCTACCGAGCCTGTCTGAACTTGTCACGTGCTTGTGCTGCACCAAGACAGGCCTCAACATACAAAAGCCGTACAGTCCTGATAATAAAGCCGGAGATGACTTAAAAAGGCCAACGATGTCCGGTTAAAGCCGGACAGATGGCAACCCTAGCTGTGAATCAAACATTGAATCGAACATTACGTTATTATACCACGCGTTTGCTGCGTGATCAGTTAAAAGCGTTTCCAGTTATCTTTTGATTGGAGCCAAAACTTTTATATGTTTTTTTGATGGTGTAGATTGTTTTTTGTATATGTTTTATTTCGACGATAAACTTGATTTACGTTTATATTGATTTATTATAAGAAGAAAATGTACGAAGTGTCTCTAGATTTCCTATTAAAATAGAATAGTATGCATTCCTATGGTTATTATTTCTGTTCATGTTAAGTATTTAGCGCAAGAATTCTCGTCAGATCGTTCAGTCAAGGAACCAATAAGTTATGATTAATGCAAAACTAATATTGAATATATAATTAGCGTATATATTTATATCATAGAAAAACTTTGATATGTTTAATTAAAAATTATCGCTTATCTTTAGTTAGTTTGTAAATGAGATCTAAGTATTAAATGTCAAGGACAGTAGAGAAAAACTTGATTGATAGGTGAGTGTGACACATCGTGTTATTTAAATGAATAGAATTTATTTCAATTATATAGTCGAAAAACACCACATAAAAAAAAGATGTTGACAACAATAAATGAAACTTAAGTTTAAATTTAAAAAGCGTATAAAAATTTTGAACGTAGCAGGATTGAAACCCGCGCCTCTTGAAAACCGTCCAAGCGCTCTGACCAACTAAGCCATACGTTCTTATCAAGCTACGTCGAAATTCTTATATGCATGTAACAACTTATATATGTTGGTTGCATCTCTGTGGGGAGATTTTTAAAAATTTCCGCTACCCAAAGACGATATATATGTATATGTATCTATATTTATGTGTATGTGTATGTGTTTCGAAATAAGAAATTGTTTTTGTTGTCGACATATTTTTTTTTCTTCAACTTGAAAGTAATTCAATATAGGTACACCTACATTGAATTTTGAATGGCGAACACAAAAAAACTATAGATTATAATCTGTCGTGCCATGATTAATTATTCCAATTTAATTAATTATTCCGTTACATAATGAATTACAATTCCAATTAATTACTGCATTGTTTCATTTAAATGCTATTTCGATCATATTGGACGGTAACTAGGGAGCTTAGATTCCGAGTGGTAAGGACGACTTAAGCTGTTTTATCACTAACTAACATTTGTCCATGTTGTATAAATAATGGTTGAAATATTACTAGCTAGTATGAGGCCTGTCGTGGCGCAGCGGCACAAGAATGTGACTGTAAACGATTGTGGAAATGAAATATTCAATATTTTCAATTTAAATATTTAATGTTTTCATTTTTTCGCTCTGGTAACAAGGCAAAGCGCGGCGTTGGGTTCCGCCACTCAACACGCAATGCCTCAAATTCGGCTGAAAGTGGGAAACGGAGTGTCTTAACAGTAGGTTCTGAGTCTGAGTCTATTATTAGTTATTTTGTGTGAAAAATTAACTACCTATTCTTCTTACACTTATGTGTTTAAGAGTAATTCAATGAACATAAATACTTATAATTAACTGTAGCTTTTTCCTACTTTGTCAATTATACCGTGTAGACTCTAGAGAATTCTAAGGGACATGTACTTACTACCCATCTATATATTACGATAAAATTCTGTTTATATAATTGTAATTAATCGGGTTTTTAGATATTTTGATTTATTTATGTTAAAAATTAATAGAAAACAAAAATATTATAAAGAAATTAATTATTTTTTCTTTTACAACATGTCTTTTTTGCAAGATTATTGCCCCGCCGCAGCTAATCTAACCGGTTTCGTAAAATATTTATGTACCTATTTGGAATAGATGTATTACTATAGATACTTCTTATTATTTTGAATGTATTGAAATATTCTATCTTTAACCAACACTTGCATAATGACAGAGTAATAAATACAATATAATCTGTTTTATTATTATTGTTATTACTTTGTTTATAGTACTATATAAGTACGTTAAGGACTCCGAAGAAGTCAAGTATCAAATTATAAAGTAATGTACAAAAGCGGTCCCATCATTTGATAGCCGTCTCTTTTAAGAAACCTTTAGAGCGTAAATAAATCTTTATACTTAGCCTTACTTCTATAAAATCATATAAGATTGTTTTTTTTTTTTTTTATACAGTTAAACCCCGACGTAAACGCTTTCCAACGTAAATTCGTCAATGAAGTGCGTCGTTGCGATGAAATGGAGCGCAAGCTTCGTTACCTCGAGAAGGAGATCCGTCGCGATGGCATCCCCATGCTGGAGATACCCGGCGAAGTGCCTGAGGCGCCGCAGCCGCGGGAGATGATTGATTTAGAGGTATGTAGAGTAAAATGTATTTACTAGCTTTTATAATAATTATTTTATTTTATAATAATATAACATAACTATGTTATGCAAGATAGGTTTTTTTTTTGCGATAAAATCGTGTTTTTTCACGCTGTATGCCACACATGGCAGGGTAGGCAGAGGGAATTTTGAAACCTAGTGTTGAGACACTCCGTTCGTTTCCCTCCCTACTTGTCGCCAAATTTGAGGCATTGCATGTGGAGTGGTGGAAGTCAAAGCTGCGTTTTGCCTTGTTACCAAATTGTAGAAACGAAAATATTTTATATTTAATTTCCTAGTAAAGCCAACCCACAACCTATCGGGAGCAGTAAGGTGCTTGCGTCCCAAGACCGGCCTTAAAAAAACCTACATTTTACAAATGTCTTGTAATATTTTCCGAATTTTCTTCGAATATTTATTGTCTAAATATTATTGTTTTACGATTGTATTTTTTTTTATTTTTATGAATACAGAATTTGAATGAAATATATAGAATCTGCTTTCTAAGGTGTTGTCAACAAATAATATATTGCATATTCAATGTTGTTCAACAGGCAACTTTCGAAAAACTCGAGAACGAGCTGCGTGAAGTGAATCAGAATGCGGAGGCGTTAAAGAGAAATTACTTGGAGCTAACCGAGCTCAAGCACATTCTAAGGAAGACGCAAGTATTCTTCGACGAGGTAAGGAACTATTTGGTGTTCATTGCAGCGCTAGGGCTCACAAGATCACATGATTTGGCTTAATTTTTATCGATAAAACTAATGTTCCAACATTTCTGTGATAATCTATATGATATTTATTGTTTGCGTAAGCCACCTTGTTTGTAGCTTAGAATTATAAATTAGTCGTAAGATAAGATAGCCCCTGCCGGTAACGTTCTGAGGACGCGTAAAATTCATTATGATCGCAAAATTAATTATGCTTGTGGCGTTACTTTACGTCAATGTTTAATCCTAACTTTTACATATTAAATTTTATAGGATGATTTCATAGAGCCATATACTCAATGGACGTTATTAGAGTTATTATCTATACAGTTCATATTGTGATGCTGTTGTAGAAAAAAACTAGCCCCAAGTCGATCAATTTCAAATCTTGCTTAGTCTTAAATTGTTTTAATCATTTGCGTATTTTATTTATTTTCTTTTTATTTACTGTCAATGTTTCATCAATCAAGAAAGGACTTTGAGCAGCCTCCAGCCGGTCTGAATGTGTAAAAAATGCCAAGTTCTAAAAATCTTTCGTTTACTAAAAACACTCAGCACAGCCTCTGATGTTAACACTGTCTTTCTATATAAATGAGGTCGAGGGTCTTCTTAATATCGCTTTAGGATATTTTTGTGAAGCGAGAACGAAAATTCTATATATATTGCTAGGTTTTTTTTAACCGAGTCACAAATGTACAAAGCCATTGTCACATCGCTTTGGAAATTATGTCTGTCGTATTTGAATGGCAGCACGATAATTGAATTAAAAATGTAGTACAGGGGCATTGGTGGTATACTGTCCAATTGTTACTTTTGAAATGCACCAGCTAGTTAAATACGTAACGAGTGTGACATTGACATTGTACGTTATTGACCTTGGCGCCATTTCGGCGCTTGTGTGCACAAGATGGCGGATCCGTCGCGCGAAGAGGAACAAGTCACTCTACTTGGGGAAGAGGGACTCATGGCGGGAGGGCAAGCGCTCAAATTGGGGTATGATTACATATAAATCGCTTGGTATTCTACAGTGGTATTTTTCAAAAGTTATCATATTGTTTCGTCTCCAAAATGTATTTTTTAATTTTTATTTTGAACATTACAAAATGTTATTGTTTTTAATTGGTTTTTAAGTTATACTACAAAATGTAAGGAAAAGCAATAAAAAATATCCGTGTAACATTTATTGTAGAAAATAATTTTAGAATTCAAACTTGACTTTTTCAAAATTGTCTTCTGAATTTTGCCACTGTAGTACTATGAGCGAAATGTTCTTCGACGTGTCCTGACTCTAGAGTAACGCATCACGGAGTCAGAGCATGTCATGGATCGACATTATCTTTACAGCGCTTGTACTGTGACGCTGATTCGGGAGTCTACCGCTCACCACTCAGGCAAGCATTGGAGACAGCCGGTTTATAGTATATCAAATTAACACCTCTTTACTTCTTGTGTGATGGAATGAGCTTAGAGGCACCGACGTCTTAATTTTCAATCTAATATCAAGCTTATAGGTTAGAAATATCCCAACAATAGTGCTAATCAACTGCTGCCTGAGTGAGTTTTCACTAACAGTTTTTCGGAAACGATTTATTTTTGAAGTCCACCCGCGGGAGATTACTTGGTCTTATTTACAATCATGTTCTGTCTACACCGTCTCATGCTTACTGTATCGTCATATTTGCATGCCATTATGAGTTATCCATGTACTTAGAATTAATTCACATTTTTTTTTTTACAATAGGAAAACACAATGTATTGATTACGATGAGGTACCTGACACTGAAACTAACAATGTAATCGCTTTGAATTCGTAGTAGACGTTTGAAGTTTAATGACGCGTTGGCGCTATTTTTTTACTACAACAGGCAACAAATTCCATAGTGGAGTTTATATTATATGTGGGTTTTGCTTTCGGCTTGTGACGTTCGTGGGCGATGTGTCTGTCTACATGTTTGTTTGTTCGCTAGCACGAGGGTGGTGCCAATACCACTGAGTCGATGACCCGCGCGCTGATATCCGACGATCCGAACAAACATATGGGACAGGTCCAACTAGGGTATGTATACGTGTACATACGGCGCTAGTTGATTACGCGACCTAAGTGACTGTCGAACAGTAAATAAACAAGAGAAATACATTATGTCAACTCGTTATTGATTGCGTTGATATGAGATTACTCTTTTTTTTTTAAATTTGCTTAAACAATAATAACACCAAAATGCAAATACAGAATATAAAAAAAAAATAGTTGTTTTTGATATAATGCCAAAGTGACCAATCTCAATGAATGTGGTGCATGAACTGGATCAAAGTCTTGACTGCTTTCAAAATCGCTTTCCGTTGTCTTTTGTGGGACTAACATTTTTTGTCGCGCCGCCGCCGACGTCTCGTCATCCATTACCTTGACAGTTTTACTATTTGATGATACACATACATTACCTTCTGTAAATATATATATGCGTCATTAGTTACTCTTGTGCGCAAGGAATCTATAATTAAAATGAGTTTGATTAGTTCAGTGCCACTTAAATGATTTTATATCGAAATAATTAAAAAAGTAAATAGTCTCTAATAATAGTTTTAAGTGCATGCAAACGCTGTTTACAAACAGATCTTTAATGAGCGTGAGGAAGAAGAAATTGACCCAATAACAATATTGATTTTGAAATCATTGTAATCATAATTTCATATTGTTATGATTACTTTGATGTCTGATCAAATAAATATACTATACTATAAAATTGCTAAAATATTTTGCTTGATTTACTCCCTAGTTTTCGGGATGAACAAGAATCCTTGGAATTTCTGCCTTGGTTAGTAGCATAATGTACATTATTTGTAGTTGAATGTATTGTGGTGACTTGGTTTGTGTTGGTGACTAACAATGCTTATTGATTCTTGTGATTGTGATTAATCACGATTTGTAGATCATTGATCATGTATTATTAACGTGTTCTTTTAGAAAATATTAATACTTTAGTGTAATTTTTGTTCTTTGTTGGAGTATGTCGCAACGTTGATCAAAAATCTACAAACTGTAATATCATCATCAGATCGTATTCCTGCAGGTGACTGCTAACTTTCGGAATTGAATGACGAGAATTATATTAATTGAAATACTGTTACACTTATAGTTTTGTAGTCAACATGTGTATATTAAATAATCTACTTAAATTTTAGCCAAATTCATTTATCTGACGAAGACAATTTTTCAATTTCGATAGTTTTTTGTATTGGAAACATAAAGTAACATGCTTGCTAACACCTTCACCTAAACAATAGTTTCACTAAGCGTTTCTTCATTTTAAAGGTAATTTGGACTTCAAGAATAGATAACGGAATAGGTGCGAAAATTGTAAATTGCTGGAAATATTATTATTCGTAATTGCAAATTTTCTACAGCTACATTGTAATTGAGACGATTTTTTTTAAATCTCGATTTACTTCAAATTTTAAGAATATTATAAGATTATTTTGTATGGTGGCAATTTATTAAATGAGCTGACTTCAAAATTTTCAAACTGGTCATAGAATGGTCGATCTAATAATCTTTGACCCTTCTCATAACGACTAGATCACCTTGTACACATTATCTTATAACTATGAAATTGAACTGGAATTGGAATCTTGTATTTAGTAGAAAATGTGATTACGAACTTATATAATACCATACATTCGGAAAACCTAACAGCGTCTTGGTACGAGTGTCTTAGATATTAATATTTGTTTACTTGTTTATATTATTTTTTTCCTATTTTATAATTGACTTATGCTATACTTTTAGAGCGATGTTTTGACGTTAGTAAAATTTGTGATATTTTTTATTATTATCTGTGATCGAAAAGTCTTAGGTATATACGAGTTATTTTTAAATTTAATTATCTATACGTACATTTTTTGCTATGTTATCTGTACATGAATACAGATGTGTGAAGTTGTATTTAAAGATGATTTACATTATAATACCACTAAAGACCTGTCAGTTTATTATATAGTGACCGTGTAACAAAGAACTATCACATTTATCTACGCCACGTTAGTCACGATAAAGAGAGCAAACTATGTAAAAATGCCTTGAATTGTAATTGTTATATTAGTTTCGCCAACTAATAAACAATGCCTCTTAAATTGGAGGAAAGAAGAGTGCCTCATCAATAGACACCAAATTGCAATTTTATATACAAAGGACATAGGAACCCAGGGATATAACGCTTATATAATGTTTGATAAACGTTTGATTTTTTATGTCGTCAAGTGGAATAAAACTTACAATTTGAAAGGGATTTCGCTTATCTAGATATCAGTTCTTGTGACGAAAAAGATACATATTTTCCATGCACATTTGTGTGTGAAAAGATTTTTTTTTTTAGATAAATCTGAAAAGTCATTCAAAACAATAACATTGACTCGTGTTCGATATCTTTATCTTGAGGGATAAAAAGTTGTCAATAATTTACTTGATAGCTCAATAACCTTTTATAAAGATGATGTTCTAAATTGGAGTAATCTAAATAATTTATTACTTACATAGTTATTGTTAAATATTTAAAATTTTCAAATTATATATTTAATGTTTTCAATTAGTCAAAGCTCGGTGTTGAGTTTTGCTACTCAATACGCAATTAAAGTATTGTTTGTTGAGTGGCGGAACTCGGCGGAAAGTGAGGAACGGAAGTGGAACGGAGTGTCTTAACACTAGGTTCCCTAGTTCCCTCTGCCTACCCTGCCATATGCGGGATACAGCGTGAAGCTAAGTTAAGTATAGTTGTAATATTGAATGATCTCTCATCCACCCATAAGGAGGCGATCGTGGGTTCAAATCTGACCCCTTAAAAGGTTTTTTTGTGATTCATTTTACCTTAGATGTTATCATTTATTTTCCTTACATATAGAAGATACGATTGCTGAGATCATAACTTCTAGGAGAAAAAAATCTAAATATATATATTTTTTTTATTTTTAAGTGAAGTCTTCCTTAATAAATAAATAAATAAATAAATAAGTAAAAGAAGTAAAAAATGTATTTCCACGAATGAATACAGTTATTGAACACGATGTTTGGGATTTCATGTGGAATGTTTGGAAACAAGTTCCGTTACAGCGGACGTTTACCTTTAGTTCGTGTATTACACATTCGCGAAAATACGTCAAATATCATAAACAGTCATATGGTATACTTAAATTATTCTGTATATTTATAGTTACAATAAGGCCTGTCGTGGCGCAGCGGCACAAGCGTCTGACTGTAACCGACAGGTTGTGGGTTCGATCCCCACTCGAGGAAATGAAATATTTAATATTTTCAATTTAAATATTCCATATTTTTATTTCTTCGCTCTGGTACAAGGCAAAACGGCAGCGTTGAGTTCCGCCACTCAACATGTCTAGAATTTGGCGGAAAGTGGGGAACGGAAGTGGAATGGAGTGTCCTAACACTAGGTTCCAATATTTCCTCTCCCTACACTGCCATGTGCAGGATACAGCATGTACAACTTAATAATTCAATATTTTTCATTAATTAAGTAAGTAAAATATAAAAAACTTCGTAATTTTTCTCTATACCTAAATTTGAATCAGATCTTTTTGATCTTTAAATATATTACATCTACTTGACTAGTGCTAATGATAACCATAAATTAGTGTAAATTTAATATCAATAAAGAGCATTATGAAATATTTAATATTTACAACTTAACTAATAGTTACCGTTTTTTTTTAATTTGTTTACCATTTAGAACATGAGCTCTAATTAAATATACGACGTAATTATCTCGAATGGTTGTTTCTATCGTCACTTGTCTGCCGCAACCTAAATTACCTTCACGTAAATGTGGTATTGTGCAACCTCTTATCAGATGTTATCAACGTTATCAGTGTTTTCCCATGGTACTCCTCTATGTGAGATTATATTAAAAAAATGTACTTTCGCATCTATCGTATCGTAATCATTTGTCGAAATTAGTTAATTATTTCTTTGCTCGCTTAAAACTTGTCGCAACCGTTTTATTTGTACACCGTTATTATAGCGGTAAATACTCGTTAGGTTGATTGCTTGATTGGTCTTGTTTAGTTAGGAACAGATTATCAGAACCCAAATTCAAATTCTTGATAGTGATGATCTATCTTTTATCTACAATTTTTTTGTATACTGGACATTTTTTTTAATTATTAATTAAAAATATATGTAAAAAAAACTATTTCGATCATTGAAATATAAAGTAAAACATCAAACATCACGCTTGGTTACTCTAAAAGAATAGCATAAGTTTGTATTAGCTATGCCAAGCACTTTTCAGGTGCTAAACGTTTACCTCGGAGATATCGATTGTTAATATTGTCTATGATCATGTGTGTAATTATGATTACTAGGTATATATATATTATATATTTTTACTGAACTCAATAATCTAATTGTGGAGAGAAATCTGCGGGTTTTATCATTTTAAATTTTAGATTAAGTACATTTTGAAAAACTAAATTTTGTTAGTTGTTCACAGTGTTTTTTGTTTACAATGGCTCAGTTTCGGCAGAAAGTGGGAAACGGAAGCGGAACGGAGTGTCTTAACACTAGGTTTCCCAGTTCCCTTCGCCCACCCTGCCATATGCCCGCCCTGCCTGCCATATACAGCGTGAAGCTAATTATTTATTTATTTGCTTAAAGTGCATGTAATGAAGTTGGGTTCGTTAATAATTTGGAGGGTTGTTTATATTAGATTGATAAGAAAAATTATACATTTCTGATTCCGCTATATAATGCTGTTATAATCAGACGCTAAGCTATCAAGGTTCAGTTTAACAGGGTTTGAATTGAATTTTGAGCTGGCGACATTAGTGGCTTTGACTGTCACTAAGGCAAATGGATTCTTTCCATTTTCTCGCTCTGGTAACAAGATGTAAAGCGGCATTGAATTTGTATATCAATATTTCTTACTTTTTTAGCTTCACGCTGTATCCCGCACGAGGCAGGGTAGGCAGAGGGAACCCGGAAACCTAGTGTTAAGACACTCCGTTCCACTTCCGTTCCCCACTTTCCGCCGAATTTGAGGCATTGCGTGTTGAGTGGCGGAAGTCAACGCCGCGCTTTGCCTTATTACCAATTATTGTATATATCAATATTAGGCTTAATCTGTTTTTACCTAATTGCATAGAAAGTAGCAACAGGAGAGTTTTGATACTAAAAATATAACTATACAATGATAAGAATTGAATGAAAATTAAAATTAAACGTAAATTTCCTAGTACTCCAGCATTGCGGCGCCGCGAATGTAATTTGCATTCTAATGGCAACCTTCAGCCGGCATCTGTCATACATTCCAAAATGAGAAAAGACCCCAAAACTTAAATAAAACATTACGTACATCAGACTTGGTGGTGTGCCAAGGTGAAGCGCCCCTTACATCATTTCAATGAATACTCATCATACTAAAATGCACTTAAAAACCTTTGAATATAATGTCAATATTTCATAACTCGTAAGCTTAGACGGTTTATAAGAATATAATTTTGGTTTTTTTGAGGCCTGTCGTGGCGCAGCGGCACAAGCGTTGACTAAACGCCACAGAGGAAATGAAATAATAAATATTTTCAAATTAAATATTTGATGTATTCATTTCATTTCTTTGCTCAGGTAAGATGGCAAACCGCCGCGTTGAGTTTCGCCACTCAACGCTCAATGTTTCTTATTCGGCGGAAGTTGGGGGCACGGAACGGAGTGTCTTAACACTAGGACCCCAAGTTACCCCTGAATTCCCTGTCATATGCATGAAGCTGAGTAAATATGATTCTTAAATTACAACGGTGAATTTAATTTGAGAGTTTAGTTGCTGAGATAGCGTGTTTAATTAAACGCCCTCTGCTTCTGCTTAGGTTCTCGCTTTAATTTAAAATTTTATTATAGTATAAATTGATAAATACAATTTTATTGTTACCCTGTCATTTGCATTTTTTTTTCGGCATTACGCTGTAACCCACACATGGCAGGGTAGACAGAGGGAACTTGAGAACCTAGAGTTAAGACACTCCATTCCACTTCCGTTCCCCACTTTCCACCGAATTAAAGACATTACGCGTTGTGTGGCGGACCTCAACGCAGCGCTTTGTTTATTACCAGAGAGAAATATAAAAAATAAATATTTACGTTCAATTCTGCTTTATGTCAAAGATATATTCGCTTTGCCTATGCCATAAGATCTGAAGCTTATGGAATTAAAAATATATCTATTATATATTCCAATATTCGCTTATTCAATACCAGAAAAAAAACCAAACGATAATCAATTAATAACAGCCTGTTTCCATTTTAATGTATTTTTAAATATAAAAACGTAATCAGTTAAACTTACATTTGTTTTGTGAGTGTTAGAAGAGTTTTATTTATTCTTTGCTTCTATTTTATGTAATTATTTACATAAAATTTATATAACTTTATAAAGACGAAGTTGTCTGTACGCCTGAGCACATATAGATTTACTAAATAAATAATATCTGGAGGAAAGATCTCTTACATGTATTACACTCTAGGCGTGACGTACGTACGTAGACACTGCAAATACGACAGTCGCCAGTTACTCACCCGTTCACGTGATTTTTATATTAATATCACCACAGTGAGCTACTCGTGCTGGAATTGTTATTAAAATGTACATTATCTTAGCAACAAGAACAAAAATATTTGCTAATGACTCGTATTTCTTGATAGTGATTATTTCTTTACGTGAACGCATTGTCAACCTTTAGCACTGTAGGTAGAGGACTTGGGGATCTAGTGTTAACATATTCCATTCCGTTCTTCCCTTTCCAAATTTAAGCACTGGGTATTTGTGGTAATGAGTTTTTGCCTAACTTTCTACTCGTATCATTTTGAGTGGCGGAACTCAACGCTGCATTTTGTCTACCAGAAGGGGTATAATAAAAAATATATATATATATATATATATATATATATATATATATATATATATATATATATATATATATATATATATATATATATATATATATATTCGCTTTTTTTTTTAATTATAAAAGCTTTAAATGAATTCCGTTTCTGATAATATAGATTAACTTCATATAACTCGAACAGAAGGTAAATATAATCAAGAGTAACATTGAATAAACACACCATGCCTTTTGTTTGCGATAATAAAAGGAGTGGAAACTTTTAGTCGTGCCATTGAATTAACAGCTGGAGATACGATTTATGTTCAAACGTTGATCAGTCTGTATGAAGGTAATGTTGTTTTGGAATACAAACTTTTGTAACTGTGATCTGTACTTGTTGGGCTATTGAATATGCCTGTGAAGATGAAAATTTGCTTAATATATATAAATTATAAGTTTCATGCAGTTTTCGGAACTTGGGAAACTAACTTTTGCGCCGTGTGATTCTGGCTTAGAATAGGATCACCTGGTACCTATGGTGTCCTAAGAGGCGACTAAAGTACGTGTGGGAGAGTCACGTTGCCAGAAATGGCAACACGCAAGGGCAGACTCGACCGGACCATTACCACCCCCGGCATTTAAAACCGGCGTTAAGTAGTGGCTTCGACGCAGTGGGCGTTTCGCATTAGGTAGTGACGGGCCCCGTTGCCCATCCACCTTAAAGACGGGCAACGCTCCTATAGCTCGTCTGGTGCTACACGAGGGTGTGGGCGACGGTGATCACTTACCATCAGGTGACCCGTACGCTAGTTTGCCCAGTCTTATCCATAAAAAAAAAACTTGTAGGATGTATAATTTTTAATAGAAACGTATGTTATCACGCTGATATAAGTGTCGGTTATAAAGCTATTGTCCTCTTGTAAGAGAATGAATTCCTCAGAACAATGTGTTGAGCAGAACGAGACCTTGCATTATGTTCAATCGTCAATCATATTGTGGATTTGGACGAACAATGGACGAACTTGGCGTACCCTCAAAATGCACATTATTTACGAAATCACTGACGGCCGTATGTGTTGTTACGTAACGTATTTATAATTTATGTAAAATATGTGAGATAATAGTTTCTTTGATATCGAGGTGGTGTCAATGTTCGGTGGTTATGGGTTCGGTTTGCTTTTTTTTATTTTGAGAACAAAAAGTTCGGCGTTGAGCTCCGCTTCCTAATGTCTATATAATTGTCTAACACTCGATTGGATTATTGAATGGAGTGTCTATCACTAGATTTTCTCTCTCAAACTAGGTAATGAAACGTGAAATTGTTTTTTTTTAAATATTATTTTGCAATTTTTCTTCAACAGTACCTATAAGTATAAGTATTTTACTGTTCTTGAATTAAAGTAAAATTTGAATCAAAAATAGTCGAAAACTCTAAAACATCTTAAATGATAAAAAAATTAATTTAAAAACACAATCTCGAGTAATATTAACATATATAATGGATGTATATTATTTATGATTCTTGTATGTAATTACAATATGGTAGTCGTGCAGACGACTCCATACTACATAAGTATAGCTGATTAATTAAACTTGTTGCTTCAAGATTTATTGGTCAGTTCCCGATCACTTGTCGTTATTTGTATTATTAAATCGCTTGCACTTTTGATTTCTTTGTAATGCTGATCGTATACCGGCATGCAATACCTCTAACACTGCGGAAAGCAGGAACGGAAATATAATGAGAAAGGAAGGTAAGTCCAACCAACCAACAAATAAGTCAGAAATATATGTTTTTATTTTACGTACGGCCAGTTATTATTTTTTTCCCACGTTCATTCAAAGAATTTATGTGATATTGACAATGACTGGCTGTTAAACAAATGTACTCATTTAAAGCATTGTTAAAATGATTCCAAATCTTGTAGAAATATAAGTGTAGAGGGCTAGACACATAATAAATTACTTTTATAAGTACTTTGCGTAATCGCGTAAAGTGTTCCTGTTTTGATATACATTCCATGTACTTTTGATTTGGTACAAAGATACAAAACATTTTTATAGTATATATTTTTTTATTCGACACACATGGTCTGTATCTTTTATTATATGACATTTGGGGTCCAGTGTGAAGACACCCTGTTCCCATTAAGTCACTTTTGTTCCCACCTTTCCGCTGAATGAGGCATTGCGTGCTTAGTGGCGGAACTCAACGCCGTGCTATGCCGGTTCTTTTGGGTCCTGTCGTGGTGCACATAAGTGTACGTTTGTACATGTGACAGATAGTGGGTTCGATCCCTAATAGAGCAAATGAAATATTTAATAGAATTAAATATTTATTAAATCAATATAGATATTATCAGCCTAAAAGAGTCCGGTCATTCCTTTAAATAACTAACTTGACTGTACTTGTATCCTTGCTGTAACTGTACTTGTATGTATACACAAGTGCGCCGTAAAACATTAAATACTATCACGAAAACACGATTAGTTACAGTGTTTTTAATTACCTGTTGGCTATGTATTACAGTTTAAGATAATTGGTTAAATTAAATGTAAAAAGTTGTTTTTAAATATTATACAAGTTTAAGAATTTACCACAGATTTCATTAGGATTATATTTTTTTTTCACGCTGTATGTTTAATAAATAGAACGTAATTTTATGATATATGCACAAACGATAAATTTTTTTGTAAAATCCCTAGCCCGTTAAAATTGCTACATCATCTATACAAAATGCTTGTAGTTGTGTTGAAATGCTTATCCGATTTTTATAAAACATCGCGGGAAACCACCGTGATTAACAAGGCTTTCCACTTTAAGGAGACATGTCAAACTTTTAACACCCCTCTTTTTGCGTTGATGGTTAAACAATAAACTAAATTATAAAAATACACATCTTTGAATCTCCCATTTACTTTACATCTATATATATTTTTAGCATTATTACGTAAAGGTACTTTACAGTGTACTTACTTGTACGCTGGTAATTCCGTTCTTATCAGCGATAGTATTCTCATTACCGATGCTATATGATTTTATCAATTTACCTATACATGTATGGTCATTTGCAGTGGAAAAAATATTACGAACATGATTTATTATGATACGATCTGTTTTGATAACATATTTTGGGCTTAAACGTCCGATTGGAACACAAATATTTTACGCTTATAGGGATTTAGATATGTGAAAGGATTTTAAAATTATTTTTGTAATATGCCTGTGTAGGCACTGAGGCACAAGTGCGTTCTACTCCAGGAGAAGAAATATTAAATATTTTTATATTGCAGAAATATTAAATCCTTGCTATAGTAACGAGCTAGAGCGCGGTGTTGAGTTCCGCTTCTGAACACGCAATGCTTTCAGAATTCAGCTGAAAGTGGGGAACGGTAGAATATTAATGGTAACAGAGCGTCTTTACACTAAGCTCACAAGTTCGTTCTGCCTACCTTGCCCTGTGGATACAGCGTAAACTGGCTATGCTAAGCTGTTTGTTTTGTAGCTACTCTCAGAAATAGTAATCAAAGTTTAAATGGCATTAAATTTGTTCTTTAATTAAAATAAGTAGTCTGTATTTTACATCATCTTTTAATATAATATGGTCATTTAAAATTAAATGGGATATTATAAAATGAATCATGAATTGACAATTAGAGGCCTGTCGTGGCGCAGCGGCACAAGCGTATAACTGTAACCAACAGGTTCTGGGTTCGATCCCCAGTCGAGGAAATGAAATATTTAATATTTTCAATTTAAATATTTAATGTTTCATTTTTTCGCTCTGGTAATAAGACAAAGCGCGGCGTTGAGTGCCGCCACTCAATACGCAATACCTCAAATTTGGCGGAAAGTGGGCAACGGAATGGAGTGTCTTAACACTAGGTTCCCGGGTTCCCTCTGCCTACCCTGCCTCGTGCGGGATACAGCGTGAAGCTGATTGACAATTTTTATTACGATATCGTGTACACTTCGTTATTTATCTAAAATAAATGTTTAAACAAAACGCTTTTGAAAAAACAATATTAAAACCACAAACGGTCACAATGCAATGTGGGATTTACCTAAATGACGGCGATTCATTGCCCGAGCGATTTCCTTGTGTCAAATAAAAAAGGTAATTGAGTTCTACGTAAAATATAGATATATCGTAAAATGTACCTACGAGTATGTAACAATTTATCTATGGATATTGCATTTTAAAGTTAACATTTATTTTTAAAATTTGAATCGATATCTCCTAGAGTAAGCAGTTTCCAAAATTGCAAGCAATATGATTATGATTTTTTTTTTATTACAATCATATTATATGTAATTTTGGAATTTTTTTACTTGTATAGGTATGTATATATATTTATTTTTATTATAATTATTTAAAGACAATCCCTTTTTTTATATGAACAATTACGCGCTTGTGTAAACTTAGCTTCTGATTACGTTGTTAAAGTTTATTCAATGTTATATAGAGGTATCAATTATGAGAAATTAAATGTTGCCAGCATTGAAATTCGTTTTTTTTATCGAATACATATATATATATTTTAATTATTTATTATTTTTTTTATGCAATTTTTTAATATGAATGCTAAAATAATAAAAAAGCATAGTGAAATCTCCATTACCAAGTATTCTAACAGAATTTTGTGTACAGTTTTGTTGCGGGCGTAATTCTCCGTGAGCGTATCCCGGCCTTTGAGAGGATGTTATGGCGCGCCTGCAGAGGCAATGTATTCCTTAGACAAGCTGAAATTGATACACCATTAGAAGATCCGTCATCGGTAAGTTAATATTGTTTATAGTAATATAAAACAAAGTAAAGTAATACACTAAAGAAGCCGTTGAATTCCGCCACTCGTGCGTTCAATGAATTGAATTTGAGCGCAAGGGAGACATAGGTTCCTTCTGGGTACCAGTCCTCTAGGCGAAAAAAAAAACGTCATTTTATCATGTATACCTACTTTATTTTCTGCAGTAGTCAATTTATTTAAAAAGGCCTCTTTTCTCAGTTAAGTTAAATGGTTAAATAAGATTATGGAATAAATAATAGTCTAAAAATTGGCTGTTTTGTGTAAATGTCGAATGCATATAAATAGTACATAGTTGTAGTAAAATATTACATAATAAAAGTGCTCCGTTGTTTCTACGTATATTTAAATTTTAATTGTCAGTATTATTTAAATGTTTTTGTTCAAGTCAAGGTTCGATCGTCAATAATGAATTGGTCATAGATTTCAGATCGTAACCTACTTTTGATTGGAAAATTAAAAGCGTTTTTGGTCGAAATGTGTATGACATATAGTAAAAGTGTTTTACTATTGGCATACTAATATATCTAGTGAACAGCGCTTTAAGAAGCAAATGAGTATCTTTTTATCATGATCGTTTTCAAGGTTCCTTGGCTCAGTCGGAATGATGACAATGTTGACCATTGTCATGTTGTATGGAGAATTAACGAAGGTCATAATCGAAAAGTTAAAAGAAATCCATTTTCCATATATCTTTTGCCTATAAAATATGTTAGATTTTAGGTCACAACCATTGTTCACATTAAAAACCCATCGCCACAGCGTCACGAGGGCGTCATAAATGAATAATGGCGTAATATTTTACTGTATTGTTGTAATAATCGAGTAAATGTATAATATATTGTGATTATAATGTTAGGTAAATAGATCTCAAGGTCCAACGGACAATACCTGTGTTTAGTTTTTAATTTAAAATCTGAAAACATATTATTTTATTTTATGTATTTTTTTAATTGCATTATTTAATTTTAATTTGATAAAAGTGATCAAATTAAAAGATTTTTTTTTTCAAATATATTTGATTTAACGGTTTCATGGTGTAAATTTACTTTTAAATATATTATCAAAAAAGTCAGCTAGTTAATTATTGCTAAGTTAAAAAAACTGAAATCACGAGATGTAAATACTAACCAGTTTTAGATGTCCATTTTGTTTTTTTATTCTTCAGTCTGATCAAGTATACAAGTCGGTGTTCATCATATTCTTCCAAGGAGACCAGTTGAAGACTCGCGTGAAGAAAATATGCGAAGGTTTCCGCGCTACCCTCTATCCGTGCCCCGAGGCGCCAGCTGATAGACGCGAGATGGCCATGGGTGTCATGACCAGGATTGAAGATTTAAATACGGTAGGCATACTGTTATATATGTAATTTATATAGGATTTACCTGCCGCGGCGCAGAGCAAGCGTGTGATTGTAAGAGCGACAGGTTGTGGGTTCTATCTAGCCTTCAAAGGAATGAGATATTTAATGTTTTCAAATTAAATATTAAAAATTTTTATTTCTACGCTATGATAATCAGAGGAAAGCGCGGAGTTGAGTTTCGCGTCTCAACACGCAATCCTTCAAGCGGAAAGTAGGGTAATACTAGGCTCCCACGTTAGTTATTAGACAAGTATGAATTGTATTAAAATATTTGCTACGATTATATATGATACTATTAAATGACAATGTTGTTTATTCTTATCACTTTCGTCCGCTGTTCGCATCCATCACTGTAACAGTGACACGCTTTATACTGTCTGCTGGCGGGATGTACCTATAATATTGAGAGCGGAACTATTTTCTGATCAATTCTTAATATTTTTCTTAAGCAACATTTGTTTTAAATTTTTACTGGTTGTATATGCGACGGTTGTTGGTTCGATTCTCGCTCGAGGGAAAAAAGGACAGTAGTAATTCAATTAATCGGACTAAGCATTGTTGTTACACATTCGGATAATTGAATGTATGATGAAAGCACCCTGCATATGATGTAAATAGTGTGTAATTTATAAGTTTCAACAAAAATCAATGCTTGGAAAAATTCTAGAAGGAATAAAAGATAAAAATGAAAGGAATAAAAATAATTTCAGATTAAGTTTTTCTAATGGAAAAAAGAGAGGCTAGACCTCACATATTTTTAGCTTCACGCTGTATCCCGCACGAGGCAGGGTAGGCAGAGGGAACCCGGGAACCTAGTGTTAAGACACCCCGTTCCACTTTCGTTCCCCACTTGAGGCCGAATTTGGGTCATTGCGTGTTGAGTGGCGGAACTCAACCCCACGCTTTGCCAAAGCGAAGAAATGAAACATTAAATATTTAACTTTAAAATATTAAATATTTCATTCCTCGACTGGTGATCGAACCCAGAACCTGTCGGTTACTGTCACACGCTTGTGACGCTGCGCCACGACAGGCATCTCACTTATGGTCGACTATAAAATTATTTACAGAGTTGCGATGGCGCCAAGATAACTCTTATATGATCTAACTATAATTCAAAGTATGTAAGTGATGTAGGAAAGGTGATGGAGATTGCTTTACTCTACTACAGGTCTACTACAATGTAACGTTTAATATTTTTGTTATACTAGGTTACTAAAAAAAGAGATTTATTTTCTTTCATACAAGCACTTCTCGTAATACAATGTACTTTGTTGTTAAGTTAAAAAAAAACCCCCGACTTAAAAGTTAAAGCGGTAAGCTGGTGGTAATAAGGCAAAGCGCGGCGTTGAGTTCCGCCACTCAACACACAATGCCTCAAATTCGGCGGAAAGTGGGGAACAGAAGTGGAACGGAGTGTCTTAACATTAGGTTCCCGGGTTCCCTATGCCTACCCTGCCTCGTACGGGATACAGCGTGCAGCTGAAAAAAACGAAAAGAAAAAACTTAAAAGTCTATTTCGGCAATGTGTTTGTAGCTCCATAAACTGCTAACCTGATTTTCATGAAACATAGCTTGAAAGTACCACGTAGAATAAAAATTTAAGAAACCACACTCAAATCGCTATAGTAAATCAGGAGATACGGTGCAACATACCGACATATACAATTATAGGTCCAACTTATAATAACTCTCGAGGGTGATACATCAATAATAATTGATCATGGCAGTAGATGGAACATGATCGTATCAATTATATAAACTTTGCAGTAATAATATTTTATTACCTTTGACATAAATCCAATTTGCGTATGTTAATTTTAGCTATTTGCATATAAATGTTAACACGTGTGTTTTTGTAGCTTCACGTTGTTTCCCGCGTTTGTAAGGATTGGCCAAAAGAATTTACAGTCGAAAGGTTACAGAACAGACAAAGAACGTTATTAAATTATGAGTAATACGTAGGAACAGTATTAGAATATTAAAATTTGATTTCTTGATTGTAGCCAGCCAATAACATATCCAAACGGTCAGTTTCGTCATGTTTTCTACACCGAATGGTATAAAATGGTACGAGTATATAACGACGGATTCAGCAGGTTTACACTCTAAGCCGACGATCAAATTATAAGATGATATTCTACTCTAAAATCATATAATATAATAAATGGATTTTGTTATCTTCACAACAGTTCCGTTGATACGTACTATGGTATTTTTAAACCAATTTAGCTGGAAAATTTTAATAGATGTCTGCAGGAGATTTAGGAGAAGTTATCGCCGCAGTGACTCACTGAACTAACGAATATATAGCGATTTGTACGCGATAAACAAGTTTATTTGTAGTTAGACTTAAAGTATTTGAGATTTGTACCTACGCTCTAGGATAGTGCCGCATTGCGGGCTGCGTCGGTATTGAATTTTTGTTAATTTATTCTCGTTTTACTTCTTGTAGTATATTTGTTTTACTTCACTTTGTATCCCGCTTGTGGCAGAGTAGGCAGAGGGAATGTGGGAACTTAGTGTTAAATATCTTAGTTCCCATTAAGACACTTTCGTTGTCCACTTTCGACTGAATTTAAAGCTTTATGTGTAGATTGGCGAAACTCAACGCCACGCTTTCGTTTGTTACCAGAGCGAGGAAGTACTAATCGAAAAAAAAAAATGTACATCAGACACTTGTGGCACAGTAAAAATCTTGTGGGTTTGATATCCCCTCCGGATAACTCACCTCTTTTCAGCAAAGTGCTTGTAACTCTTCAAAGGCTAATTATATTTTTATAAAACATAGCTAAGGACTTACCTGATGAACAATCTTATCGATTTAAAAATAAACCGCGCTCCGATTATTAACTCGAGAGCTACGATTCCACACAGACATAACTCAGACATAACTTTTTTATTTGTTAACCGATTTACATAAAAACACTAAATGTTGAAGAAAGTTGCTAATATATAATAGTGAGAACTTCATTCAAAACTTGTTAGCCGTTTCTGAGATTGGCGCGTACATACGCACAAACGACCAATATGATTAAATCACTATTGTGGGCCCTGTAACATGCAAAAATATTCCCTATAAAATGCTTTTGGATATATCTTCCATACATAGACAGTCATCTGGTACAGATTAAATATAAGTATAGATAATATATACCTATTAACTTCCGCGTCACAGTCTTCTCTTGCCGTACGATTCTTCTTCAGCCTCACGCTGTATTCCGCACGAGGCAACCTAGTGTCAAGTCACTCCGTTCCACTTCCGTCCCCCACTTTTCGCCGAATTTGAGGCATTGCGTGATGAGTGGCGGAACTCAACGCCGCGCTTTGCCGTATTACCAGATCGTAGGATTCTCAACACAATTTGCGGTTACATATATAATTCGAACGTCTCGTTTCACCTCATTCCACGCACAAAGGATACATAGATATAAACAATAGACGTATGACAATAACGCCTTCGGTACAAACGTTAATAGACTTGACAAATACAAGTAAGCCGTTATTTATAATTTATCTCTAGCTACTTTAAAACATTAAAGGATTTAGTACTGCTCGTTGTTAGATGATTGTTATATAATTAGATGTTAAATGATAATTTGACGCTAGCGTGACTTTGAGAAATGACTGTCAAAGCAAAGGTTGTGGGTTCAGTGCTTTAAAATGTTTTTGTTACTTCTGGTTTCAATATTGAGGTCTGTCGTGGCGCAGCGGTACATGCGTGCTGTAAACGCGACAGGATGGGAACCCCCCATTCGAGGAAATGATATATTTAATATTTTCAAATTAAATATTTTAATGTTTTACATTTCTTCGCTCTGGTAATATATGTCAAAGCGCGGCGTTGAGTTCCGTCATTTAACACGCAACTTAACACTAGGTTCCCAAGTTCCCTCTGGCCTACCCAGCCATGTATCGGATACAACGTGAAGATGGTTTAAATATTTTTCAAAGAATCTAATTAAATATACGATAAATATGTACCTATATATAGTTTTCTCTTTTTAAAAATATATAAAAAAATCTATATGGATTTAAATAAAGTAAATGTTATAATATTAAAATAAACTACATTTACATACAATAATAAAGATTTATTTGTAAACATTTCTTTAAGTGTTAGAACGTGCTGTAACTAATACACCATGAGGTACGGCCTCACGAAGCTTGTTTTATACTTAGGTTTAGTATTAGTTTATTAATCCATATCTTCGCAACAAAATCCTTATATATATATATATATATATATATATATATATATATATATATATATATATATATATATATATATGTATGTATGTATGTATGTATGTATGTATATATATATATATATATATATATATATATATATATATATATAAATATATATATTATTTTACAGGTCTTAGGCCAGACCCAAGATCATCGTCACCGTGTCCTAGTGGCCGCAGCGAAGAACATTAAGAACTGGTTCGTAAAAGTTCGCAAGATAAAGGCGATCTATCATACATTGAACTTATTCAACTTGGACGTCACACAGAAGTGTTTGATCGCTGAATGCTGGGTGCCGGCGCTGGACTTGGAGACTATACAGTTGGCTCTCAGGAGAGGAACGGTGTGTATTTTTTTTTGTTTAATTATAGTACGTTTGATGAGTTGTGGCCGTTGAATGTCTGGTTTTATAAGCTTTTTCGTATTGTTCTGCTGAGAATAAAATCAAATCAGCGCATCTACAGTTGATTTCATGGCCACGTGCTGCAGTTATTTTAAATTATATATTATATTTTTTTTATAGCATCTCGCTGCATCCCGCACATATCAAGGTAGGCATAGAGAACTTCAGAGCTGAGTGATAAGACATTCCGCTCCCGTTAAGGTGCTTCCGCTCTCCATTTTCCAAATTGTGTGTTAAGTGCCGGAATTCAACGCCGCACTCAGCCTCTTTACAGAGTGAGAAAAATTAAAGTATAAAATGTTTCATTTCTTAAATGAAACACTTTTAAACGGATTAATCGCGTATATTGAATGTAGACTGGTCTACCCGTGACCACGGACTACTGTAAAGTGTTCGAAACGTCGGGTTTCCCAAAAAATGTTTACCATTCAATATACGCGATTAATCCGTTTAAAAGTGTTTCATTTAAAATGTGTAACAATCACGAAAATCAAAGACATTATTATGTTTCATTTCCTTGAGTTAGGATTGCACTCAAAATCTGTCGCGTTAACAGTTGCAGTCTGCTTTGTCAGTATTTAATAAATATCGCATTTTAAATCTATTTCTTGTTGTGCCTATTACAGGAAAGAAGCGGTAGTTCAGTTCCGCCGATCCTCAATCGTATGGAGACGCTGGAAGACCCGCCGACCTACAATCGCACCAACAAGTTCACTTCGGCCTTCCAAAACTTGATATATGCCTATGGAGTCGCTACTTACAGGGAGGTTAATCCTGGTAAGATTTTTTTTTTTTTTAGTTTCTTATAGACGTATAGATGTGGAAAAGCTGTTGTTTTAAATGATTAATTGTTTTTTTTTTATTCTATGATACAAAGTAACGTAAGTGATATATAGATTAAAAGATAATAATATTTTATTTTGTATATACATATGTATGTATTATTTTCGTTTAAATAAAGCTTTAAACGAAACGATATTTTTGACAAAATATTTCAAATGCTTACTTACTATTTATTTTATATTTAATTTGAAGTAATGTAAATAATGTTATAACGAAAAATAATGTTTATTGTTTAAGTAATAAATGCCTATAATGGAAGAGAATTTTTATAATTTAATTTCGTATTGTTACTGAAATATATAAAAAGTTGCTATATATAAATAGTTGCTATATACTATTCCCTTAGTAGTTCTATACAGTTTTTGTTGATTCTCTTAGTGTTACCACCCGTTCTTTATCGTTACCGTCGGTTGCCGTTACTGTTACCGGGCGTGCTATATAAATCGGTTGGTTCCAGCGCCGTACACGATCATCACGTTCCCGTTCCTGTTCGCGGTGATGTTCGGGGACCTCGGGCACGGCGCGCTCATGGCCGCCTTCGGCTTCTGGATGTGCTACAAGGAGAAGCCGCTGCAGGCCAAGAAGATTGACAGCGAGGTATGCTTTAGTTTTGATTAATCATAATATTTAATTTATTTATAGTACAAAATATATAAATCGTCAGCATCGGAGCCAATTTATAAAGCAATAGAAGTGGTAAAAGAGGCTCCCTCTATTTTCCACTAAATTTGGTACATGTAGAGTAGCGTAATTTAACGCCGCGCTTTGCCTCGTCACAAGTGCGACAAAATTGAACATATCAAATTCAATTTTCTCGAGTGGCAATTGCAACGATGACTTGACTTATCATTGTGTCTCTACGCCACGGCAGGCTCCATACATCATATACATACATAAATGATGAAATATGTCTAAAGTTAAAAATTAATATTTTTATATTCTCCACAGATCTGGAACATATTCTTCGGTGGTCGATACATAATTCTTCTCATGGGTCTCTTCTCAATGTACACGGGACTTATGTACAACGACATATTCTCCAAAAGTCTGAACATCTTTGGGTCGTCATGGAACCACAGCTACAACCAGTCGACCCTCATGTCTAATAAGGATTTACAATTGAATCCAGATTCGACTGATTACTATCAACAGCCTTATCCGTTTGGTATTGATCCTGTTTGGCAGGTTTGTTTGTTTGTTCATTAATTGGTCATTCTATTTTTTGTTATATATATATATATATATATATATATATATATATATATATATATATATATATATATATATATATATATATATATATATATATATATATATATATATATATATAAAAAAAATATATTTGTATCTCTTATTTCTACGAATATTATAAAGTGTAAACGCGACAGGTTGTGGGTTCGATGCCCACACGAGCAAATGACATATTGAATATTTTCTTTAATTAAATGTTCTTTCCCCTCCGCCAGTTGGCCGAAGCAAATAAAATCATCTTCATGAACGCATACAAAATGAAGATCTCGATCATCATATATATATATATATATATATATATATATATATATATATATATATATATATATATATATATATATATATATATATATATATATATATATATATATATATATATATATATATATATATATATATATATATATATATATATATATATATATATATATATATATATATATATATATATATATATATATATATATATATATATATATATATATATAATATATATATATATATATATATATATATATATATATATATAAAAAATATATTTGTATCTCTTATTTCTACGAATATTATAAAGTGTAAACGCGACAGGTTGTGGGTTCGATGCCCGCACGAGCAAATGACATATTGAATATTTTCTTTAATTAAATGTTCTTTCCCCTCCGCCAGTTGGCCGAAGCAAATAAAATCATCTTCATGAACGCATACAAAATGAAGATCTCGATCATCATCGGTGTGTTCCACATGCTGTTTGGTGTGTGTCTGTCGCTCTGGAATCACTTGTAAGTGCTAATGTATTTATTACTAGCTACCCGCCCGCGGCTTAGCCCGCTTTAAGTATATAATTTTTTTTTACTAATATATATTACTTTCTTGTTGTAATTGAGTTATTAATTTTCACATTTACAGATTAAAAATTAATATTTTTAAATTGACGTATATTTTTTATCAACTGATTTCAATAAAACAAACACGTAATGTTGTCGAAATACTGATAACTCCGTTTAAATCTTTTTAGCCGTTTCTGAACAAGCATGTACAAACGCACACACCATTTTTTTTAAATCTATTTTGGGACCTACTATAATAATAATAGTTTAATATATTGTTTTATAATTTAATAAAGCCTGTCGTGGCGCAGCGGCGACAGGCGACAAGCGTGTGACTGTAAACGACAGGTCCTGGATTCGATCACCACCCGAGAAAATGAAATATTATATATTTTCAATTTAAATATTTACTGTTGTCATTAGTTCACTCTGGTACACAAAAAAAAAAAAACAAAAAATCGCGGCGTTGAGTTCCGCCACTCAACACGCAATGCCACAAGTTCGGCTGAAAGTGGAAAGGGGTCTCTTAACACTACGTTCTCAAGTTCCCTCTGCCTACCCTGCCATGTGCGGGTTACAGCGTGAAATATAATTATTATTTTTATTTATTTTTCTTGACAGATATTTCAAGCGCCGTATCAGCATATACGTCGAGTTCATTCCTCAGATAATGTTCCTGACTCTCCTGTTCTTCTACATGGTCCTGCTTATGTTCATCAAGTGGACCAGCTATGGACCCAATCCTGGACACTTTGGCGATGAAGGTTAGTGCGGGTTTGATTTTTTCTTTAGTCATTGCTTATAAATTTATGATCAGAGGTAATGAATTACAAAACAAAATATGTTGACATAATTTTTTTATGTAAACTATTAATTATAATCGAAAAAGAATCCTGATTGCGTTAATCTAAATGATATATCTAATGACACTCATAAGCTATTAAAACTAATCCATTATATATATAATACATATGCGTTAAACACATAATATTCTTTTTATGTTTGGTCGCAGTCGGATAAAAAAAAATTTTAATTGTATTTTTTTTACTATCGCTAGTTATTGCTTTAAAAAGGTGTAAAGTTGTAAAACATTGATATTAAAATATACTTTTCACTGTATGTTCAACTAACGGAACTTAACGCCGCACTTTGTGCATGAAAAACAAGGAAAAATATTTCATTTCTCCACCCAGTACTCTAAACCTAATGTAGTTGCCGGGAGATTGTTGTATGTACAGCACGGTAGATGAGTTGTGGCTACTTTTAAATTATTGATGTTTCATTTTAGATTGATTTCTTGTACATTTTTTTTTATAAATCTGTTTCGCAGCGTGGTTATGTGATAATGTTATTAAGTTTGAGTTTATAGCGTGGCATTATATGTTGAGTGAAAAACTCAATGCTGTTACATTTTTTGTTATTTTTGTTATTTTTGAAACATTAAAAACGGCCATGAGTCATTAACCGTGCTATACTTTTTTTTTTCGGAATCTGTATTTTGCACTGCCTTTTGGAAATCAGCTAAGTGCTTAATTAAACCATACGTTCTCATCGTTTATGTCGTAGTTCTTATACGTTTTTATATCGTATATTCGTTGTTAGGTTTCCAAGAGGCACGAGTTGAAATTCTGAAACGTTTTTTAAAAAAGTATTTTTCTTTCCTAAGTTTGATTAATCCAATATCACTTTAAATATATTAAAAGCTGTAATGCACACTGTACGCATATAACAATGAATAAGTATTTGTACGTGTTTGGCAGCGTACGTGAAGAGCTCCGGCTTCTGCGCGCCCTCCATCCTCATCACGTTCATCAACATGATGCTGTTCAAGACCGACGCCAACACGCGCCCGCAGTGCGACGACACCATGTACGCCGGGCAGATCGGCCTGCAGAAGGTCGGTGCGGGTTCGATTTCGGCCGGGCCACGGGACAATATCTGTACATTGAAAACTAAAGTTTTGGCTAAATTAATAAAATTTTTTTTTTTTGGCAGTTTTGTCGTACTTTAATATTTTAAATTGGCGTAACTTTTTTATTTATTTAAATTTAACCTTAAAACGATTTGAATGAAACAGACACAAAAAGTTAAATTAAGGTTGCCAAAATATAATAGTGCAGCATAAAGATACTTCTATTAACAATATCTATGAGACAACTAGTATGTCGTGGCTCAGCGGCGCAAGCGTGTGACTGTAAACGTGACAGGTTGTAAGTTCGATCCTCACTCGAGGAACTATTTTTTTTCTTCGCTCTGGTAACGAGGTAAAGCGCGGCGTTGTGTTCCGCCGCTCAACACGTAATGCCTCAAGTTTATCGAATAGTGGAGAGCGGAACAAAGTGTCATGACACTAGGTTCCTAAGTTCCCTCTATCTACCCTACTATGTGCGATATAGAGTTAGAGAGAGAGGGAGAGAGAGAGAACTAGTACATAATGTTTTGTTTCTCAGTATATAATGTTTTTTTTCTCAGTTCTTTGTGATCCTGGCCCTGTTTTGCGTCCCAGTAATGTTGTTCGGAAAGCCATACTTCATCATGCAGGAGCAGAAGAAACGCGCTGTACGTATTATTTTTTTAATTATTTAAAGTACTTTCTTTTAAAACGATCATGTTTTAAGGTTTAATTAAATATATTTAAATAAATATATTTAATAAACCTACCAAATTTGTAAAGTAGTGGTTTAAGTCTCGATTTGAAACGGCGATTTGCGATACGTTAAAATGTTTGTATGTTTGTACAATAAGTATTTTGCGTTCCATATTGTGGATTAACACTGAAAAATATTATTCTTTATTTTGCCTGTCGTGGAGGAGCGTGTGACTGTAACCGACTTAATATTTATAATTTAAATATTTAATGTTTCATTTCTTCGCTCTGGTAATGAGGCAAAGCGCGGCGTTGAGTTCCGCCACTCAACACGCAATGCCTCAAATTCGTCGGAAAGTGGGGATCCGAAGTGGGTCCGTCCCAACACTTGGTGTCTTAACACTAGGTTCCCGGGTTTATCTCTGCCGAACTTGCTTCATGCGGGATACAACGTGAAGCTATATAAAAAAATAATAAAAATATTTCCTTTTTGCTTTCATATATATAAAAAAAGAATATTTAATATTGATTTTTTTTTAATTAAAACATTAACCATGTACTAAATTTAAATATAAAAGCGTATAAAAATTTTGAACGAAGCAGGATTTGAACCCGCGCCTCTGGAATACCGTTCCAGCGCTCTGACCAACTAAGCCATTCGTTCTGGTGAATGAAGCAGGAACCTGAATGAATGGCTTAGTTGGTCAGAGCGCTGGAACGGTATTCCAGAGGCGCGGGTTCAAATCCTGCTTCGTTCAAAATTTTTATACGCTTTTTAAATTAAAGTTTGGTATTTTCTGTCCTAATTGTGGAATAACGCTTTAAAACATAGTAAAAACATTAACCATGTGTTGTTAAAAATGTTAAGAGAAAAAATCAAATGTAAATATATATTTTATGTATTTTACTTTTTGCAATAGTAAGTGTGTTCAATTTTCACTCTTACAAATGAAATATTCAATAGAAAGTGGTAAGCCTAAATGTTTTAGTGAAAACAGAGTGTTAAGACACTCCGAAACACTACTCAAGCGAAGCGTAACTTGAAATATATTTTTTACTAATTCAGAGCCAGGGCCACCAAAGCATCGAGGCGGCGGCCGAGAAC
This sequence comes from Eueides isabella, assembly GCA_019049475.1. Classification (NCBI taxonomy): domain Eukaryota; kingdom Metazoa; phylum Arthropoda; class Insecta; order Lepidoptera; family Nymphalidae; genus Eueides; species Eueides isabella. The sequence continues at coordinate 14,831,486 of CM032392.1, forward strand.
GGCACGGCCGGCGGCGCGCCCGCGCCCGCGCCCGCGCCGCACGGACACGACGACGACATCACCGAGGTCTTCATACACCAGGTTAGCTTTGGCTCCTTACTTGACTGGAGCCCCGCTCGCGGCTTCGTTACTTGAAGTTGACCAGCATTATCTATATATAATTAAATGTATTAATATTTAAAATAATCATTAAATTAATCTGAGATCAAAGCACAGAAAGTCAAGTACAAAAATATGTTTGTTTTTATAAGTGTATTTTTGTCTGTACATTATGCCGATATCGAATGTTAATGAAGGTAGGTCAGTATATTGGTTAGGTTATATTTTTTAAAACTTTTTAAAATACACTTACGCAATATGATATTTAACTTTTAGAAGTATTCTCAGGCAAGCACAATGTGGTAAGATATGAATAGTAATAGACAATGCGTGTATTTCAGGCGATCCACACGATCGAGTACGTGCTGGGCAGCGTGTCGCACACGGCGTCCTACCTGCGCCTGTGGGCGCTGTCGCTGGCGCACGCGCAGCTGGCCGAGGTCGCCTGGAACATGCTGCTGCGGAAAGGTACACCACCATCACCACCACCACCACCACCACCTACTTACATTTGCAAACCTTCACGGCTTCACGTACGCAGGCAGAGGGAACTTGGGAACCTAGTGTTAAGACACTCCGTTCCCCAATGTCCGCCATATTTGAGACGTCACGTGTTGAGTGGCGGACTCAACGCCGCGTTTTTCCTTGTTACCAGAACTTAATTTAATTTGAAAATATTATTCCTCAAGTGGGAATCGAACCCACAACCTATAGTTTACAATCATACATTTGTGCCGCTGCGCCACGACAGGCCTCTTATCAGATTTAAGATATAAAACTATCAAATATATAAAGTATTTGTACAAATTGAGCTCACAACGCTTGATGAGTTTTGGCTGTACTATAATAAGTTGTTACATTTTAATTAATTCATGAAAGAATATAAGATATCACGAAGCCAATTTTCAGGACCGTCACTGTATAAATAGAAATAATTTTATATAATTCTTTATTGAAAATTAATGATTTTTTTCTATTTTATTTATTGTCCATACTTTTAAAGTTACTGTAATATATGGTCACTCCGCAGGCCTGCAGTCCGCCGGCTACCAGGGCGGCATATACCTGTACGTGGTGTTCGCGGGCTGGGCGGCCATATCGGTCTCCATCCTGGTTCTCATGGAGGGGCTGTCCGCTTTCCTGCACACTCTGCGTTTGCATTGGTATGTTGTTTATTTTTTTCATTTATTTTATTTAATAAGATAAATTGATAAATATTTGTTTTCTTTTTTTTTTGTTTTTTGCTTGCGGTGGTATTTGAACCTGTGGTCTGGTTGGTTGGTAAAGGCGTCATCTGTTGGTACATTGAATTTATGAATAGCAAATTAATGTATTGGAAAGTCTATATATATTTAAAAAAATATTTTTCCAACTTAATCTAAAAATTCGAGAGCTTGTAGATTTTTTTTATTGAGCTGTAGAATTATTAAACAAATATTCAACGTTTTGAATTTGCTAAATTGTTTCAAAAAACAAAAAAAGAAATAGAAACAATATAAAATGATAGTGAAATAATATTAATTTGATTTTGACTGAAAGTGGGAAACAGAGCGTCTTAATACTGCGTTCTCAAGTCCTCTCTGCTACGTGCGGGATACAGCGTGAAACTACAAATAATAATTGAATTTCAGGGTCGAGTTCCAGAGCAAATTCTACGCGGGTGAGGGATACCTATTCCAGCCTTTCTCCTTTGAAGTGATCCTGGACTCCGCCGGCCAGGGTGAAGAGTAAACAGCAAAGCACACATTATATTGAAGTTCTAACTACAATTAAATTTAAATAGAATTAAATTAACGACAATTAAATTAAAATGGAATTATCACTATATGTTTGTTTCATGAAATATTATAACTTTGGAAATGTATAGAGCAGTTATGTAGTTACTATATTTTTTTTCTCTTGTAATTATCTTATGTATAAGATTATTATCAACTCTTATGTATTTAAATTAAAAAAAAACTAGAATAAATATTTAGAACTTTCGATATTAAGATTTTTTGTTCTGGAGCTTTCGAGAACATTCTATCTACTGTGCTACATATATTTTATATGTACAAGGTAAATATATATGTAGTAGGCTTTCTTGCTTCTTTGAATTCGATGTTTGTAGGAAATAAATGTTTAATACTTCAAATCAAAGTAAATGGAATTATTCCAATTGTTCAATAAAATATAAAAGTTGTTGATCGTGTAGCTGTTTGACTCTGTTGTGTCGAAATGTTGCCATATTTGAAATGTATTTTTTAGCTGTTATGATTATCTTTTCTCTTATATAAAATACAACATTTAAGAACATTGTGTATGTAGTGGTAAAAAAATTTAAATATATATTTAATAATAAAAAAAAATAGCTTGCATTTTGGCACAATCGGATGTTTTTCAACTTGTCCATTCAACTAGAACTTAAGATCATTAAGAAAAGCTTTTTTTTATATATGATTTCTTTAATATTCCTTTAAACTCAGTTGTAACAATGTCAGAGCGGACGTCAGCCATTTATATATTTATATTTTTTATTATAATTTAAAATGTTAATAAATAATATACGATGAATATCAGAATTTTGTATCATTTTGTATAATTTTTATAAGTTGAAATGTACTTAAAGGTTTTTGAATTTGTTTTAACCGAGGCTCTCTTTATATGTAAAATTTGAATCCTTAGGAGTTGTTGGTCTGTGGACCTTGTAACCGACTTAGAATATATTAGTTTCAGATTATTGATAATAAATGATTTTATCTAGCACATTTGATTGTATTTTTATTACTTTTTTTATCTGTTTTATACGGTATTGTGCACGTGACAGGGTAGGCAGAGGAAACTTGTTATGGACTATCCAGGTCTGAACGTTACTTACACATTTGCCTTGAGAACTTACTAACTTTATAGTCACTCAACTCAACTCAACTCAGCTTCACGCTGTATCCCGCAAATGACCGGGTAGGCAGAGACCTGTTAAGACACTCCGTTCCACTTCCGTTCCCCACTTTCGTGTCGGCGGAACTCAATGCCATATTTATATTGACTGATAAAGTAAATAAAAGTCAACTGTTCCTATTGGAACCATAGAAAATCAAGACATCCAATATTAACCTTTTTAATTGTTAATTGTTAAAAACAATAAAATATAGGCCCGTAACGAAATTAATATTTAAAACCATACAAACCGGTATACCGTGTCTATGGAATCAACGTAGAGACCCACCATTATTTAAGAACTGATAAAGAAATTGAGGCCTGCCGTGGCGTAGCGGAACAAACGTGCGACTGTAACTAATGGTTGGTGGGTTCGATCCCCACTTGAGGAAATAAAATATTTAACATTTTCAATTTAAATATTTAATGTTTTCATTTCTTTTCTCTGGTACAAGGCAAAACGCGGCGTTGAGTTCCGCCACTCAACACGCTATGCCTCAAACTTTTGCGGAAAATGGAGAACGGAAGTGGAACGGAGTGTCTTAACAGGTTCCCAAGCTCTCTCTGCCCACCCTGTCATGTGCGGGATACAGCGTGAAGCTCAGAGATAGTGATAAAGAAATAGATGAATTTATTCGTTAAGAAGGAATGTTTCTTACGTAATCTCACTAATGAATTTCTTAGTTATTTAAGAATACAAAAACATTTAGAACAAAAATCCCGAGATAGACACTGGGGTATGCACGGAATATCTTGACACTACGTTTCCAAGTTCTCTTCGTGTATCTAAGCAATGTGCGAAATAAAGTGTGATACTGAAAAAACAATCATGAAGCAATATTTCAGAATCACCACCAAACTACAGTTTACAGTAAATAAGACAAGAAACAAGATATTTAATTGATTTATTACAAAATAAACGATTCACTTCATTTCATTTGAATGTTGCACAAACATAATGTTTTTAATCGCCGTTAATTATTTATAAATAAAACATAGGCGTGGTGTAGATGCACGAGCTTGCAGCTGCCTATAACATGACAGCTGTTGATTCGACTCTAGTATTTTTTTTTTAGCTTCACACTGTATCCCGCGCTAGGCAGGGTAGGCAGAGGGAACCTAGGAAGCTAGTGCTAAGACACTCCTTTTCCACTTCCGTTCCCCCCTTTCCGCCGAATTTGAGGCATTGTACGTTGAGTGGCGAAACTGAACGCCGCGCTGTACCTTATCACCACTCTAGAAAATGTTAGAAAAAAAAAATAATTTGTTCGAACGGAGTCTTTTGCCCTCGTTGTTAACGGCGTTGAGTTTCGCCACTCAATTACGCAACACCTCAAATTCAGTGGAAAGAGGGAAATGGAAGTGTCTTAATGGGAACGGAGTTTTAACACTAGACACACCAGTGCCCTCTAGAGTAGATAAAGCGAACTGGTGAGCTCGCTATGACGCGCGATATGAAACTAAAAAGATAACACTATTAACTACTATGTTACAATAAAATGAAAATTGTTAGTGGATGAAACTCTAATAAGATGTTTTCCTCGGATAAGTAATACATAGGTGACAAAGTATTATAATATGGAGCAAGAGGACTATTTGTATTAACATTTTTTAATCTACTTATGTATACTTAGTTAATCATATTCGGCGCCGATAGTAATGCTCATGTCTCCAGGCAGCACGTTCGTCTTGTGATACCAACGATTGGTATCCACAACCACTGAAACAAAATAAGAGCTGTAAGTATATGAATTATTCCTTAAGCTAAATACTCGAATATCCTTACGAGGAAAAATGTAACACATTAAACAAAATGAATATATTTTAAAAATATGTAGACACTAGTTGACACATTAAACAATATAAATATATTTTAAAAATATGTAGCCACGTGGCTTTGGCATCGCCCGCTTAAACTAGATGATTGTTTTGGTACAAGCGGACGAAGCCGAGTCGAGTCGAGTCGAGTAAGTATAATTACTTTTTTTTTTCAACTTCACGGTGTATCCCGCACAAGGCAGGGTAGGCAGAGGGAATCTAGGAACCTAGTGTTAAGACACTCCGTTCCACCTACGTTCTCCACTTAGCGCCGAATTTGAGGCATTGCGTGTTGAGTGGCGGAACTCAACGCCGCGCTTTGCCTTATTACCAGAACGAAGAAATGAAACATTAAATATTTAAATTGAATATATTAAATATTTCATTTACTCGTGTGGGGATCGAATCCAGAACCTGTCGGTTACAGTCACACGCTTGTGCCGCTGCGCCACGACAGGCCTCAAATAAATATTTATATATAATATTTAAGGCCATTTATAGCATTAATTACATATCTCTCCTGGTTCAACGGTGAAGGTGATCCATTTACAAGAGTACAGACATTCGGGCGGCGGCGCCAGCTCCCACTGTTTGCGTCCCCTCACTTGGGCCTGCCACGACATGTGACGCACCGAGTCTACCTGTGAAGAATATATATTATATATTTTTCGCTAATTTCATGCTGTATCCGGCACTTAAAAGGGTGGGCAGAACTTTTTGTTCTCATGACGACACTCCCGTAGCCTACTTTTCACCGTATTTGAGGCATTGCGTTTATGAGAGCATCACTCATCTCCACGCTTTACCTTGTTACCAGAGCGAAGTAATGAATATATTTAGTATAGTATGTCATTTCTTCGGCTGGGGATTGAAGCCATAGCTTGTGACGTTTGTACCCCTGCCAGGACATGCCTCGTATTTTTTATACTAAAGTTAATATATATATTTTTTAAAATATATATATATATATATATATATATATATATATATATATATATATATATATATATATATATATTTATATATATATATATATATATATATATATATATATATATATATATATATATATATATATATATATATATATATATTAAAATACTCTTAAACTGAAAATTCTAATGATACTATGTTAATAAGCAAAATAAAACAATATAAACGAACATGCATGTGCGCTCCTTGCCCCGGTCCACCCATGAATATCCAATCCACCATATCGCTTTCAGCAGTTCTCGGCAAAAAGTATGGCCTGTTATAATATTGTCTCAATGCCCTAGTCTCTTCTTCGTAGCAAGTACTCCAGCCGACGTACCAAGGGTCACCGGACAGGTTGGCTCTGCTCTCCGCCATACTGAATACTTCGTCCAGAGAATTCAAGCCTGACTTATACGCGAAGTAAAAACAATCGTTTATTTTCCTACCTAATTTGATATTTTGATAGAAATCAGCGAAGAAATTGAAACTGAAATCCTGAAATAAAAATTAATAATTTCCAATTATAACAAAATATTCTAATAGTAATTCCTGGTCTGTAACACATGAAATTTATATCAACGTATGTCTTTAAAATGCCGTGTCCATGAAGTTTGATGGTTGCAGGTTAAATTCTCTCACAGGGCAATGTCTATATTAACATATTAACTTAGCTTCACGCTATGTCTCTAGTAGGGTGGTAGGCAGAGAGAAGCGCCAAACGCTATGGCGTATATTGAAATTAATTTCTTATTGCTACCCTAGTCTGATCAGACATAACATAGCGTAGATTTTCGCCCAACGTCGTACATTTTCGTTTCCTCGCTCTGTTACCGAGCCCTAAGCGCGGTGTCTGGTCGCGCCACTCAACACTCAATACCTGAATTCGGCGGAAAGATGAGAATATAAGTATCTTTATGAGAACACTCCGTTCCCATCAAGATACTTCTATTCCTAATCAGGTTCCCAAAGTTCCCTGGTCGTCATTAGTCAAAACATGAAACTGACTTTTGCCCAACGTCATATATTCCAATATTACTAATATTAAAAAAAACAACAACTCACTTGTATAGCTCTCCAATGGTATGTAGCGTCAGTAACTATAACTGGTCGTGTTGTATACGCGTACAAATCCTCAAACTCCTCCGCGCTGATGTTGGAGAGACGCGAGACGTCATCAATGCCGATACACATTGAACAATCTTCTGGAGGCCGGAAGAGGGACTTTGTGTCGAGAGGCAGTGAGATGAGGCAGCGCTTTAGGAAATATATTAAATTAATTAAATTTGTAACGCTCCTGTAGCTCAACGCCGCGCTTTATGTTGTTGCCAGAGCGAAGAAATGTAAACATTAAATATTAATATGAAATATTTTATTTCTTCAAGTATGGATTGAAGTCACAACCTCACGTTTACAGACGTGCCACGACAGGCCTCTATCAATAGACTTAACACTTTAAACAAAAAAAATCGAGCAAAGGCATATTAAAACAAATAAAGTATTTTTTTAGTAAAAGCATAAAAATAGTAAACTTATCCTAGCGGGATATGAACCCGCGCCTATTGGTACCCGTCCAACTTTTATACAGTGACTAAAATAAGCTTTTTTTTAATAGTTAAAATAAAAGCTTGGTTTGAAAATAAAGGTAGATTTCTTCTGTTTATTTGATATTAAAACATAATAAATTATTAAAAAAATTACGAAACAACTTACACTAGAGAAAGGCTCGAAGAAAAGCCACCACAAACCGCCTACCACTAGAAAACTCGTACCAAAAATGAAAGTCTTTTTCAATCTGCCATTCACTCGGCGAAAAATATTTGTTTTATTACTATTTACATCTAAATGCGAGAGGTAATAATTATTTAGTTTTAAAACATCGATTTTATTTATAATCTTGTTTAGTTTCAATTCGGCTGCTTTTGATTTTTTCTCGCAGACTTTTCGTTCAGCGGTCATTTTTACTAAGCAGTGGAAAACATGAGAGTGGAAAAGCTTGTCCTGTTACAAGAATTATATAGGAGCGTATTCATAGAGTTGAAAATGAATAGACATGGATTTATATATTACTAGCGACCCGCCTGCGGCTTCGCCCGCTGGAATTAGATAATTTTATTTACTTATCTTAATTACTTTCTTTTTCTAATAGAATTACCACTTTTAGGATAATATCTATATATTGAAAAACAAAAATTTCAGGTATTAAAAAACTGCAGCAATTTTGTCGAACATAATATTTTAAATTGACATAACCTCTTAATTTATCAAACGATTTAAAACAAAACAAACACTAAATGTTAAAGCAAAGTTGCCAAAATATAATACCTAGTAAAACATGCATTTAAATTGGAGATTAGCGTATACAAACTAGAGCGCGGTGTTGAGTTCCGCTTCTGAACACGCAATGCTTTCAGAATTCACCTGAAAGTGGGGAACGGTAGAATGTTAGTGGTAACAGAGCGTCTTTACACTAAGCTCACAAGTTCGTTCTGCCTACCTTGCCCTGTGGATACAGCGTAAACTGGCTATGCTAAGCTGTTTGTTTTGTAGCTACTCTCAGAAATAATAATCAAAGTTTAAATGGCATTAAATTTGTTCTTTAATTAAAATCAGTAGTCTGTATTTTACATCATCTTTTAATATAATATGGTCATTTAAAATTAAATGGGATATTATAAAATGAATCATGAATTGACAATATGAGGCCTGTCGTGGCGCAGCGGCACAAGCGTATAACTGTAACCGACAGGTTCTGGGTTCGATCCCCAGTCGAGGAAATGAAATATTTAATATTTTCAATTTAAATATTTAATGTTTCATTTCTTTGCTCTGGTAATAAGACAAAGCGCGGCGTTGAGTACCGCCACTCAACACGCAATGCCTCAAATTTGGCGGAAAGTGGGGAACGGAAGTGGAATGGAGTGTCTTAACACTAGGTTCCCGGGTTCCCTCTACCTACCCTGCCTCATGCGGGATACAGCGTGACGCTGATTGACAATTTTTATTACGATATCGTGTACACTTCGTTATTTATCTAAAATAAATGTTTAAACAAAACGCTTTTGAAAAAACAATATTAAAACCACAAACGGTCACAATGCAATGTGGGATTTACCTAAATGACGGCGATTCATTGCCCGAGCGATTTCCTTGTGTCAAATAAAAAAGGTAATTGAGTTCTACGTAAAATATAGATATATCGTGAAATGTACCTACGAGTATGTAACAATTTATCTATGGATATTGCATTTTAAAGTTAACATTTATTTTTAAAATTTGAATCGATATCTCCTAGAGTAAGCAGTTTCCAAAATTGCAAGCAATATGATTATGATTTTTTTTTATCACAATTTTTTTTTATCGTTATTCATATTATATGTAATTTTGGAATTTTTTTACTTGTATAGGTATGTATATTTATTTATTTTTAATTATAATTATATAAAGACAATCTCTTTTTTTTATATGAACAATTAAGCGCTTGTGTAAACTTAGCTTCTGATTACGTTGTTAAAGTTTATTCAATGTTATATAGAGGTACCAATTATGAGAAATTAAATGTTGCCAGCATTGAAATTCGTTTATTTATCGAATACATATATATATTTTTTAATTATTTTTTTTTATACATTTTTTTAATATGAATGCTAAAATAATAAAAAAGCATAGTGAAATCTCCATTACCAAGTATTCTAACAGAATTTTGTGTACAGTTTCGTTGCGGGCGTAATTCTCCGTGAGCGTATCCCGGCCTTTGAGAGGATGTTATGGCGCGCCTGCAGAGGCAATGTATTCCTTAGACAAGCTGAAATTGATACACCATTAGAAGATCCGTCATCGGTAAGTTGATATTGTTTATAGTAATATAAAACAAAGTAAAGTAATACACTAAAGAAGCCGTTGAATTCCGCCACTCGTGCGTTCAATGACTTGAATTTGAGCGCAAGGGAGACATAGGTTCCTTCTGGGTACCAGTCCTCTAGGCGAAAAAAGAAACGTCATTTTATCATGTATACCTACTTCATTTTCAGCAGTAGTCAATTAATTAAAAAAGGCCTCTTTTCTCAGTTAAGTTAAATGGTTAAATAAGATTATGGAATATATAATAGTCTAAATCTTGGGTGTTTTGTGTAAATGTCGAATGCATATAAATGCGTACATAGTTGTAGTAAAATATTACATAATAAAAGTGCTCCGTTGTTTCTACGTATATTTAAATTTTAATTGTCAGTGTTATTTAAATGTTTTTGTTCAAGTCAAGGTTCGATCGTCAATAATGAATTGGTCATAGATTTCAGATCGTAACCTACTTTTGATTGGAAAATTAAAAGCGTTTTTGGTCGAAATGTGTATGACATATAGTAAAAGTGTTTTACTATTGGCATACTAATATATCTAGTGAACAGGGCTTTAAGAAGCAAATGAGTATCTTTTTATCATGATCGTTTTCAAGATTCCTTGGCTCAGTCGGAATGATGACAATGTTGACCATTGTCATGTTGTATGGAGAATTAACGAAGGTCATAATCGAAAAGTTAAAAGAAATCCATTTTCCATATATCTTTTGCCTATAAAATATGTTAGATTTTAAGTCACAACCATTGTTCACATTAAAAACCCATCGCCACAGCGTCACGAGGGCGTCATAAATGAATAATGGCGTAATATTTTACTGTATTGTTGTAATAATCGAGTAAATGTATAATATATTGTGATTATAATGTTAGGTAAATAGATCTCAAGGTCCAACGGACAATACCTGTGTTTAGTTTTTAATTTAAAATCTGAAAACATATTATTTTATTTTATGTATTTTTTAATTGCATTATTTAATTTTAATTTGATAAAAGTGATCAAATTAAAAGATTTTTTTTTTCAAATATATTTGATGGTGTAAATTTACTTTTAAATTTATTATTCAAAAAGTCAGTTAGTTAATTATTGCTAAGTTGTTTAATGTCTACAGCTATGCTTTTTTATTCCTTAATTTATTTAACCATAGAGTATAAAATTCTAGGTTATAATAAGATTAAGTTGGTATTGCTAAATCAGAAATCATAGATAATTTGAGTTAAACAATTTTTATTCTACGCAAGTTAAAATAACATAAACTGTTTAAAAAAAACTGAAATCACGAGATGTAAATACTAACCAGTTTTAGATGTCCATTTTGTTTTTCTTATTCTTCAGTCTGATCAAGTATACAAGTCGGTGTTCATCATATTCTTCCAAGGAGACCAGTTGAAGACTCGCGTGAAGAAAATATGCGAAGGTTTCCGCGCTACCCTCTATCCGTGCCCCGAGGCGCCAGCTGATAGACGCGAGATGGCCATGGGTGTCATGACCAGGATTGAAGATTTAAATACGGTAGGCATACTGTTATATATTTAATTTATATAGGATTTACCTGCCGTGGCGCAGAGCAAGCGTGTGATTGTAAGAGCGACAGGTTGTGGGTTCGATTCTCCCCTCAAGGAAAACAGATATTTTGTGTTTTCAAATTAAATATTTAATATTTTTATTTCTACGCTATGATAATCAGAGGAAAGCGCGGAGTTTAGTTCCGCGTCTCAACACGCAATCCTTCAAATTCAGCGGAAAGTAGGGTAATACTAAAAAATCTACGGTTTTCTTATTATGCAACATCAGTCGTAACGTACGCCAATAACGCAAATTGCATAATTATTCTTATTTCTAATAAAAGTTTTCAAAATAATGTCTACGTTAGTTATTAGACAAGTATGAATTGTATTAAAATATTTGCTACGATTATATATGATACTATTAAATGACAATGTTGTTTATTCTTATCACTTTCGTCCGCTGTTCGCATCCATCACTGTAACAGTGACACGCTTTATACTGTCTGCTGGCGGGATGTACCTATAATATTGAGAGCGGAACTATTTTCTGATCAATTCTTAATATTTTTCTTAAGCAACATTTGTTTTAAATTTTTACTGGTTGTATATGCGACGGTTGTTGGTTCGATTCTCGTTCGAGGGAATGAAGGACAGCAGTAATTCAATTAACCGGACTAGGACTAAGCATTGTTGTTAGGCATTCGGATAATTGAATGTATGATGAAAGCACCCTGCATATGATGTAAATAGTGTGTAATTTATAAGTTTCAACAAAAATCAATGCTTGGAAAAATTCTAGAAGGAATAAAAGATAAAAATGAAAGGAATAAAAATAATTTCAGATTAAGTTTTTTTAATGGAAAAAGAGAGGTTAGACCTCACATATTTTTAGCTTCACGCTGTATCCCGCACGAGGCAGGGTAGGCAGAGGGAACCCGGGAAACTAGTGTTAAGACACTCCGTTCCACTTTCGTTCCCCACTTGCGGCCGAATTTGGGTCATTGCGTGTTGAGTGGCGGAACTCAACCCCACGCTTTGCCAAAGTGAAGAAATGAAACATTAAATATTTAACTTTAAAATATTAAATATTTCATTCCTCGACTGGGGATCGAACCCAAAACCTGTCGGTTACAGTCACACGCTTGTGACGCTGCGCCACGACAGGCATCTCACTTATGGTCGACTATAAAATTATTTACAGAGTTGCGATGGCGCCAAGATAACTCTTATATGATCTAACTATAATCCAAAGTATGTAAGTGATGTAGGAAAGGTGATGGAGATTGCTTTACTCTACTGCAGGTCTACTTTCACAATGTAACGTTTAATATTTTTGTTATACTAGGTTACTAAAAAAAGAGATTTATTTTCTTTCATACAAGCACTTCTCGTAATACAATGTACTTTGTTGTTAAGTTAAAAAAAACCCTGACTTAAAAGTTAAAGCGGTAAGCTGGTGGTAATAAGGCAAAGCGCGACGTTGAGTTCCGCCACTCAACACACAATGCCTCAAATTCGGCATTCGGCGGAAAGTGGGGAACAGAAGTGGAACGGAGTGTCTTAACATTAGGTTCCCGGGTTCCCTATGCCTACCCTGCCTCGTACGGGATACAGGGTGAAGCTGAAAAAAACGAAAAGAAAAAACTTAAAAGTCTATCTCGGCAAAGTGTTTGTAGCTCCATAAACTGCTAAACTGATTTTCATGAAACATAGCTTGAAAGTACCACGTAGAATAAAAATTTAAGAAACCAACTCAAATCGCTACAGTAAATCAGGAGATACGGTGCAACATACAGACATATACAATTATAGGTCCAACTTATAATAACTCTCGAGGGTGATACATCAATAATAATTGATCATGGCAGTAGATGGAACATGATCGTATCAATTATATAAACTTATGCAGTAATAATATTTTATTACCTTTGACATAAATCCAACGTTGTGTTTATGTTAATTTTAGCTATTTGCGTATAAATGTAAACACGTGTGTTTTTGTAGCTTCACGTTGTTTCCCGCGTTTGTAAGGATTGGCCAAAAGAATTTACAGTCGAAAGGTTACAGAACAGACAAAGAACGTTATTAAATTATGAGTAATACATAGGAACAGTATTAGAATATTAAAATTTGATTTCTTGATTGTAGCCAGCCAATAACATATCCAAACGGTCACTTTCGATGTTTTCTACACCGAATGGTATAAAATGGTACGAGTATATAACGACGGATTCAGCAGGTTTACACTCTAAGCCGACGATCAAATTATAAAATGATATTCTACTCTAAAATCATATAATAATAAATGGATTTTGTTATCTTCACAACAGTTCCGTTGATACGTACTATGGTATTTTTAAACCAATTTAGCTGGAAAATTTTAATAGATGTCTGCAGGAGATTTAGGAGAAGTTATGTGCCGCAATGACTCACTGAACTAACGAATATATAGCGATTTGTACGCGATAAACAAGTTTATTTGTAGTTAGATTTAAAGTATTTGAGATTTGTACCTACGCTCTAGGACAGTGCCGCATTGCGGGCTGCGTCGAATTGAATTTTTATTAATTTATTCTCGTTTTACTTCTTATAGTATGTTTGTTTTATTTCACTCTGTATCCAGATTGTGGGAGAGTAGGCAGAGGGAATGTGGGAACTTAGTGTTTAATATCTTAGTTCCCATTAAGACACTTTCGTTGTCCACTTTCGGCTGAATTTAAAGCTTTATGTGTTGATTGGCGAAACTCAACGCCACGCTTTCGTTTGTTACCAGAGCGAGGAAGTACTAATCGAAAAAAAAAAAAATGTCCATCAGACACTTGTGGCACAGTAAAAATCTTGTGGGTTTGATATCCCCTCCGGATAACTCACCTCTTTTCAGCAAAGTGCTTGTAACTCTTCAAAGGCTAATTATATTTTTATAAAACATGGCTGCTAAGGACTTACCTGATGAACAATCTTATCGATTTAAAAATAAACCGCGCTCCGATTATTAACTCGAGAGCTACGATTCCACACAGACATAACTCAGACATAACTTTTTTATTTGTTAACCGATTTACATAAAAACACTAAATGTTGAAGAAAGTTGCTAATATATAATAGTGAGAACTTCATTCAAAACTTGTTAGCCGTTTCTGAGATTGGCGCGTACAAACGCACAAACGACCAATATAAATAAATCACTATTGTGGGCCCTGTAACATGCAAAAATATTCCCTATAAAATGCTTTTGGATATATCTTCCATACATAGACAGTCATCTGGTACAGATTAAATATAAGTATAGATAATATATACCTATTAACTTCCGCGTCACAAACTTCTCTTGCCGTACGATTCTTCTTCAGCCTCACGCTGTATTCCGCACGAGGCAACCTAGTGTTAAGGCACTCTGTTCCACTTCCGTCCCCCACTTTTCGCCGAATTTGAGGCATTGCGTGATGAGTGGCGGAACTCAACGCCGCGCTTTGCCTTATTACCAGATCGTAAGATTCTCAACACAATTTGCGGTTATATATATAATTCGAACGTCTCGTTTCACCTCATTCCACGCACAAAGGATACATAGATATAAACAATAGACGTATGACAATAACGCCTTCGGTACAAACGTTAATAGACTTGACAAATACAAGTAAGCCGTTATTTATAATTTATCTCTAGCTACTTTAAAACATTAAAGGATTTAGTACTGCCCGTTGTTAGATGATTGTTATATAATTAGATGTTAAATGATAATTTGACGCTAGCGTGACTTTGAGAAATGACTGTCGGAGCAAAGGTTGTGGGTTCAGTGCTTTAAAATGTTTTTGTTACTTCTGGTTTCAATATTGAGGTCTGTCGTGGGGCAGCGGTACATGCGTGTGCATGCGTGCTGTAAACGCGACAGGGTGGGAACCCCCCATTCGAGAAAATGATATATTTAATATTTTAAAATTAAATATTTTAATGTTTTCATTTCTTCGCTCTGGTATAATATATCAAAGCGCGGCGTTGAGTTCCGTCATTTAACACGCAATGCCTCAAATTATGCGGAAAGTGCGGAACAGAACAGAGTGTTCACACTACACACTAGGTTCCCAAGTTCCCTCTGGCCTACCCAGACATGTACGGGATACAACGTGAAAGCTGGTTTAAATATTTTTCAAAGAAACTAATTTAATATACGATAAATATGTACCTATATAGTTTTCTTTTTTTCAAAAATATATAAAAAAATCTATATGGATTTAAATAAAGTAAATGTTATAATATTAAAATAAACTACATTTACATACGATAATGAAGATTTATTTGTAAACGTTTATTTAAGTGTTAGAACGTGCTGTAACTAATACACCATGAGGTACGGCCTCACGAAGCTTGTTTTATACTTGGGTTTAGTATTAGTTTATTAATCAATATCATCGCAACAAAATCTTTATATACATATATATATATATATATATATATATATATATATATATATATATATATATATATATATATATATATATATATATGTATATATATGTATATATATGTATATATGTATATATATATATATATATATATGTATATATATATATATATATATATATATATATATATATATATATATATATATATATATATATATATATATATATATATATATATATATATATATAAAGGAGGAAATAGCTAAGCGCGAGTCGGACATTGTGGCTCAGTGAGAAGTAGAACTTATATAAATCGATACACTTGCCACTTTAGTTCGAACGCGTACACACACCGATTTCAAAATCATTGTTATTTCGTACTTCGTTGCAAATATTGCAATTGTATATACACGGGAAAGTACTCTATGGGTTGTAATTTCATACGAAATGCAGAACATGCGATGAATCAATACGGTTATCTTTTGACGGCGTTGATATTGAAGCTTGATTTTTTACTGTAAAATTTTTTTTTATGCTGACGGACTACAAAGTGATTCTATAAAGTCTATTACCTTTTGAGGTACGGATCATTTTTACGGAACAATTTTGTATATTTCTTCGTGTATAGATTTATATTAAGATGTCTTTTTACATCTATTTAAAAACTTTGGCCAACTCCACCATATTTTAAGTGTTAAGATGATTGTTTATGAATAATAACTATATATTTTTTTAATTTTACAGGTCTTAGGCCAGACCCAAGATCATCGTCACCGTGTCCTAGTGGCCGCAGCGAAGAACATTAAGAACTGGTTCGTAAAAGTTCGCAAGATAAAGGCGATCTATCATACATTGAACTTATTCAACTTGGACGTCACACAGAAGTGTTTGATCGCTGAATGCTGGGTGCCGGCGCTGGACTTGGAGACTATACAGTTGGCTCTCAGGAGAGGAACGGTATATACATTTTTTTTATTTAATTATAGTACGTTTGATGAGTAATGGCCGTTGAATGTCTCGTTTTATAAGCTTTTACGCATTGTTCTGTTGAGAATAAAATCAAATCAGCACATCTACAGTTGATTTCATGGCCACGTGCTGCAGTTATTTTAAATTATATATATTTTTTTTATATAGCATCTCGCTGCATCCCGCACATATCAAGGTAGGCATAGAGAACTTCAGAGCTGAGTGATAAGACACTCCGCTCCCGTTAAGGTGCTTCCGCTCCCCATTTTCCAAATTGTGTGTTAAGTGCCGGAATTCAACGCCGCACTCAGCCTCTTTACAGAGTGAGAAAAATTAAAGTATAAAATGTTTCATTTCTTAAATGAAACACTTTTAAACGGATTAATCGCGTATATTGAATGTAGACTGGTCTACCCGTGACCACGGACTACTGTAAAGTGTTCGAAACGTCGGGTTTCCCAAAAAATGTTTACCATTCAATATACGCGATTAATCCGTTTAAAAGTGTTTCATTTAAAATGTGTAACAATCACGAAAATCAAAGACATTATTATGTTTCATTTCCTTGAGTTAGGATTGCACTCAAAATCAGTCGCGTTTACAGTTGCAGTCTGCTTTGTCAGTATTTAATAAATATCGCATTTTAAATCTATTTTTTGTTGTGTCTATTATAGGAAAGAAGCGGTAGTTCAGTTCCGCCGATCCTCAATCGTATGGAGACGCTGGAAGACCCGCCGACCTACAATCGCACCAACAAGTTCACTTCGGCCTTCCAAAACTTGATATATGCCTATGGAGTCGCTACTTACAGGGAGGTTAATCCTGGTAAGATTTATTTTTTTTAGTTTCTTATAGACGTATAGATGTGGAAAAGCTGTTGTTTTAAATGATTGATAGTTTTTTTTTTATTCTACGATACAAAGTATCGTAAGTGGTATATAGATTAAAAGATAATAATATTTTATTTTGTATATACATATGTATGTATTATTTTCGTTTAAATAAAGCTTTAAACGAAACGATATTTTTGACAAAATATTTCAAATGCTTACTTACTTACTATTTATTTTATATTTAATTTGAAGCAATGTAAATAATGTTATAACGAAAAATAATGTTTATTGTTTAAGTAATAAATGTCTATAATGGAAGAGAATTTTTATAATTTAATTTCGTATTGTTACTAAAATATATAAAAAGTTGCTATATATAAAAAGTTGCTATATACCCTTCCCTTAGTAGTTCTATACAGGTTTTGTTGATTCTCTTAGTGTTACCACCCGTTCTATATTGTTACCGTCGGTTGCCGTTACTGTTACCGGGCGTGCTATATAAATCCGTTGGTTCCAGCGCCGTACACGATCATCACGTTCCCGTTCCTGTTCGCGGTGATGTTCGGGGACCTCGGGCACGGCGCGCTCATGGCCGCCTTCGGCTTCTGGATGTGCTACAAGGAGAAGCCGCTGCAGGCCAAGAAGATTGACAGCGAGGTATGCTTTAGTTTTGATTAATCATAATATTTAATTTATTTATAGTACAAAATATATAAATCGTCAGCATCGGATCCAATTTATGAAGCAATAGAAGTGGTAAAAGAGGCTCACTCTTTTTTCCACCAAATTTAGTACGTGTAGAGTAGCGTAATTTAACGCCGCGCTTTGCCTCGTCACAAGTGCGACAAAATTGAACATATCAAATTAATTTTCTCAAGTGGCGATTGCAACGATGACTTGACTTACCATTGTGTCTCTACGCCACGACAGGCTCCATACATCATATACATACATAAATGATGAAATATATCTAAAGATGAAAATTAATATTTTTAAATTCTCCACAGATCTGGAACATATTCTTCGGTGGTCGATACATAATTCTTCTCATGGGTCTCTTCTCAATGTACACGGGACTTATGTACAACGACATATTCTCCAAAAGTCTGAACATCTTTGGGTCGTCCTGGAACCACAGCTACAACCAGTCGACCCTCATGTCTAATAAGGATTTACAATTGAATCCAGATTCGACTGATTACTATCAACAGCCTTATCCGTTTGGTATTGATCCTGTTTGGCAGGTTTGTTTGTTTGTTTGTTCATTAATTGGTCATTCTATTTTTTGTTATATATATATATATATATATATATATATATATATATATATATATATATATATATATATATATATATATATATATATATATATATATATATATAAAAAAAATATATTTGTATCTCTTATTTCTACGAATATTATAAAGTGTAAACGCGACAGGTTGTGGGTTCGATGCCCACACGAGCAAATGACATATTGAATATTTTCTTTAATTAAATGTTCTTTCCCCTCCGCCAGTTGGCCGAAGCAAATAAAATCATCTTCATGAACGCATACAAAATGAAGATCTCGATCATCATATATATATATATATATATATATATATATATATATATATATATATATATATATATATATATATATATATATATATATATATATATATATATATATATATATATATATATATATATATATATATATATATATATATATATATATATATATATATATATATATATATATATATATATATATATATATATATATATTATATATATATATATATATATATATATATATATATATATATATATATATATATATATATATATATATATATATATATATATATATATATATATATATATAAAAAATATATTTGTATCTCTTATTTCTACGAATATTATAAAGTGTAAACGCGACAGGTTGTGGGTTCGATGCCCACACGAGCAAATGACATATTTAATATTATCTTTATTTTAATGTTCTTTCCCCTCCGCCAGTTGGCCGAAGCAAATAAAATCATCTTCATGAACGCATACAAAATGAAGATCTCGATCATCATCGGTGTGTTCCACATGCTGTTTGGCGTGTGTCTGTCGCTCTGGAATCATTTGTAAGTGCTAATGTATTTATTACTAGGTACCCGCCTGCGGCTTCGCCCGCTTTAAGTATATAATTTTTTTTACTAATATATATTACTTTCTTGTTGTAATTGAGTTATTAATTTTCACATTTACAGATTAAAAATTAATATTTTTAAATTGACGTATATTTTTATGAAATGATTTCAACAAAACAAACACGTAATGTTGTCAAAATACTGATAACTCCGTTTAAATCTTTTTAGCCGTTTCTGAACAAGCATGTACAAACGCACACACCATTTTTTTTTTAAATCTATTTTGGGACCTACTATAATAATAATAGTTTAATATATTGTTTTATAATTTAATAAAGCCTGTCGTGGCGCAGCGGCGACAGGCGACAAGCGTGTGACTGTAAACGACAGGTCCTGGATTCGATCACCACCCGAGAAAATGAAATATTATATATTTTCAATTTAAATATTTACTGTTGTCATTAGTTCACTCTGGTACACAAAAAAAAAAAAACAAAAAATCGCGGCGTTGAGTTCCGCCACTCAACACGCAATGCCACAAGTTCGGCTGAAAGTGGAAAGGGGTCTCTTAACACTACGTTCTCAAGTTCCCTCTGCCTACCCTGCCATGTGCGGGTTACAGCGTGAAATATAATTATTATTTTTATTTATTTTTCTTGACAGATATTTCAAGCGCCGTATCAGCATATACGTCGAGTTCATTCCTCAGATAATGTTCCTGACTCTCCTGTTCTTCTACATGGTCCTGCTTATGTTCATCAAGTGGACCAGCTATGGACCCAATCCTGGACACTTTGGCGATGAAGGTTAGTGCGGGTTTGATTTTTTCTTTAGTCATTGCTTATAAATTTATGATCAGAGGTAATGAATTACAAAACAAAATATGTTGACATAATTTTTTTATGTAAACTATTAAATTATAATCGAAAAAGAATCCTGATTGCGTTAATCTAAATGATATATCTAATGACACTCATAAGCTATTAAAACTAATCCATTATATATAATACATACGCGTTAAACACATAATATTCTTTCTATGTTTGGTCGCAGTCGGATAAAAAAATTTTAATTGTATTTTTTTTTTACTATCGCTAGTTATTGCTTTAAAAAGGTGTAAAGTTGTAAAACATTGATATTAAAATATACTTTTCACTGTATGTTCAACTAACGGAACTTAACGCCGCACTTTGTGCATGAAAAACAAGGAAAAATATTTCATTTCTCCACCCAGTACTCTAAACCTAATGTAGTTGCCGGGAGATTGTTGTATGTACAGCACGGTAGATGAGTTGTGGCTACTTTTAAATTATTGATGTTTCATTTTAGATTGATTTCTTGTACATTTTTTTTTATAAATCTGTTTCGCAGCGTGGTTATGTGATAATGTTATTAAGTTTGAGTTTATAGCGTGGCATTATATGTTGAGTGAAAAACTCAATGCTGTTACATTTTTTGTTATTTTTGAAACATTAAAAACATTAAAAACGGCCATGAGTCATTAACCGTGCTATACTTTTTTTTTTTCGAAAATGTATTTTGCACTGCCTTTTTGGAAATCAGCTAAGTGCTTAATTAAACCATACGTTCTCATCGTTTATGTCGTAGTTCTTATACGTTTTTATTTTTTCCAAGAGGCACGAGTTGAAATTCTGAAACGTTTTTTAAAAAAGTATTTTTCTTTCCTAAGTTTGATAATCCAATATCACTTTAAATATATTAAAAGCTGTAATGTACGCTGTACGCATATAACAATGAATAAGTATTTGTACGTGTTTGGCAGCGTACGTGAAGAGCTCCGGCTTCTGCGCGCCCTCCATCCTCATCACGTTCATCAACATGATGCTGTTCAAGACCGACGCCAACACGCGCCCGCAGTGCGACGACACCATGTACGCCGGGCAGATCGGCCTGCAGAAGGTCGGTGCGGGTTCGATTACGGCCGGGCCACGGGACAATATCTGTACATTGAAAACTAAAGTTTTGGCTAAATTAATAAAAAGTTTTTTTTTGGCAATTTTGTCGACCTGTAATATTTTAAATTGGCGTAACTTTTTTATTTATTTAAATTTAACCTTAAAACGATTTGAATAAAACAGACACAGCATGTTAAATTAAGGTTGCCAAAATATAATAGTGCAGCATAAAGATACTTCTATTAGCAATATCTATGAGACAACTAGTATGTCGTGGCTCAGCGGCGCAAGCGTGTGACTGTAAACGTGACAGATTGTAAGTTCGATCCCCACTCGAGGAAATATTTTTTTTTTATCGCTCTGGTAACGAGGTAAATCGCGGCGTTGTGTTCCGCCACTCAACACGTAATGCCTCAAGTTTACCGAATAGTGGAGAGCGGAACAAAGTGTCTTGACACTAGGTTCCTAAGTTCCCTCTATCTACCCTACTATGTACGATATATAGAGAAAGAGAGAGAGGGAGAGCGAGAACTAGTACATAATGTTTTGTTTCTCAGTATATAATGTTTTTTTTCTCAGTTCTTTGTGATCCTGGCCCTGTTTTGCGTCCCAGTAATGTTGTTCGGAAAGCCATACTTCATCATGCAGGAGCAGAAGAAACGCGCTGTACGTATTATTTTTTTAATTATTTAAAGGGTTTTTTTTAAACGATCATGTTTTAAAGATTAATTAAATATATTTAAATAAATATATTTAATTAAACCTATCAAAATTCGTAAAGTAGTAGTTTTAAGTCTCGATTTGAAACGGCGATTTGCGATACGTTAAAATGTTTGTATGTTTGTACAATAAGTATTTTGCGTTCCATATTGTGGATTAACACTGAAAAATATTATTCTTTATTTTGCCTGTCGTGGAAGAGCGTGTGACTGTAACCGACTTAATATTTATAATTTAAATATTTAATGTTTCATTTCTTCGCTCTGGTAATGAGGCAAAGCGCGGCGTTGAGTTCCGCCACTCAACACGCAATGCCTCAAATTCGTCGGAAAGTGGGGATCCGAAGTGGGTCCGTCCAACACTTGGTGTCTTAACACTAGGTTCCCGGGTTTATCTCTGCCGAACTTGCTTCGTGCGGGATACAACGTGAAGCTATATAAAAAAATAATAAAAATATTTCCTTTTTGCTTTCATATATATAAAAAAGAATATTTAATATTGATTTTTTTTAATTAAAACATTAACCATGTACTAAATTTAAATATAAAAGCGTATAAAAATTTTGAACGAAGCAGGATTTGAACCCGCGCCTCTGGAATACCGTTCCAGCGCTCTGACCAACTAAGCCATTCGTTCTGGTGAACGAAGCAGGAACCTGAACGAATGGCTTAGTTGGTCAGAGCGCTGGAACGATATTCCAGAGGCGCGGGTTCAAATCCTGCTTCGTTCAAAATTTTTATACGCTTTTTAAATTTAAATTTAGTATTTTCTGTCCTAAGTGTGGAATAACGCTTTAAAACATAGTAAAAACATTAACCATGTGTTGTTAAAAATGTTAAGAGAAAAAATCAAATGTAAATATATATTTTATGTATTTTACTTTTTGCAATACGCAGTGTGTTCAATTTTCACTCTTACAAATGAAATATTCAATAGAAAGTGGTAAGCCTAAATGTTTTAGTGAAAACAGAGTGTTAAGACACTCCGAAACACTACTCAAGCGAAGCGTAACTTGAAATATATTTTTTACTAATTCAGAGCCAGGGCCACCAAAGCATCGAGGCGGCGGCCGAGAACGGCACGGCCGGCGGCGCGCCCGCGCCCGCGCCCGCGCCGCACGGACACGACGACGACATCACCGAGGTCTTCATACACCAGGTTAGCTTTGGCTCCTTACTTGACTGGAGCCCCGCTCGCGGCTTCGTTAGTTGAAGTTGACCAGCGTTATCTATATATAATTAAATGTATTAATATTTAAAATAATCATTCAATTAATCTGAGATCAAAGCACAGAAAGTCAAGTACAAAAATATGTTTGTTTTTGTAAGTATTTCTTTGTCTGACCATTATGCCGATATCGAATGTTAATGAAGGTAGGTCAGTATATTGGTTAGGTTATATTTTTTAAAACTTTTTAAAATACACTTACGCAATATGATATTTAACTTTCAGAAGTATTCTCAGGCAAGCACAATGTAGTAAGATATGAACAGTAATAGACAATGCGTGTATTTCAGGCGATCCACACGATCGAGTACGTGCTGGGCAGCGTGTCGCACACGGCGTCCTACCTGCGCCTGTGGGCGCTGTCGCTGGCGCACGCGCAGCTGGCCGAGGTCGCCTGGAACATGCTGCTGCGGAAAGGTACACCACCATCACCACCACCACCACCACCACCTACCTACATTTGCAAACCTTCACGGCTTCACGTACGCAGGCAGAGGGAACTTGGGAACCTAGTGTTAAGACACTCCGTTCCCCAATGTCCGCCATATTTAAGACGTCACGTGTTGAGTGGCGGACTCAACGCCGCGTTTTTCCTTGTTACCAGAACTTAATTTAATTTGAAAATATTATTCCTCAAGTGGGAATCGAACCCACAACCTATCGTTTACAATCATACATTTGTGCCGCTGCGCCACGACAGGCCTCTTATCAGATTTAAGAAATTAAACTATCAAATATATAAAATATTTGTACAAATTGAGCTCGCAACGCTTGATGAGTTTTGGCTGTACTATAATAAGTTGTTACATTTTAATTAATTCATGATAGAATATAAGATATCATGAAGCCAATTTTCAGGACCGTCACTGTATAAATAGAAATAATTTTATATAATTCTTTATGGAAAATTAATGATTTTTTTCTATTTTATTTATTGTCCATACCTTTAATGATACTGTAATATATGGTCACTCCGCAGGCCTGCAGTCCGCCGGCTACCAGGGCGGCATATACCTGTACGTGGTGTTCGCGGGCTGGGCGGCCATATCGGTCTCCATCCTGGTTCTCATGGAGGGGCTGTCCGCTTTCCTGCACACTCTGCGTTTGCATTGGTATGTTCTTTATTTATTTTCATTTATTTTATTTAATAAGATAAATTGATAAATATTTGTTCTTTTTTTTTTTGTTTTTTGCTTGCGGTGGAATTTGAACCTGTGGTCTGGTTGGTTGGTAAAGGCGTCATCTGTTGGTACATTGAATTTATGAATAGCAAATTAATGTATTGGAAAGTCTATATATATTTAAAAAATATTTTTCCAACTTAATCTAAAAATTCGAGAGCTTGTAGATTTTTTTATTGAGCTGTAGAATTATTAAACAAATATTCAACGTTTTGAATTTGCTAAATTGTTTCAAAAAACAAAAAAAGAAATAGAAACAATATAAAATAATAGTAAAATAATATTAATTTGACTTTGACTGAAAGTGGGAAACAGAGCGTCTTAATACTGCGTTCTCAAGTCCTCTCTGCTACGTGCGGGATACAGCGTGAAACTACAAATAATAATTGAATTTCAGGGTCGAGTTCCAGAGCAAATTCTACGCGGGTGAGGGATACCTATTCCAGCCTTTCTCCTTTGAAGTGATCCTGGACTCCGCCGGCCAGGGTGAAGAGTAAACAGCAAAGTACACATTATATTGAAGTTCTAACTACAATTAAATTTAAATAGAATTAAATTAACGACAATTAAATTAAAATGGAATTATCACTATATGTTTGTTTCATGAAATATTATAACTTTGGAAATGTATAGAGCAGTTATGTAGTTACTATATTTTTTTTTCTCTTGTAATTATCTTATGTATAAGATTATTATCAACTCATATGTATTTAAATAAAAAAGAACTAGAATAATTAGTTAGAACTTTCGATATTAAGATTTTTTGTTCTGGAGCTTTCGAGAACATTCTATCTACTGTGCTACATATATTTTATATGTACAAGGTAAATATATATGTAGTAGGCTTTCTTGCTTCTTTGAATTCGATGTTTGTAGGAAATAAATGTTTAATACTTCAAATCAAAGTAAATGGAATTATTGCAATTGTTCAATAAAATATAAAAGTTGTTCTTCGTGTAGCTGTTTGACTCTGTTGTGTCGAAATGTTGCCATATTTGAAATGTATTTAAAATAATTAGATGTTTTTAGCTGTTATGATTATCTTTTCTCTTATATAAAATACAACATTTAAGAACATTGTATATGTAATGGTAAAAAAATTAAAATATATATCTAATAATAAAAAAAATAGCTTGCATTTTGGCACAATCGGATGTTTTTCAACTTGTCTATTCAACTAGAACTTAAGATCATTAAGAAAAGCTTTTTTTTTATATATGATTTCTTTAATATTCCTTTAAACTCAGTTGTAACAATGTCAGAGCGGACGTCAGCCATTTATATATTTATATTTTTTATTATAATTTAAAATGTTAATAAATAATATACGATGAATATCAGAATTTTGTATCATTTTGTATAATTTTTATAAGTTGAAATGTACTTAAAGGTTTTTGAATTTGTTTTAACCGAGGCTCTCTTTATATGTAAAATTTGAATCCTTAGGAGTTGTTGGTCTGTGGACCTTGTAACCGACTTAGAATATATTAGTTTCAGATTATTGATAATAAATGATTTTATCTAGCACATATAGGTTGTATTTTTATTTCTTTTTTATTTGTTTTATACGGTATCGTGTACGTGACAGGGTAGGCAAAGGAAACTTGTTATGGACTATCCAGGTCTGAACGTTACGCACATATTTTCCTTAAGAACTTACTAACTTTATAGTCACTCAACTCAACTCAGCTTCACGCTGTATCCCGCAAATGACCGGGTAGTCAGAGGGAACTTGGGGAACCTAGTGTTAAGACACTCCGTTCCACTTCCGTTCCCCACTTTCCGCCGAATTTGAGGCATTGCGTGTTGAGTGGCGGAACTCAATGCCATATTTATATTGACTGATAAAGTAAATAAAAGTCAACTGTTCCTATTGGAACCATAGAAAATCAAGACATCCAAAATTAACCGGTTAAGAAAATAGATTGCCAGCTACTTGTGCCAGTGTTTAATTGTTAAAAATAATAAAATATAGGCCCGTAACGAAATTCATATTTAAAACCATACGAACCGTATACCGTGTCTATGGAATCAACGTAGAGACCCACCATTATTTAAGAACTGATAAAGAAATTGAGGCCTGTCGTGGCGTAGCGGAACAAACGTGTGACTGTAACTAATGGGTTCTGGGTTCGATCCCCACTCGAGGAAATAAAATATTTAACATTTTCAATTTAAATATTAATTGTTTTATTTCTTCTCTCTGGTACAAGGCAAAATGCGGCGTTGAGTTCCGCCACTCAACACGCTATGCCCCAAAATTCTGCGGAAAATGGGAAACAGAAGTGGAACGGAGTTTAATTAACAGTTCCCAAGCTCCCTCTGCCCACCCTGTCATGTGCGGGATACAGCGTGAAGCTCAGAGATAGTGATAAAGAAATAGATGAATTTATTCGTTAAGAAGAAATGTTTCTTACGTAATCTCACTAATGAATTTCTTAGTTATTTAAGAATACAAAAACATTTAGAACAAAAATCCCGAGATAGACACTGGGGTATGCACGGAATATCTTGACACTACGTTTCCAAGTTCTCTTCGTGTATCTAGGCAATGTGCGAAATAAAGTGTGATACTGAAAAAACAATCATGAAGCAATATTTCAGAATCACCACCAAACTACAGTTTACAGTAAATAAGACAAGAAACAAGATATTTAATTGATTTATTACAAAATAAACAATTCACTTCATTTCATTTGAATGTTGAACAAACGTAATGTTTTTAATCGCCGTTAATTATTTATAAATAAAACATAGGCGTGGTGTAGATGCACGAGCTTGCAGCTGCCTATAACATGACAGCTGTTGATTCGACTCTAGTATTTTTTTTTTAGCTTCACACTGTATCCCGCGCTAGGCAGGGTAGGCAGAGGGAACCTGGGAACCTAGTGTTAAGACACTCCTTTTCCACTTCCGTTCCCCCCCTTTCCGAAGAATTTGAGGCATTGCGTGTTGAGTGGCGGAACTGAACGCAGCGCTTTGCCTTATCGCCACTCTAGAAAAAGTTAAAAAAAATAATTTCCTTGTTCGAACGGAGTCTTTTGCCCTCGTTGTTAACGGCGTTGAGTTTCGCCACTCAATTACGCAACACCTCAAATTCAGTGGAAAGAGGGTCGGAAATGGAAGTGTCTTAATGGGAACGGAGTTTTAACACTAGACACACCAGTTCCCTCTAGCGTAGAAAAAGCGAGCTGGTGAGCTGGCTATGATGCGCGATATGAAACTAAAAAGATAACACTATAACTACTAAGGTGCCAAAGTATTATAATATGGAGCAAGAGGACTATTCGTATTAACATTTTTTAATCTACTTATGTATACTTAGTTAATCATATTCGGCGCCGATAGTAATGCTCATGTCTCCAGGCAGCACGTTCGTCTTGTGATACCAACGATTGGTATCCACAACCACTGCAACAAAATTTTTCCTTAAGCTAAATATTCGAATATCCTTACGAGGAAAAATGTAACACATTAAACAAAATGAATATATTTTAAAAATATGTACACACTAGTTGACCCACGTGGCTTCGGCTTCGCCCGCTTAAGCTAGATGAATGTTTGGTACAAGTGGACGAAGCCGAGTCGAGTCGAGTCGAGTAAGTATAATTACTTTTTTTTTCAACTTCACGGTGTATCCCGCACAAGGCAGGGTAGGCAGCGGGAATCTAGGAACCTAGTGTTAAGACACTCCGTTCCACCTACGTTCTCCACTTAGCGCCGAATTTGAGGCATTGCGTGTTGAGTGGCGGAACTCAACGCCGCGCTTTGCCTTATTACCAGAACGAAGAAATGAAACATTAAATATTTAAATTGAATATATTAAATATGTCATTTACTCGTGTGGGGATCGAACCCAGAACCTGTCGGTTACAGTCACACGCTTGTGCCGCTGCGCCACAACAGGCCTCAAATAAATATTTATATATAATATTTAAGGTCATTTATAGCAATAATTACATATCTCTCCTGGTTCAACGGTGAAGGTGATCCATTTACAAGAGTACAGACATTCGGGCGGCGGCGCCAGCTCCCACTGCTTGCGTCCCCTCACTTGGGCCTGCCACGACATGTGACGCACCGAATCTACCTGTAAAGAATATATATTAAATACTTTTCGCTATTTTCATGCTGTATCCGGCACTTAAAAGGGTGGGCAGAACTTTTTGTTCTCATGACGACACTCCCGTAGCCTACTTTTCACCGTATTTGAGGCATTGCGTTATGAGAGCATCACTCATCTCCACGCTTTACCTTGTCACCAGAGCGAATGAATGAATATATTTAGTATGTCATTTCTTCGGCTGGGGATTGAAGCCATAGCTTGTGATGTTCCAATCTCACATTTTTGCCCCTGCCTCGTATTTTTTATACTAAAGTTAATATATATATATATATATATATATATATATATATATATATATATATATATATATATATATATATATATATATATATATATATATATATATATTTTTTAAAATACTCTTAAACTGAAAATTCTAATGATACTATGTTAATAAGCAAAATAAAACAATATAAACGAACATGCATGTGCGCTCCTTGCCCCGGTCCACCCATGAATATCCAATCCACCATATCGCTTTCAGCAGTTCTCGGCAAAAAGTATGGCCTGTTATAATATTGTCTCAATGCCCTAGTCTCTTCTTCGTAGCAAGTACTCCAGCCGACGTACCAAGGGTCACCGGACAGGTTGGCTCTGCTCTCCGCCATACTGAATACTTCGTCCAGAGAATTCAAGCCTGACTTATACGCGAAGTAAAAACAATCGTTTATTTTCCTGCCTAATTTGATATTTTGATAGAAATCAGCGAAGAAATTGAAACTGAAATCCTGAAATAAAAATTAATAATTTCCAATTATAACAAAATATTCCAATAGTAATTCCTGGTCTGTAACACATGAAATGTATATCAACGTATGTTTACTAAAATGCCGTATCTATGTAGTTTGATGGTTGCAGGTTAAATTGTCTCACAGGGCAATGTCTATATTAACATATTAACTTAGCTTCACGCTATGTCTCTAGTAGGGTAGGCAGAGAAAAGCGCCAAACGCTATGGTGTATACTGAAATTCATTTCTTATTGCTACCCTAGTCTGATCAGACATAACATAGCGTAGATTTTCGCCCAACGTCGTACATTTTCGTTTCCTCGCTTTGTTACCGAGCCCTAAGCGCGGTGTCTGGTCGCGCCACTCAACACTCAATACCTGAATTCGGCGGAAAGATGAGAATAGAAGTATCTTTCTTGAGTACACTCCGTTCCCATCAAGATACTTCTGTTCTTAATCAGGTTCCCAAGGTTCCCTGGTATTCATTAGTCAAAACATGAAACTGACTTTCGCCCAACGTTATACATGCCAATATTACTAATATAAAAAAAAACAACAACTCACTTGTATAGCTCTCCAATGGTATGTAGCGTCAGTAACTATAACTGGTCGTGTTGTATACGCGTACAAATCCTCAAACTCCTCCGCGCTGATGTTGGAGAGACGCGAGACGTCATCAATGCCGATACACATTGAACAGTCTTCTGGGGACCGGAACAGGGACTTTGTGTCGAGAGGCAGTGAGATGAGGCAGCGCTTTAGGAAATACATTAAATTAATTAAATTTGTAACGCTCCTGTAGCTCCTCTAGAGCTACATGACGTCGTGGGCAGCGGTGATCACTTACCAACAAGTGACCCGTTCGTATGCCGTGTCTTATCCAAAAAAAGAATATTAATTGGAGAACTAGTGTTAAGACATTCCATTTAATTTCCAAGTTTGTGTGTCGAGTGGCAAAACTCAACGCCGCGCTTTAGGTTGTTGCCAGAGCGAAGAAATGTAAACATTAATATTAATATGAAATATTTTAATATTTTTACTATGTTTTTTAAAAACATGTCCTAAGTGTGGAATAACACTTTAGTGTTATTCCACACTTAGGACAGAAAATACTAAACTTAAATTTAAAAAGCGTATAAAAATTTTGAACGAAGCAGGATTTGAACCCGCGCCTCTGGAACGGTATTCCAGAGGCGCGGGTTCAAATCCTGCTTCGTTCAAAATTTTTATACGCTTTTTAAATTTAAGTTTAGTATGAAATATTTTATTTCTTCAAATATGGATTGAAGTCACAACCTCACGTTTACAGACGTGCCACGACAGGCCGCTATCAATAGACTTAACACTTTAAACGAAAAGAGTCGAGCAAAAGCTTATTAAAACAAATAAAGTATTTTTTTAGTAAAAGAATAAAAATAATAAACATATCCTAGCGGGATGTGAACCCGCGCCTATTGGGACCCATCCAACTTTTATGCAGTGACGAAAATAAGCTTTTTTTAATAGTTAAAATAAAAGCTTGGTTTGAAAATAAAAGTAGATTTCTTCCGTTTATTTGATATTAAAACATAATAAATTATAACAAAAAATACGAAACAACTTACACTAGAGAAAGGCTCGAAGAAAAGCCACCACAAACCGCCCACCACTAGAAAACTCGTACCAAAAATGAAAGTCTTTTTCAATGTGCCATTTATTCGGCCAAAACTATTTGTTTTATTACTATTTACATCTAAATGCGAGAGGTAATAATTATTTAGTTTTAAAACATCGATTTTATTTATAATCTTGTTTAGTTTCAATTCGGCTGCTTTTGATTTTTTCTCGCAGACTTTTCGTTCAGCGGTCATTTTTACTAAGCAGTGGAAAACATGAGAGTGGAAAAGCTTGTCCTGTTACAAGAATTATATAGGAGCGTATTCATAGAGTTGAAAATGAATAGACATGATTTATATAATACTAGCGACCCGCACGCGGCTTCGCCCGCTGGAATAAGACAATTTGATTTGCTTATCTTAATTACTTTCTTGTTCTAATAAAGTTATCACATTTAGGATAATATCTATAGGTATCTATATAAAACAAAATTTCAGCTAAATAAATAACAAAATCTGTAGCAATTTTGTCGAACATAATATTTTAAATTGACATAACCTCTTAATTTATCAAACGATTTAACAAAACAACAAACAAGGTTGCCAAAAAATATAATACCTAGTAAAACATGCATTTAAATTGGAGATTAGTGTATACAAACGCACAGACTAACAGACAAATTTTATAAATCACGATTTTGGGCTTTATTACATTAGTAAATGTCATCTTTAAGATTTTTTTAATATATCTTTTAAGTACAGATAGTGGTCATAAACCTATGGCAGTCCACTGCTGGACATAGGCCTCACCTAAAGCGCGCCACGTTGTTCGGTCCTCTGCTTTCCTCATCCACTGTCTACCGGCGATCTTACGAATGTCGTCAGACCAGCGGGTCGGAGGTCGTCCTACGCTACGCTTGCCGAGACGCGGTCTTCACTTTAGGACTCGTCTCCTCCAGCAGTCATCGGTCCTGCGACAGATATGGCCAGCCCATTGCCACTTCAACATGCTTATTCTACGAGCTGTGTCCGTTACTTTGGTTCTTTCACGGATAATCTCATTTCTGATTTTATCCGCGAGACAGACACCGAGCATAGCTCGCTCCATTGCTCGTTGCGTGACCTTAAATTTATGGACTAGCCCCACCGTCAGTGTCCATGTCTCGGCACCGTACGTCATCACCGGTAGGACGCAATGCTCGAAGACTTTCGTCTTCAAACATTGTGGAATTGCCGACATAAAGACCTCACACATAAAGACCCGGCGCAGCAGATTTTAGATAATGGTCACTACAGGTTTATATTAAGTAAAAGTTATAAAAATATCTGTAACCAATATAATCTAGTGGATTCGATCGATAGAGCTTTACTTACTTACTTTTTATTTAAAACCAGAAGTCGGAAACTAAAAGATACTTACTTAGGTTCATGCTGTTCCCACACATAGCAGGGTAGGCAGAGGGAACTTGGGAACCTACTGTTAAGACACTCCGTTCCCCACTTTCCGCCAAATTGGAGGCTCTGCGTGTTGAGTGGCGGAAGTCAACGCCGTGTTTAGCCTTGTACCACAGCGAAGAAATGAAAATATTAAATATTTAAATTGAAAATATTAAAGATTAGATTAGATTAAATATTTAAATTGAGGCCTGTCGTGGCGCAGCGGCACAAGTGTGTGACTGTAACCGACAGGTTCTGGGTTCGATCCCCAGTCGCTCTGGTAATAAGGCAAAGCGTGGCGCTGAGTTCCGCCACTCAATACGCAATGCCTCAAATTCGGCGAAAATGGGGAAACGAAACGGAACGGAGTGTCTTAACACTAGGTTCCCGGGTTTAAATATTTCATTTCCTGGAGTGGGGATCGAACTCAGAACCTGTCGGTTACAGTCACACGCTTGTGCGACGACAAGCTTTTAACTTTCCCAAAAAAAAAAGAAGTTTAAATATACATAGTGTAGTATCTATTAATTATTTTCCAATACTTAATATCCAGCCTCAATCATTATATATACAAATTTGTTATTCTCTTCCATAGTTTTGTAGGTCTACAGTACATAAATAACAAAATTTAGAACGCGTGTTAAACAGCAATGTGGGTGCAGTTGGTATGAAATTGAAATTCGTTATCTGCCCGCGACACCGCAACTGCGTCCCTTCATCCCATCTATCGTGTTCACGCTTCTGAAAGACTTGGAGCTATCAATTACATTAAATATATCGTTTTTAGTGGTAAGATATATGTAAAAAAGCGTGTTAAAAAGAAAAATGTATGTATTTTCTTTTTTTTTTTCCTAAATTATTATATATAGGTACCTATATTGTAAGTTTAGTGACGGAATTTCACTCCGTAACTCACTTATCAGATCGGGAAATTAAAATAAATATTTTTTACTTTTTTTAAAGTGTTATTCCACACTTAGGAAAGAAAAATACTAAATTTAAAAACGTATAAAACATATAAAAAATTGCTGCCTGCCTGCTTTGTTCAAATTGTTATATGTTTTTAAATTTAGTAAAATAAATTAAATTTATTTATGTTCTGAAGCGGGAATCGATACAACATCCGCCGGGTTTACCGCCAGAAAATATCCAGATCTATACCTATCGCCAGATTCAAAAACAATGTATTATGTAAAGCTTTAGCTTGTAATATTCTTCTAAAGTAGATAAAAATGTCTGTTATATATAAAAGAAACAATTAATATAGTAATAAAGTACCTATAGTATTTTTTTTTTTTGTTTTCACGTTAAATTTCTTTTCGTTCTAATTATTCCTTGCGTTCCAGCCAAGATTATTATAAAGTCAGAGTAAGCATTTCCTCATAAAAAGGAATATTAAGTGTAATTGAAACTAATTCTTGATACCAGGCAGACACAAGCGTGTGATTGTAATCGCTAGGTTGTGGGTTCGATCCCCACTCGAGGAAATGAAATATTTAATACTTTAAAATTAAATACGTAAAGTTTCAATTTATTCGCTCTGGTAACAAGGCAAAGCGTGGCGTTGAGTTCCGCCACTCAACATGTAATGCCTCAATTTCGGCGGAAAGTGGGGAACGAAAGTGGTTCGGAGTGACCTAACACTTGGTTTCCAAATTCTCTCTGCCTACTCTGCCATGAGCAGGATACAGCGTGAAGCTGAGAGAAGATACCAGGTTAGTACTGGTAGCTACGTACATTCTTAAATACAAATTTTACATATTGTTTATTAAGAAGACGGATTAAGGCTACAACAAGAAAATAGTCATAACGTATAAAAGAGTAATATTTATAAATTTAATATATCAAAAGAAATATCACATGCTAATGAGAAAAAAAAATCAGCAAAATCAGACATTTTGCTGTAATGTCTTTGCTACTTATAATTTAGTTTATACTCGACGTCGACAGTGACGTTTGACATATTGTACACAAAATATTAGCGCAAACGTCAAAGAAGTTTTTGTTTTCAAAAAATCTTTAAAACGTTTTGATGTTATAATAATATGAATTCTTATAAAAATAAACATTACTAAGGTTATATATTAATAAGTTATACTTAATAGAAACATAAATAGCATGGCAGCCATTCTCGGAGGTGGACTAGGCGGCCTGTCTACAGGTTATTATTTATTAAAAAACAATATAAATAAAAATAATAACTTAAAGTTGTTTCTTTTGGAGGCAACTGATTACTGTGGAGGATGGATAAAATCTATAAAAACAAGGGACTACATTTTTGAACAAGGCCCTAGAACTATCAGGCCTAAGGGTATAAATGGTCTGAATACGTTAAATATGATGCAAGATTTAGGTCTCAGTGAGCACATCGCTGCCATAAAACCTGACCATCCTGCTGCCAAAAATAGAATGATATACGTAAACAATACTTTGCACTTACTGCCTTCTAGCTTAAAAGGTGTTTTTCAGAAAAATCAACCATTTTCCAAACCACTTATATTCGCAGCCTTTAATGATTTAAAACAGCCTCAAAAAGAAATGAAAGATGATTCTATTTATAATTTTGTTGAAAGAAGATTTGGTAGAGAAATTGCTGATTATGCTGTAGCCCCAATGATATGTGGAATATGCGCTGGTGATGCAAAGGAGATATCTGTTAAATTTCTAATGAAAAACTTATTTGAATACGAGCAACTTTATGGAGGAGTGCTAAAAGGTGTTATGAAATCATTATTTAAAACTAAGAGTGATGAATCTATGGAACTAAGTGAATTGGCTAAAAAAGCACAAGAAGAAAAATGGAGTGTTTACACTATAAAGGGTGGTCTTGATACTTTTCCTACAGTTATGAAACAATATTTAAAAGAACACAATGTTGATTTACATTTAAATACTAAGGTCAATGAAATAGAATTTGTAGACTCAAGTATGGTAAAACTGAAAAAAGAGAATGGTGAAGACATATCTGCTACACATGTGTATTCATCTGTTCCATCTCATGTTTTGGCCAAATTAGTGACGAGACAACATCCAGAACTATCAAAACTCTTAGATGACATACCATTTGTGACAGTGGGTATTGTCAATTTATATTTTGCGACACAAAAACCTCTTATCACTCCAGCATTTGGATTTCTCGTGCCTCCCATTGAAAACTCACCAATATTGGGAGTTGTGTTCGACTCCTGTTGTATTCCCGATCAAAATGGCACAGTATTAACAGTGATGTTAGGTGGGAAATGGTTTGAAGAGAAATTTGGTAGCAATGTGACTAAAGACAGACTTTTAGATATAGCTATAAAAGAAATTAAATGTATTCTTAAGATAGACGAGGAGGTATCTGCATATAATGTGAACATATTAAACAAATGTATCCCACAGTATGTCATTGGTCATTATGAAAGAGTAGACAAGATAAGGGAATATATACAAACTCATAATTTACCAATATCTGTAGTTGGTAGTAGTTACGACGGTGTCGGTATCAATGATGTAATTTACTCTGCTAAGACTCAAGTTGAAGAAGATCTTAAATAGATGTTTTTATGTGAAGCTTTTTGATTTGTTATGTAATAATTTGTTACATTTGTAAATAAATGGTTTATTAAAGTTATTGGTTAAAAAGATATAATCATGTGTACAATAACTCAGCATCTTTTGACACACACACACACACAGCCAATCTTTTCACTTCTCTATGGTCTTACAGATTGTGAGTATATATATAAAAATCTGCAACAATATTTAAAAAAAAAACTCGTTTTACCAAAAAAGTGATATAATTTGCTAAGTTAATTGATTTTTATAAATATATACCAAAAATAATTTGAATATGTGATTTGTCAGAGTATAATTAAAAAAAATCAACTCAAGTTTGGACAGTGCTTAATATCATTGTGATTATAGCTAAGAAACTACACAATCTATCTATACATTACACCGTGACCTGACTATCTGTCTGTGGCACAGTAACTACTGAATTATTGCATCAGTTTGAGTGCAGTTTCAATACAAAACCTTGTTCATTGTCTTGGTTCTGTTTGTGAATTCTGTATTAGCAGTTTAACAGCTACGAGCACAGAAAAGAAGAATGATTTTTAGTCTAGAGAGCATTTTTTAATTTTATAATATTATTTAAACAAGATTTTAGCTCTTCAAGTTTTATTTTGTTATAATTGTGGTACAGGTGCACGAGCGTGACTCTAAGTGGAGCAGATTGCGGGTTCGATTCCATTTAAGGAAATGAAATATTTTAAATTAAATATTTTTTAATGTTCTTATTTCTTCGCTTTGGTAATAAGGTGCAAAGTGCAGCGTTGGGTTCCGTCACTCAACATGCAATGCTCAAATTCGGCGAAAAGTGAGATACGGAATTCCGTTCTGTGTCTTAACACTAGGTTCCCAAGTTCCCTCTGTCCACCCTGCCATGTATAAGATACAGTGTGAATCGGAAATATTCTCACACTTATAGTTACAGTAGTATGTACAAGCAAAGAAAACAATAATTTAGTAAATATTTTATTCAGCAATTGCTATAAAAGCTGTGATTACATGAACTTCTTTAACAAAACAATATATATTATATTAGTAAAAGTAATCATTACATACAAAGGAAGTCTTATTAAGCCTTACTTCATTAGTTTTTGTAAATTTATTTGTGTACTTATCTAAACATATAATAATATATAAGTCTCTATTACATACATATAAGCAAAAGATCATATACATTTTACAAAGTGATATTGTTGTAGGCATTTTTTATCTTTTAATTACTAAGAAATATTCAAAATATTCAATTATGGCATATTGTAGAAGCCTAATTTAATATTTGTAGTCTGGCACAAAGGCAGAAGCGTGTGAATGTTAAAATGACAGGTTGTGGGTTCAATTCCCACTTGAGGTAATGAAATATTTAATAATTTCATTTTCCTTGCTCTCATATTGAGGCAAAACAAACAATATTGAGTTCTGCCATTCAACAAGCAATATCAATTGAGCGAAAAATTGGGGAACTGCAGTGTCTTATAGGGAACTGAGTGTCTTATTACTAAGTCCACTTATCACTATGTGGGAAACAGAGTAGCTGAGAGAAAAAAGTATTTATAATTTCAAAAAAAATATTATTATTTAATATATTTAGTACATTCTCTGGAGATCAAATTAAAATTCTCTCTTCTCTTTCTTTTTAAAATGATATAAGGGAATATAAATATAACATATGCTGCCTATATAGTATAATATACTTATGTAGTACAAATGTTAAATTACTATTTTAAAGTTAGAAATAAATATTTTTTAAGTTTTCTTTGTGTGGAATTACACTTTCATAATAATACTTTAAAAAAAAAGTAAATATCTATTTTATTTTATTAAAAAAAAAGGTACTTAAAATTAGTAAGTAATAAATAAAAAAAATTACATACAGAATAAATAAGCGGTACTTTTTTTAAGAGTTTTTTTTTATATTGAGTTTTTAAAAATTTATATAAAAAAAATGAGGTCAGTGGCGCGCAGGCACATGCTTACGACTGTAAACATGACAGCTTGTGGGTTCGACTTCCATCCGTGGACGTGATAACTGTAATATTATTATCTTGTTCTTGTTTTAGTATCAAGGTATATCCTCAAGAATTTGATCGTCAAAGTGTCCCAATACTAGCTTCCCATGTTCTCTGTGCCTACTTTGCTGTGAGCGTGAAACTGAATAGCCCGCTACGTTTTCTTATAAAAAAAATATTTTTATCAGTAAACATAGCGTAAACAGACGCGGAGGGTGCCACTGTGGTCCACAACGAATATTGTATAGACAAAAAAATATATTGAATATTAAAATAAAAAATTGAATGAATATGTCACTTCGCTCATGCTTTCAATTTTACAGCCAGAGGGCGTCACTCGGCCACGTGGCCGAGCGCCAGCAGCACGGTGGCGTACAGCGTGTGGTCGGCGGAGGTGGGGGCGGAGGAGGGCGCCACCGTGTTGCGGAACGAGTACTGCAGCGTGACGGCCGCCAGCGCGCGCGTCCCCGCCCCCGCAGCCCCCGCACCCGACCCCGCCGCCCCCGCCCCCGCCGCCTCCGCCCCCGCACCCGCCGCCCCCACCGCCGCCGTCTGCACCTGCAGCCGCAGGGCGAGCTTGTTGGACTTCCTCCAGACGATTATGCTGGAATTTATATATAAGTGCTGGTTACTATTCATTTCATTTCATTTTACATTTTATTCAGCAAACACTCCCTTTTCTGTCTGATTGGAATTAGATAAATATTTTAAATATAATAATTTCTGGCTGGAGATCGAACTCGCTCAGCTTCAAGCTGTATCCCGCACTCGGCAGGGTAGGCACAGGGAACCTGGGAGCCTAGTGTTAACGCTTTCCGATCTGAGGCATTGCGTGATAGCTGACGAAACTCGACTCCGCTTTGCCTTGTTACCAGAGCGAAGAAATGAAAATATTACATATTTAAAATTCAAAATATTAAATATTTCATTTAATGATTTGAAAATGAAATATTCGAACCCACTACTTGTCACGGTAACAGACACACGGTGTTCTCCTGCGCCACGGGAGGCCTCAAAATATGTATTACATAGATTTAATAATAATAAACCAAAAATAATATCAAGTTAAAAGAGAATCCATACTAACTCGCTACTATCCTGCTGCGGGTCGTCGTCGTACTCGGCCGCGTCGTCGCGCTGCGCCAGCGTCAGCGTAACATCGGGCACAATTACTGTCGTGTTAGACGGCAGCAGAGGCTTGCGCTGCAGCGCTTTTGTCCATGACATGTCCTTTGGATAAAAAAAAAAATATATATAACATGCTAGGCGACTCGTTCGCGACTTCGCCTGCTTCAACTGCACAATCTATACGCTGATTGTAAGGATTCGAACCCGCGCCTCTTGGAAATCGTCGACGCGCTCTGACAACTAAGCCATACGTTCTTATCAAGCTACGTCGAAATTCTCATACGCTTGATACAATTTCCTTACGTAGGGAGATTTTAACAAATTTTCTCTACCCAAAGAAGAATGATTCGTGAGCAAGTGCTTTTTAATATAATTGTCTCTCAGGAAAAAAACACAATTGTGTGTAGAGGC
Organism: Eueides isabella; assembly: GCA_019049475.1. NCBI lineage: Eukaryota > Metazoa > Arthropoda > Insecta > Lepidoptera > Nymphalidae > Eueides > Eueides isabella. The sequence goes on from CM032392.1 coordinate 14,871,014, forward strand.
CTGTCGTGACGCAGCGGCACAAGCGTGTAAATGTAACCGACAGGTTGTGGGTTCGAGCCCCACTCGAGGAAATGAAATATTTAATATTTTCATTTCTTCGCTATAGTTCAAAGCAAATCGCGGCGTTGAGTTCCGCCACTCAACACGCAATGCCTCAAATAAGGTGAAAATTAGGGAACGGAAGTGGAACGGAGTGTCTTAACACTAGATACCCAAGTTCCCTCTGCATACCCTGCCATGTGCGGGATACATAAATTATTATCTCAAAATGCAGTCGACCTCGAATTTCATTTTATTTTTTATTTAAAAGTAAAAGATTTTATGTGCCATAAAAAAGTTTAAACTTTAATTGTAAAACAATCATATTTTTCTAGTATTGTAATATAATTACGTATTATAGTAGGAACGAGACTAGTTGTTGATCAATTATTAATACTTTTTACTTTTTAAATAAAAATAAACAGAACTTGCAATAATCATAAATATATTTTTATCTTTATTTATTGTTTTTACTATTTCTTTTTTCAGCTTCACGCTGTATCCCGCACGAGGCAGGGTAGGCAGAGGGAACACGGGAACCTAGTGTTAAGACACTCCGTTCCACTTCCGTTCCCCACTTTCCGCCGAATTTGAGGCATTGCGTGTTGAGTGGCGGAACTCAACGCCAAGCTTTGCCTTATTACCAGAGCGAAGAAATGAAACATTAAATATTTAAATTTAAAATATTAAATATTTCATTTCCTCGACTGGGGATCGAACCCAGAACCTGTCGGTTACAGTCACTCTTGTGCCGCTGCGCCACGACAAGCCTGTACTAAATAATTTCATTAAAAGAACTAATGAACTAATAGAGCGGACTAGTTCGCCATTAGATTGTAAACTAAATGGAGGAGCTCTCAGTGGTAACCGACTGAGCCCATGACTGGCGGTGGTTTTTGTCAAGGTAGGGAGGTAGTGATTTCTTTGGGTAGGCTGAAGAAACTTGGGAAACTAGACTTCCTTTCCCCACTTTCCAATGGAAATATGGCATTGGTGGTACTTAACGAGCGGAAAAATTATACCAATTAATTTCCCTCGAGTGGCAATCGAACCCAGAACCTGACGTGTTAACAATCGCACTGCGCCATGACAGACCACAGTACATAATATATAATTCACTAAACAATAAAAGGAAGAAATAAGCTAATTTATAATAAAATGTGCTATGAACATAAAAAAAATATATAACAAAAAAGTATTAAAAAAATAATAATAATCAACCTTCTCCAAATTAAGCGACTTCTCCAAAGACTTCTCGATGGTCTGACCATCTTCTTCAGTTTGGGGCTGTTCAGGCAAGTCCTGAGGGTTTATCAGCCTCACTTGCATTTCATGCACCGTCGGATTTGTTAACTTCAATAGAAGGGCTGAAGTAACACCGGGCTTTATTGTCTCATATGATATTATTTTAACTTCTGGTACATGGTAGCTGGAAACAAAATTAATATATTTAATGTCTCACGTCATTTTGAATTTATTATGTATATTTTCTGTTTATGCTTTTTTAAAAATACATATTTGTTAGTTTGTGTGCTTGTGATCGTTTGGTATAATTAGGCTATTATATAAAACTACGTGGGGACAGCCGCGTTTAGGTCGTTAGAGTTATATAGCTTATTTTATATATAACTGAACTAAAAAGGAATCTTTAATTTTGTCATATGAAAAATATGCTGTCAAGAAAACAAAATCACACATTCACACAAATATGATCACAAATCCACACATATGTGATCACACAAGCACACATGAGATCACACATGTGCTAACAAATCCACACAAAACACACATGTTATTAAAAATCTACACACATGATAACATATGCACACATGTGAATAAACACATATTTGATAAGACTGCTTTATATGTGATCACACATACACATATGTTAACATACATGCATACATGTGATGACACATCCACATTTGTGACCATACTTCCACACATGTGATCACAAATGCACACATGCACACATGTGTACACACAGACGCACACATGTGTACATATGTTATCACACATTCACAATTGTGACCACACATGCATACATGAGACCACACAACCACACACATAATAACAAACCGACATATGAGACCACAGATTCATATATGTGATCACATATGCATATATGTGATCACACATGGAAAATAACAACAACAACTAAAGAGTCTTACAGCTAGAAAATGTGTAAACCTGCTAATGGTATATAAATTTGTATACTCACTATGCAAGCAACTCAATCTTGAACTTGACAGATCCGGGGTTGTACTCCGGCTTGGTGAGGTTGTGGTCGCAGGCGCGGCATCGCTGGCTGCGTTTAACGCTGAGCGGGCGAGCTACGGGGTGTAGGCGAGACACTAAACGTGGCTGACGGGACGGCGATGCTAAACGTTGTGCCATTGTTGTTACTGGGAAACGTAAAAAAAAACAATTAAGAGTTGTATAAGTTATATATTGAGGCCTGTCATGGTGCAAAGCAACTGGTTAGTGACTGTAAATGCAACAGGTTTATTCAATCTCCACTTGATGAAATGAAATATTTAATAGTTTGCATTTCTTCTCTGTGTTCACTAGGAAAAGCATAGTGTTTATTTAGTAAACTTGTTGCTTGTTGGAAAGTTGGGAATTGAACTCAATACTAGGTTCACACGTTCCCTCTGGATTTCATTTATATATGTAAATTATTTATAAATAATAACATTATTTAATAATTTAACCAACAGAAATAGCAAACTATGAATAAAAAAAAAACAAAGACAAAAAAGAATTGCTTTAACTTAGTTTAACAACTGTCATTACAGGCAAATGGAACATTATTGTTCTCATAATTCAACATTTAATACAACTCACTCTGTTTCATATTGACTTCTTGCAAATGATAATCATCAGGTAGTTCCTCGACCTCCTCGCTGGCCTGGCTCGGTACAAAGTTGGCAATGGCTGATGAAGAACTCTCGCTTGAGGGTAGTCCGGCTATGTTACGTGCCATGGCACCGGTTAAACCTGTTTTATCCTGGAAAATAACGAAATATAGTAAGCATATGATATGGCAAGAGATTATTTACATATGCTGCAACCTACATTTGAGACATTGTGAGAGATAGAATGTCATATTGTAATTTGTCTCACATAACAGAAAAATAATAATAATATGTATAAAATAGTAAAAAGTCCTGTCGATGTTGAGGCCTGTCGTGGCACAGCGGCAGAAGCGTGTAACTGTAAACGACAGGTTCTGGGTTCGATCCCCACTCGAGGAAATAAAATATTTAATATTTTCAATTTAAATATTTAATGTTTCATTCTTTCGCTCTGGCAATAAGGCAAAGCGCGGCATTGAGCTCCGCCACTCGCCACGCAATGCCTCAAATTCGGCGGAAAGTGGGGAACGGAGTGCCTTAACACTAGGTTCCCGGGTTCCCTCTGCCTACTCTACCTCGTGCAGGATACAGCGTGAAGCTGAAAATAATATATAAAAAAGGATGTTATATGATCTTAAGGACTAAAGAGATCAATAATAAATGCACAACCATAACTTACAGTAAGTGTAATGTATTTTCCTCTAATTGCAAACTTTTTCCTTTCTCTGTCCAGCTTCTCTTGTTTCTCTTGCTGAGCTATTGCTTTGTAGTATTCCAATAGCTGATTAAATCGAGTGGTAAATGGATTAGTTCTTTCAGGCCAACCTCCAGAGGCTGTTTATTTAAAAAAAATGAGGAGTTAATTATTAATAGTTTAATATATTTTAGTATTATTATGTTAATATTATATTGAACTGATTCATACCTCAATCTACTTTTTTATAAAAATATATTTATTTAAACTATATTCAAGATAAGATTTATAAAAATATTAAGTTTCTTTTTCATATATTAATGTCTCTATATTTATATTGTAATTTTCTACTTTTTACATGAATTTAAAATAATGTATGGCAGAAGGTTATGCTATAATTTTGTCTAATAAAAGCAAGATATTGAAAACAGTTCACTCCCTCTAGACACAGTTCCATTAATTAATAAACTTACCAACAGGCTGATCAGGAATGCCTACATCTCTAGATGTCCAGCGGCAGTTAAAACATGATAAGTAATACATTTTTTTAGGCTGTTTATTTTCAACCTTTGCATCCCCCGCGGCTGGGTCTTGTCGTGGCTGTGCCAGTGTAGCTCTAGTTGACAATGTATGGAAACAGCTTGGGCAATCAAAGCAGCTGCTGCAACGATTTTTCTTCAGCCTAGCTTCTGATGATGGCATATTTTCGAGGCAATTGGCACAATAATGTGAATCAACCTATAATATATTATAATATTCTGTAAGTGTTCATTTTGTCATAGCTTTTTCGGAAAAGAAAAATAGGTCAGAGCTTATAATATAACAGAAATTATAATTATTATGATATAAATTATATTTTAAAACTTTAACATTATTGCTAAGAAAACTTTTAAAAAATATCAAATTACCTTACTTATGTTAAACTTACTTCATGGCAAATGCAGAAGCCGCAGCGAATTTTTAAGCAATGTCGACAGAAGTACAAATTTGTGATAGGTTTCAGTTGCCCGCAAGAACAGACATATTTTACGTAGTCTGGTTGTGTTAAATAAGCCATTATTATAACACTTTTTTTAAATAAATTGGATTTCAAATGAGATTCCAAACCCTGAACTGTTGACTCACATAAAGAAAGTGTCACTGTCATTTTCTATGTTAATTGTCAATAATTTTGACATGAAGAATAAGACGACATAGGCCGTGGTCCGTAATTTGTTCACTTCGCTTATAACGCGCCAACACTCGGTCCGTATTGTGCTTTTCTCGCTTTTATCAGCGTTGTGGATAGTATGACGTCACTTATGACGTCACTGGTTAATGTTTACAATGCTGATGGGTCGGAGCGTGAGCACCGTGATTGTTGATATTTTAATGTTTATTTGACGTTTAATATATCCTTCACGTCAATGTCACTATCGCCAATTTCCTCAATTGCGGAAAATGCTTGAATACAACCATTTTTACAAGCAATTTATAATCTTCATCGGCTATACCACATACTCCACACATATTTATACCAAAAAATGCTCTGTTAGATACTTACGAATTTGACAAGTTAAACATATTAACTTGTCAAAGTCGTAAGCACGCTCACAAGTGGTCCGTATTATTAGTATTGCTAACAGACGTTGGCGATGTCGCGCTCACTAATATCGGACCGCACGTTAGCAGTGTAAGAGCAATGTGAACACAATTCGGACCGCGGCCGTAGTATATAGTGATAATTCATGATATTATTCTACATTTGTTTTTTTTTTGATAAAAAAAATACATAAACAACCATTCTTGTCTTTTTTCGGTAAATATACCAATTAATTTTTTATCCTCATTATTACTAGGGACATGTGCCTAATGTAAAAAGAAACTTATAGATTCACAATTACAATCATCTTGACAGTACGTTTGCGTACGTTTGGTTTTGTGTTTCATTTTGACTTGAGGATATGAAACATTTAATATGTTCATTTTCTCACTCTGGCAACGAGGCAGTGCCTACAAATTTCGTCGGAAAGTGGAAAACATAAGTGTCCTAATGAGAACATATTAAAATTAGAGTATTTTAAAATTATTTTCCCAAGTACCTTCTGCTTACCCTGCTACAATCGAAAGATAGCGTAAAGCTTAAAATAAACTGTACAATAAAATATTGTTATAAATATGAAACGTTCAAAGTTATCTTGTATATGATCATACGTTATAATACATCCTTTGAAGAACGTTGGTGGTCCGATAAAATTTTGAATTGAATGATAACTAAATTACATTGCAAGTTAAATAAAAAGCTGATATTCGTAATTTACTACGTCCTTAAATGAAATAAATAAAATGGCAATTGAAAGGTCGATCTTACAGAGAAAGTTTTGTATGTAAAGTAGTATTTTTGGTCACATTTTTAAAACCAGGCCTTGGTTACGTAACCGATTTGCGCCATAATTCCTATAAAATATAAAAGTTCTCATACAGTGTATTTTTTATGTAATACAAATTGTATTTTGTTCCTTTTATATTGATAGTTCCTTTTCTCTAAAATACCACACAGTAATAAAAGGCTAGTTGTGGCGCAGAGGCGCAAGCGCGCAATTGTAAGAATTAAAGCTGTTGGGTTCGATCCCCAATCAAGGAAATGAAATAATAAATATTTTCAGTTTTCGCTCTGGTAACAAGACAAAACACGGTGTTGAGCTCCGCCACTTATCAAGCTCAACAATGCGATGGAAAGTGGGGAAATGAACGGAGTAGGTATAAAACTAGATTCTTAAGTTAATTTTGCCATGTACGAGATACAGTGTGAAGTTAAAAGAAAGTAATAAAGAGTTGTAAATTGATGAGCTAGCAAATGAGTATGGAAAAGTAAAGAAAGTTTATAAAACTGAGTTAAGCTGTCTTATGTCTATGGCTGGCTATCTTTCCTGTCTAACTCGTAAATATTAAGAGAGCAGTAAGTGATAAATTATAAATAATACTTCTATATTATCCTAAATAAAGAAATTTTAAATAAACGCGGAGTCCCACTTCACTCTGAATCCTATTGTAATTAGCCGGCATAAAGTAAATGTTTATGTTTTTAATATATGTATTTCAACTTAGGCACAATTTTCCTTTTGTCCTATGCCGACGATTCTTATAATCAGTAATAACTTTTAACACTAGGTTTCCAAGTTAACTAGTTTTTCTGCTCATGGCAGGATAGGCAAAGGGAACTTCGGAAACTAGTGGACACTTTGTTCTTTTCCCAAATTTACCAGAGCCAAGAAATCATATAAATAAATATTTCATTTCCTCTAATGCATATTGAACCCAGAGCCCGTCACGTTTACGGTCACACGCTTGTGCCCCTGCGCCATGACAGCTTTGTCTAATGATGCTTTTAATAATTAATTTAGCTTTACGCATCTATCTTAAACTTAGTATTCCTCTCTAGACGAAGACGTGATTTTTGTCTGTTTGTCTGTGCCCATATTTAAATTCCCAGTTTTCACTATTATATTTTGGCTAACGCTGCCATTCAACATTTAGTGTTTGTTTTATTTAAGTCGGTTAAAAAATAAAAAAAAAGTTATGACATTTTAAAATATTTTGTTCGACAAAATTGCAATTTTTTTTTTAATTTAGCTAAAAGTTTAGTTGGTAATGTATAGATATTGTCTAAAAGCTGATAACTTTATTAGAACATTAATTTTATAAATAAATTAATTAAGATTAGAAAATAAAAAGTATAATTCGAACGGGCAAAGCCGCCTGCGGGTCGCTAATATCACTATAATTATTTAATTATCTTAGTATTTCTTCATTAACACATATTATTTCAGCTTTACGCTATATCCAGCACACGGCAGAGTAGGCAGAGGGCACTTGGGAACCTAGTGTTAAGACACTCTGTGACCCACTTTCCGCCAAAATTGAGGCATTGCGTGTTAAGTGGCGGAACTCAACGCCTCAATGGTATTTATTGTTTAAAATAAATATTACAATGAACTATTCACTTACGTATATTCCGTTTTTTCATACTTTTGTTAGAGTACAGAGCATTGAGCTAGAAATATAAAATTGTACGTTGAGGGGTTTCGTGGCGCAAGGGCATAAGTGCGATGTTGATGCTAAAGATTGGGAATTCCATCTTTCATCATGGGGATTTCCCCAAAATATAAGGAAATTAAATATATACCTACATTTTATTTCTTCGCTCTGGTAACGAGATGAAGTGTGAGAGTTCTGCCAGTCAATGCGCAATGCCTCCAAGAAATTAGAGTAAAATGGGGATACGAAGTGTCTTAATGGGAACGGACTGTTTGTACTCTAGGTTCCTAGGTTCCCTGTGTCTACGGCTACATGCTGGATACAGCGAGACATTGAAAAAGTAAAATAGGTTGTTCTATTAAAATTATACGCACGTTATACAAAACTATCGTAACGACCATGTAAGATGTATCTGAAATTTTGTTTTGCTTATTAGCTGTCGCAGCACGTGTGACCCAGTGAGATGTCGAACTTTGGCAAAATTAACGCCTTGATTCATTACACGATTTACAAATGCCTGTGATGGGAATTATAATTTTGCTGCATGCTTAATAACAATTATTGCCATGTCAAATAATTTACCCTTATTATGTGGGAATTAACATTATTTAATTTTTTGGGTATATTTCAATCTTCTTATAATTTACTGGGCATTTTTTTTATTTTCATATCAAAGTGACTTCAGTTAATCCAATTTAGTTTGATGACAAGATACGAAGCATATCTTCGTTAACTCATAACTACGCTATATCTCAGGGTAAATTAGAAGTAAAGGTGCCTACTCTAAGTTCTAGCTTAGGTTTCACTACCTTATGTATTAATTTAGATTAATTGCTTATTATTTTTCTATTAGATAATATCTATATTTCTGTTATATATTTTGCTATTATTATGTTATATCCAGTATAGGTTTATTTGTTGCACCAATATATATATTTACATATAATTTTGTTTAATGATATTTTCCATACACATTATTCATAAACCTGTAGTTTGAAAAAATAAAAAGAAATCATTTTCGTGTAGCAACACCAAGTTCTTTTTAAGGTATGCCAACAGGAACGGCGGACAGTCGGACAGGCTGAATGGCTTTCTAATGGCGTAATGTATTGCGAAACGAGGGATCCAATTATGTCACCAGTATTAATTACTCACGTTTTTTTTTAAAATCCCGTATGACTATTAGATCGGTACTGATATTTTTATGTCATGCTGTACGTACACTTTTTATAGTTACAATGTAATTCTTCCTACTTAAAGTGCACTGCCACCCTAGCTAATTGATGGGAAAAGAGATTGTATATGACTAATATGTTTAAAGATAAGCATTCGATGGAAATATTTATTTGAAAATATTAAATATATTTGTCTATTTAAACTATTTAATTAATTATCAACCTTCGACCTAACTGAGGTCGTCGTGGCGGCACAGCCTCTTACTCTGCAGACAACGTTTACAGGTTCGAATTCCAAGCGGGGAGAAGAATTATTTTCATTTCCTCAGCCTAATTACAAGACAAAGCGTGAGACTAAGAAAAAAATTAAATGAAAATTGTATATCCACAGTTATAATGAATTACGAATTATAATAATATGTATTTATGAAAATATGCAATAAATCTATATCAGCATCATATTTTGCACTAAAGAACATTTACAGTATTGTACACAAAGCATAAAAAATAACTAAAAAAATCAATTCAAGCAATAATCTTGACATTGCTCTCTTAGCTTTACGCTGTGTCCCACACATGGAGGCAGTGGGAACTTAGGAGCTTAGTGTTAAGACACTTCGTTCCACTTCTGTTACCCACTTTCCGCCGCATTTGAGGCAATGCGTGTTGAATGGCGAAACTCAACGCCGCGTTTATGCCTTCTACCAGAGCGAAGAAATTAAAACATTAAATATTTAAATTGAAAATATTAAATATTCAATTTCCTCGAGTGGGTATCGAACCCACCACTTGTCGGTTACAGTCACAAGCTTGTGCCGCTTGTGCAATCTTGTGCAATCTTGTGCAATCTTGACATTATCATGAGAGTAAATATATTGCTTTCTGTATATTAAGATATATTTAAAAAGTGATTAAATTTGTGACATACTTTTTAATCAGCTTAGTCAATATAAGTGACATTTTTTTTAAAACATCAAACACCATTTTTTCGTCTTCGACAAACCTTTTTAAATATTTCATTTGTCCAAATATTTATATAAATGCCCCGACTCATGTACATACATATATAACTTTCACATTCTCATAATAATGTACACTTTACATAATACATGGTTTGCGCGCGGAATTAATTTTCTATGCTACTTATTAATTCATTATAAGTTCTCATCGGGGACGGATGCTCCCGCGACTAATTTGTTTAATTGCATTCAAATGTCGATTGGAAATCACTTTATATGATGTAATGTTCAATACCGTTGAGTATTTAGACTTAGATTTTATACTTGTGTTTTCTTTTATTTTCAATAATGACTATTTAAGCTATTAACAGAAGTTGTAATCTTGTCTTAACAGCTGATTTTGTCTTTCATTTAGGTTTTAGTTCAGTCGTTAATTTGTGGTATTTAGGAAGTGCGATAACTAGATTTGTATGTTAAAAAGAGATCTGGTTAAAATACAACCTTAACGTGTCCTACTAATATTATAAGTGTGAAAGTTTATGAGAATGGATATTTGGCTTAATTTTACGCAAAAACTACTGAACGTATTTAGATGAAACTTTTTAATAGTATAGTTTACATATCAGAATAACACATAGACTACAATTTATGTCGATAAACATTTTGTATAATTGGTTATGATTATAAAATTGAAGCAGGCGAAGCCGCGTGCGTGCGGCAAGTAAGAGAATAAATTAATATTTATAGTATGCACATATCATATTATGTTAGTACCAAACAAAGAGCTGATTCTAATGCAGTAAATAGTTTTAAAAGATCTGTCGAAATTAATTTCAACATTAGCTTAGTTATTTAACTAATTAAAGCACTAGATTATTCAACTTTTGTAACATTGAATTGAAAACATTGTGCTAGAAATTAAGTAAATTGTAAATGGTTTTATTTGTTATTTTTTTTTAGATAAAATACATATATTTTCCTAAAAGTGCAAATTAAAATCAAAATGTTCTTTAGTTAATTAGGCCATTAGCAAGCACTTTTGAATCGTCAAGTTACATAGAAATGTTTGTAATGTCAATCCTGTAGGAAATGGTAGTCATTTCCTATAGGTTCGGTTCGGAAAGCGGGTCTGCTGAGAAGAGCCGGCAAGAAATTCAACAGTTGCTCTTTTCAAAATATAACTTTAAGTAAATGTTTCTTTTTCTCTATCTCTTACCCGGCTATGTGCCGGGCATAGGCAGAGCGAACTTAGAAATATAGTGATGAGATACTCTGTTTCCATTAAGACACTTATGTTTTCAATTTCGGCCGAATGTCAGACATTGCATGTTGAGTGACTTAACTCAACGCCAAGCTAAGCCTCGTTATATTTTAAAGTTAAAGAGTATCTACTGAAAGTTCTATAATAAGATTTTTTTATAAGTTAAGCAAGTATATCATGAAAAATTTATCGATGTACATATATTTATTGTACATACATACTTTGGGTGGGATTGGATGGTTGTTAGATTTATCTAGAACACAAGTGTTGTACAAAATCTCTTAAGTATTTCTATGGATAGTAATATTTTAATAGCAACTAGTTTATAAATTTGAATCATAGACAAAATATTCGCATTAACAATATTAATTAATACATGTAAGGGATCGGCCACAAGTGACCGGACGATGTACCAGCTATCCCAAATATGCAAAACGGATGTAGTCAAATACTTATAGATATATCTTATACATACATATATTACGTATTAATTTCTAAAACGAACATAACTTGATAAACTTAACCTCGTTAATAAGCATTATGTCATGATATCTCTCAAATATTTCAACAAAATGTTGATTAGCGAGTCTTTTATTTAATTATAAACCCGGAAGCAATGGTTTACTGAAATTCATATAATACGAGGTCGAAGAGGACTAATTGGAACTCACTATTGTTTCTAAATTAGTGAATGAGTGTATATATATATATATATATATATATATATATATATATATATATATATATATATATATATATATATATATATATATATATATATATATATATATATATATATATTATATATATATATATATATATATATATATATATATATATATATATATATATATATATATATTATATATATATATATATATATATATATATATATATATATATATATATATATATATATATATATATATATATATATATATATATATATATATATATATATATATATATATATATATATATATATATATATATATATATATATATATATATATATATATATATATATATATATATATATATATATATATATATATATATATATATATATATATATATATATATATATATATATATATATATATATATATATATATATATATATATATATATATATATATATATATATATATATATATATATATATATATATAGATATATATATATATATATATATATATATATATATATATATATATATATATATATATATATATATATATATATATATATATATATATATATATATATATATATATATATATATATATATATATATATATATATATATATATATATATATATATATATATATATATATATATATATATATATATATAGCTTCACGCTGTATCCTGTACATGGCAGAGTGGGCAGTGGGAACTCGGGAATCTAGTGTTAAGATATTTCGTTCTCATTAAATACCTCTATCCATGATTTTCCGCCAAATTTAAAGTATTGCAAATTAGACGACGGAGCTCAGGTTGGCTTGTCTTCGATGATACCACAGCGAAGAAAATATTAAATATTTTATCTCGAACGATTGTGCCCCTGCGCCACGACAGGCCTCAAAGATGATGATGAACACGATATTAGATTCGCTCATAGAAGAATTTATTATTTTTATTTTATCATTCTGGTAACAAGTCACGCGGCGTTGAGTTACGGCACTCACCATAAAATGTCGATAACATTTTAAAACGGAGTGTATTTACCCTAGGTTCTGTGATTGATAAATATATGTAGAATGTAGATACAAGATACTCAAATAATCTTATCAAAATATTGTCATAAATCTTGATCATGATTTAATGATGTATACCTATCACATTTGAGGCTTTTACAATCTATATGCAAATTATTGAAAAGGACGCAAGCAGCGTCTACTTAATTTTTTAGTATTATATACTAAACTACTTAATATTTACTGTAACAAGTAGTTGAGGTAAATTAATATGTATATTGTCGTCCATTAATATTTATTTTACACCTCATTTCATAGTGGCGTATTATAAGTTTGAAAAACGGAATATATATAGAAATATTTTAATAATAAATTAAATGATCTAGATTTGATGATTGCCATGGTAACAATAACTGACCTAAAATTTTCTTTTACTCTTTGTCTCGGAGCGAGAAAAATTAAAATATTAATATTTCATTTCCTCAAATGGGCTCAAACCTGTAACCTGCCGCGATTACATTCGAACGGTTTTGCTCCTGCGCCACGATAGACCTCTAGATAGAGAGCCCTATCTCTCTGTAAAAACCGGAGAATAAAGTGATGTCATTCTATTTTTTCCTAATTATCCCAACATTTGAGACAATCGTAAAGACTTCAGTATATATTACATAATTTTGTGCACACTTTCTTTAAACGAGCTCTTTATTAGAACCATAAGAGAGAACAATGCCCGATTATTTTATATTATTAATATATAATTATATGGAATCGTCTTTTGTTTCTGCCGGCAGAACAAGTTCACTGGACTTATTTAATTAAAATAGACCGGTTTTGGTAATTACTGATTGTTGAATGGATTATATACAGTTAATACTTTTGAGGCCTGTCGTGGCACAGCGGCACAAGAGTGTGACTGTAAACGACAGGTTCTAGGTTCGATCCCCAGTCGAGGAAATGAAATATTTAATATTTTCAATTTAAATATTTAATGTTTCATTTCTTCGCTCTGGTAATAAGGCAAAGCGCGGCGTTGAACTCCGCCACTCAACACGCAATGCCTCAAATTCGGCGGAAAGTGGGGAACGGTCTTAACACTAGGTTCCCGGGTTCCCTCTGTCTACCCTGCCTCGTGCGCGATACAGCGTGAAGCTATGTAATACTTTTGAAGTTACATTGTATCCCACGGTAGGCAGAAGAAACCTGGCGTTAAGACACTCCGTTCTTTATTTTAACCATTTTTTTGAGAAATGCCATATATCAACGCCGTGCTTAAGTTCATTACCAAGTGGGAGAATCAATATATCATTATCCCGAGTGGGAATATGAGTTTCTGTACAAACTTAGAAACGATATCTTACGAGAATTATCTTTATTAAAGCGATGTAGCTGTAGTAATAAAAGGTTAAGGGTCAGTACCACGGGCTATGAATAAAGTTTAGGATAGTAATCGGACAATTATTGCTATCTTATAGACAAATGTTGGTTATATTTTTTTCCGTTTCACCATCGAACAACTAACCTGGTGAACAATAATCACGCATAATAAGTGACGGTACGTCAAAGAACGAAAAAGATGTTGCTTATCTCGCAGATATATCAGTTCAATATGAGCCAGTGGTAAAAACAGCCCTAAGTCTAATATAGCATTAATATGAATAGAGAAAATTGTAAGATATATTGAGGCCTGTCGTGGCGCAGCGGCACAAGAGTGTGACTGTAACCAACAGGTTCTGGGTTCGATCCCCAGTCGAGGAAATGAAATATTTAATATTTTGTCCAACATTTTGCTGGTTAGTCAAAGATATCTAGTGCGAAAAAATTAAGGCACCCTTATTTTTTCTTTCCAGCTTATTTCGAGACATTGCGTTGTTGTGGAACTTAACGCCGTGTATTTGGAAGGTAGTTTGCCTAAATAAGGCTTTCTTTTTCTTTCTGTTTTATGAGAATATATAATATATATATATATATATATATATATATATATATATATATATATATATATATATATATATATATATATATATATATATATATATATATATATATATATATATATATATATATATATATATATATATATATATATATATATATATATATATATATATATATATATATATATATATATATATATCTATATATATATATATATATATATATATATATATATATATATATATATATATATATATATATATATATATATATATATATATATATATATATATATATATATATATATATATATATATATATATATATATATATATATATATATATATATATATATATATATATATATATATATATATATATATATATATATATATATATATATATATATATATATATATATATATATATATATATATATATATATATATATTATATATATATATATATATATATATATATATATATATATATAATATATATATATATATATATTAAGAATATTTTTTTGTCTTTTAAAATATAGACAAAGATAGACATAAGACATTTCACTTAGTAAAGTTGCATAAAGCAATGAGATAAAAGAACAGTGTTTATATGTTATTTACGCGTGTAAGCGATGTTAACGGACTCAGTACAAGCTTGTTCTACATGCATCTATTGAGTCAACACACATTACATTATGTCTGGCAACTATACTGAGATTATTTCATGTATATACGTATGTATTACGCTGTATCTCGCATATAACACAGTAGGGAAAGGGAACTTAGGAACCTAATGTTAAGAAACTAAAAACGTTAAAGTGTCCCAATAGAAACGGTTTCGTTAGAACATTTTGTTTCCTGACTTTCCGCTGAATTCTTGAGGCATGCATGTTGAGTAGCGGAACTCAACGCCGCGCCTCGTTACCAGAGCGAGGAAATGGAAAATTATTACAACATTCAAACATTAAGTATATTTTTTTCAGCTTTACGCTATATGTGTTAGGCGGTGTTAAGTTGCGTAACTTAACGCCGCACTTAGCCTTGTTACCAGACCGAAAATAAGAAGATATTCAATAGGAGATTAAACCATCCAATAAACATCAAGTATTTGATGGTGGGAAAGAAATAAAAATTATATATAAATATGATCATTTATCAAAATTGAATTGGAAGCCATAATTATCGTTTTCAGCCAAGCATATAACAACTGCGAAACGATAGCGTAATTCATTTACATATGTTATTATAAATTATGATCGTCATTAATAATATCTACAATAGTGTCTACTCTACGGTAAAGCAAGCAACACGTGGACTTTTGGAAAGCCCACTTTGAAGGGTTGACTTGATTAATTAGGTTGTGTAAAGAGAAGTTGCAACGTTACGATCGGTAGCGCTTAAATAATTACTATTTCGTAATTTTTATATATTTTCATAATATACAATTTCTGTTGTATATGCATACGTACGTACTTAACTTATTGATTTAACTTTTAACATTGTGACCTAGTTAAGATATATTTTTGGTGTATATTTAAGACTGAATTTCACGTACAGTTTATTAACGCAATACTTTGACTTATGTATAATATACTCTATTCAGCTTCACGCTGTAGCCCGCACCTGTCGGGGTAGGTATAGGAAACTTCGGAACGTAGTGTCGAGACACTCCGTTCCACCCCCCACTTTCCGACAAATTTGAGGCATAGCGTGTTGAGTGGCGGAACTCAATGCCGCACTTTGCCTTGTCACAGAGCAAAGAAATGAAAACATTAAATATTTTTAATCGCTTAGTAAAATTCGTCAAAATTTTGGCTCTCACTAGACTTTACACCTTTTCATTATTTTGCCGATGTCAATATTGTTTATGACGAAAATAAAGTATAGTTAAAAAGAATAAAGTAAAACGCAAAAAGTAAATTATTCACAACAAATAAAGCTCTACATTCTTAACCACACAAAAAACTAACAAAACGGATGTGTTTTTGATTACATCAAGGGGATGAGAAAAAATAAATATCACACACCACTGCGATGAACAAGACTTTCCTTTAAAAAAAAACCGTTTTCATTTAGGAGCTAAGGTGCCACAGATAACTTCAGAAAAACAGTTTGGTAATTTTTAAAGTCAATTGCATTATTTTTAATTTAGAACAAAAATAATTCAAATTCACCCATACTTGTAAATAATATTAAAGTTTTGTAGTACATCTTAAAATACCACAAAAGCCCACTTTGGAAAATATCTCAAAATATGCCCAAGTTCAAATTGATTAGATAAAGAGTACGTTACTTAAATAATAATTCTCTCTACTCTAACTCTCCCGAATAAGGATTACGAAGCGTGTAAATATATAAAAAAACTTATACCTACATGTATGACATGCACTTTATTTAACATATTATTTATTGTGACATTGCTTAGAGATCCGTAACAAAAATTTAAAAACGAATACCTTTGGATCACTTTGCTGTCCGTTAGTATGATATTTATCTCGAGATCGCATAGAGGATAACAAGCCGAGCTTAATATAAACTATTCTAGTGTAAGGATCCTTGGAGCACAGAAATATATGAAAAATCAAAATATATATTTATATTACAGAAATAAAAACTATCCTAAATAAGTTATAATTTCTCGTTGACCTACAATCTTGAAATTGGTACGAAACCCACACTGAACGAGACCGACTCACACTTGACCGGCACTAATCAATCACGTTTACATTGTGTCAGCAAATACAAACGTTAATTACATATTTGAAACCGATATATCACCTGAAATGATGCGTTGATTGATCAAACACAGCCAGGTGGGGATATTCAAAGGTCTTGATAGTGCTATCTGTTGAGTAAAGGAACGCGCGCGGCGCACTCGCGCATGCGCCAACATTACCCGCCAACGGCCGACAGTTCGTACTACACAGATAAAAACAGAATAAAAAGAAACAAAATTAATTTTATTTTATTGTGATTTAATTATCTTATTCAATTTATTTATATTAAATTAGTGCTTTTTTTTTAAATTTGATATTCAATAACAATAATAATAATTAAAGTGATAAACACTATTTATCCAGATTTATACAAAACATTTATTCAATAACAATAAATAAATAAATTGTATATATTTTACAAACGATAATTAAGTGTATTTTTATCAAAGAGAAATTTACTTATTTTAAAAATTTAAAAAGCTTAATATGTTTAATTAAGTGGTAGTGTCGTGATGTGGTCACCATGTGGGTGGTGGGACTGCTGTTGTTGGTGAGCGAGGTCCTCGCGTACAATGTCAGCTTTGTAGCTTTTAATAATGTGGTAAGTCAGAATATAATATTATTTATTTAAAGCTTTATTTTACTAAAAAGCTATAATTTTAAGATACTTATATTATATTATCTCCATGATTTTAATGTTTGATGATATATTATAAAGGTTTTTATCAAATTTAAACAATAAACATTATATATATTTATTACACATTGGATGGACAAACTTATAATAAAAAGTTTACAAAAATAACCCAGACTAATACTCTCCATTATATAATTTTTAAATTATAAGAATTCATAATTATTTATTTTTATAATTTAATAAAGTATATTTTATGTTTTTATCAGTTGTATGTATTAATTTTTAAATATGAAATGACATTGATTCAGATCTATTGGAATGTAATGATCTTTGATATATACTTAACGGCTTCAACGCGAGTGAAGACGAGGGTAACAACTAGTTATTTATATTTATTTATGTTAATGTCAATATAACGAATAGAAATTAATTTAACTTTTTTTTTTACTAAAATATGAATAGAAAAAATATCTAAGATATTTCATTTAAAACCAATATACGTACGTGACAGTTAAAATAAGTACAAAATACGACTTTATAATAATTAATGATTACATCTGGGTATTTAATTAATTTTTAATATAATTAATATCATTTTCTGAAAAAAAAAAAAATTACAAAATACCTACTTATTACCTGTTTCATTCGAATACTGTATTATATAAAGCTTGCAAAAGATTTTTGAATTTTCTTGATAAAATGAAATATTTTGTATAACCGATATATCAAAACGAATGTAAGACAATTCGATAATCGTTATGTAAGTGAAATTAAAAAGTATCGCACTCCAATTTAAAACCACGTTTACCGTAAAAGTTCAATAATGAACAAACTGGACTAATTATTAAGTATATTATATTAATTTCTTGTATCAAAAAGAAATGTTGAAATTGTAAGTTTTCTTCGTTAATTATATTTATATTTAATTGTTTGTAGTGTATGGCATTTTTGTTATAGAGAGGAAAATAGGGAATCTAGTGTTTCAAGTCAATTTTCTGCTTATTATGATCGGCGGAACTCAACGCCGCACTTTATCAGTGTGGATATATGTGGTATGAAAATACCAAAACACAATATTTACAGCGGTGCACTGTATCTCGGTCGGCCTTAAATATCATGAGAATAATTTTTAAGGCTTTTTTATATAAAGATAATTTTGTGTGTTTTTTTAATTAGTATGATTTTTATAGTGCCGTAATCGCTTCTGCCCAAGTGGTATAAAAAAAGAAATAAAATTGATATTATATATTTATTACGTTATAATAAAAGCGCAACTCTCGTCCAGACGATTTTTATTTATTTGTACTATATTATGTAATAGTATAAAAAAAAAGAAACTGTTGTTTTTACTTACTTAGGTACTTACTTAGCTTCACGCTGTATCCCGCATATGGAAGGGTGGGCAGAGGAAGCTTGGGACCCTTTGGAAACTTGGGAACCTAGTGTTAAGACACTCCGTTCCACTTCCGTTTCCCACTTTCCGCCGAATTTGAGGCACTTTGTTTTTTTTATTTAGGTCTAATATAAACTTCTATACTAAACTGATAAAGCCTAAGAATTTTGTTTGGTTGTAAGCAATACAGTCATTAATTACTGATTTAAATTGTAAAATTCATTTTGCATCTTTCATTTCGGTTCACGCTGTATTACGTACATAGCAGGTTAAGTAGATCCTAGTGTTAAACACTTCGCTCCCAGTCAATACCATTCCCGCCTCAACGCTGTTCTTGGCCTCGTTACCAGAGCGGGGAAAACGAAATTATTAAATATTTAATTCCTTAAATGGGAATTAATCTCACAACCTGCATCAGAGTTACCTCTCGCGGCACTTATTATATTTATTTGTGTCATGTGTCATAAAAATTGCGGGCGAAGCCGGGCGAAGCCACAGGTAAAAGCAAGTATTTATATAAGGAGAATATTTTTCCTTAAGAGTTCTATTGTTTCATTCAGTTTATTAAGAATAATAAATAATATTGTCGAAGATAGAATTGGTTTCTAAGTCACTTAAAGCTTTCACAGCGTTTTTATTATTTATCTTTATTTTCGTTGAGAATTTTCCACATAAATTAAAATATCAATAGGCATCAAACGCTCAACACGCAATGCGTCAAATTCGGCGGAAAGTAGGGAACGGAAGTGGAACGGAGTGTCTTAACACTAGGTTCCCGGGTTCCCTCTGCCTAACCTGCCTCGTGCGGGATACAGCGTGAAGCTGAAAAAAAAATCTTTCACAGTTTTTAAGAGGATTCAAATGCCGCTCGACATTTATTTTCTAAGTCTGGAAAAATTGTTACTCTACTCTGCTCAGCTCCCGCACATGCATTGCCAGCAGGGTAGGTAGAGGGGGAACTTGGGAACCTAGTGTTAAAACACTCCGTTTCACTTCTGTTTTCTACTTTCCGCGAAATTTGAGGCATTGCATGTTGAGTGGCGGAACTCAACACCGCGTTTTGCCTTGTACCAGAGCGAAGAAACGAAAATATTTAAATTGAAAATATTAAATATTTCATTTCCTCGTTCGATCGAACCCACCATCTGTCGCTTACAGTCACACAAGCATCATAAATTGTTTAAAAAATATAAAGACATAATAATATACGTTTAACTGACATTACACAGACGCAAACAACAATTTTAGTGTATTTAAATACATACTCACACTATGCTATAGCTTCAACTAAAAATATAAGATATTTTTTATTTGTAACATTGTCGATATTTTAACAAGCTTTAATCTATACTTATAATAAATCTGTAACTGTCTTTACATAGAAGATATTTTAAAAACATCTCATAGGATCCCCTATAATGTAGGGTTTACTAATGTAATAGGGCCTAAAATAGTGTTTTTTTTTATTTTTATGTTTGTCTGTCTGTGCATTCACAAAAAAAGCTTACCAGATGTGAATACATTTTCACTATTATAGTTTGGCAAGTTTCCATTAAAAGTTAGCGGTAGTTTAATTTAAATCGGTTGATAAACACAAAAGTTACGTGGTTTTTAAATATTTAAATTGACAGAATTCTTACCACTTTAACTGTATAAGATACTATCCTAAAAGTGATAATTTTATTAGAACAAGAATGTAATTTAGATTAGTAAATAGAATCGTAATTCGAGCGAAGCCGCGGTCGGTTGCTAGTCAAAAGTAATAACATGTTAACAAGCCTAGCTATGCATTGGCTGTCAACGAAGGCAGATAAAAATTATATATTACTTTTTTATTACTTTTTTGTACTTTTATATCGATACTGTAAAATTAAGCTGGTATCGGTAAAAGCTGTTTCATCGTATCGCGTCTGCACGAAAAATATTTAAGGAAAAGCAGGTTTTTATATAATATAATTTAAAGTAAATTAGATTAGTGAATATTTATATAATGGCTCATAAAACAGCGATATTTAACGTTAATTATAATATTTTATGTTCATTTTAAGCTTTGTAAACTTGTAGTCGCGATTGGTTGTAGGTTCGATATCTGTTTAAAGAAATAAAATATATATTTTTTTATTATTTTCATTTAGGCGAAAAGTGGGGGAACAAACTGAGTGTCTTAACACTAGGTTCCCAAGTTCCCTCTGCCTAGCCTACCAGGTGAGGAATATAGTGTGAAGCCGCAAACAGGTGGACTATTAATAACCATTAACATAAAAAAAAGTTTATCGTGACATTTTTTTCACAGCAGTGTGAAGAATAATTGCAGTTGCAAATTGCAACGTTGTCATTTACAGAGTTTGATATTTAATTTCCAATCGCCTGTCGTGGCGCAGAGGCAGAAACGTGTGTATGTAAAGAGAAAATTATATATTTAATATTTTCAATTTTAATATTTATTATTTTCATTTTTACGTTCTGTTAACAAGGCAAAGCGCGGCGTTGAGTTCCGCCACCCAACATACAATGCTTCAAATTCAGCGTAAAGTGGGGAACGGAACGGAGTGTCTTAACAGGTTTCAGCCTACCCAGAAAATAAAACAATTATTAATACATATTCAAATATACATTTGCAAGCACTTTTGAAGTGTCGTAAATCTACCATCAGCTAGGTAGCCAGTTCTACAGTAGCGCTTACAATTTTACCGCTTAAAACAATATTGCCACACGAAATCAACCAATACCAATTTAATATTTTATATAGTAAATGTGATTTATCATTATAGAGAGCAAAGCGAGTGAGGTTGTTGAGTGAAGAATCACCTAAGTATAAATAGTTATAAATTAAATTAAATTGTACATTTTTAGTAAAAAAATAACGAAACGGGGTTTGAAATTATCAAAATTCAAATTGTCCAAGCGCTCCGACCACTAAGCCATACGTTCTCATCAAGCTACGTCGAATTTCTTATATTATTGTTATGACTTATGTATGTTAGCAAAAATATAATTGAATTACTGAACTAGAATATATAAATATATATAGAAACTAGAATTATCATTTGGCAAGTGAGACTACATCAGGTGGTAAAAGAGAGAATGCCTCCAAGGGTCACAGGTTCAAATATGTAATGTTTTCTAGAAATATATTTTTCGCTCTTAGGTGTGGAATATAAATTCAAACATGCTAGAAATTGATATTATATTATTTCAGTTAACCTTTTGTCGTAATCAATATAATATAATTATTAACGAGTATCCAAGTGCAAATTCACGCTGAGCTTATGCGTTACAATAACACTTTACAACTAGCGTCAGTACTCAGCAGGTGCATTTTCGCAATGCAGTTTCTATTCCAATGTTATTGTTGACCTTAATCTGTATCTGAGACTACCACTATTTGTCATTCCTTGTTTAATGTTCTAACAATGTGTTATTATAATGATGACACAGACAGGCACAGACACATCGGATGTATTCGTTTTATTTATATTATATAAAATATTATTACATAATGTGGATAGAAATATATTTGGAAAATTATATTAAAACCTTATTACAACCCTATTTGAACCGGCACCTCTCGGACATCGTTCAAGAGGGGCAACGTTTAACTCACACAATTTGTTATTATAATGATTTACATATGAACGATGTATATATAAGATGTTCCAGAACTTCAATTTCTATCTTGAGATCTTTTTATAAACATTACTTTGAATGTCATTCTCTAAGTTCACTATCAAAATTTGAACCCGCACCTCTCGGATACCGCCCTAGGCGGGCAATTTACTTACAAGCTTATCTGCGATGATTCTATATCATAAATTCCAGTCTAAAATCACAAATTATCTGTAAACTGTCAACATATATGTAATCTGTCTATGTCTGTCTGTATAACAGTGTTAAGACACTCCTTTCCACTTCCGTTCTCCACTTTCCGCTGAATATGATGCATTGCGTGTTGAGTGGCGGAACTCGACGCCGCGCTTTGCCTTATAACCAGAGCGAAGAAATGAAAATGAAATATTTTAATAGAAAATATTAAATATTTTATTTCCTCCAGTGGGGATCGAACCCATAACCTGTCGGTTACAGTCACTCGCTTGTGCCGCTGCGCCACGACAGGCCTCAATGAGATGGACGGACTTTAATTTATTATAAGGCAATAGATTTAAATACTATTAATGACGCCGCCGTTGGACTATTGGCAAAACAATTAATAACTGCACTCACGCGAAAATCTCTATTCTCTAATACACATATACAGCTTCACGCTGTATTCCGCGCATGTCAGTGTACGCAGAAGAAACTTGGGAACCTAGTGATAAAACACTCTGTCTCTCCACTTTCCGCCGAAATTGAGGCACTGCGTGTTGAGTGGGGGCACTCAACGCCGCAACCGCTCGATTCCATACCAAGCTACAAATATTTGTATATTATGGATACATTATTTATGTACATTATTAGCGAGTATTAGTTAATTAAATGATAGTAAAGAGAGATCTTCGTGGCGCAATGGGTGTAGCGAGCGATTGTTGAAAGTTTGATTATCACCTGCGAGAATGAAATATTTTGTAATTTTATTTCCTCACTGATATACTGAGGCAAAACGCGGCGTTGAGCTTCGTCATCCAACACACAATATATATATATATATATATATATATATATATATATATATATATATATATATATATATATATATATATATATGCATTTTGACGTCTTTAAGTGTTTAACTCAGTAATAATTTAAGCCTTGCAAATAATTGTATTATACTATCTCATTAGTTGGAATCGTGAGAGTTAAGTAAATAAATACGTATCGAATAAAGGAAATAGTAGGTGAGAGGTACAAATGGGCTCGCCATTCGTTGTGATGCTTCGGCCACGGTACTTTGTAAGAGCTATTTCAACACCATTCGATATAAGTCACCCCGTCATTTCTGTTCCTAATGACTTCCTGTAAATTTAATATTTATTTATTTTGTTTTTTCTAACTTCAAGCTGTATCTCGCGTTAGGCAGAGGAACTCAGGTATCCTTTGCCGATTGATATATGACATAACCTGAAGAAATATTCCTTGTAATAAATACTAAAAATTGGGGCATGTCGTGGCGTGGGACGACGTAACGGAGTGTTTTATCACTAGGACACACAAGCGTGGAACTGTAAGTATGACAGGTTGTGGGCTATATCTACACCAAATTAAGGAAATTGTATTTTTAATATTTTGATCATTGTGGTAACAAGGCAAATCGTAGCGTTGAGCTTTGTCACTCAACATGCAATGCCTCCAGAATTCTGCAAAAATGGCGATCGGAAGTGTCTTAATAGGAATCATAAAACTAGATTTCCATGTTTTACTCTGTCTTTCACTAAGTGGGATATAGCGTGAAGTTAAAAATAAGATAAAAATATATTTTTATAATATAGTATATTTTATCTATTAAATAGTCAATAAGTATTGGTTTTTTTTATTTATTTACACGCATTTCCTTTAACATTTCAATAATTTGAGTATAATATATGTATGTATATGTCTTTCAGCTTCAGGTTATATTTCGCACATGACGGTAGTAGACAAAAGAGACTCAGGTAGGTTAGGTAGTGCTAAGACACTAAGTTAGAATTCCTACTTTTCGCCGAATTTGAAGAATTGCATGTTAAGTTGCAGAACTCAACGTCGCGCCTTGCCTTTTCACAAGAGCGCAGAAATAAAAATATTAAATATTTAATTTGAAAATATTAAATATATCATTATAACTAACTATACATACAGAATTGAACCCACAACCTGTCGCAAATTTCCTTCCTTTAACAATGTTAATCTTTGTTCAAAGGTAACAAAAACATTGTTAACGTAAAATTGTCAATAGATGTCACTATACCTTTTCTTATTAATTCTAAATCGCGATGGCAAAATATTGTCTTAATTAAGGAATAGTCTTAGCTAAATGTTGTTAATGTGAGAATCAGAAATCAAAAGTGTACTATACTGTGTTATTATAAAGCAATAAAGTGTTTAGTGTTGTGAATTGTGTTGTGATTTTTGGGATAATTGTACATGGTCCTTACGAGTCGGACATAGCGACTGCGAGGATAGTTACAAGTGTCCACTTCGAGCACCGACCCAGTGACGGCTTGTCGCTGATGGTGCTGCCACCTGCGGTCTACGTGATCCACGTGCAACTACGTCACTGCAGTACATTGGGACATATAAGGACGGCGTCGACGCATCGGGTACAACGCAGGAAAGTGTTTGTGTCAGTGTTTTAAGTGAAGTGTCAAACTGTAAGTACTCTTAAATTAACTTTGAAAATTTGAAGATTATCAGAACTTAGAAAAATTAATGCATGCTTTGGACTTGTAAAAAAATTAAAGTAGTGTTTGGACTTAGAATAATTTCCTTAAAAGTGATCCGACGGGGAACCTATGCCCGATTTTCTACCGGTAAACTCCAGTCCAAACACAGAAAATTTTCAATCAATAATTTCAAGACTTAGAAATATTTGAGACTTAGTAGTTATAGTATATATAGTCAAAGATGGAGAGATATCTCAAAGTCCAGGATGATATCCAGTTGCGAATTAACAAAGCATACATCAACTTTAAAAAATCGGCTAAAGAAAGGTTGGCTAAAAAGGCTTATTTAGAAACCAGATTGGATACTCTTTGTACGTTGTGGGCGAATTTCCAATCAAATCACACAAAGCTCGTGGAAGAGTCTGATGTGAAGTTGCTGAACCAGACATCGTACATCAAGGACGATCTTTATAGTGTATGTGAGGAGGAATATTTAGCGTACAAGTGCGATTTAATGGAAGCCTTGGATGCACTGCAACTTCCCGAGAGAAATCCTGACCCGAGCGGAAGCAAAAGCGATACAGCGTTCAAACTGCCTAAAATAACAATACCTACGTTTTCGGGGAAGTATCATGAATGGCCAAGCTTTAGAGATTTATACACCTCCCTAGTGCATATTAACAAAAGCTTAGACCCGGTACAGAAACTACACTACTTGAAGTGTCATCTAGCAGGAGAAGCGGAGCAACTTCTGCGACATGTTGCAATTACATCGGAAAATTATGATTTGTGTTGGAAACAACTTGAAGACCGATACAACAATAAGCGTTACCTAGCTAATTGCACTCTCAAGCGCTTCATGAATCAGAAGACTACAACCACCGAGTCAGCTAGTGCACTTAGAGAGCTTATAGATAACTCACAAGAATGTTTATTTAGTCTACAGAATCTAGGCATAGATGTTAAGTCATGGGATGTCATAGTTATCTATATTTTAAGCTCAAAGCTGGATGGCGAAACACGGAAGCAGTGGGAGTTAAGAACTGGAGAAGATAACAAGAATTTACCAACTTTTAGCCAATTTATTGAGTTTTTGGAAGTGAGAGCACGAGGTTTGGATTTCATTGTAGAATCTAAACCAAGAAATAATATACCAAATAAATTAGCCAAGCCAAATGCACTCTCAGTCTCAAAAGCTCACCACATTGCAACTCCATCTAAATTATCAGTTTCATGTGTGTACTGTAATGGAGATCATCGTATTTACAATTGTAAGCAATTTTCGAAAGATGATACTGACACTAGACGTAATTTCGTTCAATCTAATAATTTATGCTTTAATTGTCTCAACCCTGGACACACTGTCTATAACTGCAAACAATCCTCACGTTGTCGTATATGTAAGAAAAAGCATCACTCTCTTTTACATTTTAAGTATAACTCTGAACCCGAAGAACAACCCACACCCCAGTCAAGTGACATAGATAACAAGGGTAGTGGTTCAAACAATGATCCTCCTGTGATGTCTTGTTTTTCACACTCCTGTGATCAAGTTTTGCTGGCAACCGCTCTAGTGAAAGCCAAAACTTCCACAGGTAGTTTCATCACACTCAGGTGCTTGGTGGACCAGGGGTCGCAAGCATCTTTCATCACTGAATCGGCGGTTCAGTTACTAGGTATTAAGAAATTCCCACACAAAAGTTGTATCTTAGGCGTTGGTAGTGATCTCAACACAGCTGTCACCTCCAGGGGCAAGGTCACTCTGGAAATTCAATCACTCCATTGCACATACACTAATAGTGTACAAGCTTTTGTGCTCAGCAGGCTCACTTCGGTGTTGCCTGAGAAACGGATGTCGGTAAAGGCTTGGCCTGAATTCAGTCTACCTCTAGCTGATCCATCATTCAGCACACCTAATAAAATTGATGTGCTACTAGGAGCGGAGGTCTTTACTGACATTCTGCTAGATGGTGTTGTCAAGGGTCCACCTGGTCTACCTATAGCTCAGAACACTCAACTGGGTTGGATCCTGTCAGGTCGTGTTCATCCTCAGGCTGCACCTACTAAGGTGAGTTGTAATCATGTGGTGAACCATTTTGAAGAAGCTGACATCTTCACCAAATTTTGGGAGCTTGAAGCAGAACCCTCAGTTGCTAACAACCAGCAACTACTCTCAAAGGAAGAAGAGATGTGTGAACAGTTGTTTACTTCGACAACTAAGCGAGATAGTTCAGGGCGCTATATCGTTAGATTGCCCTTTAAGGATGAAAGACCACAATCTGTGTACGGTCATTCAAGACAAATAGCAGCCAAACAATTCTTCAATCTCGAAAGAAGACTGGCCACTCAGCCAACTTTAAAAGCTCAATATTCCGAGGTCATCAACGAATATCTTGAACTAGGTCATATGGAACCTGTACCTCAGACACAGGTTAACAAAGCAGAAGTAGTGTATTTGCCACATCATGCAGTGATACGAGCCGACAAGGATACAACAAAGTTGAGAGTTGTCTTCAACGCATCATCCAAAGGTACTAATGGGGTATCTTTGAATGACGACCTGCTAAAGGGTCCCATGCTGCAAGACGAGTTGCGTCACCTCCTAATGCGATGGCGTGGCCACCCCATTTGTCTGGTAGCCGATATCGTTAAAATGTACCGACAGGTAAAGATTGCAGACGCTGATACAGACTTTCAGCGCCTATTATGGCGTGAAAGCCCAGATGATGTACTTCAACATCTGAGGCTCTCTAGAGTGACCTTTGGTACTGCGTCAGCACCTTACCTAGCCGTCAAGGCCCTACGCCAAGTCGCTCTCGATGATGGTCATAGATTCCCTCAAGCCTCGAAGAGAGTCTTGGAAGAATTCTATATGGATGATCTCATGTCAGGTTATAAATCTGTTCCTGAAGGTATAGAAATCAATAATCAAATGAACACCCTGCTCTAAGGAGCTGGTTTTGAGTTACAGAAATGGAACAGTAATAATGAAGAGTTACTTAAGCAGTTGGGAGAACGAGACTTCAAGGGTGGAGCCAACCTGAAAATAAAAACCGACGAAGTGATCAGAATTTTGGGACTTACCTGGAATCGCCAAACCGATGAATTCTTCTACGTAGTCAAGCTCCAACCACTCTCTCCACCAGTAACTAAACGGAAGATGATTTCTGAAATCTCGAAGTTATTCGACCCTCTTGGATGGCTGTCACCAGTCATAATCACAGCTAAGATTTTCATTCAGAAATTATGGCTCACTGGGATCGAATGGGACGAAGAAGTGCCTATCGAACTGCTTAATGATTGGCTGCAATATAGAAGCAACCTCGATCAACTGTCGAAGTTCAGGTTGCCACGTTGGATCAACACACATGTCGACGATCAAGTCCACGAACTGCACGGATTCTGCGATGCTTCTCAGGAAGCGTACGCAGCGGTTGTGTATTTGCGTGTAGTTGACAGGTACGACGTGGTACATGTTGCCTTAATAGGTGTAAAAACTAAGGTTGCGCCTATTAAACAAATTTCCATTCCTAAGCTGGAACTTTGTGGTGCGGTCCTTTTAACTAAGCTGCTACTAGAAGTCTGCAGTGTAATGAAGATGGAAAAACCCAATATCCATGCGTGGACTGATTCTTCAATTGTGCTGGCTTGGCTTCGAGGTCAACCCAACCGATGGAAGACCTTTGTAGCAAATCGCGTGACGGAAATCATCACTTCTTTGAATCCTAACCAATGGGCACACGTGTCCACTAAGGAAAATCCAGCTGACGGAGCCTCTCGTGGTAGTAATCATCCTGAAGATGAGCTCTGGCTGCAAGGTCCCAGTTGGCTGAAAGATAGGGTTATAGATTATAAGAGAGGTAAGGTTGAAGAAACGCAGCTGGAACAGAAAAGTTGTTTTAGCACTTATGTCAAACCAAGAGAGAAGGAAACAGCATCTGAAAATATAATTTTAAGGTTTTCTTCATTGCGACGATTAGTCCGAGTTATAGCACGCTGCAAAAGGTTCATCAAACTCTGCAGAAGAGACAAAGTAGAGAATACCATATGGTATTCAAGCTCGGAACTTCACGAAAGCCTCAACTCCTGTATTCGCTTCACTCAAACTTTACATTTCCCGGACGAGTTGAATAACCTAAAAAACAAAAAGAATGTTAATAAAAAAAGCAAACTTACCTCACTCAATCCGATGATCGACGGCGATGATATCCTCAAGGTTGGTGGTAGACTCGAACTAGCGCCGCTTAGCTCCAACATGAAGCACCCCATTATTCTTCCACGAACTTCACACCTCACTCAGCTCATAATAGCTGACTCACATGAAAAAACTCTTCATGGTGGCCCTCAAATTATGCTTAATTTTCTCAGATCCAAATATTGGATTATAGGGGCTAAAGAATTGGTGAAGTTGTACGTGAGGAAATGCGTCACGTGTGTGCGTCACGCAGCCCGAACGAGACAACAGTTAATGGGACAACTGCCAGCTGCCCGTACAACTATATGTCGACCGTTTTTGAGAAGTGGAGTCGATTATGCAGGACCAATCAACATTCGCACCTCTCACGGCCGTGGACATAAGTCGTTCAAGGGATATATATGTTTGTTCATCTGCATGTCGACTCGAGCTATCCATCTCGAAGCAGTCAGTGATCTCAGCGCTCAAGGCTTTCTTGCGGCTTTTAAACGATTTGTAGCCCGTAGGGGTCACTGTTCCGAAGTCTGGAGCGACAATGGCACCAATTTTGTTGGCGCCGCCCGAGAACTAAAGGCAATGTATGCTTCGGCAAAGTCAAGCATAGCTATTGAAATTGCCGATCATCTCGCCAGTAGTTACGGGACGTCATGGCACTTTATCCCTCCCCATTCTCCAAATTTTGGAGGGCTATGGGAAGCTGGAGTGCGTTCAACAAAACACCACCTCAAGCGTATCGTCGGCAGCTCCACTCTTACGTATGAAGAGTTAAGTACGTTGCTGTACCAGATTGAGGCTTGTTTGAATTCCCGGCCTCTTTCCCTTATTAACGACAATCCTGACCATCCCATTCCCTTAACCCCGGGTCATTTTCTCATCGGAGAACCTCTAGTTGTGATACCTGATCAAAATTTTGAAACCGCTAACGTTTCAACCCTTAGGCGATGGCAATTGTTGCAACGTATGACCCAAGAGTTTTGGCGTCGTTGGTCTAGAGAATATTTATCTCAATTCTATCACCGATATAAATGGTCCAGCAAATTGCCCGAACCAGCTATAGACGATGTTGTGCTAGTGGTTGAAGACAATCTCCCTCCATCAAAGTGGTTATATGGCCGCATAATTGCTAAACATTCAGGCTTGGACGGAATTACTAGAGTCGTCAGTTTAAAATGCAAGGACAATGTTATCAAGCGTCCTATCAACAAGTTATGTTTCTTGCCAAGTTGTACCTAAACATGTTTCATTAGATTAGTTTAACAGCATCTGTTTGTGTAGTTCCTAAGTTTGTATGTTTTTTTTTAAGTAAAATTGTTAAAATTTGTCCTTGGCGGGCGGAATGTTCAAAGGTAACAAAAACATTGTTAACGTAAAATTGTCAATAGATGTCACTATACCTTTTCTTATTAATTCTAAATCGCGATGGCAAAATATTGTCTTAATTAAGGAATAGTCTTAGCTAAATGTTGTTAATGTGAGAATCAGAAATCAAAAGTGTACTATACTGTGTTATTATAAAGCAATAAAGTGTTTAGTGTTGTGAATTGTGTTGTGATTTTTGGGATAATTGTACAATCTTAATATTTAGTGATGCCATGAACCACAAAAAAAAAATTAATTGCATCTTCTAATTTAAAGTAATCCTTTATATAAAGTAAAAAAATGATAAAATACGAACAAGTAATTAAAAATTTACGAGCGCATTCACATTAGTTGATTAACATCAATTTTACATCACCTCGGACTTGCTAGATCCATAACTTTCGTTGGCCTTGGCTGTAAAGCAATTACGTATTTACATACAGTTTCTTACGGCACGTACATGACTACATTTAACTCTTTCTCTATTTAATCTCGAAAAATACTCAATATTTTGGAAAGTGTAGAGAGAGTGCCTTAAAACTGTGTCATTCTGCCTATACTGATATGTTAAAGAAAAAAAAAAAAGAAGCTGCTTTTCTACTTAATTAAGGCATCAATATTGCTCGAATTAACATATCGTATTTAGTGGCGGAACTATGAACTTTATATAACAGAATCACCTACAGATACATTTGACATAATATTAAAGATTACGATTATCTTTCACAACGCTTTGGATTAGCCAGATCTCAACTTTCCTTAGCCTTGGTGCTTGCTCAACTGCGCATCATGTATGTAACAAGCGTGCCGTACGATTATTTAAAGAAAAAATTATGTTGAAAAAAAAACATAAACATGAGCAATTTGTGCGAATATTTACTTGATAGTTGATGTTAACACATTTTGAGCAATCTTCTTTTGTAAATCGCAATTAAAAATAAATTGTTGTTCAAACGTTTTTTTATAGTTAACGTTAGTGCCCAAAAAGCAGCTTTGTCGGAAATTAAACAATTTTCAACATAAATTATAGATTATGATTACTCTGATGTAATGGCTATATAACTGTAAAGTTTCATCTAAATCAGTTCAACAGTTTTTGTGTGAAAATAGAACAATGTCCCATCGACACAAACTTTCAAATTTATAAGTATTTTTTAAAGATTTACTTTCGTCTGATATGAAGAAGTGGGATGTTGGATTCCGCTACTACACTCGCAGTGGCCCTTTGCCGAAAGTTAAAAAGCCACTTTTGTTAATTTATAAAAAAATCCAGACGATAGATCCGCTGTACGTAAAATCGTATGATTGTAAATATATATGAAGTATAATTTATAAAAGTTTACAAATGTTATATTAACCAATTGTATCTACACCAGATTCACCTGAATCCACGTGGTGGATGACACTTCTAGTAGATTAATCTTCTTCAAACGTCAAATCCATAATTTAATAAAAAAAAAAACAATAACAAAAAAGGAGCAGATAATCTTAGTCTGTGGCATAAATAAAAAAAATACGATTGGTAGTTTAAAAATTAAAAACAAAAAAAAATACTTATTTTACTACTTAAATAGATTTGATATAAAATATATAATTTAAAGACATATAAAAATGTCTACATAGATATGTATTTAATTTCCACTTACAAAACTATTTTGTATGAAAGACGGATGTATTCGTACTACGTGGACACTTGAAGTCCCTATCGGGCTATGTGCCAACAGCCGCCATTTTGCATAACTCACTTTCCCGATACATAGCTGTCAAACGCACTTTATATGGCACACGGATTCATGTAGAGAGTTCATTGTTTTACTAATAACTTATAATGTTGTATATAGATATTTTCCATTATGATTATGGACGGCTACAGAGATCAGTCTTTAGATGAGAAGATGTATGACTGAATGCGGCACTGTAGGTCCTGAATGAATTGGTTTAAGTGTCATTTTTGTAACGAAAACTTTGTTAATAGTGATAAGAAAGTTAAAGGGCTACAAGCAGTTTTCTGAGATAAGGTAGTAACTTACATAGGTCCAGAGATTTTAAAAGTTTATTTTAATTATTTATTTTGTATTTGAAAAAATCATTTTAACTTAAAGTTGTTGTTGAAAATTGTAAATTAATGGTGACTCGATTGCGTCAATTATATAAATAAGCTCCTATAATATGTTTTTGTGACGTTTTTTTTATCTTAGCTAAAATATTTCAATTTTGCATATACTAAAGTACTCAGTTCGAACTTAGTGTTAAGATAAGACACTATATTCCCTAACCCACGGATCATGAAATGGCGTATTGCAACTCAAGTCACACACTTAATCTTTTTACCAGAGCGAGGAAAATAACATGATTACACATCCAAATAGAAATCAATCACATAACTGTCGCGACTTTCAAACGCTGTACTGCTGAAATAGTAGGTACCTACTTTATTTATAAAGCTCCACGTATCCCTAGTGGGGTAGCCAGAGAGAATGGAGCGTCGCACGCTACGGCCTCGGCATACCTCCTTCGCCTCGTCCTTTGTCATCAACCTCTTCATACATGCGCTCAGGGAGGTCCTCAAGCTTTTTCCGTAACCTCTAGTATCGTACATGCTGTGTTTTCAAAAGTCAACCGAGGTCTTCCTCTCCCTATTTTACCACTTATTTTTCCATCATAAATCTCAAATAATAAGTATTTATATTATGAATCAAATGAGTACATTACCTTCTGTATTTTGTGTAATAATATCAAACATAATATGGCGTGTAATTACGTGTTATGGTTCTATATGGCGATCTACAGCTCTTATCCGGGCACTGCGCTGCGTACTGTTGACCAACTTACGTAACCCGTTTAGACCGCTCAGCTTAATCGTCAATTAATTGTATGGATTATTATCCTTTTACATGGGCTGGCGTTCAAGCTTTTTGTAGGTCTTAACTAAACTAGTTTTTAATATGAACTTAAATAGATAGTAACATTTATATTGTTTTAGTTTAAAGTGAATATTTGTAATATGTATAAATAGCTTTATAAAGTAGCTTTTAGAAAATGGAGCTTTATACTTTTTCCCGCATAGTGAGTAACAGAAACTAAGTAGATGGGACTTAGTGTTAAGACACACTGTGCCCTTCGCAGGTGCATCGTCGAATTTTCGAAACATTGCTAGTTGAATGGAGAAGCCGCAATTCATCTACCAAAGCGGGATATTTTTTTGTGCCGGGGGTGGTAATGGTCCGGTCGAGTCTGCCCATGCGTGCTGCCATTACTGGCAACGTGACTCTACCAAACGCACTTTAGTCGCATCTTACGACACCATCAGTACCAGGTTGATCCTATTTTAAGCCGGAATGAAATGAAAATATATGATCAAATACAGATCGGGCGCGCAAGTCTTAAATAGAAATATTTTTATTTATTTTTTTACTTCACGCTGTATCCTGCATACAGCAAAGTAGGAAGAGGAAACCAAACCCAGTGTTAAGAGAGTCTTACGTTACCATTGAAACCTACCGTTCCCTTCTTTTTCTCGAATTTTCCAATCATTTGCGTCTCAACGCCATGCTTTGTTTCGTCACAGCGAAGAATGAAAATATGAAATATTTCCTTTCCTCAAGTGGGAATCGATCCTACAACCGTCGTCGTTTTAACTTAGAAATTTACGTTCTTTTATAAATTTAATGTAAATTCTTATTCATTGTGCCAAATACTTTTTATCATGAATTTAATTATGCGGAGATGAGCTCCGCAACAAATTTGGCTGAAATCGAGGAGCGAAACGAAGTGTCAAAAAGCTAGACTAACCAAAGTCCTTTCCTAACTCTCCTACCATGTCCGGGTACAGCACGAAACTGAATAAACTATTATCTTTATATCAATCATTCATCATTCATGTTTTACATCAATAGTGATGTTGCCATCATCCTAATTTAATGATTATGTAGTATAATAAAAACCCATTCGTAGAAATCTAGATATTACCAGTTTTGATTAGGCAAAATGTGATTTTAGGCTCGCTACAAGGAAGTTACGTTATAAGGAGACGAGAAGAAATTTAAAATTTTATTGAGGTCATCGAGCACACGGTCTTACTGATTTATTATCATATCCTACTTTTGGTAACAAGACAAAGCGCTGTCTTTATGCAGTATCAAAACATGCAATGTCTCGAAAAAATTGGGACTATTGGGGAACGGAATGTCTTAAGTTCTCCACGCTAAGTTCCCTCTGCCTACCTTGCTCCAGCGTAAAGCTGTAAAAAATAGTTTCTAGGTTATATGTACATACATCTAAAACTGGAAAGCTTTTCATTGCCATTTGACTTTATCACTACTTTTATCAACCGGTGAATGTTTGGATTGTCCTTGGAAGCTGTAAATGTGTTAATGTAATTCAAAGTTCACTTTTCGTTATTTGTATACCCATTCGATTGATAAATGTTAGCTTTACACCTCAAAATGCTTATATAGAAAACGTATAAACATTTAATTTAAATAAATATTTTTCTTTTTACTTTTAAAATAATAAAGATATTTAATAAATGGCTTTCTCTCTTGTCAAACGATAATTATGTAGTGTGTTCAAAAAGTATCGCGAATTTTGTATTTTGTGAAAAATCATTGATTCGTGAATATCTATTTTGCCCCCTTTAAAGTAATACCCATGAGATATTGTACACTTTTGCCAACAGTATTTCCGATCTTGAAACACTTCTAAAAATATATTTTTTTATCTTGCTCAGCTCCGCCTTCAATGACGTCTTTATCTCGTCAATACCGTAGCGTAGCGTCGTTCTTTTATGGTCTCTTCAGTTTCGGGAACAAAAAAAACGGCACTCTCTTCGTCGTTCACATTTTCTCGGCTTTCTGAGAACATTTTGTACCACAGATAATCGTTGCTTCGGTCCAAGGTAGTTTCTCCGTAAGCCTCAGGCAACAAATCTGAGTTCTTTAGGATATTCAGGAAATTTCTAAAAATCTAACTACAGAGATGCCAACAGCAAAAATAAGTTGTAACAAGCGTATGAGTATTTCCACATAGCTTAATGAGAACATAGCATATTTGTCAGAGCGCTTGGTCAGATCCCAAGAAGCACAGGTTCAAATCCCGCCATGTTCATATTTTTATATACGTTTTCTAAATAAGTATTTTTCTTTCATATGTGTGGATCAACACATTATCAATAAAAAAACCTTACGCTTTGTTGTTACATACTGATATTCATCAGCGAACTATTATTATATTTTTTTAGCTTTATGCTGTATTCTGTGTATCCCAGGTTCTCTTTCATCCTCTCTTTATTCTGCTGCTGGTATGTTAAGGGTATATATGGGAGCCTAGTATTAAGACCACCTACCTAATAAGTTAAATTAAAACTTAGTATATTAAATATTTTTGGTGTATATTTTTCTAAATATTAATGGTATGATGAAGCCCACTACAAGGGCAATGGTTGTGGGCTCGATCTAATTGGAAGTATTACGCCTCGATACGCAGCACGGCGATGAGTTCCTAATTGATGAATCTTGAAAATTGCCTATTAACATAAGGATCCCTCTGTGTACCCTGGTATAAGCAGAATAGACTGTGTAAGTACTTATTTATTCAATTTGATATTTGATTACATACGACAGACAACATCTTATTATATTTTTTCTCTATTTATTTTCATATACAATGATATTTTAATCAAATTACATTTATTTTAAATGAAACTCTTAAACTGTTTTAATTTTTGTCAAAGGTTTAAAGAAGAAGGTACACATGTTAATTTTTATCTGGCCAACTTGATGTAACAATGCAGATACATTGTTGCATTGTTGCGTCGTTGTTCTATTTCACTGATATAAACGTGTTTCATACTTCAAATATTTTTATTTATTGTTTGATGAAAGGTTTAATGCCTCGCATGCGATGCTATTGTTATGATTACAGTACTAACACAATTAAAAGTGATGGAATGACGTGCGTGATAACATACTTATATATTTCGATTATTTTGTATTTAAAATGCACTTACTTATAATTGATTATTATGAGACTGTGGTAAGTGTTCGACTTTAAACGCGACTACTGTGGGTTCGGTTCCCGTTCAAAGAAAGGAAATATTAAAATTGTGTTAAGTTTTCTCAATTCGACGGAAAATGCGAACGCAGGGGTTTCTTGGAGTGGAGTGTTTTAACTATAAATGTTATATGAAAATTAAATTCATAGTTTAAACTTACAAGCACTTTAATCTTAGCAAAGAGGACAGGTTGTGAGCCGTAGATTTTTTGAAATTGAAACTTTTGGTTGCTTTTTATAAAATAGAAAAAAAGAACATAATATAACCAAATTATTATCTGTGAAATATTGATTTGTTTTTAGATTCACACGGTATCCCACACATGACCGGGTAGGCCGGGGAAACTTAGGAACCTAATGTTAAGATTCTCCCTTTCCTTCCCCACTATCTACGAATACAGATATACATACTATTTAATAATACTCTCTACTCAGCTTCAACACGGCAGGGGAGGCAGAAGGAACTAGGGACCCTAGAGCTAAGACACTCCGTTCCCCTTCTGTTACCCACTTTCCGCCAAATTTGGAACGGAGTGGAACTCAACGCCGCGCTTTGCCTTCTTACCAGAGCGAAGAAATGAAAATATGAAACTATTAAATAATATTTTTCTTAATATTTCAATGTTATGTCTTGATACAAATACAACTTAAATCAGAGTTATAAACTTCTTATAAGTAAAATCATATATATACTTGTCAATTAATAGCCAAAACGAACACCTGCAGGATTTACGATAGGCTTCCACTGTTACACCATTAAGAAGCAACAGTCTTTAGGTGCGCGTGCGCACCGAGGTTGCTATGTTTACATATAAATTGACGTTCGTAATTGTAAATATACTAATTTAATATAATTTGATTTGTTAAGCACAGACTGTATATATCATAGTTAAATGATAAATAAAATATAACATTTTTTGTTGTAAGTCTATGAAAAAGTACTCAAGTGGGAGCACCTCTTTAAAACCCTAAAAGTTTTTAAGCTTCTCGAAGATCACATCTCGCATATGAGTGAAGTCATCGGGTAGCCAGAGTGAACGTAGTGCTTTAATTTACTCATATTCAGCCTCACGCTGTATCCCGCACATGGCAGAGTAGGCAGAGAAAACATGGGAACTTAGTGTTAAGACACTCACTCAGTTCCACATTGCGTGTTGAGTGGCGGAATTCAACACCGCGTTTTGCCTTTTACCAGAGCGAAGAAATAAAAACATTAAATATTTAAATTGAAAATATTAAATATTTCATTTCCTTCAGTGGGGATCGAACCCACAACCTGTCTGTTACAGTCACACGCTTGTGCCACTGCGCCACGACACGTCTCTCAGGCTCCTATTTACTACCCTTAAGTAAGTAAGTTGAGTGGCGGAACTTTGACTTTTGTCTTGTTACCAGAGCAAGGAAATGCAAATATGTCTCTCTTACGATTGGGAATCGAGCCAAAACTCGACAAGTTCTCAGTCAAAAGCCGCAAAAATTTTTAAATCTAATATTTGCATTAATTTTACATTATCGATTGTTTACACACATACAATGTTTGTAATGAACGTTACATTAGAAAGGTGAATCAGTCATAAATCACTTGTAATAATACTTACTTACATTAACACGAACTGTTACACATTTTACGACTTCAAATTGTAAATAGTTATTGTGCATACAAATACTTACAATGTACTTTATACGCGTCGTCGTGTGGAAGCTTGCAAATTTTGTTTGTAATTTATTTGCTATTATATATTGTATAAGATATCCTGTTCATTTTGTACGAGCTGTACTGTCAATTATTATTGAAGTTGAATTTCAATAAGTGCACCTGCTCTACATTGTATAGCAGCTCGGGCTTTTTAACAACAAGTCTGTCCATTAAAATAATCATAATTTTCTTAACCACTCTAATCAGCTCCACGCTGTACCCCACTCACGGCGGGGTAGGCAGAGGGAACTTGGGAACCTAGTGTTAAGACACTCCGTTCCACTTCTGTTACGAATTTTCTGTCGAATTTGAGGCTTTGCTTGTTGAGTGGCGGAACTCAACGACGCGCTTTGTCTTGTAACCAAAACGAAAAAATGAAAACATTAAATATTTAATTTGAAAATATTCATTTCTTCGCTCTGGTACAAGGCAAAACGCGGCGTTAAGTTCCGTCAATTAACACGCACGCCTCAAATTCGGCGGAAAGTGGGAAACGGAGGTAGAACGGAATGTCTTGCCATGTGTGGGATACAGCGTGAAGCTGAGTGAGTGAGAGAGAGTAAAGTACTAATTGTTAACTAACATGTTATATGCTATACTAACTAGATATAAGAAAATAACCGGCCAAGTACGAGTCGGACTCACCCACCATAGGTTCCGTACCGTAAATGCATTGTAACACTAGATTACTTAATGAGCACGTCTTTTTAGTTTGTATAAAAAAAAAAAGATATATTTTATTGTTTAGTAACTTTTTACAAACAAGCGTGTTTTTTTCCATATTATTGCATTGTTAATAATTCTTGATAAATGTGAAAGATTTCAAATTAATCCGACGTATGAACGTCCGTTAAAGTTTCCGTTACACAAACATACATAGATATGAGAAGCTAATAAGTAAAAACGTGTTAAAATTTAAATGGTCTGTCATGGTGCAGTTGCAGAAGCGTGTGACTGTACACACGCCAGATTGTGGGTTCATTCTCCACTTAAAGAAATGGAATATTTGATATTTCCACTCTGGGAATAAAACAAAGCGCGGCGTTGAGTTCCGCCACCCGACACGCAATACCTCAATTTCAGGACGGAAGTGTGTCAATGGGAACAGAGTGTCTTGACACTAGATTGCTCGATTCCCTCTGCCCAACTTTCCATGTGCGGGATACAGCGTGAAGCTGAAAATAAACACTAGATACACTTTTTTTTTTTTATCAGCTTCACGCTGTATCCCGCACTAGGCAGGGTAGGCAGAGGGAACGGAAGTGGAACCAAGTGTTATGACACTCCGTTCCACTTCCTTTCCCCACTTTCCGCCGAATTTGAGGCATTGCGTGTTGAGGGGCGGAACTCAACGCCGCGCTTTGCCTTATTACCAGAGCGAAGAACTGAAACATTAATTATTTTAAATTGAAAATATTAAATATTTCATTTCCTCGAGTGGGGATCGAACCCAGACCTGTCGGTTACAGTTACACTCTTGTGGCGCTGGGCCACGACAGGCCTCACTAAATACACTATAAGCGATTACTCCATTATATCAAATAATAATCTGACATTCACATATTCATTATCAAGTTATGTAAATGATATCACTATGCATATATATTATTAGGGGTTCATTCACTCCGACGTGTTTTGACCGACTTCAAGATTGCTATATCATACCGGTACGTAAAAGTATGTATGTAGGTTTCACCATATTAATTAAAATCTAATAAATGTTCAACCGAGTCCGGAACTATGAAGTAACAAGGAAGGTTTTTGTGAGAAATATTTGCTTATGCACCTATGTTTGTATATATTTTTAATAATTCCATTTTTCTTATTAGCTTCACGCTGTATCCCGTATATAGGGTTAAAGAGGGTTTAAGAGGGTCTCAAATTCGGCGGATAGTGGGGAACGGAAGTGGAACGGAGTGTCTTAACACTAGGTTCCCAAGTTCCCTGCCATGTCAACGTCCACTGGCTCATAGATGTCCGTGCCAATATTCAGTATTTTTTCCTTTTAGGTTTAATTTTTTTTTTTAAATTTCAATTATTGCGTATTAAGTAGCAATATTCAATACTTTTTTTGTACCAGAGTGAAAAAATGAAAATATTTTTTTTAAACGCTGATGTTAATAAAAAAAATCACTAAAAGAACAGCCTGGCTTAAGTCCTGTCGGGGCGCAGAGACAAAAGTGTGCGCCAGTGCCTGTGTTGTGGGTTCGATACTAGCTCGATGAAATGAAATATTTAATATTTTAATTTATTAATTTTACCCCAGCCGTATTGTGTGTCAAGTTAAATCAACTCCGCGCGTTGACAACGTCTGGGACAGCGTGAGGCTAAGAAAAGAACGTACGTC
Organism: Eueides isabella; assembly: GCA_019049475.1. Lineage (NCBI taxonomy): Eukaryota > Metazoa > Arthropoda > Insecta > Lepidoptera > Nymphalidae > Eueides > Eueides isabella. Next base: position 14,912,347 of record CM032392.1, read on the forward strand.
TATACGTAATAAGTGCAAATTAAAAGTTTGTCGGTAACATTTTTTCTCATATTACTTAATATGATAACGAGTCTAGCTTGTTTAAATCGAGTATGGATGTGGTGCCAGTACTTATCACGATTACAGTAAAATTGGAATTATCGGAAGGGAAGACGGCTATTATATACTAGGTTAACTCTTTTTCTTATAGTGTTGTAGGATTATCAGCATAATGACCCCCCTCCTCCCTCGGGGTACCCACCCCGTAAAGACCACCTAGGTCTTTAAGGGGTGGGTACCCCGGAAAGAAGAGGGTGTATGAAGCAGATGGTTTCTGAGGAGCGTTTAACCAGATTTAAATTCATTTCATTATTATATTTTGGCAACCTTCCTTCTACATTTAGGGCTTATTTTATTTAAAACAGCTATTAAATACAAAAAGTGACATCAATTTTAAGTCTTTATCCGATAAATTACTGAAATTTTAGCTTCCAATGTCTTCAAAATGATTACTTTATGAGAACAAGAAAGTCAATGAGACTGTTAAATAAAATAGAGTAATTCAGGTCAACGAAGCCGCAGGCCGTCCGCTAGTAAATAAACAAAACCTTAGGCAAAAATACCACGGCGTCACACCGTCTGATTGCTTTTAGACGGTGTTATAATGTTGTTACAAAAATCGTTCACTGAGAAATATGTTTATAATTCGAAGAATTCATTAAATATGTACACGATAATTTTCTTCTTTTTTTTTTCAGCTTCATTCTGTACCCCGCACATGGCAGGGTAGGCAGAGGGAACTTGGGAACCTAGTGTTACGACACTCTGTTCCTATTAATACAGTTCCGTTTCCCACTTACAGCCGAATTTGCAACATTTCTTGTTTAGTGATAAAATTCAACGCCGTGCTGTGCCTTAATCCCGGGGCGAATATTAAATATTTAATATAATAGTGTCAGAATCGAACCCACAATTTTTTTCATTTACAGTCGCACGTTTGTGTCCATGCGCCACGATAGGCCTGTCGGGGGTTTGATGCCTACTCGGGGAATAAATAATTTATTAATAATTTCCTCCCTTTGGTAACACAACAACAACCTCTGTTGTATAATTCTGTCACTCAACATTATGTATCGATATTGTACAGTGGAAATGAAACGGAACGTCCTGACTGCTGACTCCTCTTTCAACACATACTGCAGCGTTGAGTTTTACAATGTATCCAACACACTATATATGCAATTTAAACGGAAAGGAGAATGTAGAGTGTCTTATTTCTATTATAAGATAAGATCTTTGATTGTCGTGATTTCTACACATTTCAAATTTAAATTAAAAGTCTCAAGCACATCAAACCAGAGAGCTAGATACAATAAGCTTATTCTGCAAGTCCAGGGCAGCACGTGAGGCAATTAAGAAATCGTTGGCGGTAGTTTGATATAATAATTATGTCAACTGACAGAGGGATGCCACCTCTGTACGGGTAGAAGGCCACGACCACAGACTACAGTTAAGTTTTCGAAACGTCAGGTTTCATAATGTACAATAATCAGTATACGCGATAAATCCGGTTAAATTTATTTCATTTAAAATATCTTATTTTCAATTTATTTCTGACTACCCTCAAAGCCTACATATAATCATATCATAACCATTAAAATATAACACATTAATAATAAGTGCTATAATTTGAAACCGGCATAGTTAGTTTACTGGCCGTTAAGCTAGAACGACATTTTTGTGTTATCTATTCGAACTGGTTCTTATGCAATAAAAGTAATTTCTTTACAGATCATTGGATTTTATAATCACTCTGATTCCAATTATTTTTAAGTTTCAATGTAATTGTATGTGCAAGTGTAAAAGCACTGCTCACATTTACGTTCGGTCGTAGTGCGACTGTAAACGGAAAGAGTTGTGGGTTCGATCCCCACTAGAGAAAATGGTATATTAAATATTTTTATTTGATCTCCTTGGTAACGAGGCAAAACGCGGCATTGTCTTACGCAACTCAAAATGCTGGCCTCATGAGTTATTTGGAAAGTGGAGGTTGAAAGTTTCATAATAAGAATGGAATAATACTTAGGTTTCCTTAATAATAATTTCATATAAAACTAGAGACATACAGTGTATATATACGCAAATTAAGCTTGTCAATTTTATTCACTGCGTTTCAAAACCTACTTCCGTTAAACCTATAATTACGAATTTTGACAGTTCGATTTTCTCTTGACTGTTACTTACCAAAAAGAGTTCTCATATGGAGCTTTTCATAACATCCAAAACTTATAAAAAAGGTACAGAATTCTGCAAGGTATTACTTGACGTTTAAACATTCGTAGATATATTTTACTCACATTCTAAATATTGGCTAGACCAGGTCAGTATCGAAGTTTTTGTCTCTTTTGTTACAATTCATTCCCTTTTTTGTTTTGCTTTAGGATCTCACAAAAAGGTGGCCAAATTTTTTTTTAGTATTTTATAAACTGATAACAAATTATATTCCCCAGGTTTTCTTATTGTTTTCCAGTTATAGATACTTAATTGATTGAGATCTGATCTAAACTTGTAGTGATAAAGTCGTCACTGCACTCTATGAACTATAATGATATTGCGTGCATAAAGTATAAAAATAGACATTGAGGCCTGTCGTGGCGCAGCGGCACAAGAGTGTAACTGTAACCTACAGGTTCTGGGTTCGATTCCCCGGTCCAGGATATTAAATATTTAATATTTTCAATTTAAATATTTAACGTTTAATTCTTCGCTCTGGCAATAAGGCAAACGCGGAGTTCCACCACTCGCACACGCAATGCCTCAAATTCGGCGGAAAGTGGGGAACGGAAGTGGAATGGAGTGTCTTTACACTAGGTTCCCGAGTTCCCTCTGCCTACCCCGCCTTGTGCGGGATACAGCGTGAAGCTGAGAGAGATAGCTAAGCGCCATTAACCTATTGAAAGATAACCAGGAGAAGCCTTGGAACACTCTCCCCTCCCCACGCACGGCCCTGTTTCCGATAAATTACGTGTTGAGTGCGGAATTCAGCACTTTGTATTATTACATAGAGATATAAGAAATGGAAATAGTTCAATCTTAAGAATTAAATTTAACGCAAAATCTGTTAGATCGTCTGTCGCTGTACCGATATGCCCTTGGCAATACATTCATTTAGAATTGTTTTTTTCAGACACTTAATACCATTACAATATTAATTTTGCAATAAATTTTAAAGTGCCTAGCTATCTATGGATTACCGGTTTTGAAACATATACTATTCCCAATATCTATGACCTCGTACCATAATTTAGCTGTTATTAGTACGTAATTTGTGTCGGAATAAATCTTCTATAAAAGGTATTTCGAAACTCTACATTGTCTTTATGATTATTTGCATTTTAATTTCCCAATCGGCGAAATTGATTAATGTGTCTATTGCATATAAATTATCAAGGCTATATGTCTTTGTTGGATAGCGGTGAACTCGGTAAGAGTCATCGAAGTGTCTTGCGTCTGGTAACTGAAAGAAAATCGTAAAGAAAAGTAGGTATTATTTTAGAATGGTATCCAAAATACTACACACTAACTTTTAGTTTTTTTTTTCAACTTCACATTTCTATCCCGCACGTGACTAGTAGGGTAGGCAGAGAAAGCTTGGGAACCTAGTGTTAACCATGCTGCAAAAAAAATCTGAGTTGTTACATGTTAAGTGGCAAACCTATAGGCCGCGCGTTATCTTATTACCAGAGTAAAGAAATGATTTAAAAAGATTAAATATTTCATTTCCTCGAGTGGAACCGAACCCACAACGTGTTGCGTAGCGTGTGACTGACACGCTTGTGCCATTGTACCACGAGAGGCCTCTATTGTAATATTTATATAACTTTAAAAATATTACAAAAAATGTAAATAACTTATCGGGAATAGCAATATTTACTTGTAAACTGCATTTCTAAACAATATATTGATGCTAACAGTAAAATGTCGATGGTAAAGGTCATCCTAAAGGTAATAGTTATTACATATATAATACGAGTGTAACGTGTACGTTTAAACGCTAGTGAGCAATGAGCTGTAACCCACAATTTATGATGCCAGTGTGGTTAGCGAGATATGGTGAAACGGCTTTTATAAAAGAAGTCTCAGCTCAGTTATCTTATTTTTTGTTTTTCCATACAATGTCTTGAAAATTACTTTCTTAGGAAGGAAAAAATAGTAAATGTTTGATTTAAAATTTAGAAAATATTATATGTCCAAGAGAAAGATAAAAATAGAGATGATACACGTTCCACCTTGAAACTATACTTGGGACGCAAGTTCCAGGTAAATGGTAGTTGTTATGGGGTGGTTTAGAGATTGGATGATTTCCAATAGGCGCAGGTTCAGTTCCCGTTAGATTAAAATAAAAAACGTATTTTTTAATATCCTTAACAATATTTAATTAATATATAATAACAAAAAATCTTTTTGTAAATCATAATTCTTGACAATTATCATTTGGTAGCTGATATTTATACAATATCCCTACAGAAAAGCTAATATAAATAAATGCAGTAATAAGACTATAAGAATTTCAACGTAGCTTGAAGAGAACGTATGGCTTAGTAGTCAGAGCGCTTGGACGGTTTGCAAGAGGCTTAGGTTCAATTCGTGCTACGTTTGAATTTCCATACGTTTTCTAACAAAATATAATAATAGCCGGGTTAGATAAAAAGAAATGTATTTTCACAAAGTTTTTGAATAAAGCTGGTCATAAAATAAAATACGGTATCTTCGAGAAGTATGATATCTGAAAGTTTGTGTAATTTAAGATAATGATTTTGATATCTATGTCGAAACCTGCAGATGCGGGTCAACTGTTAGAATGTAATATATATAGACGTATAAAGCAGTAATTAGCATTCTGTAATATGTTAATCACGGATTTCGTTACATTGGGTATTATTAATATTATTTAATAATTAAGAAGATGACATCATAGCTGTGGAGTTAAAAGCGTGTCTAATTGTACGTATAGGATTTGAACGTATACCAAGTTCAAAATATATTTTTATTTTCTTTTTACAGCTTTACACTGTAGGCAAAGCAGGGTAGGCAGATAGAACCTGGAGATAGAGCGTTATGTTACCGTTCCCATTAAGACACTTCTATTTTCCATTTTCCGCCGAATTCTAAAGGAATCATGCATGCCGAGTGGCGCAACACAACGCCGCGTTTCTTCTCGTGGCTAGCCTTCATGTTCTCGAGTGAGAATCAAACACATAACCTGTCGCGTTTACACTTATATCAGTGTGCCCTTGCGCCATAACATGCTTAGAAATCCTATTCTAGCAATACGTATATTTTAAATTACTGTTTAGGTACAAAGAACCCAATTGGGTAAAGATAATGTTAGTTTTTACCATTCATATCGTTGAAAGTGGAGAACAGAGTGATTTTATCCAAAACGTTTCCCTCTTCCCATATAAATATAATATGTAAATATGTATAATATAAACATACATATACATATGTCTCGTGTTCTATGATTACCTATAAAGAGGTAAAAGATACTTGCTTGATCATTATCATTTAAATGTACGCTTATAGCCCTACATCGTTAGGGCGAATGCCTTATTTCCTACTTTTCTTTTCAGTCTACAGTCGTAATATAAAATTTCTCTTAGAAATAGGTTAAATTATACTGCAGATACATATTCAGCGTACGGTTTTTTGGATGAACATTTGTATGTAACGAGATAAATATCATAAACACTTGTTAACAAATTAAAAATGCATTTCAAGATGATCTTGAAAAAAAAAATCAAGTTATATCTGAATCGTTTATCTTGCCCTCGTACTTTCTTTGTAGCTTCACGCTGTATCTAGCGCGTTGCAGCGTAAACAGAGGGAACCTGGGAACCTAGATTGTTAAGACCCCTCTTTCTGCCGAATTCTGAAGGTGTTGAATGATTAGAGGCGGAACCCAACGCCGCGTTTTGCCTCGTTACCAAAGTGTTTACAAAATATTTCAATAGGCCAACACATAAAAACTAATTAACGAATTCAAATTGGCAATCTTCACCTTAGAAAGCACCAACACTATTACGCCAGAACAATTATCTATAGTTTTTATAGTATTTTGGTGTACAAACACGTGCCGTTATTGTTATTGCATAACCTAACGACTGTACTAAAGATAAAACAATTACAGGTGTTCAAACAGCTATGTATGGTCACCGAGAACTGCGCTATGGCATAGTTTCGCGAGGCGCCTCTTTACGATAGTTAATGAATCGCGATTAGATGCCATATATATGCTATTGTGGTAGGATTTCGGTCATCGTGCTCCTAAATATGTTCTGGGTCAAAGCCAGAGGAGGGATTCCTCATTTGGTGTTGTCTAATGTAAAATTCGTGACTTTTGATGTGAAATGATATATGTTTTATATGTTAATGTATGTAGTTACTTCATTGTATGAAACGTGAGCTAGATCAATCGTATCTAGCTATTGCTAAAGTTGTTTTTTTATGAAAGTATATTATTTTTTAATATTAAAAAATATAATTTTTAATTGTTAGTGTGTATCGTAAAGAACTATTGAGTAGTAAATGACTGCGACGTCTATCGGAATGTTTCTTTCGAGTAATCTGATTATTCAAGTGTACACTTGATATTTTATAATGTAAGCACTCAGTGATTCTTAAAGTTTGATGAACTGTCACTTAAGTATAATTATATATATTACTGTCAAAAAAAGTAACTTGTTTTCGTTGTCCTTACATAATACAAGAAGTTTCTGTTTTAGTTTCACGCTGTATCCCACACATGTCAGGGTAGGGTACTTGTCATTGTAGTGTTAACAGACTCCGTTCCATTCCCCATTTTTCATCGAATTTGAGACATTGCATGTTGCACCTGGACGCCGGAGCGAATAAATTCACAACCTTGTTGCGTTTACAGTTACTAAATATTTTGGTATATAAAAAAATCTCTTATTCTGATTGATCGACATTAGATAGATGACATGATTACTACTAAATAATCATGACCTGAAATGATTATTACTACATAATCATGATTATTTTTAGCACCTTATATGTTTTATGTTATAAATTATCACAAAGAAGTGCCTACTTGAGATTTATGATGATTTTTATTTACGAGACAAACGAGACGAAACAATATGTAGATATGGTATTACGATGTCTGAAATGATGTAACCTCTCGTTTCCTCAATTTGATCTTTTGACATTCTTTCTTAGTTTTGTTTTGAAGAAATTGTACATGAATTATTTATTTATTTGTTATAAGAATTTTTATTCTAAAATTTAAATAGAATATATATATGTATATATATATATATATATATATATATATATATATATATATATATATATATATATATATATAATATATATATATATATATATATATATATATTATTGTACAATTTACCGTAGCTTTCAGCTCCGTGCTCTCGTCTTCAATAAGCAAATACAGAAAAAAAAAAGTAAATACAGGAACAAAACAACCAGGAGAGCCAATACGATAATTCGTACTACATTCTAATAATATTGTGGCCTGTCGCAGTGGCACATGTGGGTGAGTTACACACGTTAAGGCGACCGGATGTAGCTCCGATCTTCACTCAAGAAATTAAATATTTCATATTTCATTTGTCTTCTCTGATGCATCTGTAGCGGGTGCACCCATAAAACTGCGGGACACGTATCGGGAAGTGAGTGTGCCATACAACTCCGGTACTAACTGAAATTGGTAGTCAGCTTCTCTGGCGTTCTCAGCGAGGTGAGTCGCGAGCATGCTGGACGGCGTGCGGGTGGTTGATGAGCTGGTTGGAGCTTATCCTATAAGTACTACCACGAAAGTGGTGGGAGCCAGACCTGTCTTATGGTTCCTGCCACTAGGGTAAAACCCGATGGCAGGTATACTGGCCCTCCTGATGTGACCTTAAGACTGGTACAGGAGGACAGTATAACATAAGCAGTTAATCTCGAAAGACAAAGAGGGCAGAGCGTGTTCGCGCTGAGTTCTGTCACTCAATAAATGCCTCAAATTAGTTTTCCAAGTTTCCAAGTTCCTTTTGCCTACTCTGCCATATGCGGGATAGAGTGTAAAGTTAAAGAAAATCTAATAAAATGGATATTTAATACGATTCGAGAAACAGCAACGCATTTCTGATCTTGATATAATTGTTTACCAAATTCATTAACAAGATTGGGAGAAACTATCAAATAAATTCAGACTAGTCCCTATTCTAATATTTAAATAATCTATGAAAATTCTAAATTAAATATAAGTTCAACCCAAAATAAAAACAAACCAACATCTTATATCTTCATCATCATCTTATATAATCGATTAACGCCTTGAAATCCATTTTATAACATTCTCCAACATTGTCCAGAAACAAGGACAAGAACTCTATCACGTACCACTTTCCTGATCACGTACCATTGTTTGCATATGTACGTTATACGCGGTCGAGTGGCGAGCGTCACCGCGAATACCGATGGCACTTGCGTAACAGTTCCTATCGACACTTACTTTTTTGATTCTGCTCTTTTGTTCACTTTGAATCTATTTAAGATAAGGAAACAGAATAATTTCATCAATTTTAAGAAATCTACAAGTGTTAACAGTATAAATAAAAGGCCTGTCGTGGCGCTGCTGCATAAGCGTGTGACTGTAAGTGACGGGTTGCAGGTTCGATCCTAATCCGAGGAAATGAGATATATTTTTATTTGCTGTGGTAACAAAACTAAAAGCGCGGCGTTGAATGCCGCCACTCGCGCAATGCTTCAAACTTGGCGGAAAGTGAGGCAAGGAAGTGGAGCGGAGTGTCTTTACACTGCTTTCTAAAGTTCCCTCTGCCTACCCTGCAGAATCTCCAGAATCAGGTGGAAAGTGGGTAACGGAAGTGTCTTAATGGGAACGGAGTGTCTTATCACCACGATCCCTCTAGATAGGCAATATTTAGAATACAGCTTGAAGCAAAAATAAATAAACAAATATCTTATAAATCTTACTCTACTTACTAGTTATCTATTGTCTTATGTCTACCAAGAATGTGTGAGAAGTTACTTTTTTCTTTCTATTTCTTTATTGTACATGATTACAAGACTAATTACATAATATAGAGGAAAAACACTTTTTATACGTACATTGACAAAAACACTATTTAAAATAAAACTAAATCAATCATACAAAACAGCTAAACGGTCTATTATAAAATATTGTATGAAAATTTGAATAAATATTAGTGTTCAGGCCTGTCGTAGAGTTACGGCAGAAGCGTGTGACTGCAAACGATAGGTTGTGGGTTCGATTCCCGCTCGAAGAAATGAAATATTTAATATTTTCTAATTAAATATTTAATGTTTTCATTTCTTCGCTCTCGCTCTAAATTAAGGCAAAGCGGGGCGTTGAGTTCCACCACTCAACACGAAATCAGCGGAAAGTGGGGAACGGAGTGTCGTAACACTAGGTTCCCAAGTTCCCTCTGCCTACCCTGCCATTTGCGGGATACAGCCTGAAGCTAAGAGAATACATTCTAGTTCTTTATGCTTACACAAGTGCACAATTATAACTTTGATCTTTCTTTTTTTTTTTTTCCAGCTTCACGCTGTATCCCGCACTAGGCAGGGTAGGCAGAGGGAACGAAAGTGAAACCTAGTGTTATGACGCTCCGTTCCACTTCCGTTCCCCACTTTCCGCCGAATTTGAGGCATTGCGTGTTGAGTGGCGCCGCGCTTTGCCTTATAACCTTGATCTTTTAATAATATCTATAATAATTGAATACGTATAATATTTAAAAAAAAATCTAAAACACAATACATTTTTTGCCAATTAAGTATTACTATAGTTATATGTGGCCTCTCTAAGAGTAAAGCCTCTGTCGAAATAAAAAGCAATGTTTGTTCGTGATCGCTTGATGATTACATCTCGACCTTTTGTTACTTGTGCCCTTGCATATGTAAATGCCTATTAGTTCTGCGGTATTTTTTATCTCCGTCACTCACTCAGCTTCACGCTGTATACCGCACGTAGCAGGGTACGCAGAGGGAACTTGGGAACCTAGTGTTAAGAAACTCCGTTACGATCTCCACATTCCGTCGAATTTGGAGCATTGCATTACTAAGTGGTAATAAGGCAAAGAGCGGCGTTGAATTCCGCCACTCAACACGCAATGCCTCAAATTCGGCGGAAAGTGGGGAAAATAAGTGGAACGGAAGGTCTTAACACTAGGTTCCTGGGTTCCTTCTGCCTACCCTGCCTCGTGCAGAATACAGCATGAAGCTATAAAAAAAAATATTAAGTAGCAGGAGCCAATGCCGCTCTTTGCCTTGTTACCAGAGCGAAGAAATGAAAACATTGAATATTTAAATTGAATATATTCAATATTAATATTTCCTTTAGTGTGGATTAAACCTACAAACCAGTCGCGGTTAAAGTCGTAGGCTTCCGTCTACCCTGTTTGCCGTGTGATCCTGGCTTAGAATAGGGTCACCCTGGTACCGATGGTGTCGTAAGAGGCGACTGCGTGTGGTAGAGTCACGTTGCCAGTAATGGCAACACGCATGGGCAGACTCGACCGGATTATTACCACCCCCGGCATTTAAGACCGGCGTTAAGTAGTGGCTTTGGTCACTGCGTTTCGCATTAGGTAATGCCGGGCACCGGTGCCCTTCCACCTTAAAGGACGGCAACGCTCCTGTAGCTCCTCTGGAGTTACTCGGAGCCGTGGGCGACGGTGATCACTTTTTTTTTTTTTTTTTTATGGAAAAGACGGCAAACGAACGTACGGTCACCTGATGGTAAGTGATCACCGTCGCCCACGACCCCGAGTAACTCCAGAGGAGCTACAGGAGCATTGCCGTCCTTTAAGGTGGAAGGGCACCGGGGCCCGGCATTACCTAATGCGAAACGCAGTGGCCAAAGCCACTACTTAACGCCGGTCTTAAATGCCGGGGGTGGTAACAATCCGGTCGAGTCTGCCCATGCGTGTTGCCATTGCTGGCAACGTGACTCTACCACACGCACAAAACTCACTTACCACCAGTTGAGCCGTACGCTCGTTTGCCTTCTTTGCCATAAAAAAAAAGACTTGTCAAGTGCGAGTCGGATTCGATTCAAAGGTTCTGTACCAATTTCCGAATTGTAAGTCAACAACTTATAAAAGTTGGTAAGATTCACTTTACAGTCGTATATACTGATGTAGGAAGAAATGGAGGTATGTGAGCATTTGCTACGAGGAGATAGCAGTTTCAACTCCCTACAATATTAACTCCATTAAGGAAATAATAAGTTACGGAACTTTCTGTCCTAAAGAGAAGTCCTAACAAAAATGTGTGAAATGAAAAAAATAATTGTAACAAAACGCCAAACTACTTTAAAGTAAAAAAAGTCAAACTTAATATATTGTTCTAAAAGTTAATCCGAATCAATAATTGATAATTCTGGTTTATTTGATGCAGTCGAGTGTTCTGCAGCTTTGTAAGTTTTTTTATTTTGTGGCCTATGTATAATGTTTACTACATTGTATATATAAAGTCTACTTTCTCTCTCTCAGGTTGACGCTGTATCCCGTACATGGCAGGGTAGGCCGAGGGAACTTGGGAACCTAGTGTTAAGACACTCTGTTCCACTTCCATTCCCCACTTTCCACCGAATTTGAGGCATCACGTGTTGAATGGCAGAACTCAACCCCACGTTTTGCCTTGTACAAGAGCGAAGAAATGAAAACATTAGATATACATAAATTGAAAATATTAAATATTTCATTTCCTCGAGTGGGGATCGAACCCAGATCCTGTTGGTTACAGTCACACGCTTGTGCCGCTGCGCCACGACAGGCCTACAATTGATTCATATAAAATACATTCTAAATAGTATATGTTTAATTACAGTGGACCGTACATTACCCACAACGCAAATCCAACGTGCGTCGTCAGCGTACAATATCGCCCGCCACGCCGTTTCCCTGCCAGGACTCCGTGTCGTGGGGTCGCAGTCGGCAGGTTCCCACATCTGTGCACAAGCTGAGACCAGGCGATATAGATGTGGTTGCTGCGATCGGGGACTCGTTGGTGGCGGGTAGCGGAGCTTTAGAAGAGTTCGCACTTGGAGCGATCGTTGAGTATCGAGGTGTTTCTTGGTGTGCAGGTGTGTTTGTAGCTAGCTTTTTTTTTTTTTTCAGATTTACACTGTATCACATGGCAGATAAAGCAGGGGGAACTTGGGAACCTAACATTAGCTTCCCATTCGCATTAAGAGATTTGAGTGGCGGATCTCAACGTCGTGCTTTTGCCTGTTACCAGAGTAAAGAAATGAAAACATTAAATATGTAAATTTCTCGAATGGGTATCGTACCCACCACCTGTCGCTTACATAGGCACATGTTTGTGCCAGTGAGGCACGATGGGCCTTATATCTTATCTTTTTAAATTTTTGTTAAATAAAAAGATACAAGACCCACCGTGCCTTAATATATTAATGTGCATAGTCAATAGTTGATAGAGAAAGGAGCATATTTATATCAAATATGCTATATTATTTTCATTTCTTTCTGCTTCACACCGTTTTCCGCACATTGCTGTGTAGACAGAGGAAACTGGGAACACAGTGTAAAGACACTCCGTTCGAATCTCTCCATTAATATTAAATGATTGCACAAAAAAATAAGATAAAAAGATCTTTTTTACACTAAGCTATATAGTGTTTACTTATATAACTATGATCTATTCCGGAAATGACATGCGCGACCTATGATGACATACAGCAATTTTAAAAAAAAGTATCTTGTATTACAACTATCTAGTAATATATACGAGAAGTACGCGAATTCATTGTTAGAGAGATGCTCAGTATGATGTTTAACATTAGCAGTTTATATTGCTATAGAATGAGTATTTAATGTGTATTGAGCTAAAAAACACCTTGTTGCTGGATAATTGCGATTGGTTTATCTATCTTACCTTACACCTAATATAGTAGAGCTAGTGTAAAGACACCCCTTTTACCATTTCCTTCCCCATTTACAAGATTTTGTGTGTTGAATGGCGGAATTCAAAGCAACATTTTGTCAGACGACCTTTCACATTATTTTACTACCCTTTACGCTGTATCTCGCACGTGGCAAGGTAAACAGAGGAAACTTGGAAACTTAGGGTTGAGACACTCTGTTGCGTTCCTCATTTCCGCCCAATTTGAGGCATTGTGTGTTGATGGGCGGAATTCAACGCCGGCATTGTCTTTTAAAATATTTAATTGTGTTTCAAGTTAAAAAATATCAAATAAAATACGAGCGTGCCAAGAAATCTATAATAATGTTTAATATAATATTGAACACTAGAATAAGATCGTTGATTTTCACGATTATTACGAATCAAATTATGAAACATTCAACCAGATTCATACATTTCACTTTCATACATTTTTGGAAAACCGACGTTTCGAAAACTTTGCAGATTCCGGTAGATCAAGACCATGGATTACAGCAATGCGCAAACTAAGTGGTTGAGTTTGCTTAATTTTTATATTGTTTACATTTTAGGCGGTGATAGTTCATGGCGGGAGTTCCTCACTCTACCCAACATACTAAAGGAATACAATCCCAATTTACGCGGCTACTCTACGGGCACCGGCGAGTGGCTTTCGAAGAACTCGAGGTTGAACGTCGCCTTTCCCGTGGCGTCAGACCAAGATGCTTATAAACAGGCCAAGGTAGATTTATTTAATAGTATTTTTACGTTTATTTGTATACAGATTAAATTTTACATATATAATACGTATATTTTTTTTTTATATTAAAAGACATATTAAGTAAAAAATGAACCGAACGATTTTTGTGTTTATTTACAATTATTATTAATTAAATTCTTAGTATCTTTCTTCTGTCAAATATCAAGGCAAAAAATAAACTTCTTAAAAAATAAACTTTTTTTAAAGCAAAGAAAATTTTTTGAATTAAATATGAAATTTTAAACATAAGTATCCCCCAAACCTAGTACTTCAGATCCTATCAAACAAGAATATTCTTAAACTCTAAGATTTACGTAATTAAATACAAAAGTAGGTTAAAATACCTATGAAAGAAGAAAAAAAAAACGGCTATTTATTATACAAATTAAAAGATAATTTTCATACAGATTTTATTTTATTCATTGATATATGAATTGATTTAACTCTATTAATTTATTTATATGACCCAATGTGCTTGTCGACCGCGACGGTTATATTATATATTATACATATGTATGGCAATTAATTTGATAATTATTTTTCAGCCGTTATTACATATAAATGTTCATGTTTTAGACATTTGTATCTATATGTGAATTCATTTTAATAAATATATAGATATTTTTTTCGTATTTTTAAATTCGAATTTAACTAAGGCATTGGGAAAAAAATTCTTCGAATAGATTTTTGAAGTAAGAAAATATGAGGAAATAATATTTTTTTAAGATAGCGAAGCAATGATAGAGAGGATATCATCGACAAGCTCGCTAATAGTATAAAAAAACGTTATTATAATATGCTTAGTGCTTATATACCTATATATGAAACAAAAGTATCAATTTTCAAATATGGACTATATTTTTTTGTTTCTTATATTATATTGTAGGACATGCATAGGTATATGTCGAAGGAGGCAGTGTTTATTGAATAACGGAACTCAACGCCGCGCTCTACCTTACTTCAGAGTAAAGAATTGTAAATGTTTAATATTTCCACAGACAGGGCTCAACATACTTAATACTTATATAATAAAAATGTATACGATATCAATGATCTAATGATAATTCTTCACACTTGGATCAATAGTTAATATCTTTAAACGGCGTACCTTAACAACTCGTGTGAACCATGTCACTACATAGGTGTGCTGTACGCGCTCACGTAACCACAAGATTATGGCTAATTTCAATATCTACCGTGTAATTGCTTTGAGGTAAACGATTGATTATGTTTATTACAAGTATGTATATCATAGATTTTTTTTTTTAGGACAGGCAAAGATTATTTGGTGAAGAAATCAATAATATCTGTAGGTTTTCCTATATAGTGGCATTTCGTTTCACGCTGCATCCCGCTATAAAACTAAGTTAAATAGTGGGGCACTTAGTACTAAAACATTTAATTTCCCCGATTTGAAATCGAACACAGAACCGTCACGCTAACAGCCACACGCTCCACCACTGTGATAGGACGACCTGCTACATGTTTTACAATCGAACATTTCAGATCCTAGTAGCCCGAATCCGCTCGTCGCCCGACATCGACGTGTCGCGCGACTGGAAGATGATAACAGTGTTCATCGGCGCCAACGACCTCTGCTCGGCGTCGTGCCTGTCTCCCGTCGCGTGGTCGCCGGCCGCTCACGCCAGGAAGCTGGCGAAGGCCCTGGACTACTTCCACGATCACTTACCGAGGACCATTGTTAATTTAATACCAGTTTTAGGTTAGATTTGTTGGCTTTTTTTGGTTTTAGACGAGACAGCTTAACGTGGTCGGAGAACGATAAAATATTTTCTTGTATGAACGACATTACGTATTATTTTTATTGTTAGATTATGATACCCAACTAGATTTAGATAACTTTGCCTTTATAATTTTCGATACGATTTCGATTTCCAGGAGATATTTTCTCGTTCTTTAGTTTCTTTATTTCTTTATACAAGTAACATTTTAAGTTGACATCACATGTTAAAATTATAGCAAATTTTAAATCTCTATATTCCTCCATCGGGAGTGGATTACCTTCTTAAGTATTCACTCTACACAGTATAAAAAATATATATAAAAAAACAAAGTTCTCGATTCAGCTGTTACACAGTTTAAAATAAAAAAATGTTAAGTTCACTCTACGTACCTTTCTATGTTTGAAATACAGCATGAAACCGAAAAAAGGGCACAAAAATTAAACATGCTTTGAATTTACTTTGTAGTATAATTATTTAAAATAAAATGGAAACCCTAAATGTCTTAATGAAAACGGAGTGCCTTAACACTATGTTCCCACCAAGGTTCCTCTAACTAACCTGTTTTGTGGGATACAGCATGATTTTTTTTTCATTCATTACCTATATATAACTACCGTACATAAAGGTTATATAAGTTGAGGCCTGTCGTGGCGCAGCGGCAAAAGAGTGTGACTGTAACCAACAGGTTCTGGGTTCGATCCCCAGTCGAGGAAATGAAATATTAATTATTTTCAATTTAAATATTTAATGTTTCATTTCTTCGCTCTGGTAATAAGGCAAAAGCGCGGCGTTGAGTTCCGCCACTCAATAGGCAATGCCTCAAATTCGACGGAAAGTGGGGAACGGAAGTGGAACGGAGTGTCTTAACACTAGGTTCCCGGGTTCCCTCTGCCTACCCTGCCTCGTGCAGGACAACGTGCAAAGCTCAAAATATATATTTATATATATATATATATATATATATATATATATATATATATATATATATATATATATATATATATATATATATATATATATATATATATATATATATATATATATATATATATATATGTCGTATAATGGGATTGGAACGGAAATTATATTATAGTAGATGCATAATTGATTAGTTATAATTATTGTTTGTAGTAACTATTGACAACGTGTAACTATTATTTGTTGTAACTATTGACAACGTGTTTGGCTAGGATGATTTAAAGAGACAATGTATTGAGTTTTGTATAACCAATTAGATGTATGCACCAATAGTGTGCGGTTACAGGCCTGAGCTTGAAAGGAAGCGATCGAAAAGAAACTAATTGTTGATAATAGTAGAATTATGATTGGTTGATCTTATTTAAAGAGATATTGTTTTGACTGTTATTTGACCAGTGAAATCATTTAACCAATAACGTGGAGGCTCGCGCCTTGAGTAGAGTCGTGACACATGAGGCTGTTCTATTTTAAAAAGAGAAGTAAGTTGACGATCATTGAATCAGGGCATTCTTCGGTTGTTTGTCGCATGAAAAGGACTAGTCACGAATCTGCTACGTTATTCCTGCTTGCATTTACCCACAATGGAGCCCACAGGTCACATAAGAGTCGTTTACGATGAGCAATCTCTGACATATATATATATATATATATATATATATATATATATATATATATATATATATATATATATATATATATATATATATATATATATATATATATATATATATATATATATATATATATATATATATAAGTGTTCTATTATACAATCTGTTTATCTATAGACCTACTTTCGTGTTAAGAAACAAATTAAACAGTTTTCATTCCAAATAAAACAGCCGTTACGGTTAGAACGGCACGTTAAGGTGATTCACGTGCCAATAACCAGTACCTACATAGAATATATAGTAGACATTTACCTTTTATATGAAAATGTTTAGATTACTTTATATATCATGGCTTGGTTGATGGTGAAAAAGTTCTTCACACGAATACTTATTAACTTTTAAATCTCAGTCACTTAGCAGAGTTCTCTGCTTTTTTTGTTTTTTTTTCGCTTGCTGCTATATCCCCTTATTATATTCGTTCAATTTAAAAAAAAAAACTAATAGCAGTCGTGGGACTGCCGATAGAAGTGAAAACGGAACTATTAAGTTGAGAATAATTAAAACTATATGCAAAAATTATATGATTTTTTTTATGTTTTATTTATTAGTTACATATGATGGGTTAAACAAATCATGAACAAAATATAAATACAAAGTGGTTGAAAAAATAATTAATATACAATTATCTTAATTATACATAGTATTTATATTTACACGAATTTCAATAAATTCAAGTTTGAACATTATTTTCATTATTTACATCATTGTCATCATTAATTTCGACAATACTTAGATTATCTGTTCGTTCAATCATTTCATTGTATTCTAAAAAAGATGCAATAGGTACTGCTACTATAACGTAGAGGTGCCGTGACTCACAAAATTATACTTATCCAAAAAGCGTCCAACGCGCACATAATACAGTCAGAAATAGTCGATGTATTAGTGTATACGTGTACACAGGCTATATTAGTGTATACGTGTACTATTGCGCATGCGCTAGTCGCACGCCTGCTATTATCATTAGCATGTCGGTGACGCGAACCGAGGATTTTACCCTCTACCAAAACGCTCAACGCGCCTATAGAAGTTTTCACTTCAAAAAAAAAGAAGAACCGTTTAACATGCAATGTGTCGAGAATTTGGCGGAACGTGAAAAACGAAATGTCTTAACACTAGTAGATCGTGGTTAGAGAACCCTACTATGCGGGACATAGCGGGAAGCTAATTAACCTATCTTTATTACTTCACGCTGCATCCCGTACATGGCAAGATAGGCAGAGGGAACATGGGAACCTAGTGTTAAGGTACTCCGTATTGTTTCCTTCTTTACGACGAATTTGAAGCATTGCGTATAGAGTGAAAACCTCAACCCCGCGCTATGCCTTGTTACCAGAGCGACATTTAATTAGAAAATATTAAATATTTCATTTCCTCGAGTGGAGATCGAACCCACAACCTGTCGTTTACAGACTTGCGCCGCTGCGCCAGGACAGGTCTCAAATGAAGCTATTAATAATATATATTTACATTATCAGATGTATCAGTGTCAGTACGAGTAATGCGGCCGCTAATGTGCCGTCTGATGCATCCTCTGTTCTGCACGTGCTTCCATCAAGGCGGCGGTGAGCTGGCGGAGTTGGTGAAGCAAGCGAGACTGTATCAGGCCGCTGAAATGGCACTTGTATGTATAAGTTGTTCTTTTTGGCATTTTTTTTTATGTTTGTAACGATTTTTTAAACTGTTTATTTATTTTTTATTTGATATACAATATTAAAACTTATACCCTGTTCACTATTTATGGTTCTATCTACGAGTATATGGTATGTAAAGTTGTTGGCTGCCAAACTTCTATTCGGATAGTTACTACAAAATATAATAAAATTATTCTAAAAAAAGGCCTCTCGTGAGGCCGCGGCACAAGAGTGTGACTGTAACCGACAGGTTCTGGGTTCGATCCCCAGTCGAGGAAATGAAATATTAAATATTTACAATTTAAAATATTTAATGTTTCATTTCTTCGCTCTGGTAATAAGGCTAAGCGCGGCGTTGAGTTCCGCCCCTCAACACGCAATGCCTCAAATTCGGCGGAAAGTGGGGAAAGGAAGTGGAACGGAGTGTCATAACACTAGGTTCCACTTCCGTTCCCTCTGCCTACCCTGCCTAGTGCGGGATACAGCGTGAAGCTGAAAAAAAAAAAATTTTAAAAAAAAAAGGAAATATACTTTTATGGTAACGTCATACTTTGATTTGAAAAGCGAAATTATTACCAAATCTTACTATATTTCGCTACATTTACAGTAAATTGTGAGTGTTTTATGCCTGTAATAAAAAAATCAATAGGTTTAGCGGCGGTAGCGATATTTTCTTTCAAACATTTTAAAATATTTGTTTAGCTTTTAGACGCGCCGTTCTCATTAAGGTAGTTCCGTTGCCCACTTTACGCTAAATTGGAACATTTGCATATTAAGTGGCGGAACTCAAAGACGCACTTTGCTTTGTTACCAGAACAAAGTAATGAAAATATTAAATAGCTCATTTCTTCGAGCGGGAAATTACCTGTCGTGGTCACAGTTGCACGCCTCTAGCGCCACGACAGGCTTTAAAAATACTTACAAATATATTACTCCTGTAAGTACTCTGCAAAATACAAATTTAAATTTAAAATATTTTATTATTTAAATGTATTTTTGTTATTATTAAAAGTCCTATCGTGGCTTAGAAGAAGATTACTAGGAATAGCGTTCTAATAACTCGAAATAGCGCAGCTTTGCCAACCCAAGGTTCCCAAATCTCTCAGAGATAGGCTAACTGAGCGCGCCCCCAGGTGTCGTCCGGGCGCTACGACTCGCGGCCCGACTTCGCGGTGGTGCTGCAGCCCTTCATGCGGCTGTTCAACGCGCCGCAGCCGCCGCCGCCGCCGCCCGCGCCGCTGCCGCGCGTCATACACCAGTCCTACATCACGCACGACTGCTTCCACTTCTCGCAGAAGGGACACGCTTTGGGTGAGAGATTCTTATTTCTTGGTACAAATATTTCAGTCCGTTCAATTGGCACTTGAGGTAATAAATATTGATGGTTTTAATGTCCTCGCCTTAGGATTGAGGCGAAAAGCTTCAACACAAAATGCATCCAAAGTTTGGAGGACAGTGGACTGTTTTTTTTAATATGATAGACAGCAACGAACTCCTTGTTTCATTTATAAAAAAATCTTATAGGGGACATTAATTAATGTAATGTCTCAGCTTCACGCTGTATCCCGCGCATGGCAGGGTAGGCAGAGAGAACTTGAGTACCTAGTGTTAAGACACTCCGTTCCACTTCTGTTCCTCACTTTCTGCCGAATTTGAGGCATCGCGTGTTGAGTAATGGAACTCAACGCCGCGTTTTACCTTGTACCAGGGCGAAAAAATGAAAACATATTTATATTTAAATTGAAAATATTAAATATTTCATTTCCTCGAGTGGGATCGAACCCACAACCTGTCACACGCTTGTGCCGCTGCGCCAAGACGAGCAGGTATTAATATAATAGGGTTCAATAAAGAGATCTTCTTAATTTTTTAATCTGTTTGTCAGTTAACCTATATGTAATAATGAAAACATCTTTAAATGCACTTTTCGCTATTACATTTTGGCAGCCTTCTTCAACTTTTCTCTTTGTTTTATTTAAATTAGTTAAAAATAAAAAAAAACTCGAAAATTTAATTGCTAAAATTTATTTATTCATTTGGCTGAAACTTCAGTTGTTAATGTGATAAAAGAAAAAAAAATAACATTAGTTAATAAACTAGTGTAAGTAATTCAAGCGGGCGAAGCCGCAAGCGGGTCGCTAATAATGAATACATATATATTTAAACTTTCAGCTGCAAACCTCCTGTGGAACAATCTGCTAGAGCCAGTCGGCAACAAATCAGACAACATCCCTCCAATATTAATGCGTTCCTTTAAATGTCCCACGCGTGAGACGCCATTTTTGTTTACTAAGAAAAATTCACAGGATTACTTTAGGAATGGATATCAAGATGGCGCGTTCGATGAACAATAGTTTACTTCTGTTTTTTATGTAAAAAAGTTAAAAATTTAAAAAAAACATTGAACATAAATGTTATTATTATTTTTTTATGAAAATATGTGCTAGTGAATTAAAATATTTTTTTTTGTGTTATAGAAAAAAAAAAATAAAATTCAGAACTAATTTCTTTCTAAATTGTTAATATAATAAGCTGAAATATATTAGAACTGACAACTATCGCGACTCAACCATTTAAACTATTTAAGACAAGGAAAAACTGTTTTCGGTTTGATTTTATTTATAAAAATTAATTGTACATAAAGTTTAATTAATTTAATGTAAATATTTTAATATTTAAGGTAAATATTTTAGAAGATATGTACCAAAGGTATAGTTTTGTATTGTAAGTCAATAAATATTGTTTCGACTGTAAATAACAATTTATAACAAAATCATTTTCTGTTTTTTTTTGTCATGTGTGAAATGTTACAAATAAATAAACATATTCATATAATTATTTTCAAAATTTTTGTAAAAAAATTAACTGTAGTGACAGTTGCCGCTATAATGATACGGAATTAAAAAAAAGAAGCGCGGCGTTAAGTTTCACCACCATACCGTCACGGTTGTTTAACATGAGTCATCTTGTTATATAAGTGATCATTTTTTTTTGTTAAGATAAAATATTTGTATATATTTGTTGGTATATAGTTAATTACATGAATCTTGTCGTGGTATAAGCTTGTGAATGGAAATGTTAATATCTATGATAATATGTTCATTTCCTCACTCTGGTAACAAAGCAAAACGCGGCGTTGAGTTCCGCCGGTTAACACGCAATGCCTCGAGCATTCGGCGGAAAATGGGAAAGGAAGTATCTTATTACTAAGTACCCTCTACCAACCCTGCTACATATATGTGAGAGTGTGAATTAAAAAATACGTTCATATGTAGTTAAGTGCCATCATTAATTTTTTCTTATCTATAAATATGATAATAAAATATTGTTCTTTTTTTATTTTGTGTTAAAACATTGTTTTATTTTATATTTGTTTTCTTATACGTCTTAAGTTCTGTGGGTTTTTTTTAAATTAAAATTACGTGTAAAATAAAAATTTCTAGTGAAGTCTGCATTTTATTTCAGCGCCTGATAAGATTGTGTAGGCAAAATATGTTTAATGAAAAATTGCTTAATTTTCTTCACAGTGTAAATGTAATAATGTTTATTTTTCAAAAACACCATCAAAACAATTTTATTTTTCTAATTAAAATTTACTATTTCGACTTGATATAGTATTAATTAATTGTCACATTTAAAAAACGAAAAAAAAAATGTATAACATTTACAAGAAGCGTAGGTTCGAGATCCGCTTCGATAAAATCTATTTTTTTTTTAAATATCTCTATTCTCTTTCAAATTTCAAATGCTAAAACAATATAATTATTTACACAAACAACAAACTCAACTTTTTCTTTTTCAAATTTGAACTCAATATATCAGAAACGTTAGACTACATTATTATGGTACATGTTATAAATCCCATCATGCATACGTCTATTGTTTTAGTTCAATACGTCATTAGCGTCTATATAAGAATGTTCTTATGGACATTCGCTAGTAATTTCACGGGTCATTTGAACCCGACCTAACTTTACGTGATTCATGATACATTGTATTATAAGTTTTTTTTTTTATACAAATATTTACACAGACTTAGAAAAGTTTACAATAACTTGGGTCTTTCCTCTCTCAGCTTCACGCTATATCACGCACATTGCAAAGTAGGCAGAGGGAGTTCGAGAATCTATTGTTAAAACACTCCATTCCGTTCCCTTTTTTCGAATATGAGGTATTGTATGTTGATTGGCGGAACTCAACGCAACATCACATACTCGAATCAGGATGGAACCCACACTGTCACGTTTACCGGCGCACTCTTGTTCCCCAGGACGACCACCATATTGGTGTGATCACCACTCTAGAAAATAAACTATTTAATGTTTTTATTTCCTCCATCTGATAACGAAGCAACGCATGACATTGAATTTTGCCAGACAAAGTTCAAAAATTCAGCGGAAATTAAGGAACGGAAGTGTATTAACGGAAGCGGAGTATCTTAACGTTAGGTTCCCAACTTCCGATTGCCCTCCCCACAACCTGCCACTGCTGTGTGCGGGATACAGCGGAAAAAAAAAAAGATCTATATTTACTTACAAGTAATATTCAGTCCTCATTTCTCTTTCGCTTTCAATACATCAAAAGTTATCTTCAGAACAAAAGAATATATTGCAAATCTATAAAAAAAGATATCACATTGACTTAATAAACCAGAAATAAATAAAAAAAAAAAAAATAGAGTTTAAGATATCAAAATTCAACATGATGAACAAATTGGACAACAAACTAACAAGCGAATTAAACGTTTTATTGAAAACACGTTAAGATCAATATACATTCAATGTAGAGACCATATGGCGTGTCTCCTCCAGTAATTAGGTAGAGTTCGACACACATATATGGTAGCTAGTATGACTGTGCTAAACCATTATTTTAAAGTACATAATACTAATATAACTTCAGTTATCTTTTTTTTTGTATAGATTTTATATAAAACGCAATTTAATTGCTATGAAATATATTTTGTGATATTACGGCCATAAAAAGTTACGTAATCTGTCGTTTTCCTAACTTAGATATATAGAGACAAGATAATTATTAAATGTATTTTTAATTGATTTTTGTTTGTTTTTTTACTTTTATGTTGTATCCTGCATAAATAATGTTGGCAGTTCTTGGTATTGAGATGATTCGTTTCTTCTGACGTCTGACATTTTCCTGAAATTTTAAGGAGGGAGATTTAAATTAAGGCTTGTCGTGGTGCACCAGCACAAGCGAGTTACGACTGCAAACGACAGGTTGCGGATTCAATCCCCACTCGAGAAAATAAAATATTGAATATTTTAAAATTAAATATTTAATGGTTCCATTCGCTATGGTAACAAGGCAAAGCGCGTTTTTGAGTTCCGCCACTCAATACGCAATGTCTCAAATTTGGCGGAAACTGGGGAACGGAATGGAGTGTCTTAACACTGGGTTCCCAAGTTCCCTCTGCCTACCCTGCCGTGTGCGGGATACAGCGTGAAGAAGCGTCTGATTTAGAAAGTAAATACAATTAGGAATATAATTTGTTTGAAAACTATTAAATAAATGTTTACAAATTTGGTATGTAAGTGTACTTAAATACTTTATAAGGTTATTCCTTGGCCCATGTTTCTCGTATCAGTACCGAATATGTACTATGAGTCACTCAAAGTGAACGGATGTGTAATATATCGGACACTACACCTACATTTCTATTGACAACTGCAAGCTTAGTAACAATATATTACTATTTTCGAATAGAATATAATTCTTAAACCAGCATCTGATGGTTGTGAGTTTGATCTTCATTCCCCGGTGGATTGAATGTAGAGACTGTTATTCACTCAACCCGAATTCAAAACACAACATATTGATGAAAGATGAAGCTTATTCTTGTCCCTCCTCCCCTTGCCACCCACCTTTTTGCTGTTAAAGGGCAAGAAAATGAAAATAATTAATAAAGCTTACGGTGACCGAACACTAAGTTCTCCCACTACGCTGTCACAATCTTAACTTTACAAGTTTAAGTAAGTTTTGTGCCGTGTGATTCCGGCTTAGAATATGATCACCCTGGTACTGATGGTGTCGTAAGAGGCGACTAAAGTGCGTGTGGTAGAGTCACGTTGCCAGCAATGGCAACACGCATGGGCAGACTCGACCGGATTATTACTACCACCGGTATTTAAGACCGGCGTTAAGTAGTGGCTTTGGCCACTGCGTTTCGCATTAGGTAATGCCGGGCCCCCGGTGCCCTTCCACCTTAAAGGACGGCAACGCTCCTGTAGCTCCACTAGAGTTACTCGGGGCTGTGGGCGACGGTGATCACTTACCATCAGGTGACCCGCACGCTCGTTTGCCGTCTTTTCATAAAAAAAAATAACTTTACAAATTTCATTGATCAGTTCACGCTCTCGTCTACGACCATGGCAGGACAGGCTGAGAACCTAGTGTAAAGACAGTACGTCTCCATTAATAACTTCCGTTTCCCACTTTTGCGACATTTTCGTGCTGTACTTCAAAGCCGCATTTTTGCCTTGTCAAGCGAAGAAATGAGACAAAAAAATCCTTGACTGAAGATCGAATCCGCAACCTGTCGCACGCTGGCATCGCTGCGGCACTATTGGCTTAATACTACAATATACTCTACTCAGCATCACGCTGTATCCCGCACATGGTAGGGTATGATGGGCGGAATTTCTTAACAACCTAATGTTAAGACATTCCGTTCAACTTCCGTTCCTTACTTTCCGCCAAATTTGTGGCATTGCGTGTTGAGTTGCGGACTCAACGCCGCGTTTTGCCTTGTACCAGAGTGAAGAAACGAAAGATTAAACATTTGAATTGAAAATATTAAATATTTCACATCCTCGAGTAGCGATCGAGCCCACAACCTGTCGGTTACAGTCACACGCTTGTGCCGCTGCACCACGACAGGCCTCAAATAACATATGTAACAAACATACAATTTGTCGATAATGTTATACGATACTTTGTTTATCGTCCTGCTATTACAGCGAACTACCTGCCAGCATAACCAGCCGTAAAACATGAAAGTGGTACGACGTTTATGAAACTATTCCACTAAAATAGAATAAAAAACGCAAAGCCCATCAAAGTGAAAGTAGCTCTAATAACTTACAACGCATGTATTAAGACCGTTAAGGGGTGGATAGGATATATATATTTTAATGAGGGAAACGTTTGAAATACAAGGAAATTCTAAAGAAAAAATTCTATTCTCTTCTTATATTTACTTTCCTTATTTTCAGCTTCACGCTGTATCCCGCAATGGCAGGGTAGGCAGAGGAAACCTGGAAATCTAGCGTTAAGACAATCCGTTCCGTTTCCCACTTTCCGGAAGTCAATTTGCTTTGTTAGCAGAGCAAATCAAAAAAAAAAATTTCATTTTCTTTACGTGGGGATCGAATCCACAATCTGTCGTGTACACGCTCGTGCCACTGCGCCACGACAGGGTATTTAATTAAAATAATATTGGTAAGTTATATTATTTAGTTCAAAATCAATATTTGTATATTGATTTTGCAAATCTTATTAAATATTTAATATTTTCAGTTTTCTAGCGTTGACTAGAGAGAAAAAGAAGGTTGTGCTTACTTTCAAACTGCATTTATATTTTAATGGAAAAACATTTTTTTCTAAATTTATTCCGTGCCCCATAAAATGCCAGAATGATATCTGTATATCGCCCCTTTGGTGGAACAATAAGGTTACCCTACATACATACATCATTATTTGAAGAAAGGGTATATATAGCTCATAAAATGTGGACTTACACACAATCCATATAATTTGTAAATATGTAAAATAAAATTAAAAAGATGTATTGGAGGGGATTACCAGAAATTTCTACAGTGATGGGAAAAATCTGAGAATACGTTACTACCTACTATAAAAAACCGACTATTGTCAACAATTTTTAATCGCGGGCAAGGGCATTATAGTGACCCCAGTCATCTAATATGGTTCGTAAACAAACACATACTTTATGAGCAGCCTCTAATGTGTAATACAGTTGGAATGCTCGTTATTTGTATGATAGATAATTAACGCCACAGCCTTTT
This sequence comes from Eueides isabella, assembly GCA_019049475.1. NCBI lineage: Eukaryota > Metazoa > Arthropoda > Insecta > Lepidoptera > Nymphalidae > Eueides > Eueides isabella. The sequence continues at coordinate 14,939,140 of CM032392.1, forward strand.
AGCTCAGTTTTTCTCTACTACACTGTATACTCAGTGCACAGGCTCGATTATCGAATAGAATAGAAAAGAAATCCATTTTATATATTTACTATATATATATATATATATATATATATATATATATATATATATATATATATATATATATATATATATTATATATATATATATATATATATATATATATATATATATATATATATATATATATATATATATATATATATATATTATATATATATATATATATATATATATATATATATATATATATATATATATATATATATATATATATATATATATATATATATATATATATATATATATATATATATATATATATATATATATATATATATATATATATATATATATATTTGCAATCTTATTGCTTCAAGCCTTTTGTTAGACGAAAATGAAAAAGACATTTTAGTTTTTCGAGTCTGTTGAAACGTCTAATTTAAATTATTGCTTTTAAAGCAGAAAATACTTTCCTCGAGGAATCAATTTCACTCGGGCTTAGTAGGTAGTTGAAATAATTTGATTAACTGATTGATTGATATCGAACACCACTCTTATGACGATACTGATACAGTACCGACGTACAAGATAGAACCAACGATCTTTGTTCTCAAAGGTTTGCGTATGTTTTTCTTTGTTCAAACCTTATTAAAAATATATATATAATTTCTTAGCTTCACACATTAACTTGGGATTATTGGTTAAACACCCTGTTCCCATTAACTCTCTTCCGTTTCCAAGAGAGAGAGAGAGAGATCACGTGTTAAGTGACATTTTTCAACGCTGCAGTTTTCCCCATAATCAGACTGCAGAAATGAAAAAATATGAAGTATTTCATTTCCTCGAATGAGATTTGAACCAACACACAACTTGTTCCTTTACAGTGGCGTTTAAAGTTGCACTGTACCACTGCGCGAAGACTGGTCTCAAATATTTAAGAATTTCGTATAAGGGAAACGTGTATTAATAATGTAAATTCTAAATAGAATTTTGCCCTGAACAAAAGCGGCTTCAGACCGGAGCTTGGCATCAGTGCCGCAGTGCAGAACTCTTGTAATACAAGCTTTGAAACCTCGCCTTTGACCCACTCTTGCATGTACCTACATATTTAGAAATAGCTAAAAACCAAATACGTTTAATTTGGCTGGAAATATTTCAGGTTTGCATTTAATAAATTCTTCGATCATAATATTAAATAGCCCGTCGTGGTGCAGTGGCACCAGCGTGTAACTGTGAATACGACAGATAATGGGATCGACTCCCACTCGAGGACATTAAATATTTAATATTCTCTCGGACAACGAGGCGCAAGGTGGAATGTAGTCAGCCGGCACTCATTACTCAATATCTCAAGGATTCGATGAAAAGTAGGGAACGGAGTTTCTTAAAACTAGGTTCCCAAGTTCCCTCTGCCTACCATAATAATATTAGAAATTTACAGAAATATTTTACGTTTCTTTGTGATGTTTTGATTCCATTATTATTTCAAATGTAATGTGATTACAGTAAGGAAATGACTATGATTGAAATCTTTAGTCGAAGAAATATTTACATAAACAATAATTTGTTACCCCTAACATATTTTTTTTATGGGTAACAGCGTATGCCACACATAGCAGGGTAATTTAGGCTAACTAGTGACATATGTACTTACATACATATACAAGCAAAATGAACGATTCAAAAGAGATATACCGCTATATGCACCCTCTGAATGCCACCCTTTTAAACACAAAAATTAACAAAAGTTGAAAGTAATAAGGGGCCATCCTAAATATATAGCTATAGTATGGGACATAGACATATTTATATTTGTGTGAAGTATTTCTTAAACAAGAGAACTTTGATGCCCCTGGTGTTTCAAGCTTTCATTGGACACGGAAACCACTTACCATCAGGTGGGCCGTGTGCTTTTTGCCACCATCGTGGTATGAAATAAGTACATATTGTAAATATCGATTTTTATTAATAAGTAAAAGCAGTATTTTTACTAAATCTCTTTTTAAAGTGTATTCTCTTATTAGTTAATAGTATATAGTAATATTACCGTGACATTGTCGAGGTGACAATTAAATGGGGACAACTAGGACTCTTGGATCACTATAGACTAAAGTTCTGTCTTTAGTTTATGGCGACCCAAGGATGCCAACAACAGTGAACAGAACGCTGTACTTAAAATGGTTAAATGAAAATAAAAAATGCATTAAAAAGCTAAGTTTTTTTTTAATAAAAAGTAGTTTACTTTATTTTAACGATCATCACTTCTATATTTCAACTATTGTTCATTGCCAGTACCAACATGTCAACCCTTTGTACGTTAGATATATGTAGGTAGGTATGTTCAGTTAAATGCAGTCAAAACAAAGCGCTAGGGTCAAGGTCCCTCCCTTGGCTTCCCTCTTCATTCGTTTCCCCATTCACCATTCATCTCATCCCTTTAGTAGGGTTACCATGTTTTAGGAAATAATTGGAAAACTAGAAAAAAAAAATTAGACGCAACCCTGGCAGCGTAGACGGTTGTCAGTTTGATCTCGAATTCAGAACGAAATTATAAGGCAATAAATAGGTCTTGATAATTCGGTTGAATGGGATGGTTTCCTCTGCGTATCCTGCGCATCTTAAAACTGGCTTCCCTCTGCTATATAAGTGAGATACAATAAAAATAATTTGAACAAAATCATACTGCAATGGTGAATTCATTTTTATTATGTTGGTTAATTATTTGCTATAAATAGAAATCGGTTAAAGAAATAAGCAATTCGTATGAAGTATACTTACTTACTTAGCTTCGCGCTGTATCTCACACATGGTACGGTAGACAGAGGGAAACTGGGAACAACACTAAGTTAAGACACTCCGTTCCGTTCCCCACTTTCCGTCGAATTTGAGTCATTGCGTGTTGAGTGACGGAACTCAACGTCGCGCTCCGCTCTGGTTACAACGCAAAGCCTGGCGATGAGTTCCGCCGCTCAACACGTAATTCCTTAAATTTGGCAGAAAGTGGAAAACTGGACCGAGTGTTTTTATATTATGTTCCCAAGTTTCCTTCGCCTAACTTGTCTGAACCTAAAAAAATGTTATAATAACCTAAAAGAAGTCTTTTTTTCTATTATCGTATTATTTTCTATAGGTTATGTCTATAATTGTATAAAAATGCAAAACTTTTTAAAAATAACTAAAAAAACACACGATAAATTATAAATTTTAGCGCTAAATTACATGATTTAACTGTTTTTACACGGAATAACTGCCGAATTACACGGTACATTACGCACAATATTAGTCATCGTTGTTTTGTCTCTTGAGTTTCAGTTTCGATTTCGATCTACTAAAAAATGAAGAGTCTGGGCACACTAGCGTCTGCTCTTATGAATCAGCGGTGTTATTCTGATTAACATTTTGATTATGTTATTACTATTAAAGAAAATAAATATTTCTCTCTATAAGATATAAAAATATTTTTAAAATATCTTGTTGATGAAATCGTTGCTTTGAAAGGTCAGGACAGGACAGGGCGGGATGGGATCAAACAGGAGAATTTAGTATCTAATTTTATAATTATTTTCACCTTGACACTGTATGCCGCACATAGCAGGATTGCCAAAGAAAACCTGGACACTTAGTGTTTTCTCATAAACAACCTGCCGTCCTCGGCTAACGGAACGCTTCCGGTTGGCGGAACTCCATGCCGAACTTAAAAACTTCACCAGAACAAGGATATGTAAATGTTAAATAAAACATTTTAGAACTATTTCATGAATTCAAAAATTAGGTAATAAATAGAAAACACATACCTTACTTTTGTCGTAAACGTGAAAATCCTGGTAATTGCATAAGATATAACTATCCTGAATTCTAAATGGACATTCAGTTGGTCACTACAATCATATAATTTGAGGACTGTCGTGGCGCAGCGGCACAAGCGTGTGACTGTTAACGATAGACAGGTTGTGGGTTTGATTAGATTTCATTATATAATTATCTCAATTCTTTTCCCTGGTAACAAGGCAAAGCGCGGCGTTGAGTTCCGCCACTGAACATACAATGCTTCAAATTCAGCGGAAGGGGCACAAAGTGTCTTAATGAGGCGGTTATTACAATCAACTTTAAAAAATCTAAACTAAATAGTTTAGTCTAGTTTCCAACTCGATACATCCAGAATAACCATCCAACCAAGTGTATATAAGCGGTGCGATCCCCAAGACGCCACCAGTCCGGCCCGGTGCGTTGCCTCGCGAACTCGCCACGCCACTCTACTCTACTCTTTTCCATTCTCTACGTCTCTACTTGCCGTCATCATGGTAAGTTTAAAAGCTCTCATATTTATATTTATTTTATATTAATTTTATTTTATTTGGAATAATTTTGATTCTATAAGATTTTTTGATGTTTTAGTATATTATTTAATATATGTAAGTTCCTCTTCTGTTTAAATACTTTGTAAAGAATTCTTCTTTTGAAAATAAAAGTTACAATATAATCTATTATTTTATACAATAATTAATTAATATAAAATCGTATTTTACAGGAACTAAAGTTTCTGAACTTCAGTTCGTATGATTTATTTTTTATTTTTAAATAATATTCATAACAAAAAAGCTCCGCATCTACATAGCTTTTCAAAAAAACAACTCTTTAACGATACGAAAAGAAATATTGAGATTTATAAAAATAATTTGAATATTTTTTCAGATAATCTACATATTACAATTTAATATCGCAAGAAAATCTGTTAATTATTTTTACAAACAGTATTTTTTTACTTAATATTCAATTCGGTTTGGATATGGCATAAAATATTGAATTTTTTACGCTTATTTCTGGAACTCTCACAAAGTCATATTTTATTTTTAATAACTTATATACCGAAAAACGGAAACAACGACACGGAACGTTACTTGAAAACGACACGGAACGTTACTTGTATATTTGTTTAAACATTCCATATTAGTGTAATATGCATTTAACGCATAAATAGGTCTATAGAAAAAATATAGCCGCCTGCGTTTGTGGATATCCTGATATTGTTCAAGGATATCTATTCAATATTATTCTGAGCTCACCAGTTGTACCCGCCATTGTTTCTACGTAGATTTTTAATAATACTTGATACTTTTATTAGGAAACAATAAGAAGTAATTAATAAATGAATTCTGTTAACTAGTACGTATAACAGCTTATTTTTATAATTTATTAAAATCTAATGTATGTAGAGATGGTTTTCCTTCTATTTACTCCGATTTTTGAGAATAATACAAAATACACATTTGCGTGTGGTAGAGTCACGTTGCCAGCAATGGCAACACGCATGGGCAGACTCGACCGGATTGTTACCACCCCAGGCATTTAAGACCGGCGTTAAGTAGTGGCTTTGGCCACTGCGTTTCGCATTAGGCAATGCCGGGCCTCGGTGCCCATCCACAGTAAAAGACGGCAACGCGCCGTCTCTTCCCAAAAAAAAAAGAGCTTATATTTTTCGATATCGATATAATATTCGAATCGAATTTATAAAAACTTATTTGCTTCTCGACGTCCTTCAAAACTTATAGAAGAGTTTTCATCTTGAAATACAAAACGTAACATTTCGTTGTTCCCCTTACCCGTAGGTGATTTTCGGAAAAACAAGGCCAGTCATGGCGTATTGTAAACGCAACTATTGGTGGTTTGATTCTCAATTGAGGGGATGAAATATTTAATATTCTCATTTCTTGGCTCTAGTAGCGAGGCAAAACGCCACCACCACTCAACATGCAATGTCTCCAGAATTTGGTAGAAAGTAGGGACGTCTTAAAATAAACTTAATTTCTTAACACGAGGTTCCCATGTTCCTTTTGCCTACCCAGCTTTGGACGGAACACACCGTAAAGCTCCCTAAGTACACTTACACTCCCCAAGGATCCTGCAATTTAATTTTTCGGTCTAAACCGCTTAGCTTTAGCTTAGATCATAAGTTTACAATATCTAGTTATTTAATTACCAAATGATCAATGTGATAGAAATACAAAACCTACGGTCACCTTGTTCATATTTACATTCAACTACATCAGCCAAATAAGTTTGATAGACTTCGCGTATGTTAAGCATGCATTAAATATCATGTTGAAAAATATCACATATTTTAGAGTAACATGGTGTTAACATATTAAAGGCGTATCAAAACAGTTTCCCCACATAAGATGCGTTAAATGACTTGAAAATTGAAAAATGAGATATCTTATCACTAGCTCTACCTACCATGCTATAAAAAAGTCTATATATTTACGAAACAATCTCCAAATTAAATTTCTAATATCTAATATGATCTATTCTTCTAACATAGTAAAGCATTATATTAGATAACATAACTGTAATTATATGTTATTTATAAAATGTAAATGTTACTTATAACAGCAACATACACTTTTCATGAACTAAAAGTAACTGGAATCGTGATCGCACGCGTCGGAGGATATCGATATGCATCGCGGTCTTGACTTATTTAATCTTGAATCGATTTAATCCTGGATTAAATCGATTCAAGATTAAATAAGTGAAGACGCCTTTATTTGTTGAAATATAAATGCAATTTAATGTGTATATATACGTATTATGTTTTTCAGTTTATCATTATTGAGTGCCCCGGAATTATATTCACTGACAATATTTATATAAAATTTAACTTTCCTCTATTCATAAACACAATAAGAAAAGTTTTACATTTTATTTGCAAAATGAAAAATTAAATCAGATAAAAAATATGGAATATGTTATTTATTTCACTATTTCACTGCCTGGATTTTTTAATTATAATATATATATATATATATATATATATATATATATATATATATATATATATATATATATATATATATATATATATATATAAGTGGAACGGAGTGTCTTTACACTAGGTTCCCGAGTACCCTCTGCCTACCCTGCCTCGTGCGGGATACAGGATGAAGTTAATAAATAAATTTAGTAATAAGCAGATTTCATGAATTTTCCTCTGTTAGTCAAAAGGGAACTAAGCTGTAGAATTTAGAAATGCATCGCTATTATATACGTAGCTTCATAAAGTTTAAAAAGCTCGTATTAATTTTTCATGCAGTTTGACAATGCCGCATTGTGGGTATTGCATTGTGCGCTGGAGAACGCCCATTGTTATTCATTATTATGTAAGTACTTATTATAGAATGTGTTAAATATTTTTTTCTATTAAGTTTTTTTTATAAAGAAATATATATATATATATATATATATATATATATATATATATATATATATATATATATATATATATATATATATATATATATATATATATATATATATATATATATTTATATATATATATATATATATATATATATATATATATATATATATATATATATATATACTTTTAACATTCATACTAAAACTTTTCACGTATGCATAGGAAAGAAAAATACATTTTAGAAAACTGCTCATATAACAGAGTACGCAAAGAAGTGATGTAACCTGGAAACGAGTGTTAAGATACTTCAGTTCCTCACCTTCCCCCGAATTCTGAAGTCATTTACTGTTGAGTAACAGAACCGAACGCTGCGTTTTGCCTCGTTACCATAGCTAGATGGGTCTATCCTAATTTAAAAGCGTGCCTAGTGCCAGTCCCAGTGTGAATTTTAATACACAAAGCACGATAGAAAACTTTAAATTAAAAATATATTTTGCCCTATTTAATTGCTTTAACAGTCTTCTAAGATCAATTGCAATGTTAAACTACCCCTTAGTGGAGAAGATTATCTACTAAATTATTTCTATTGTATGTTTTTGATACTTCTCTAATTAAATAAAAGAAAACAATGGATTAGGGCACTTCGTTTACTACAATCTTCTCGATTTTTAAGACTTCGTGTTTTAAGTAGTGGCCGTTAATTCAGCAGCTCATATGTTACAAGAGCGTAATAATTAACATAATTTGTCTCCCTAGATTTGAATTGAATTCACAACTACAGTACAGTCACATGCTGCATCACTGTGCTAAAGCCGCCTAAACGTACATCTAGTTTCTACTAATTTTAAAAACATATAAAAATTTAAACGTATCGGGGATTTGAACCTGAGAGCCTCTTGGAAACTGTTCAAGTGTGGCATAACACTTAAAAAATAATAAAAATGATATGTTTAGTTATTAAATAGGCATTTATCTATGAAATTACATCGTGGAAGCGAAAACAGCCGAACTGATTGAAATCTGCTATAACTTTAATAACGTGGATGAATCACGTAATCGGAGTAGCGACGAGCCCGCGCCGCCTCCACCCCATACTGTATAATACTGCGAATGCTATCTGAAATGAATATGATAAATTATGAGATACTAGAGGCCTGTCGTGGCGCAGCGGCACAATCGTGTGACTGTAACCGACAGGATCTGGGTTCGATCCCCAGTCGAGGAAATGAAATATTTAATATTGTCAATTTAAATATTTAATGTTTCATTTCTTCGCTCTGGTAATAAGGCAAAGCGCGGCATTGAGTTCCGCCACTCAACACGCAATGCCTCAAATTCGGCGGAAAGTGGGGAACGGAAGTGGAAGGGAGTGTCATAACACTAGGTTGCGGAATACAGCGTGATGCTAAAAAAAAAAGAGATACTAATGGAAAATGTGTTATTATGTGAACACCGTTGGTGAACATTAAAATATATATTCTTATTTAAAGGGCGGCGTTGAGTTCCGCCACATAAAACACGCAATGCCTTAGTGAGGAATGGAACGGCGTTTCTTTACACTAGGTTCTCCTATGTTCCCTCGGTCTAGTGCGGAGCCACGTGCGGGATTCACGTAGAGATACGTGCGAGAAGCTGATTATATTCTTATGGAAAGAGTGTTGAGTCGCCATTATTCTCTTTTTATATAAAAAGTAAGCAACCAGAGCGAAGAAACGACAATAATTCACTTCTACAAGTGGGAAATGAACCCTCGACTATCGCGTTTAGAATTACAGTCTATATATAGCACTACACCACGACGGTTTAAACAAACGACATTTTATAATATTTTATTGCAACAAACTTAAATAGATTCTCTTTAAAAGATTGCGAGGAGATTAGCGACCGCATAATCCCGCGGTACCTATTCTTATTGTGCACTAGTCTAGCTCGACGTACCGTTAGCAATTTTCTATAATAATACAACTTTTCAACAAATCTACAACAAATTGGATTTAGAACGGACGGACGGATTTTTACGGATATGCTTTATCTGGTATATATAAGCAATTGCTATTAAAATCGGAAATAACGTTTTCTTTTTTTTTACTTTTTGTTTATAGCTTTGCATCGCAAAGCCCTGTTTTGGTGGAAAGCACAGAACTTTTTGTTTTCCAGTTCTCCTTCTACTGTACTAACCCTGCTATGTGCGGGATACAGCGTGAATATTTTTATAGTTATATTCAAACTGTTCAAGATTTTCCAGACTTTCAAAAGCTCAAGTTTTGAAATAAAAAGATCATGTTAAGTAATTGACAACATAAGATATTACAGGTAGCATAGCAGAACAGAGTGTCTTGACATTAAATTCCCAAGTTCTCTTCACCAAATCGACAGAGTGGCACATAGCAATGTGCAGGAGCGTGAAGCTGATAAAAAAACATATAAAATACTAAACTTAAATTTAAAAACCGTACAAAAATTTTGAACGAAGCAGGATTCAACCTGCGCCTCTGGAAAACCGTTCCAGTGCTCTGACCAAATAAGCCATTCGTTCTGGAACGGTTTTCCAGAGGCGCAGGTTCAAATCCTACTTCGTTCAAAATTTTTTGTACACTTTTTAAATTTAAGTTTAGTATTTTCCGTCCTAAGTGTGGAATAACACTTTAAAACATAGTAAAAATAACATATAAAATGTTACGACTGAAAAATGATTACCATCGTGCTTACTAAATCACCATTTTCCATTAAAACACTTCCAAATAGTTACGGACATAACATAATTAAGTGTATTTACATTTTTCCCGAAAGCAATATCGTTCACAATGGGGTGGAGGCGGCTCGCCTCGTGTGGATGACTCATCTACACATTCATGTGAAACAAAGAAGTATAATTTAAGTGCTATTTAGGGTACAATTTAATTATTACATATAATTATCGCACTGGAAAAGAGAAACTATTAAACTTTTAATATAACGATCGTGATTTTGATTCTAATTTGAAATTAATTACAAAAAGCGGCGTTTAATTTCGCCGCACAACTCTTTATTTAATTTTTGAGACGTGACTAGCACAAGGTTCCCTCTATGTACCCCGCTGTGCCAGGTTAATCGTGAAACTGTTTTATTCCAAATGCTTTTTAATATATTTTTGCTTTCCAGTGAAATAACTGTAATTTTTTCTTGACATATCTTTCGTGTACATAAACACTCGGGATTTGATTCCGTCTATCCTTTAAGTGATGATTTATTCAAATATTTTTACTGCGCCATATTATTAATTATACGTATAAGATAATGTAATCAGACATTACATAAAATGAAACGTGCTGCGTGACTGTTAATTTACTTTAGTAATGACATTTTGTACGGTCGCTGCCCTGCGTGCCTCCAGCCACATAGTTAATTTATTTCTTGGCTATCCTTTGTGATATTGTTATTTAATAATAATAATAATATTTTTTTTTTTCTTTTTATCAGCTTCACACTGTATCTCGCACTAGGCAGGGTAGGCAGAGGGAACGAAAGTGAAACATAGTGTTATGACACTCCGTTCCACTTCCGTTCCCCACTTTCCGCCGAATTTGAGGCATTGCGTGTTGAGTGGCATAATAATAATATTACGTACGTACAATTAATGCAGCGTTTATGAAAGCGACAGTTTTGTATTCGATTTGTACTCAGAAGAACAAATTAATTTCGCTCTTCTATATAAATAACCGCGGAGAGTTTCATCACTGCTGCACCAAATTCAGCAAGAGGAAGTGTCTTACTCTGAAAAACGCGGTAATCCACCTTTGTTATAAAAATATCTTATCAAATGTTAATCATAGAAATATTATATTTTCTCAAATTACATTACCATAAATATTTCTATTAAGTAATGAATTACTGGAAATATGTATCATTTCTAATAAGGAAAGAAGATATTTTTGTTTATTTTCGCTAAGCCAACCAAGGCACGCTTCTTGAAACTGTGAATCATACCGCAAAGCGTGACTCGAGATGAACAAAACAGCTACTGTTACTCAAAATATCGACATTATTGTGGTATTAGTAACTTTATACAGATGTTTATATTTAAGATATAAATATGAGTCAAATTAAGTTTTAAATTTATGAGGCCTGTCGTGGTGCAGCGGCACAAAGGTGTGACTGTAACCGTCAGGTTGTGGGTTCGATCCCCACTCGAGGAAATGAAATATTTAATGTTTTCATTTCTTCGCTCTGGTACAAGGCAAAACGCGGCGTTGAGTTCCGCCACTCAACACGCAATGCCTCGAATTCAGCGGAAAGTGGGGAAAGAAAATGGAACGGAGTGTCTTAACACTAGGTTCCCAAGTTCCCTCTGCCTACCCTGCCATGGGCGGGATACAGCGTGAAGCTGAGTAGAGTAGAGTGAGTAAATTTATTTAAGTATATACAAATTGCTTCAAGTATTGAGTTTGTTATAGATTTAAAATTAAATCATATTTTTTTGAATCCTGTCGTGGCGCAGGGGCAAGGGTAAGACTGTTGGAACGACAGGGTGTGGGTTCGACTCTACTCGAGGAAATGAAATATTTAATACTTTAATTTCTTCGCTCTGGTAAGAACGCAAATAATGGCGCCGCCAATCAACACGTAATATCCCAAATTCGACAGACGGAGTGTCTTAACATTAAGTTCTCAGGTAACCTCTGCCTACCCTGTCATGTGCGGGATACAGAGTGAAGCTGAAAGAAAAAAGAAAATACCTTACAATATATAAAGTTACCAAAGTGAACGCAACCGGTAGCAAAGTGGTCGACAAACATTTAACTGAAACTCTATCCTTTACTCGCACAGCGTTGATTGAATTGCGGTTGTATAACATGTAATGCTTCAACGTTATTTTAGGGAAATTTATATGAACAAATATTTGTGTGTACTGAGACTAGTGTAAAAAAAACTTCTAATTTTCTATATATATATGTATTTATAATATTAATTTGATATTTTCATTTTCTCGCTCTAGTAGCTATGCAAAGCATGGCGTTGGGTTCCGCCACTCAACATACAAGCCTCCAGAGTTCGACGAAGAGTAGTGAACTGAATTATCCTAAGGAGAATTTAGTGTCTTAACACTAGGTTACCAGGTTCCCTCTGCTTACCCTGCACCAAAATGCAGGATTAATTTACAATAAATTCAATATATTTAAAATGTCATACATGTATACTCCATACACACTTCGTTATTTGCTGTGAAAAATAAACATAATTTAAACCCTTTTGTATATTACATAACTAGATATTACTACGCCTTTGGTACCACAGGATGACTGTCCACTACGATTCTAAAAAACGAATCATACTTTTAAAGTTCAATTTTAAAATATTTAAATATAATTAAAAAAAAAGTTTAGTATCTTAGTACTTTCACGCTGTATCCCGCATTTAGCAGGTTAAACAGACATATAAAGACACTGCGTCCCTTCTTAAGTGTCTTAGCACTATGTTCCCAAGTTCCCTCTGCCTTCCCTACCACGTGCGGGATACGTTAAGAAGCTAAGTAAGTAAGTAATGGAATTGGATAGCAGAAAATATAATAAATAGATTTCTTATAGAAATTTCTAAGCGATTTTAATTTATATCAATATATCAATATCCAGTAGCTATATCATCTCAAATAACAAATAACCTATCAACTTATCATGACTGAACAATAGTCGTTAGTATATAATATTTTTTGCTCTCAATCTTTTTGTGTAAGAAAAAACGAGGCATTAGACTAATTGCTGTCTGTGTTATTGAAAAAAATAATTTTATTATTGATTTTATTAATTTAAAAGTAATTACAGTAACAAGCGTATAAGAATTTCAACGTAGCTTGATGAAAATCTATGGCTTAGGTAAGCGCAGATTCAAATCTCGCTACGATTAAATTTTTGTTCGTTTTCTAAATGAAATTTTAAATTTCCTATGTGTAAATTAACACTTTGAAAGTTGTGATTTTTTTTTTATTATATTTAAGTCAATTTGGACGATTCAAAGAGGCGAATAATTAAATCATTCCCCAAGTTTCATTTTATTTTATTTTATGTTGTGTTCTCCAGACAACAATTTTAAACAGAATATTTTTACTGCGTTATTATTAATCTTCTGTCCACCGATCTATCTGCTAGTCTGTCTGACCGTCTAATTCACCAGAATTAATCTCATGAATCGTGATTTATGACTTGAAATTTTCACAGATAATATACTACTACGACGTCAAAGACTTTTCATGAAAGAATAATATTAAAGGATTCAACATTTTTCATAACGAAATAAAAAAAACACCCTAATCCCTAAAAACACTACCTCATCTTGGTGTTTGTAGCTCGTTATTTATTAATCCATATATAATAATTTTTTCATAAAACATAACTAAGAAACACTGGAATCAACGACGTTTTTTTATCAAGATATATCGAAGTAAAATCAGTATTTTCGTTCGACTTTAAAGGAGACAGTCAAAACATTTTTTTTAGAAATTAAAAGTTGGACAGGACAACATATTTCCTCGTTTTCCCCACACCCTAGATCAGAAGACATTTCATCCCAACACCCAATGAAAGCCTTCCTTTAATTTCAAAGCGTGAAACGTAAAATAACAATAAAATCATTAATACTACACGCCAGCTCGCGCTTGTATTGTTTTTTATTTTTACTTTTTGTTGCTTCGATGAAAATTAGTGAGTGCAATGCCCTCGGCGTGACCACTCTACTCATATAATAATAACCTCTAGCCAGTACCAGTTACTATGAAGACTGCTTCAAGCTATTGTTTCAGATGTGCATAAAAACTACAGTTCTCGTTAGTTTTGCGCACTTTTAGTTAATTTGGAATTAATATATTTTTCAACGGAATCTTTGTAGCATTACGCTGTATCCTGAATATAGCGGGGTAGACTGAGGGAAGGAACTTGGGAAATAGTACAGACATTCCGTTTCTATTCACACTTGCATTCCCCACTTTCCGCAGAAATTGAGGCATAGCGTTGCGGAAGTCAACTCCGTATTATTGTTACCAGAGCGAAGAAATGAAAATATTGTTCCCATGTTTTTGTCTCTGCGCTACAACAGGCATTAAAAATAAAAAGCAATATCTAAAAATACTTAAAACGAGTCGTCATATCGATTTTCGTCAACCCTCTCATTTAGATTCAATTTCAAACACTACCCCTTCTACACGCCCTACACTATTAGGGCATGGAGTGCCTATTCAGCTTTAAAGTAAATTAGTACAGTCTAATGAGTTTGTTCTGACGATGTATGAGTTATGGAATACTTAGCAATAATATCACTGGCTAATATATTTTTATTTTAGCGCCGATTTTGGGGCACTGTGTGTTGAATGGCGGAACTCGCTTTGTCTCTGGTAACAACCAGAGTGAATATTTCCTCGGGTGGGAATCGAACCAACAAGCTGTCTACAGTCGCACGCTTTTCTTCTCAATTCATGATACGCTCCCGTATATATTGTATTGTTTAGGTAAAAAGCTCAATTTAATTATAAAAATATTTTTTGTATGTTGATGATTTTTTATATGTTGACGACATGATTGTGACCTACCAAAAAAAATAGATTTGTTACTTATTAACCTTTCACACAAGTAATATGTAATTAAGTTATATGATATATGTAATTTGTTTTAAAGTCGCATGCAGTATTTTCTTAACTATTACTTTAAAGGTCTTCTTTAATACACACGTCCCTTAGGCATAAAGTTTCAAATAACAGGAATTGTAAGATTGCAACCCTATAAGGGGAAGTGGGGCTTTCCTGACTCACAAGTACGTGTGCAAACATACGCACAATATATATATATATATATATATATATATATATATATATATATATATATATATATATATATATATATATATATATATATATATATATATATATCTTTTCAGTAAATAATTGTTATTGTAACTTGCGTACCTTTGCGTGTAAATCACGAAAAAAACAGGGTAGGGTACAAAATGGTACTGCCATAATCAATCAAAGTTGAACTACTTATATCTAAATACCTTGTGTACTTGTAGAAGCTACTATTCATATATTTGAATGGACCAATGTACGGAACAATAAAGGTCGATTGAGGAGAATGTATTTTTAATCGAAAAACTTTACGTGGCTTGACCCGGTTCGTATGGAGTTCATTAATTTTGCCCATTATTTAGTAGTTCATGTATCTTTTTGTAATTTTTTAATTTATTTAAATATTTAGTTATAAGGTGAATATATTAATAGGTTGATGTATAGCATATTCTGTTTTTTTTTTTCTTTTAAATAATATTAATGAAGTATCGACCAGTAAATTAGACTAAAATCATTTATGAAATAGATATCGGCCGTGTTGGGCGATTAAGAAGAGTAGAGGAGCGTTAAGACAAGGCTTCTGGAAATCCCTGTAAAAATGAAAATAATGAAATTGTTTATCTTACGTATAAAATAATCACAGGCACAGCATCAGGAAGTACGTATTTAGGTCTTTTTCAGATATAATGCATATGTACTAGGTAGCTTAGAGCATAAAATAAAAAAAGAATTGTTTATCAATTGCTGGTGGCAATACTGAATATTGTAATTAATGTTTTCATTGTCTACCAACGCTCAGTTTGCCGAAGCAAATAAACAACATACAAAATAACGACGTGGGTGTATTTTCCCATTTAAAATGTGAAATGGACATACAATTACCAATTATACTCCCACGGCTTTACTTTTTTGGAAAACGATCACTCTTTATTGAAGTTGATTACAAATCGATCACTCTAATTAGCTCAGTTTACTATACTTTATAGGATAAGTGGACTATTTACGACAATAAGAATATATCTAATAGATCAGTTATCGCGTAGGGTCACAAGCGTGTGACTGTAACAGGTTGTGGGTCGATCACCACTCAAGAAAATGATTTTTTTTTTTTTTTATGGAAGAGACGGCAAACGAGCGTACGGGTCACCTGATGGTAAGTGATCACCGTCGCCCACGGCCCCTTGTAACTCCAGAAGAGCTACAGGAGCGTTGCCGTCCTTCAAGGTGGAAGGGCACCGGGGCCCGGCATTACCTAATGCGAAACGCAGTGGCCTAAGCCACTACTTAACGCCGATCTTAAATGCCGGGGGTGGTAACAATTCGGTCGAGTCTGCCCATGCGTGTTGCCATTACTAGCAACGTGACTCTACCACACGCACTTTATTCGCCTCTTACGACACCATCAGTACCAGGGTGATCCTATTCTAAGCCGGGATCACACGGCAAAAGGAAATAATTAATATTTTTATTTCCTAGCGAGTAACGAGTCTTATCACTAAGTTTATTAGTCTACCATAGTATGTGCGTGCGGCAATGTGATTCTAAAAAAGTTATGAACCGAAGCAACGCTTTGCAAGCTTTATATAAAAGACAATTTGATACCAGCTACCACTTAGCCATCATGATCTGGCTACCAACCGTGATAAACCTCAAATCTCAACCACTTGATAGTATCAAGGAACAATAGTTGTAAATTATTTATTTTGTGACAGTCTAATGAAATACCTAATCACTGGTGTATCAATTTTTTATCTAAAAATATTATTGTGTCCGCCATCAATTTTTTTGCACATGTGGAATGCGAACGCACGACTAATCAATTATATTTATATATAACTAAAAGCTATAATCAAAATCCTTAGTACAAATGGCATAATTATATGACGCCCTAAAAACTTGACGTCAAATTTGTAAGTATAATAATTCTTATATAATATGTTTTGCACAAAGTAAAGTACATGAAAATGGATTGGATGGATTTTCCAAGCATTTACTTCCCTCCTGTAATTATGAAAATACGTAGTGGTTATCGAATACCCGATAGGTATCTATGCGTGCACTGAACCCATTGAGTATCGTGCTTATACACATATAAATACATAGGCAAGTTAAATGATCGACTTCGTATTAAATTTCTACATATATTAAACCTTTAGGGCTTAAGATATTGTGAAAAATTGTTTAATATCTTTGTAATGCAAGTCAGTTTCACGCTGTATACCGCACATGGCCAGGTGGGCAGAGGGAACTTGGGAACCTAGTATTGAGGCATTCCGTTCAGTTCCACACTTTCTTTTTTTCCCGCACGAGGCAGGGTAGGCAAATGAAACATTAAATATTTTAATATTAAATATTTCATTTCCTCGACTGGGGATCGAACCCAGAACTTGTCGGTTACTCTTGTGCCGCTGCGCCACGACAGGCCTCAACTGTGTTCTCCGCGTATCTTAATTTTTAAGATATTGCATTTTGTATAGCGTGACTCGACGCCGTGTTTTGTTTTCTTACCAGACTGCTCTGATAAGAAGACTTAGCTTACCATCAGGCCCTTCGCGTTTACAGACACGTACTTGTCCACTGCTTTCAAAATTCTTAATTAAAAAACATCGGTATTATATATATATATATATATATATATATATATATATATATATATATATATATATATATATATATATATATATATATATATATATATATATATATGTATATATATATATAATATATATATATATATATATATATATATATATTATATATATATATATATATATATATATATATATGTATATATATATATATATATATATATATATATTGTATATATATATATATATATATATATATATATATATATGTATATATATATATATATATATATATATATATATATATATATATGGGTCATTCTACAAAAATGGTACTAATCATTGTCCTCGCACATTTCATATACTATAATTATTAATATTTTGTTCCAAAATTGTAAACTAACAGCTTGCAATGTGTTTTATTGAGTACACATATTTAGAAACGAATATATATTTAAAATAAATCTGAAACCTCTCATAAAAACCCTAAAATGTCAGTCCCTAGACATGTCCGCACTCCAAAATTTTATGTTTGGGCATCCATATTTTTAGATACATCAACTATATACTTTATTTGATTTAACAATTGACTACTTTATCGTACATACAACAAATTTTATTAATATTTTGAAGGTTCAATAAAAAATAGTTTCATTTTCAATAGCTTAAAAAGTGTCCTCGATTTTATCCGTCATTCCCTAGCCACGCCAACATTTACAATTTAGCACCATAATAAGAATAATAAGTGAATGACATCTAGTGAATTTAAAAGAACGACACTAAATTATTCATAGACAATAATCGCTGAGCTGCTGTAATTTTATAAATCAGTGCAAAGGTGGCAGTTGTTTCAGAAACACGGACTGATCCACTCACTTTGTCAGTCCCTCGGTGAGTAGTTTTATTGTTTTATAATATGAAATTAACGATAATTAATAATATTTTCGTGTTATTTGTCGGTCTTCTTTAGTACATCGTTTAAATAGCTTTAATTAGAGGTTTAACCTACATTTCTCTTAAGTTTTACTCCAAATCGTCAGTCCCTAGACCATCAGGCCCTAGCTCTTAATTGTGCTAGGGACTGATAGATGTAGCTAGGGAATGACTTTTATTGTATATTCTGATATTTTTTATAAGTCATTTAGGGCATATGTTATTTATATAAAAATGTTTAATAAAATGCCTAATGCGACATTCTACGATTGGCTTTTTTATTTTGAGTTTAGAAACTGGGAAGCTATAGACTGATAATAAGTGGTTTACAGTCGTTGGTCACAATAGTCGTATTAAGTGCTAATTAAGTGTTAAGTGTTATTAAGTGTTATTTTTCCATTTTGCAGAAAAATGCCACCCAAAAAGAACACAAGCTTACAAAGTTATCCAAAGAGGAAATAGACAACAAAAAATCATCCGCCGCTACAGCTCGATTGGAAAAAATCAAGATCGATTCAATTCTGTTATGAGAGTATAAAGAGAAAGAAAGACTGAGATATATAGAAAGAGTAGGGACCACATAAGTCTTTTCAAGATATGACCCCACATGAGCAGAGAAAAAATAAAAAACAATGGAAGAATTATTCAACTAATTACAGAAAAAAGAAAACAATTAAAAAGATTGTGAGAAATATGTTGCTCAGAATACGCCACCTACACCTGAAAAGGGAGAAAGTGTAGCTTCAGAACTGCAGATGAATGACTACAATAAAACTTTAGACAAATGGAAGCTAAAAGAAGAAGCAGGCATCAACAGAAGATAAGAAATAAAGTGTTACAGCATAAATGTGCGATTATACTCAGCTTCACGCTGTATCCCGCACACGGAACTTGAAAACCACTCTAACCGTTAAGACACTCTGTTCCACTTTCGTTCCTCACCTTCTGCCGAATTGGAGGCATTGCGTGTTGAGTGGCGAAACTCAACGATGCGTTTTGCCTTGTACCATAGCGAAGAAATAAAAACATTAAATATTTAAATTGGAAATATTAAAAATTGTAATTCTATTTTACAAATAAATCTGATTTTGAATGCGTAACCAACTTATTTTATTACAATATCATTATTGTTTATCAGTCCATAATTATACCTATCAGTTCCCAGAGCTGTCAGTCCCTAGATGCCTAAATTAGAAAAACTCTATTTTTTTCTAAAATAACGGATATAATGACTGGCCCTTTTAGATGTAAGATACTTGATCAATTATATATAATATACGCTATTCAAATATCCGAAAGCATTTAAAAAAGGTTGAGGACAAAAAAGCATCAGAAATATGTCGATTTTTGTAGAATGACCCATATATATAGTGTTGCTAACTCTGTAATAAGTATTTAAAATATGTATTCTTTCTAATAAGGTAATTCGCAGCGTCAGGTCTATAACTCAATATATAATTTCTCTAAGATATGCGGAAATCTGAATGTCAACGCTCAATCTATCCGTCGTCAATCATGATTTAACCACGTATTACACCACGACAATATATTTTATACATGTAGGTATAATAGATAAGTTTATATTATAAAAATCTATTTATGTGTATACGAATAGGTTACCCAATTGCGCAGTGCAAAGGAAGGTAATATGTTTATCAGTCTATGTATATATGTTTCAATTTTTTTTTTCTTGCGTCAATTTACGTCCTAATCTTGCGACAACCAGCCACCATATTGTCAACATGACAACTAACCGCCATATTGCCGAAATTAAAAAAAATATCGTGAATTACGTCAAGTAGGGATCATAAAATAGAGATTTGAAAACGATCCTTCGTCATTATTATTTTAGTTAACCGTTTAGGATAATTATATCCTTTTTATTTATTTTGTTTTTTACTGATTTAACGTTAATTAAAAAATATTCTCGTTTATACTATAAAATGTCAAATAAGCTGACAGCTGACTTAACCTAAAAATAGAATGATTATTATAATTAGACTTGCAAAACACGAAACTTACATATAACTAAACGGATATATTTTATTGTTTTGATTAACTCAAGCATATCGGGGAATAGCTCGTGCGTTGCAAACACATTTATCATTCCACATGAATAGGTTACTGAAGAGACACTTACAAGCTTTATCCTTTACAATTTATTTTTTTCACTCTGTTTCCAGCACAGGGCATGGTAGGCAGAGAAAATTTAAAAGCTTAGCGTGTTAGTGTTACACGCCGTTCCATTTCACACTTTCCGCCTAATTTAGGGAATTCCGTGGAAAATTGGCGGAATTCTACGCCGCTTTTCTCCTCGTTGCAAGTACGACGAATTGAAAATATAACGGAAAGGAAACCATTACGGGAGTGTATAATATATGTATATATATTTATGTGTACATGTTATATTAAAATATAAGTTAAATGTTAAAGTATATTCAACTCAGCACGGCGTATTGTTCTGATAGATCCGAGAAAAAAATATTTCTAAATATAATATTTAATCGTCGCAACTTTATGTGCGTGGACTTCGACTTAAAAAGAAAAATCTGTTTTATAACACCCTTCGGTAGTAATTACAAAAAACCTCTTTTAGTGTTTAACTGTTAGGTAAGACACTAAAACGGGGCTTTATTAATGACTACCGATTTTTCTAAGTTATCCATTGTAATTAACAAATACTCAGCTTCACGCTGTATCCCGCACATGGCTTGGTAGGCAGTGAGGACTTGAATACCTAGTGTTAAAACACTTCGTTCTCATTTAGTCACTTTCGTTCCCCACTTTGCACTAAATTTTGGAGGCATTGCGTGTCGAGTGGCGGAACTCAACACCGCACTTTCCCTCGTGACTAGAGCGAGGATCGAATCCAAAGCTTGTCACATTTAGAGTCTCATCCCTGCGCCACGACATACCGCATAGGTATATTTACAGTGAAAATAGTAAAGTAAAAAATGTAATTAACGAATACTTTGACATGAATAAAGAACTAAAAGCTTGAAATGAACAAAAAAGCGTTAATAGTTTTTAGTTACGCCTAACATTTCGTATGGAGGTCGTTTCCCTCAGCAAAAACCACCTATAATTGAGGTTATTGTGGAATTAATGATCGGTACGTTTACAAATTACTGTGACATGTCACGTAGTTCCAGCATATCATGTTAATTTCGATGAATATATATTAATATATTCATATAGGGATAGGTAGTATAATAATAATAGCAGTCCCCGCGCGGCTTCGCCTGTTGTTCTGTACGAATATTTGTTCAATATTATTTAAGTGGAGTGAGGCATAATTCACATTTTCTTACTTTTCTATTTTACTAAAGATATACCTAAGGATAAGCCTGTCGTGGCGCAGCGACACATAAAAGGCGATCTCGATTGCGATACGCTTTTCGATTCCAACTTGGAAAGAATTTTTTCATTTGCTGTCTCTGGTAAAAACACAAAGCAGCGATCCTTTCCTAAGGCTAGAAAAAAATTACATAAATTAATCTTTTACAGAGGGAATGTATCTCAGTCCACATTGGCCAAGCTGGAGTCCAGATCGGCAATGCCTGCTGGGAACTGTACTGCTTGGAGCACGGCATCCAGCCTGATGGCCAGATGCCCTCCGATAAAACCCTGGGGGGTGGAGACGATTCGTTCAACACCTTCTTCAGTGAAACTGGAGCTGGGAAGCACGTGCCTAGAGCAGTTTTTGTTGATTTGGAACCCACTGTTGTTGGTAAGTATTTTATTTTAATACATATATTAAATTATTTGGTTAAATATTCAATTAAATTATCTGATTATTTTTTTAATAATAATTTATTTTATAATATTACAACAACACATAATGATAAAGTAAAAATATATGATATTTAACTAAAAGCGGAAATAAAATAGTTACTAATATAACAAAGATGATTTATGCCACAGATGTTGTTAAAAACTCAAGAGGCAACTGCAGCTTACAATTAATAACACAGGGATTAAATCAGACAAAAACCTACGCGCAAATTACATTCTTAGGCTCATTTTGCACTTGCAACTTTAAATTATTATGATTAATGGGAGGCTGGAAACCTAAGTGTAGGACATTTCTTTCCACTTTGTAATTATTGTGTCATTGCGAATTGTGTAGGAATTAAACGCCACGCTTTGTCTTGTTATTGAAGCGACAAAAATAAAATAATTAATTCTCTAATATGCCAAGATGGCCACTAATATTTAATATGATTGTGTATCTATATTATAATGATGTACTTATTTGAAGAAATGTGTATAACCTTTTTTACTATCTTTAAAGTGTTATTCCACACTTACGAAAGAAAAATACTAAATTTAAAAACATTTAAATACTTCGGATTTTTTTACGCTTATTTTATACGCTTGTTACAACTTATTTATGTTGGTAACGTCTCTGTAGGGAGTTTTTTACAAATTTCCGCTACCCAAAGATAATTCGTTGGAATTATCGTTTGACAAGTGAGAATGTTATTTGATAAATATTTTTACTATGTTTAGTTAAGTGTTATTCCACACTTAGGAAAAGAAAATACGTAGCTTGATGAGAACGTATGGCTGAGCTGGTCAGAGCGCTTGAACGGTTTCCAAGAGGCGCGGGTTCAAATCCCGCTACGCTCAAATTTTTATACGTTTTTAAATTTTATGTGTATAACTATTTACTGTACACCCTTATATAGAGTAGATATATTTTTTTTAATTATGTCACTATATTCCTATATCAAGAATCATCATAATGAAAGAGCAATATGAACATATTTTTTTTTTATTTTCATTAATTTAAAATTTCTCTAAGTATTTTTTTAAGGAAAAAGTAAAAAAAAACATTGTTAAAAAACTCTAAATATCATTCTGATGTAGTTACTATAGCATGTTCCCGCGTGCACTTACTGTGCAACGAACCTAAAAGCACAAAATCTCGTTGAGACGTCCAGCGTTCATCGAACCCGCTGCATTGCCCGTTATTACTGCACCGTGTCATTACGTTCAAACCGCGCATCTTATCTCCTTGCTACAGTATCATCCACAATATGTAAAATGATATCCTTTCACTATGAAAAAAGATTTTTTTTTTACCTACTAACAAGAGCGAAGAAATTAAAATTTAATATTTTTTTATTTCCTCAAGTGGGAATCAAACCCACAGCCTGTCGCGTTTACTGTTGCACGCTTATCCCCAGTTATTATTACCGTTAACTTTAAGAAATAAGAGGTATTCCTATGCGGTACATTTGATAGATTTGACAGGGCTTTTAACGATTCCAACTAGACAATAGATATGTCTTGCTCAAAAGAACTTTATGCGGAAATAAATTATAATATAATCAATAAGACAGAAACCATTTTAAGAATTTAATACCAGTACAAAAGAGATTTTAAATTTTGCAAAAAATATTTATCTATACAACATTTTCTGCCTATGGGATGTACCTATCTAGTAACATCTACAATGGCTCCTTCTACCCTATAAAATAATAACATTGTGTTACAATAAAAAATGTATAACTGATCTCTTAAAGCACAGGATTATAATATACAATTCAGTAATATCCATACTAACTCAAATTAACTATCATACTATTTATTTATACTTATTTACATATGCATCTCTTGTATTATATTGCAAAACACGCAAGAAGTCGTAGGAAAAACCAGAGTCATCTATAAAGTTGCGAACAAACACCGCTATGTGAAAAATGTTACACAGATTTGCATACTTAGAAATCCAAGACGATACGCTTCGATACGGTCGCCTCACCCATCCTGGGAGATGGTCACACTCCAGTAGTATTATTGTCGAACAATAAAAAAAAAAAAGAACAAAAAATATGCTTTCTAATCAAAGGACAAGAGGCCATCGTGTCGCAGTGGCCCAGCCCATATCGACTATAAGAGAGGCGGTTCAAATCACATATCAATTAAAAGGAAGGCAAACATAGTGATAATAAATTCTGCCCCTCGACACGTAACTTATAGAAAATACATGCGGAAATAGGGTTCCCATCGTTCAACTCTTTGGAACGGAAGTTTCCCCTCCTTGTAGTAGGTACTTCCTGTATTATATATATATATATATATATATATATATATATATATATATATATATATATATATATATATATATATATATATATATATAAAAACTAATATACTATAGTGTAACATACATACTACCCTAGGTACTTCAAAGTTAAAATGTGTAAGCACACATTTAAGCCCGACGGTGGACAGGTCCCAATCTTCAAAGTTGACAAGACGAAGGAAACTCATGTCCTCCATTACATACACAGCAACCCCGGCATGAGGTAAAAAATAATGTTATATTTTGTAGCCGGGGTATTGAAGATAGGCTGTGTCGCTCGGTCGGGCATTTTGGGTTTCATATTCCAGCGAGGGGTTGGGGATGGGCACCGGGGCCCGGCATTACCCAATGCGAAACGCAGTGACCAAAGCCACTACTTAACGCCGGTTTTAAATTTCGGGGGTGGTACGGATCGGGTCGAGTCTGTCTATGCGTGTTTTCATTGCTGACAGCGTGACTCTACCACACGTACTTAAGTCGCCTCTTACGAAGCCGTCAGTACCAGGGTGATCCTATTCTAAGCCGGGATCACCCGGCTAAAAACGGAAAAAAATACTGAACATGCGCGGTTTCACCCGCTTGAATTATATGAATACTTTTTTAATTTTATTTGAATTGAATATGCATTTTTCCCGTGTTAATATTGATTCTGTGGGAAATCTTGTATAAAATGTAGCCTATACCTTGCTTTACAACCTTAGTGATCTATTAAATGAAATTCCCATAAAAATAGTTTCAGCTGTTCCGGAGATAAGACCAGACAATTAGACATACATACAAAACTTTAAATTTTGGTATCGAGTACATAACTAACTACGTAAGCACTTGAAAAACGTGGTTATTCGAAAACCACAGAAAGATACTTCATCTTACTTTCATTTTATTTATATGCATAGACTTTACTTTGCTAATTAAATATATTTGTGACTGTTTTAATTAAGAAATTCTTTTTTTTTATTTAATGTCATAACGTAGAAGGAACTTTCGTCAAAACAGTGGTGGAACAGCGTCACATCGACATACCGTTATGGGTTTGATTCCTGCTTGAAGAAACGAATTGTTTTAATAAAATTACTATGAAATTAGAGAGTATGGCTAAATACATATTTCATTAGCCATTATGCAAGGAAACAGTATCAATTTTCTTTGCATATTTCTAGTTAAGAACAGAACTTCTTTCCATTCACGATTTAATATATCGGTAAATAACTTTAATATATTTTATAAAAATATACATTTAATTGATTAATTAGTAATTGCATTAATATAGGGCTCCAAGAATTACAGTTGGACACTTACATACATACAATACCGTTTATAACTATAATAGAGACTCGGATTAAAATAGTTATGTTAAAAGCTTTTCAAGTATTAATTGCCATATTAAATGTGTGCTTACACATTTTAACTTTGAAGTACCTAGGGTAGTATGTATGTTACACTATAGTATATTAGTTTTTATATATATATATATATATATATATATATATATATATATATATATATATATATATATATATATGTATATATATATATATATATATATATATATATATATATATATATATATATATATATATATATATATATATATATATATATATATATATATATATATATATATATATACATATATATATATATATATATATACACATATATATATATATATATACATATATATATATATATATATATATATATATATATATATATATATATATATAAAACTAATATACTATAGTGTAACATACATACTACCCTAGGTACTTCAAAGTTAAAATGTGTAAGCACACATTTAATATGGCAATTAATAGATACTTGAAAAGCTTTTAACATAACTATTTTAAGCCGAGTCTCTATTATAGTTATAAACGGTATTGTATGTATGTAAGTGTCCAACTGTAATTCTTGGAGCCCTATATTAATGCAATTACTAATTAATCAATTAAATGTATATTTTTATAAAATATAATAAAGTTATTTACCGATATATTACATCGTGAATGGAAAGAAGTTCTGTTCTTAACTAGAAATATGCAAAGAAAATTGAGACTGTTTCCTTGCATAATGACTAATGAAGTATGTATTTAGCCATCCTATCTAATTTCATAGTAATTTTATTAAAACAATTCGTTTCTTTAAGCAGGAATCAAACCCATAACAGTATGTCGATGTGACGCTGTTCCACCACTGTTTTGACGGAAGTTCCTTCTACGTTATGACATTAAATAAAAAAAAGAATTTCTTAATTAAAACAGTCACAAATACATTTAATTAGCAAAGTAAAGTCTATGGATTTAAATAAAATGAAAGTAAGATGAAGTGTCTGTCTGTGGTTTTCAAATAACCACGTTTTTCAAGTGCTTACATAGTTAGTTATGTACTTGATACCAAAATATAAACTTAAAAGTTTTGTATGTATGTCTGTTTGTTTGGTCTAATCTAAGGAACAGCTGAAACTATTTATATGGGAATTTCATTTAATATATCACTAAGGTTGTAAAGCAAGGTATAGGCTACATTTTATACTAGATTTCCCAAAAACCCAAAATGCCCGACCGAGCGACACAACCTATCTTCAATACCCCGGCTACGAAATAAAACACAATTTTTTACCTCATGCCGGGGTTGCTGTGTATGTAATGGAGGACATGAGTTTCCTTCGTCTTGTCAACTTTGAAGGTTGGGACCTGTCCACCATCGGGTTCCGTGTAGACATGGATGATCGTGTCCGAATCTACGCATGCCTGTACAGGTCCCATAGTGGTAATGCAGAAACGGATCGCTCATAGAGCACATGCAAACGGCTATCGAAGATGCGCTCTCACAGATCCCCACCGCAGAGGTCGTGATACTTGGCGATTTCAATGCGCATAACACTCAAGTCACGCACCACCGACCACGCGGGGAGAGCTGTATTCGACTTTGCTATGGCGAATGGATTGTCCTAATTGGTTAAGTCGCCTACGCGAACCCCGGACGTGCACAACCACAACGCATCCTTATTAGACCTTCTGCTGACTTCACATCCAGAACAGTATCAAGTTGTTGTCGATGCCCCCCTAGGGTCTTCAGACCACTGCCTGGTACGGAGTGTTGTGCCCATTAACCGCGTCAGTCGCAGAACAGCAGCAACTCGTCGCGTCTGGCACTACAAGTCAGCTAATTGGGATGGGGTGCGTACATTTTACTCATCTCATCCCTGGGAGCCAGTTTGCTTCTCTTCCGATAATCCGGTTTCCTGGTTCAATTCAACCCCCAGAAGACACAAGTCTGCGCGTTTACCACTAAAAAACCCCATTTGTCGTATCACCAGTTTTCGAGAACACTCCACTTAAAGCCGCGCCCTGTATCAGTATATTGGGCCTCAGCTTTTCGAAGAAACACCGTTTGGCCCTGTACAGGGCCCAGGTTCGGCCTCATATGGAATACTGTTCTCACCTCTGGGCTGGTGCACCCCAGTATCAGCTTGAACCATTTGATCACGTACAACGTAGAGCCGTTCGAATCGTTGGGGACTCAATAATCTGTAAGGGACACTTTGGCTTTGCGTAGAGACGTATCTTCACTGTGCGTTCTCTACCGCATTTATCACGGGGAGTGTTCTGGAGAACTGTTTGACTTGGTACCTGCCGCCGAATTTTCTAACCGCACAGTCCGCCACAAGTTACTGTACCATCCACATCATCTGGATACGGGCACTTGAGTACTTTGCGGTTTCATAGGAATTTCCTTCCACGCACCACACACCTACCCGCGGCAGTATTTCCAGGTCGATGCGACATGAGTACCTTCAAAAAGCGCGTCTATCTCCACCTCAAAGGTCGGCAACGCACCTGTAGCTCCCTTGGTGTTACACGGGGCCGTGGGCGACGGTGATCACTCACCATCAGGTGACCCGCACGCTCGTTTGCCTTGTCTTTTCCATAAAAAAAAATAAAATAAAATATAAACATGACACACACGCAAGTACGTCATCGTAAGTAGGCAATACGTCTGTTCTGTTTGAAGCGAGCGAAAACAAGCTAAGCGGTGTTCATTAGTGAAAGACAAGTGCTCTAATTTAACCAGAGTCACTCTTTGAAATGTAATGAAATTATGTTTATGATGCCTATATAGTTAGGTTAATAAATTAATTCTTCTTGTGTGTAGTCTTGTATTGCATTGTAATCAGACAGCCTAATTTAGTGATAAGACACTTCGGTTTCCAAATGACACCTATTTTATAGACATTGTGTTGAGTCAGAGTTTAACGCTGTAATGTTTTATGAGACTTCATAAAAAACTTTAATACTGTTTTTTTTCTATTTACTTATTAATTATTTTAATATCCCTAAATAGTAATTAAAATATTTTGTTTTTAAAATTGTTATTTCACAATAAGGTTATAAATATTTTAAAATCTTGGTACTAAATAACAATTCAGTATTTTAATTAATTTTATGTTCAGGAGCACAAGCGTGCGACTGCTAATGGAACAGGTTGTGTGTTCGATTTCCACTCACACGTAATGAATATATTCATTTCATCGCTATGGTAACAAGGAAAGGCGCGACTTTAAGTTCCTCCACTTCACAAGCATTGTCTCACGTTCGGCTGAAGGTGGGGAACGGAACGATGTGGCTTAAAACTTCTCAACTTCCCTTTTCATCCCTTATTCTGTCAAGTGCGGGATACAGCGTGAAGCTGAAAAAACAATATTAATCATAAAAACCATTTACAGATGAAGTCCGCACGGGCACGTACCGGCAGCTGTTTCATCCAGAACAGCTTATCACTGGCAAGGAGGACGCGGCGAACAACTACGCGCGCGGGCACTACACCATCGGCAAAGAGATTGTTGACGTCGTCCTCGACAGACTCAGGAAGCTAGCGGACCAGTGTACTGGTCTCCAGGTATGAAGAACAAAAAACCGTATAGCTGATTAGGCAGAAATACCCAGTATTAAGAAAAGTATGTAAAGATGACACATTACGTCTAATTTTCAAAAGATTTTATTATTATTACATTACGTGCTGAGTGGCGCAGCTTAACGCCGCGTTTGTTTAGCTCAGAAGGTAAATATTATATTTCTATAGATTTAAAGTTACCGATCTCAATTGTCATTGTATTCTTTTTTAGCCTTCTACCATGATGCGGACATTGTTTAATTTAAAAGTTTTATATAGAAATTATTTTATTCGGCTTCATGCTGTATTCCACACATAGCAGAGTAGGGAACTTGGGAACCTAGTGTTAAGTCACTACATTCCGTTCCCTACTTGAATGGTGGAACTCAAGGCCGTGCTTTGCCTTGTTAAGTTGTTATCGCGAATATGAGAAGATTGAGATGCATTAAATATAAAATATATTAAAAAATATGAAACTTAAATTAAAATCCATTTGTTTTCCTCCAGTGGGGATCGAAACCACAACGTAAACTATAGAGTAATATTTTATTTGGCAGGGATTCTTAGTGTTCCACTCATTCGGCGGTGGCACCGGCTCCGGGTTCACCTCCTTGTTGATGGAGCGTCTCTCCGTCGACTACGGGAAGAAGTCCAAGCTCGAGTTCTCCATCTATCCTGCTCCTCAAGTAATTTAAATTTATGGCTTGCTTTCTTTTGTAAATATATCTATTTTTGAAGGCCACAGAATATTCTAAACTGTTTAATTATGATATACGTACGTATATCATCAATATTGCATTGCAAACCATATATCCATAAATAACGTAGATCTTCAGCTTCATATAACTTCAGGATGGCAGAGAGAACTTAATAAGGTTTATTCGGTGCTTCGTCTACCAGAGCGAAAACTTGCAAATAAATGTAAAATATTTATGTACTTCGAAGTACTTGAGCTACCGAATCACCATTTGTAGTCAGGTTTGCAGTCAGACTTTAGTTTACTGCGCCATCGTATAAGTCTTATTTGCATTTCCACCGCAAACGTCACTAAGTACCTTACTTAGAAAGTATCCAAAAACGATCACTTTTGAGCAATCAATATATTATTTTAATAATAAATTCCAAAAGCTATTCGTTTTCAGTATCTTTTTCTTTACACTCTGTATCTACAAATTGCAGGATAGATAGTGTTAAGACACTTCGTTCAAATTTGCCGACGTAACCGTTCATATAAAAGCTGTATGTTAATAATATAGGTATCAACAGCAGTAGTAGAGCCGTACAACTCCATCCTGACTACGCACACCACGCTCGAGCACTCGGACTGCGCGTTCATGGTCGACAACGAAGCTATCTATGACATCTGCCGTAGAAACTTGGACATTGAACGTCCCACTTACACCAATCTTAACAGGCTCATTGGACAGGTACCTAAGAAACCATAAAATCTTCATCTTTTTTTGCTGAAATAATTGTAAAGGAAATGTATTAATTGTTTATTTTCTAATATTTTTAATCTACTATAATAATGTCTTTCAAGTCTTTAAAATAATTGTAATAAATAATATTTTTTGTATAGTTCAAGCGGGCGAAGCATATACAATTATTTCCTTACAGATCGTCTCCTCAATAACTGCGTCGCTCCGTTTCGACGGCGCGCTCAACGTCGACCTGACAGAGTTCCAGACTAACTTGGTGCCGTACCCGCGTATCCACTTCCCGTTGGCGACGTACGCGCCTGTCATATCCGCGGAGAAGGCCTACCACGAGCAACTTACCGTTGCTGAGATCACTAACGCTTGCTTCGAACCTGCTAACCAGGTTTGTTAATACACTCACATTAGGCATTTTCCGAATAATTAATTATTGGGTCTCGCCCACAATTTTTATCATGAATTTTATGGTCTTTGTCATATTACTATTAGATACAACAATGATGGATAGGTCTTCATATATGACCTTGTAAAAGTCAGTTCGATCTTATAAATATCGTATTCTATGGAAGAGATTATAGTTTGGTTACTAGGAATTGTATAATCAATTAAATAAATTTAAGGAAATGGCCATTTGTGGCCGCAAAGGCACAAGCATTTCACCACTCAACACACAATACCTCAATTCGATGGAAAATGAGAAATGGAAATGTTTTAATGGGTATGCAATGTTCTGGAGACACTTTCTCGAGAACTTAATGTTAAGACATTAGATTCCCAGGTTCCCTCTGCCTCTCTTCCTGTCTGTGGCGAACAGAAAAAAAAGCGAATAATTAACTTACCCTTACCATCATTACCTTTTATTATTTTCTAAAAAAAACCAAGAAAAGGACGGAATAGTTTTCGCAGTATTCAAAACTTAAATAGTACTATAAAAATTAGTAATTCCTAGGTAATTTGCGGTTACATTGCGCTATGGCAAGCGCACTACACTGCGGGAGTAGAGATTCTATATCACTTATTTGGTGGCGCTCTGCCAACTTGCGGTTACAGCCGACTTTTGTTTTACTATTGTTACGTTAACTCTACTGTTAAGGCAGACTTTGCGAGACTTTCCAATGCCTTGAAAAGGTTATTGACCTATAAGCTTAAGTAGTATGGTTCTTGAATAAAAAATACTATTAAAAATAAAGAGTTTACAAAAAAATACTGAATGTATATACTCGTATCTATACTTACATAAAAAATCTATCAAATTAAATAAAACTGCTGGTTAAGTCAACAAAACCTTACCACTCGAATTTAACAGCCTTCTGTCTTCTTTCCGTCTATATAAATTATTTAAGTACTGATTGCCTAACCACTTTCCAAAGAAAAGGACATTTGGAAAGGAAAACAAAAAAGGTAGATATGATTACAATCCAAAGTTTATCTACTTTGATTGCCTTTTTTTATAAATCTTGGCCTAATATCATTTGAAACCATAACATTATTACTTATTCAAGCATATGAATATCATGCGTCGTAATAGTTACAACAGAAAACTTTATATTATATTTTGTTTTATCAGCTTGATTCTGTATCCCGCACATATATAGGCAGAGTGAGAACTTAGTATTGAGACGCTCCGTTCCCAAAAAGACACTACCGTTCCCCACTTTCCACCGGAGTTAATGCATGCGTGTATAGTGGTGGACCTCAACGCAGCTATGTTGAATTGAAAATATTAAATATTTTATTTCGGATGATCCACAATCGGTTGCGGTTTAAGTAGTACGCTTGCACGCCTACGCTACGACAGGCCTCTAAGCTTCACGCTGTATCCCGCACGAGGCACAGTAGACAGAGGGAACCCGGGAACCTAGTGTTAAGACACTCCGTTCCACTTCCATTCCCCACTTTCCGCCGAATTTGAGGCATTGCGTGTTGAGTGGCGGAACTCAACGGACAGGCCTCTAAATGATAGGTAATCTTTTTTTTTAGATGGTGAAATGTGACCCGCGTCATGGTAAATACATGGCGTGTTGCATGTTGTACAGGTAATTATATTCTTTTCTTTGAAAATATAGTCTTTGAAAACCGCCGTTTTTAGCTAAAGTTGTAAAGATACAGGCATCTAGTATTTAGTCACTCTCTTCGCCACTTTCCGTTTATATTTGACACTTTGCGTGTAAAGGAGCGGAACTTAACACCGCAAATGAGCAATGAGAACAGGGAAATGAAAATAGTTCAAATACATCTACTTCCTCGAGCGGAGATCGAATCCACCAAAATGGCATTTACAGTCAGGCACTTTTCCACTGCACCACAGTAGCCTTGTAAAATTTATAATAATTAATTTCGAATAAAAGAGATATTATTTCTTGATTTTGATATACAGAGGCGACGTGGTGCCAAAAGACGTGAACGCTGCCATTGCTACCATTAAGACGAAGAGGACCATCCAGTTTGTAGACTGGTGCCCGACAGGTTTCAAGGTAGAAAAAAAAACCGATTCAAATTTATCTTCTATATTAAGTAATAAAATTAAAATTTAAAACATCCCCCGAACAAAATATATCTCATCTTAGCAAAGTGCTAAAATAAGAACATCGCGAACAAAGCTTTTGAATAAGAAAAACCGCATTCAATTCGGTTCATTCATTCCGGAGCTACGATGTCACGTCAAACTTGTTCCTTGAAACTTTTTAAAACTCTTCCTTTCGGGTCGGGGGTTAAAAAGAGATTATTTAAGGAATTTGTTAATTTTGTATCGAATTTTTTTTGTTATATTTATAAATTTATTATAAAAACGATAATATAATAAATTAAAATAAATAAATATTAAATAAAAAAAATAAAGAGTACGGTCTTAGCGTGATAGTTATACTATGTTTAAAATTATTATCACCAAGAAAGAAAATCGTTTCAGCTATTATGAATTTTCATATTTTTTCTTAATCTTAACCAGGTGGGCATCAACTATCAGCCACCCACGGTGGTGCCTGGCGGTGACCTCGCCAAGGTCCAGCGCGCGGTGTGCATGTTGTCCAACACTACTGCTATTGCTGAGGCTTGGGCTAGGTATGGATCATTCCTTTTTATTATTCTATTTATTTATATTTTTAGATATTTTTGTTTCTAACGAAGTATACGTGTCGCTAAATACATTTTTGAAGATTTCTTTTATATTGTATATAAAAAATTAGCGATACAGTTGTTCGTACTTCTTCGTAACAATCATCTTTGTATGTTACATTCTTTTTGATTATTTCCCTTGTATTTCTTAGGTGTTTTTTCTCAGGCTACCTATTAATTTAGATAATTTCATGGCTGGTACACAATGTTAAAACAGTTCAAACAGTTCAAACATTGAATTAAGATTTGAGGCCCGTCGTGTCGGAGCGGCACAAGCGTTTGACTTTAAACGTGACTGTGGTTTCGAGCCTCACTCAAGGAAATGAAATACTTATTAAATATTTTTATTTTAAAAAAATAATATTTTCATTACTTCGCTCTGCTAACATGGCGAAGCGCGGCAGTGAGCTCCGCCATTCAACACACAATGCCGGCGGAAAGTAGAGAACGGAATGGATTGTCTTAACACTAGGTTCCTGAACTCCCTCTGCCTACCCTACCACGGGCTGCGGGATACAGCGTGATGCTGAGTGGGGACTAAATTATTACAAAGACGGCGATTTGTACGACTATATCAAATATTGAATAAAAACATTTTTATATAATATAAAAAAAAAAATCTCAGACTCGACCACAAGTTCGACTTGATGTACGCAAAGCGCGCTTTCGTGCACTGGTACGTTGGAGAGGGCATGGAGGAAGGCGAATTCTCCGAAGCCCGCGAGGATTTGGCAGCATTGGAGAAAGACTACGAAGAAGTCGGTGTTGACTCCACTGAAGGAGAACTCGACGAGGAAAATGAATATTAAAAAAAAAAATCATCCCCTCAATAACACAATAAAAACTACCATTTTGGTAGAATATGGTAGATTTTAGTAGTTTCATAATATAAATATTTATTTAACCAGTGAATTTACACTATTTTTTAACTTGAATAACTAGTATTAAGGAAAATTGTGAGCTTGACTGAACGTAAGAATGCTTACTAACAGCGTAAACTTTTGTAATACAATTTCCGAAGCGAAATAAAAAGTTTATTTATCTGTGGCGTGAGTAGATTCGCAATATGCATTTATTAATTATATAAAAAAAATCGTGATAATATAATTTAACTTTGGATTTGAAATTCTTTTCATATTTTTATTAATTAAGCTAACTTATAAAAGATATTTTATAATTATTATGTAAGCTACTTACAAGCTTTGTGTATGGATGATTATTTATTTTAGTGCACAATAAAAAACTTTTACAATTATTATTTTTTTATTTACGGCAACACATTTACGAGACACATACAAAATTAAAATAAAACAAAACACTTGAGTAAAAATAATTCAAAAAATATTTTTTAAATGGCAATACTATGATCAAAATGGTAAATTCGTTATAAAATATAAATATTTACATAGGTCATTAACATATTTAATTAAAATCAGGAGTAAACTATTTTTTTTCCTTGTATATGAGATCGTCATTCTATTATAGAAATTAAAAAAAAAATGCTTTCATACTTTGTACTTATAAGCATCTTATTTTATCTGTACCACAGACAATAAATATTGCAATATGACTTCACACTTTACCAAAGGGACTGCAATATTAATAATAACATTTTTTTTCCTAATCTAATGGTTAACATTTAATAAGTAATATTTTCTATAATAATGATAAATATTGTATAATACCAACTTCACAAAACGAAGTTAAAAGTACCAATATTGTAAACATTAGTAAGATTTTGCTAAAATTAACGTTTATTACAATTCTAGTCTCTACATATTATACATAATATACTTTATAACTTATTTAATTGCAATTCTTTTGATTTTACACAATTATCATAAAAAACAAAACCTACAAAAAATATTATTACAATTATGCCGGCCGATTCAACGGTTGACGTTTTCTAAGGGCATAGGCAAGAAAACGTGCAGCAAGATTCGAGCATTATCGGAAGTCTCCGCAGTATGAACCATCAAGACGCTGCAGGAGGACGTAGTTCCCCCATTTCGTAGAGCCCTTCTTATATATAAGAAATAAATAAATTATATTTTACATGACTGAGGTCTTTATGAAATAGATGAAGGCCAAGGCCATGTTCGTCGGCCCGGTGAGAGCAGGCGCCTCCTTAAGCTGCTGGAGATGATCAGCGGTGAACTTCGATAAGTCACTCAGCTTTTTATATACTAAGATGCGCCTCGTTTCTAACGACCCAAAGGACACGAAGAACGGGATTCCCCGCCTCATCTAGACCATCAGAGATGAAATGATGTGTTGCCAGAGTTGATGTTAGCCGACAAAGATATATTAGCGGAGTACGCCAAGGACGCGCTGGTGATCATTTTACCCTTTTTATACTTCTCATCGTCCAAGGGTAATATGTGGAAGGAGGCGACGCAGGAGCCTATAAAATAAGTGTAGAAAGATGCTACAAAATCGACCTTCTTTTATTTTATATAGTGGACAATATAAATGAATTTTAGAGAATTTGGAAAAAGCTTTTGATAATATGCGTATTGTACACGTTCTTTTGTAGAAAGTCTTTTCTGAGAATAAGAGTAATACAGTGCTAAAACACTCAGTTTCTTAAGTGCCGCCTAATTTTTTTCGATACTGCATGTTGAGTGGTGGAGTTCTACGCTACACCTTGAATTGTTAGAGTGTCCTAGCACTAGGTTCCCAGGCTAATAAAATAAATATTAAATTTTGTATATAGTACAAAATAATTTGTTTAACAATAGTGGAGTGTACGTATTGTATTGATATGATTGTATATATGTTATAACAATTTTGCAACAAAACAAGATCTACATGTGGCTGATTTTTTAATGCAAAATTCTTAATAACTTTGTAAAATAATGCTTTTTTATTGAGATTGGACAAAACATATACTTTAAAACAATAAAAGACACTAGAATTTGAACTTACTATAAAAAATCAGGTTACTTTAATCCACAGTATATCATATCTAAATCATTATAGTTACTTTAGTTCAATATTTAACATATAATATGGTATATTTCATATATCAATCAAAATTAATTACAAAAAAGTACAAACAAACAGTCTAATGCTTACTTTAATAATATTCTAGTCGGGTTTATACTTATTATTGGCTGGGGTCGCGGGGGTCACAGGGGTTGAAAGGGCATCAGGGGGTTCAATAATGGCGGGGGTCGCAGAGTCACGAGGGAACCACCCTCGAGGACCTCTTTTACCGTCTTCTGTTCCTGTTAGCTTTTCACCAAACAGCCAATGCCTGGAATGCCATGTGATATTGTATTAATACTGCAGATTAAAAACATGATAGTAGGATTAATTCCTTCGTGTGTGTGTGCGTTTTTGTGTGCGCGTATATATATATATATATATATATATATATATATATATATATATATATATATATATATATATATATATATATATATATATATATATATATGTATGTATATATGTATATATATATATATATATATATATATATATATATATATATATATATATATATATATATATATATATATATATATATATATATATATATATATGTATATATATATATATATATATATATATATATATATATATATATATATATATAATGTTTCAATTATTTAACAAAATGGTACGATGAACTCTGTCATTCAACACATTAAATTTGAAAGAATGCAGTATAAGGTCTTACTTATACCTTCCTTCTAACTACATTATAAACGTTAGTTAAACCACCCCACTATATGTCAGAGCAAGATAGCTAACATACTAGCATTGCATCGATAACATCGCGTCTGGTGTAAGTTAGAAAGTTAGAAAGAGAAACCAACATGGTAATGTAAATATTAAATATAATGTTGCTAATCACAAAAGTTAGAGGGAGAAAGCAACATCGAGTCACGCTCATAGTAAGGGAGCCCTAGTGCCACTACATTAGTAACGAAAGACGACAATACTCACAATTATATAACTTAGAGCGAGACGGCAACATTTCAACGCGCCATGCAAGCAAGAGCATGCTCATATCAAATTAGACAGAGCCAGCAACAGTCGCAGCTGTATGTAACAGTGTGAGTGAGAGCGAGACGGCGACATACCTGCGTCGGCGCGTCGCTCGCAGCACGTCGCCGGGCGCCAGCGGCAGCCTCGCCTCGTCGCTGCAGGGCGGCGCCAGCGCGGCGCGCGGGTAGCTGAGCAGGGGCGCCCAGCGGCCCGAGTACGCCCTCGTGGCCGTGTACATGCGGGAGCGCTGCTGCTTGTCGTGCTTTTGGGCTAGCTGTTCTGTCTGTGGGGAGGATATTTTACTTAGTGTGCATCTCTAACCTGCAGAGACACTTCGTTCTATTTACCATTATTAGCGCGAACTTAATGTTAAGTGGCGGAACTCAACACCGCACAATACCTTGATATAGGAGCGAAGAACTGAAAATATTTTATCCTCTCGAGTGGGGATCGAACCCAAAACCTGTCGCGCTTACAGTAGCATGCGCTCCTGCGCCACGACAGGCCTCTACCTCACCTACACCTAATTTAAGTAATGTTAGCCTATAATTGAGACATACTATATATCAATGTAATTATAAATGTTTATTTACCAATGTAATCTTAGTGTGTAACATTGGCTTCCTAATAAATAAAAATAAACTAAAAACGTTCTAAATCTACTTTAAATAATTCCACAAATTTTTCCAAACCTCTAATCATGGATTATTTTAAGTCCAAACTTGCACGGATTTTAAATTAAAGTCTTTAAAACTACTCCACTTCTAAATGACATCGTTGTCAATGGAGATCAACTTTTAATTGTGCCACAAATAATTACAAAGTCTAAATCATTCACTAACTCACCGTTCATATCCGATCACTTCACATATCACAATGTTTTTCATTATCACACAACGATATCGCGATGCAAAAACTGTATTATTTTTTTTTTCAGTTTCACTTTTCCGCCAAATTTGAGGCATGGAGTGTTGAGTGGCGGAACTCAACGCCGCTTTTTGCCTTGTTACCATAGCGAAGAAATAAAAATATTTAATATTCAAATTGACAATATTGAATAATAATTAATTTCTGCGAATGGGGATCGAACTCACAGCCTGTCGTTTACACCCACACGTTAGTGCCGCTGCGCCACGACAGGCCTAACTAACACAATATCTTAATCAATTAAACAGGTACCAGGTTTTTTAATGTCCTAAATGCAAAAAAAAAACCTGAGATTAAAAAAGAATACACTCACAGTAAGATCATATTCCCCACATTCACTAACAAGCGGCCATTTGATCCCATCATACTTGTGTCCACGTAATAGAAACCCCATGTTCTTCTTCCACCCCAAGTCGTATGGAAATTTAAATGGCGGCAAGCCGAGCTCCTTGCGACGGCATTGGGCCTTCTCTATTATCCATTCTTCGATTGTAGTGCAATTGCGTAGGATACTGCGAATCTGAAACAATGTGTTAGAAATAAATATTAAATTATTATTGGAGGCTTATCGATGTGCAGGGGCATATTTTTGCCGTGCGATTCCGGCTTAGAATAGGATCACCCTGGTACTGATGGTGTCGTAAGAGGCAACTAAAGTACGTGTGGGAGAGTCACGCTGTCAGCAATGGCAACATGCAAGGGCAGACTCGACCGGATTGTTACGACCGAACCGGCGTTAAGTAGTGGCTTTGGCCGCTGCGTTTCGCATTAGGTAATGCAGGGCCCCGGTGCCCATCCACTTTAAAAGACCGCAACGCTGGAGTAGCTCCTCTGGAGTTACACGGAGCCATAGGCGATGGTGATTTCTTACCATCAGGTGACCCGTGCTCGCGTTTGCCGTGTCTTTCCATAAAAAAAATGCGATGGTAAACGCGACAAGTTGTGGGTTTGATCCCAACTCGAGGTCATAAAATATTTAGTATATTCATTTCTTCGCTTTGGTAACAAGGCGGAGCGAGGTGTTGTAACGCCACTCAACACAACGCAACATTCGGCGCAAAGTGGAGATCAGGCAGAGTAACACTGAGGTTTCCGTACGGAATCCTAAAAAAATATACAGAATATTTTAAAGCGGATGTAAGATACAAAGCAGAAACATGTACTGTACAGAAAATAATCATATAATTTATGGTTGATGGCTTAGCGCCAGGCACTTGAGTATGCAATGAAGCTATAAAAGAGTCTGGGCAACTTTCCACAATGTGGACGTTTTGGACAGTTGGCTGTAGCATTGTAAAAACTGCCAAAAATGTTAGTAATTAAAATATTTGAACTATCGTTTATAAATTACAGAACACTCGCGTTCCCCCTTGACGTTGCTATGATTTTTTAAATTTCTAAAAAGTCTAAGTCTCTCTCAAAGTCTAGTTCTAAAGTCTGTGAAGTAAAAAAATATATATACAAAAAACTCCACCTTCGCCATACAATCTTTTCATAGGATAATGCTTACGAAGATATTGCATCTCCACAATTTTGTTTTTACATTCAATTAAATTTAAATTTAAATGTTGAATGAATTTCCGTGATCATGTAGAGGGAAATGATGTGATCCATACATCCTCTTCCAGGTCTAAAGCCTCCCT
This sequence comes from Eueides isabella, assembly GCA_019049475.1. Lineage (NCBI taxonomy): Eukaryota > Metazoa > Arthropoda > Insecta > Lepidoptera > Nymphalidae > Eueides > Eueides isabella. Next base: position 14,979,793 of record CM032392.1, read on the forward strand.
GGGCCTCCCGCAACAGTCTATCGGATCTATCTTGCATTATTCTCGCTAATATTATAGCATGAACCTTTGCCTTTATACAAAGGCAAGTTGGTCGGTTCGTCTAATCGTCTGGGATTTCCAATATAAATTGCACAAAAACCAGAACAGGTATAACATGGCCGACCATACTTGATCATCTCGGCAGTAACTCCATCTGCTCCAAATGCCTTACCACATTTCGAACTCCATATTGCACTCCCAACTTCTTTCATACTGATCTCACCATCAGCTCAAGACTTACCGTTTCGCTGTTACTTGAGCCAGAAGTATCAAGACATTCTTACATTACTTCCTTTTAATAATTGGCACATCGCTGTAAATGTAATTAATACAAAGTTCGACCCACCTGCAAGTAAAGCAAAGCACCAACAGCCAACACTACACCAACGGCCATGCCCGTCGCCAACAGCGTCATCAGCAGTGTAGTCAACGTTAAATACACCAGGGGCTCTTCACCTGTGCCGTAGTGGACGTATCTCACACGGTTGATGGCGTGGTACAGACATATTATTAGCACCTACAAATATATACTTATAATGAATCTATAACTGATCACTGTCTGTACATTAAAGATATTAAAAAAAAAAACTTTTAATATTTTCAATTTAAATATTTAATGTTTTCTATTCTTCGCTCTGGTAAAAAAGCAAAGCACGGCGTTGAGTTCCGAGTTAACGGAGTCTCTTAACACTAGGTTCCCAAGTTCCCTCTGCCTAACCTGCCGTGTGCGGGATACAGCGTGAAGCTGAGTATTTTAAAAGTGGTCCTTGTGTAACAATGTAATAGTGACAAAAACGTTGATTTTTATTTTATTTTTTTGTCAGTCTATTTATGTTTGTTTGTACGTTTGTACACGGTAATCTTAGAAACGGCTACGGTTGTGGGTTTAATTGCTTTTTGAAGGAAAAATATATAATAGTTTTATACCTTCATAAATGTTATTTCATATAATCAAAGCGCGGCGTTGAATTCCGCCATTCATAACTGTACAATTTGACAGAAAGGGGGTAATGGAGTGTCTTAGCACTAGATACCCGTTTTCTCTCTGACTACCCCGCGACGTGCGGGATTCAGCGTGAAACAAAAAAAAAACATTCTTACAATGGAAGCATGTAAGCATCCTAGTACGGCAGCTATAAGGAACATGGTGAAGGAGCAATGGTTGGCGTGTCCTACACAACAGTTAATCCATGGACAATGGTGGTCCATTTTCTTTACGCAGTGACCGCCTGGAATTAGATAAAGAAAGTAAATGTATTTATTATTTACAATTATAAACATGCATAAAACCAGTATCTTCTTTTTTTGTATTTCTATTATTATTATTATTTTTGAGTCGTCAAGTTCACGCTGTATCCCGCACATGGCAGGGTAGGCCGCATTTGTACCATTGCGTGTTTTTGGCGGAAGGCAACGCCGCGTTTTGCCTTGTTACCAGAGCGAAGAAATGAAAACATTAAAATTTTTATTTAAAAATATTAAATATTTAATTACCTCGACTGGAAATCGAACCCACAACCTGCCGTTTAGTCACAGGCTTGTGCGGTACGCCGCGATAGGCTTTAACTTTTTATTAATTCCTTTCCTATAAATACTGTAGGTACAGTTTATACCGTATAACTGTTTTTTGAATGTTGAATCTTAATGCAAGATACTAATTGTATACTTTAGATTTTTAAGATTTCTAACTAAATATTTTATAAAATGTCAAATATATATATTTTTTTTAGCTTTACGCTGTATCTTGCACAAGGCAGGGTAGGCAGAGAGAACCCGGGAACCTAGTGTTAAGTTTCACTTTCGTTCCCCACTTTCCGCCGAATTTGAGGCATTGCGTGTTGAGTGTCGGAACTCAACGCCGCGCTTTGCCTTATTACCAGAGCGAAAAATGAAAGATTAAATATTTAAATTGAAAATATTAAATATTTCATTTCCTCGACTGGGGCTCGAACCCAAAACCCGTCGGTTACAGTCACACGCTTGTGCCACTGCGTCACAATAGGCCTCAAATATATATTGCATCTACAAAGGACACATCCATTATATGACCACATACAAAGTTATTAAGAACAGACAATGCAATTTGTTCATTGCTTTTTTATAAAAATTTCATACAACTCCACACTACCAGATATACACTTTGTAGATCTACTTTTTTAACTCTTTTCAATCCACACACCCTGTATATATGTCACAATAGGTAAAGGGAACTTGGACTTAGTGTTCAGACACTCTATTTCATTCTCCATTTTCCACTCAATTTGAAGCACTACATGTTGAGTAGTGGAAGTGTGTAACACTTTGCCTTGTTACCAAGACAATGAAATTAAAATATTACATATTTCATTTCATCAAGTGTTAATGGAACCCACAACTGGTCATTTTTACAGTCAAAGTCTTTTACCCCAGTAACATGACAGGACTCAAGGTCTTAAATTTTCTCAAGATTATATGCTATAACTATATATACCCTTACTTAATTTCTTATTTATCTGCTACTTAAACTAGGCTTAGGACTAGACATAATTATCTCTGGATATTTAATTCCTCGGAGACTCTAGATATTTGGAATGCCTACTCCATAATTTACCTAATGTTATTTTGTTACACCTATTTTTATACTATTAAGCAATTTACAAATTTATATGAAACACAAGAAATATACTACTACATCTCAATGGTTAACTTCCAAAGGGTAATAATTATTAACTTTGAATGACAGAATTCTAAAGAAGGTTGGTTATACACATTGTGGGTGACGAAAGACATTCTCTAGCTAGAGTGACGGAATGAGCTGATGGACAAAAGTAATATGGCTTGCAAAAGGTGTGTCAGATGGATATTTATATATAATATCCATAAATTAAACTTAGCAGGATACCATTGGAGAGTCCAATCGCTAGTAGTAGATGAGATCAGGCTGTCAATTATAACAATAATAAATTATATAAAATATGGTTTTTAATTAATGCTTACATTTCCTACAGTGGTGTGACCTTGGTGCTTTGAAACCTTCGCATACTGTACAATATTGTAAATATTCTTTATCAGCTTCATTTTCCTGTTGGCGCAAAATCAATGTCAGCACTTAAATGTTTTTTATATTTATTTATATAAAAATTTGGTAATTTATAGGTAGACAGAAATTTAAAAACAAATTTAAACTATTCAATTCTACTTCTTATATTATTTGTGTCAGTTATTTCCTGTGAAGAGGGTGTGATACAAAGCCGGGAGATGAAAATAATTTATTTTCCATGGTGTTGGTGGTTCAAACCTGCAAAACTATTGCATTTAAAATCACATAATATTGCACATATTTTTTCCTTATACTTAACTTAGCTTCACACTATATACCTAGTGGGGTAGGCAGAGAGAAAAGTGAGCCAAATAAGCTACAGTTTTTCCTTATAAATAAATATTAAAAGCTTACAGGTTGCCATCCAGGTGGAACAAAGCCGGGACCTTCAAGAAGTGCTTGAAGGAAGAAATATAATGTAGAAGCAGCTAATATCAAAAACATTACAGCATGTAAAGCTGCTGGCAAGCTCTCGTGTGGTGGCCACCACATTCCCATGAGATGTATCATTGACCATGTTATTAATTTGATAATACCTAATGAAAAAATAAATTAATTAAACAACTTTATTTTGAAATATTTCACTTTCAAATACCAGGAAAACCTTACCTAAAACTGCTATTGGACCCCAATGACATAATCGACGTAAGGGTGTCGACATTATTCCAATATTTTATAATAATTAAATACTTCTAAAAGATTACTTTTTATGTTACTAAAATCCGAGGTAGTAAATACATGTATCGGTTTATCACTTAATTGTTGCAAGAAAGATTTAATTAGTGTTTAATGCTTAAATATCTAGTAAATATTTTATTACATATTGTTACTAAGAATAGTATAATATAAATAATATATAAAATACTATAAATATTTATTAATCATATTCGGTATCGCCGGAAAGTTGATAAGTCATAGCCGCTGACACTATCAACCTGGGACAGCAAGATTTCAGAGCTGTCAAAATTGTAATCTATGTTATGTTTTTTTTTTTACTTTAATAGTTAAGATAGACAATAGGAATGCAATATATATGCACTATCGTTATAGTAAGCAGACTAAATTATTATTCAAGAAGAAATAAAAAATCTATTTATTAATTGTAATTCACAAGAATTACTATAATTATGTATTAGGAATTGTAACTTCTAAGAAACAAGTAAAGTATAAACTATTTAAAGAATCGACAGATTCTGTAATTTGATTTTAATAACTATTGAAAATTATTAATTACCCATCCCATTACATATATTCCCAATTTCAAGAATTACCGTATTCTTCCGTTTTTATAAGCTATGGTAACAATCGGTTGCAATCTGTTGTAATTGCCATATATAGGCAAATTGAATATAGTACATTCTATAATTTAATAGATGGTAATACCGTTTACCACGTCACACAGTCACTTGTCACATCACATCGTGATATTTTTGTGGCTCTTTTGGGTGTGTGCTTTCTTCATGTGTGTTGTGCTACTTATGTGGATTATTAGGTGATATTCTTCTTTTTATTGGGTAAGTTTTATGTCTGAGATCGTATTATATTGATAATATTAATTATTTTGTTAATTTATAACATGAGACCTAATATTTCTATACCATAACTTAATCCCCGCCGGTGACTACATATTTACTGTCGCCGCCTGTACAACTACTTTTTGAACAAAACTTTGTATAATTACTAAGACTTACTAATAATTACTGAGACTTAGCTTATATTTCCAGTTAATACAATGATCGTAGCCTTTAATGAATTTTACTTCGCGCGATTTACAATATTCGCCGACCACTTTCCTTATTCAGATTTTTCTTGAAAATGTGTCTCATATAGTGTTTCTCGTTGCAGATTGTGATCCTAAACCGCAAACATGCCTAAATCGGTAAGTAGTCTTAATTATTATTTATGAAATTGGTATTTTTATTTCTTAGGCAAGTGCAATCGGAATATTATTGCATATTTTATACTGATTTCACTATTAAAATCGTACATACGAAACTGTTGGTATATCATAATCCTATTTATTATTTGAATAGTAACATTATTAATATCTCAAACAACAGAAATAATGTATTTCATATTTTTATATATTTCGTAAACAAATATTTTTCTAATAAACAGTACTTTCATGTATCAAGCTACATTATGAATGTTTTGATAAATGTAAACTGTCTAAAGCATTTTATATGCATATTTCTATAGCCATATAATATATTAAAAATTTTAATTTTGTACAGCAATTAAGTTAATGTATATTTAATGATTTATTGCTAAGTATAAAATTAACAAATTATGCAATTTACTTTCCAAAATAATTGTTATCTCTGGTGAATAATAAATATATTGTTTTAAACATATTATCTTGGTGAAATTAAGAAAGATAATAAACATTAAAAAAATAATATGTTTCAAGAACATTTTATAATCTAATGATTTTGTAAATTTGCTGTAATATTTATTTTAAATGTTTCAAAGATACATTTAAAGTATTAATTAAAATTATTATGATAGGTTTTCTCATTTATTTGCAACAACTGGGAAAAATAAAAAGTGCTTATCAACACATAATTAAAATACATTATTTTGCAGCAAGCTGATATAAGGTTGTTAACCATTGATAAAGAAACAGTTTTAAAATTCTATACAAATAAGATCATAAAGATTTTTTATTAAAAATATTTTTTTTTCATTTGGAGGCCTGACATGGTGCAGGGGCACAAGCGTGTGACTGTAAATGTGGCAGGTTGTGGAGAGAAAATGAATTTTTAATTCTCTGCTCTGGCAACAAGTTAAAATGTGGCATTGATTTCCACTACTCAACAGGGATATGTTAAAAATTGCAACTATTTCTACCTTAAAAGTTGACAATGCATCTGTATCTCCTCTATACAGAGCTGTGGGCAGTAGTGATCACTTAACATCAAGTTGAAAAACCAATAATACACTCTTTCCACTTTTTCTCCTATTCAATACATAGTATATTGAATGCACTCAATGCTACATATTAAGTTGGTATAATATTTGAAGTTCATAGAATAATGTAAAAGCTATATATCTGTACATCCAGACCATTGTAGAACAAAATATCTGTTGGTAAGCAATTACAATGGATGTTAATTCCTGGGTTAATTATTGTTTTATTTTCACTACCCTGGATACCCTGGGTTTGGTCTGACCTAAAGTTAAATTCTCCTACACAATGTGTTCTATTTGATGGTTAGTAGGATGAGTTTTTTGACACTAGCTTTTTCCAGTCTACCCTCATATGTAGAACAGAAGAATTTTTATTATATATTGTTTTTTTAGCTTCACAATGTATTCTGTACATAGAACGATAGCCATAGGGGTCCTGGCCAGCTGGTGCTACTATAATTTAGCCATTAAAACCTTTGCATTCTCTTCTTTCTGCCAAATTCTTGAAGTGTTCCCATTTGAGTTGCAGAACTCAATGTAACGCTTTGCCTTTTTACTAGACTGAATAATGTAATCAAACCTACAATTGTAGCCTTTACAGTTGCACGTTTGTGCTCCTGCGCCATGTCGGCTTTATATTATTAACAATAATTACATAATAAATATAATAACATGCTTATTTACTTTCTTTTAACAACTATTAAATTTAAAAAAAATAATATTTTTATATTTTCATACGCCTATATGCTCACTATATATTTATTTTTCAGATACTTGAATATATTACTAAAATCATAGTCCCCAGTGGGGACGATGTGTTGGTTAGTCACGCTTTGCACTTTGTTTTGTTTTTCTTTTTTTAATTTTTACTAATTGATTTGGTGTTTTTGTTATTGTTTTGCTATGAGCTAAATGCAATGATTGATTTAGAGTTATGGTTTTATTGTATATCTTGCTTGAAATTGTTTATTTTCTACTTTTCTATCATTTAAATTATATATACCTCTTAAATAAAAAAAATATGTTAAAAATTATTTTACGAATTTTATGATATAATATTCTATATATTCTTTACTTTAGGTTTATTATTTTTTTTTTTAAATAAAACAGTAAAATTGACAACGATTATTATATATTACATAAAAATAACAAACAACAATTTGTGGCATCTATTGCAAATATTATAGGGCTCATAATGTTTTGCATATATGGTTGTGGGGTATGCGTTTTATTTGCATGTCGAGGTTTGAGATTTATTTCCCTTGGCTAACAATTCAAATGAAATTAGATATTTAATAGTTCTTTGAATTCGTATTGTGGAGTTGTTAGTCATAAATATGATTAAGTATATTTTGGTTTGTGTCTTTAATAAGATGCTTTTTATTTGAAAATGTTTTATTTTAAAATTAAGAGGCCTTTTGTGGCGCAGTGCTACGAGCAGAGGTTGTTGTAACTGTGACAGTTTGTAAGTTCGATCTCCACTAGACGAAATGATATATTTAATATTTCATCGCTTCTTGCTCTAGTAACAAGGAAAATCGCGGCAATTTCCGCCACTCATCACGTAATGTCACAAATTCATTGGAAAATGGGAAACGGAAATGTCTAAATGGGGACGGAGAGAAAAAAGTGGTGATTATGAAGAACATGAGTTCTTCTGCTAATGTGATGCAGTTGTCAAGAACCAATTTAATGCAATTAGTGTTTTTAAATCGTATTTCTATTGTAGGTGATTAGAAAAAAAAAGAATTCTCTATCATGTTCCTACTGAGGTAGGGCAGTACTAAACTACATATATCGCGTTACAGTATTAGACTATATAGAATTTGATATCCATGCTGGAAATCCAATCTATCTCTGACAAGACAAAGTGCGGCGTTGGGTTCCACCAATTTACACGAAAATGAATTGAATTCGTAAAAAGGTTTTTTGAATTACTTATCTATAGGGTAGCCACCCTAATTAAAAGCGTGAAGCAAAAACAATGTTCTTAAGTCTGTTAAATTGAAGGGTTACATGAATACATGGACAGAATGAGCCAATTATCATCCAACTTTGATACTAATTGAACGTGTACATAGTATTTTCTTAGTATGCGAGTGCATAGGAAGGAAGCTAGAAAGTGGGACACGCGTTATCTAGTTAGTGGACACTGCACCCGACACCATGGCGCACTACACTAACGTATTTAATTAGACGGAAAAAATTGTTAGTTTTTTTTTTTATTTATTAGCCTTTTTTAAATAATATGATTTTAAATTTGTATATATTTTTTTTGGTTTAACAACATTTGATATATTTTTTTCTTTTTTTGTTGAGTATCTTGTATTTCTGATTGTTTGAAAATATTCTGATTGAGATTTAAATCTCATTTTTTTTCTTCAGCTATCGCGCATAGACTGTTAGGCAGAGGGAACTTGGGAACCTAATGTTAACACCCGTTCCGTTCGTTACTTCCTTCGTTCCGTTTCCGCCGAGTTTGAGGTATTGCGTCTTGAGTGGTGGAACTGAACGCTGCGCTTTGCCTTATTACCAGAGCGAAAATATGAAAACATTAAATATTTAATTTTAAAATATTGAATACTACATTTCCTCGAGTGGAGATCGAACCCACAACCTGTCGCGTTTAGTCACACGCTAGTGCTCCTAAGCCACTTCCACGCCTTTAAAACCAAAATCGAAGTGGATTCGATTCCTATTTGCCAGTATGAACTGTTGTTTCACTTACAGGAGTGTCTTAACACTAGGTTCCTTCCGTACGTATACTTTGCTATATATGAAAAAGAGCTTAAAAGGCAAACGTCATCTATCATCGACGGCCCAATGGCGTCATACGAACATCACAAATAAGTACCTTGTTAAAATATCATAAATTCGATAATAATAATTTATTGCATTGTACACTTGACACATAAAACGTACTAATTTCGTAATATACTCTACTTTTTATATACTCTTCAATATGATCAACATGTTTTGCATTATTAACGCTATAGTATACTAGTGATACGAACGCGGCTTCGCCCGCCCAATTTTGTTAGATTATATTTAAATTATACAGAATGTTTACGAAAATTGTATCCTATGCTTTTTCAATATGTATAAGCTGTATTGCTGTACAGTATCATCTCAAGCGGTTCTGTAGTTTTAACGTCAAAGCCAAACAAACATCCAGACTTTCACATAATAAGAATTGTCTAATGAAATATGCTTCTGCTGCCTTCACTTATATTGCTCAAGTCGACTTTGATTGATGTTAAAAAACGTAATACTGTTAACCTGGTGACAAATTACTTTACTGGACTTTTACTATAAAGATCATATTACAATATCCTATGTATTATATAATAGATAGTATTTTAAACATAGACAAGCGTTACGTGTTCTATGTGCATATCTATGAAATAAGCTTAAACGTAATTATCAGTTTATATCAGTTATTTAGTTATATCCGTTTTTGTTTAAAAATATATATGAATTCCCAGACTGGATCGAACCCAAAACTACCGAGGTTACTGTCATACGTGCGCCTCGACGTATTCTAAATTATGCCATATAAAATATAAACACGAACAAATTAACAATCGTAGTTAAATACAGTCACCCAAATGTTTTTTCAGGACGGATGCACTTATACTAATTAAATCATTCGACCAATTATGTCTATTGTTGGGTGATACAAGGTCGTTCGTCCTCTGTTTTTCATTTATCATTGATAGTGAGATTATAATCTATCACGAAGTGATTCTTGAGCTTTTGAGCTGTATTGGTTTCTATTTGATTTTGTAATTTTGTAAGTTGACTTTATATTTATTAATAACTATAGATATTTAGTAGGACTCTTAAAACTAGTTCCAGGAATAATAATGAACATTCATACTCTTCTGTAACAATTCTGACACTCAGCTTCACGTGAACCTAGTGTTAAGACACTCCGTTCCACTCCCGTTTCCCACTGTAACATCTATATTTATATATTTTTTATGCCGCTTATAGCAGGGTAGGCAGAGAGAATTCGCTAACTTAGTGCTAATACACTGTGCTTACATTAACACAATTCCATTTCCGTGTGAGGTATTGCGCTTTGAGTGGCGGACCTCAACGCCACGTTTTGCTCTTGTTACCAGAGCGCAGATGTGCAAATATTACATATTTTATTTCCTCGAGTGGGGATCGAACCCACAACCTTTTGTACTTACAGACACATGCTAGTATGCAATATTGTATTCTGATAAACCTTCCTTAATATTTATTTCGACCGTATCGTAAATTAAAGATGAACATTATGTTCGACTGAATTGCTGCAAATTAAGTGGTTTCTTAAATTTTCTAAAATTTTAGTATTTACTGATAATGATAATATAACACGAAAGTAATCGAAATTGATAATAATTAATTGTCTAAATTAAGCGGGCAAAGCCACGAGCAACGCTAGTGTACCTTTGTTATTCATAAGAGGAACTTTCTGTACCATAAACAAAAAAAATTATAAATTTCACATTCATACTGGAATATCGTTATTAGTTAATTAGGTAATAATATTTTGTTTTATATATATATATATATATATATATATATATATATATATATATATATATATATATATATATATATGTGTGTGTTAGTGGCCAACTATTTTATAAAATGTTATTTATAAAAAGAGCAAAGTTCACGACTACTCGTGTATGAATTTAACTTGCCTACGAATCCATCTTTATAGGAAAAATGAAAAACATTGTACTTACCTCTCACAGAATTACATTTTACAACAATAACAAATTTAAAAAAAAGTAAACAAATTAGATTGATATATTTAATTCATCGTACTTTAATTTAATATATGTATATCTCACCACTTTTATTCAATGATTGAATCATAAGCCCATTGGAAATAAGAAAGAAATAACCGTAGGCTGTTGCACATAACACTGCTAAGAATACACCGAGAGCTACCTGTTGCGTTGCAAAGTGTGAAATGCACTAAACATTCGATGTACTTCAATGTATAAATAATACGTCATGTTCGACAATGTTTTATAGCATTATAACCAGTATAAATAACCAATATAAAGGTTCTATTCGCGTGTGGGTGTGCAAATTCAATATCAGGTAAGCCTTCGTCCTGCGCAGGCGCATCTCAACCGTTCAGTTCAAACTCTACCGCCGCGTCCGGCAGACGCGGCTTAGTACGGATTACCTTGTATACAACATCCTTTATTGTGTGTGTGACCGTGACTTTTGTACCTGTGTTACACCAAAACTAGCAAAATGGTGGCCGGCGGCAAACAGGTACGAATTATATAATGTACAGAGTACAATGCCATGAAATGTATACTCTTGAACTCAGTTACATAATATGTACTTAGCTATTCTGAGAAAAATCGAAACTAAGTTATTATAGATGTAATTAAAAATTTGTATCGCCATGAGCGTAGTTACGTGATCGAACATTAAAATGTTTTTATATTATCGTGCAGTTTTGCTTCGGCCTTACAAATGATTACCTAGCAACAGCACGAATGTCATATTTCCAATGCGTTACCCGTACATACATCGTACACTCAATACACAAGTAACGCTGATGTCATCGCGACGTCATACAAGTTGAGTCGGTTAAGATTTTATTATTTATTTTCCCCCAAACGGTTTTAACCGTCTTTTTCTCCCCGTCCCTGTCGCGGCCGCCGGATGGAGAGGGACAAAAGGTTTCCTGTTTCGCAAAAGCGCCCTCACTCTCTGTTTCGTTCGATTGTTAACTATAATTTAAATTGAATAAAAAAAATATATATGACCCAAAGGTTTTCTTTATAATTATGCCCAATTTATATTATATCTTTTATATACTCAAAATAAATATTAAGGCCTCGAAATTACATGTATAATTACGTCGTTATCGTTGCAAAAGGAATTTGTAACATGCGTACCTATTCTATGAATTGCCGTAAACCATTATAAGCGTTATCTAATCGTTTTTAATATTTCATTGCCTCGCTCCGGTGTGCATGGTTGCTAATAAACAACTATTTATTTTATCTACTAATACTAATCTGTGAACTTTAGAATAGGTTGAAAACCTTGATCAAACAATGTATCTACAATATTAAACTCCACACGAAATTTCCCCAAATAAGATTGAAATATACAAACTATTGTATGCCATCAGGAACTTCTTAACTATCTTGTTTGCTTTCATTTTAATAACTCACTCAGTCACCTTAACGCTGAACTCCGCATATGGCCGGGTAGGCAGAGGGAACTTGGGAACCTAGTGTTACTCCGTTCCGTTTCCCACTTTCCATCCAATGTGAGGCATTGCTTTGTGGAGCTCGACGCCTTTTTTAAATATAAATAACATTTTTATGATCAAGTAAACTGTATAATTAAGTCAAAAGTACTACAATGATTCTCAAGTTATAGATTATTCAAGGATCTTCCTCGTTTACAGATCGTCTTACTTGACAAAAACAAAAGCAAAAACCTATTTATACGTGTTTCCACACCATTGTAAATAATTTAATATCACTACAGCCTTGTACAACATAGACGCGATTATAATCTATGATAGGCATCCTATTTTTCAATTAACTTTAATATGATAAACAACTTGGACGGAAAAATAGAGGTGTTATAAGTTTGACTTGTTTGTCTGTTCGTGTCGGCGTAGCTCCTGAATGGATGGACCGATTTGAGTCTGGTTTTTTAGTCAAAAGCCTTGTCAATGGCGATATAAACGCAAGCATTTTGCCAATATGAGGGAAAGATTATTTGGATTTTTTAATTATAAATTTTGTTAATATAGTGGCAACTTAAAAGCTATAAAGTCAATGAAAATTGATCAAACTAAAATATTTGAAAATTTTAACTATTGGATATTGTTTTTCTATATACAACAATAAGGATGTACCTAGGTAACAAAAAAAATATTCCTTCACGATGTCATTTCATTGTCATGTAAAATACATGTATGTATGTACTTACTTAACTATTGTAAAAAGTCTGTGTTAAGGTATAAATAGGTATTATTTAGAGGTATATCGTGGGAACAATGTCGTCGTCTATTTCAAGGTCGGACAATAATATTATATTAAAAGAAAAAAAAATAAGAACTCGAATAATCGGTTAAAATGATTCTTACGTTTGACTTGATATTAATGAAGCAATGACAGAATTTTTTGCCCTCAACAAAGAAGTGTATAATATTTTTATATAAGAAACTTGCATCAAGTAAATGTACTTCTATTTTATATATATAAAATGTGTTGAAAATTTTATATAAGCAGTTAATTATTCTTTGATAAAATGGTTTAAACTGACAATTATGACAAAATACACATATTTACATTAGCTGAGGTAAATACCATCGAACATATAATGGGTGATATCAAAACGATCAACGAGATGTATAGCCCATATGGTCTTCCTCAATGAATGGAGTAACAAAAACAAAAAATTTTTTTCTATTCGAACTAGTAGTTTCTAAGATTAGCACGTACAACCAAAGAAACGTTTTAGTTTAATAATATTAGTATAAATACAAAAACTTTTGCACTACAATTGTTTAATAGAAGTCGACCCAGATTACTTTTCATTTCATTTCACCGTTACATGTTCGCTGGTACCGAAGAGCTTATAATAATTTTATTAAATAAATTACATTTGTATCTGTATGATTTTCCCTCTTTTAATTAATATTTATATTATTTATCTTATGGAGTTATTTATACGGATTACAAATACCGAGATTAATTTATATATAGAGAATTAAAAAAAAACATCTATCGGAGGCAGTTTATCAATTTACGTTATTTTAGAAAACATGTTATACTCTTCACACATTTATTTTTACCAAACATGGCTAGAAATTGGATTTAGAATTAAAAAAAACCTCATCAAAATTGGTCCATCTTTACCTATAATGACAATCCTTTTTGCCTTAGGGGGTTAAAAATAGAAATGACTTTTGCTCAGGCTTGTTAATCACAAATTGTACCTACGTATAAGTAATTAGTCATTGTACTTATTCGTAACGTACGTCTTCGTAAATATGCCAAATAAAACATAATTTAAAATTTCAGTTAGAGCCTCCGTTGCTCACGTATCTTGTTACCTTGAACTACAGTGCCTCGCTTATATCATAAGCTTACAGAGACAACATCTGTTTATTTCCCTAAGAATAATATTAAAAGAAGAGTTCGCGATATTTGCTGGTTCGATTCTGGGGAATAAATTATTTTAATTTCCTAGTTCTAATACGCTCGTTTAAAACAGCAGTGTTGAGTTCCGCCAAAAGTTCTCGGTAAATGGTAGAAAAATTACCCCCTCTCTTACCTACAATATGCAGGATAAACCGCGAAGATTTAAAATAATAAAAAAACTACGTCTGGAAATATTTAATATTAGCTTCACGCTGTATCCCGCACGAGGCAGGGTAGGCAGAGGGAAACCGAGAACCTAGTGTTAAGACACTCTATTCCACTTCGGTTCCCCACTTTCTGCCGAATTTGAGGTATTGCGTGTTGAGTGACGGAACTCAACGCCGCGCCTTGCCTTATTACCAAAGCGAAAAAATGAAACATTGTTAACAATCATTGAAAATATGAAATATTTCATTTCCTTGACTGGGGATCGAACCCAGAACCTGCGACTACAGTCACACACTTGTGCCGCTGCGCCACGTCATTCCACTATTTATTTATGTTTAATATTAAATCAATTTTTATCTAATCGACAATGCAATTATTGGCCATACTTGCATTTACTTTATTTATTATCGTGATTAAGTAAGTTACTATGAACACAGTACCTAAATATTATGCATATTAAAAATGATGACGTTATCCATGCGTTGAAACTAGTATTTAAAATAAATTGTCCATGGAAATACTCTTTATATTTTTGTAGCTTTTAGTGTTTTTGCGTTATTATTTTTTTAACTAACTTTTGATCGCCAAAAATATATGAAATAGCGTATAATAAGCACGCTTTAAATAATTCGTATTCGTAGAGCCTTTCTGAAGGAGGTATTTTTTTTTAGTTTCAGGCTGTATCCCGCATATAGCTGGGTAGGCACAGAGAACTTTAGAATTTAGTGCTTACACTAAATTCCCATATTCTCATACACTTGCTTGTTAGAAAGCGATAAAAGCGCGGCGTTAATGCCCACCACATAGGTGGAACTTAACGCTGCGCTTTGCTCCGTTACCAGAGCGAGCGATGAAAATATTAAATTATTGTTTCATCTTCTCGAGTGGGAATCGAAGCCATAAAATGTTTTCGGGCCAAGCTGTAGGGACTACTTAATTTAATAAATGAAACTTATTTTTCAGTTCTATTTTTTATTGTTAAAATTAATAATTATTATTGATGTAGTTGTAATATTTGATTTTGCTCACGTTCATCGCAAGTCAGGTTAGCGCATCCCATTCATTACTGGTTGTACTTGAACAATAAGTTTGATGGTCGATATGCTTCGTGGCCATAACGTCTCACATCGTTTCACTTACACTTCTCCGATATCTTCATCATTACATTCTAGAGAATCTACTTACTTACTATCCATTAATTTATTAATGATTTTTTTTTTTTAAATTTATTAATCTTAATGAATAAATTAAATATTAATATTGTTCGGTGAATGGTGGGGAACGGAGTGTTTTAATACTAGTTTCCCGCTTCCTATAGTGTTGCGATGCGAAGCTAGTTGTTTTAGCTTCACGTTGTATTCTGCGCGTATCTGGATGGTAGAGGCAACTTGGGATCCTAGTGTTAAGAAACTTTTTTGCCATTAAGACACGGCTGTTCTCCACTTTCTGCCAAATCAGAGACGTTGTGTGTTGAGCGGAATTTAACGCCGCGCTTTGCCTTGTTAATAGAGTAATAAAGTATGAAACATTTCGTTTTTTTGAGTAGGAGTCGAACCCACAACAATGTCGCGTTTACGGTCGTACGTTTGTGCTCTAGCGCTAGCAAAATCTATTGGTTGTTTATTATAAGTATATTTTTTTTCTTTAGTTAACATATATATTATAATATAATAAACACAAAAAACTAAGATGATATTTGGCCATTAAAGAAGGATAGAAAAGAAAAGGGAACAAGGGATTTTACTTTTAATTGTGTCAAACATATGACATAAACACCTGCTCATTCACCTGTCGGGAACATCGGACGCCTGTTCCTACCATCAGCTTGCATATCCGTTATAATATAAATTGAAGCTTGACGTGGCTCGTGGCTAATTTTGTAAAAAAAAAGTGTTTTTGATTTGGTTTTTATGAAAATGCAATGGTTGATTCTAGAAAATAGGCACTGCAATATGTCGTCACTTCCTTTGTAACCGGCGCGGAGACTAATTTGCAATAATATCCGTGGAAAATTATTGTTATTTTCATGGTCGGTAATTTATCATTATGTACGTTCCTATTGGACGATCGTACCGTGTTTCATTTTTCTTATGCAGAAATCTTTAATTTGTTGTAAAAAGAAAATGCTTTATAAAAGAATACTTATTTATAAAAGAGAAGTAAAAGAAAGGTTTTTTTAAGAATATGTATAAGTTACGATATACAAGTTATACATTAATTTTATACACATATCTATACAATATTGGATACTATTAAAAAATAACACGTAATGTGTATTCTCATTATTATAAGCATAATTTAATCTCTATACCTATAACTCATAAGGGAAATTAATTCCTCGATAATACTACCGTCCCGACACATCATTTGATATCGTATTAAAATTATACGGCTGTTGATAAAAATACTATGATAATGTTAGCGTAATTTTCAACACATGTGCAAATATTAATAAAATCACATAAATATGTTTGACGATTTTAAAATAAAGTTTAATTAACTCTTTCCGTTAACCTTGACATAAATATATTTATTTATAATACTCAGAAGGCCGATCGTGGCGCAGAGGCTGAAGCGTGCGACTGTTATCGATAGGTTGTGGGTTCGGTTCCTACTCTAGGAATACTCGCTTTGATAATGAGGCAAAGTGTGGCGTTGAGTTCAGCCACTAAAAAGATAATGCCTCTATATATAATTCGGCGGAAAGATGCGAACGGAATTTTCTTGATAGGAACGGAGTGTCTTGACACTAGCTATCCCGGTATCCCTCTGCCTAGCTTGCTATTCGCGTGATACGAACAGCGAACAGCGTGATGTAAAAATAAATATATTATCAGCATTTTTCGTATATAAATAGCAGTGGGCCATCTAATAAGTTACGTTTCCAGAGTGTCTTATACCATAATAATATTTTATGAAATATTATAGAGCCAAAGAAAAAATATTTTAATGTTGAATAGTCTATTTAGTCTAAAGGAGCTGTGCGGGCGAAGCCGCATTAGTAAACTAGTAAGTCTCTCAGCTTCACGCTGTATCCCGCACGAGGCAGGGTATGCAGAGGGAACCCGGGAACCTAGTGTTAAGACACTCCGTTCCACTTCCGTTCCCCACTTACCGCCGAATTTGAGGCATTGCGTGTTGAGTGGCGGAACTCACGCCGCGCTGTGCCTTATTACCAGATCGAAGAAATGAAACATTAAACATTTAATTTCCTCGACCGTGGATCGAACCCAGAACCTGTCGGTTACAGTCACACATTAGTGCCGCTGCGCCACGACCGGCTAACGAACTAGTAAGTATTAAATATATATGTATATACCATCCTAACACTGTGTACTTGGCGATGTAGAGCTCGTAATCTCGTGATGAAAATTAACTTAATTATGAATCATTATTGACATGAAAAATATACGTGTAAAAAAAATTTACGCTGTATATTTATGAATACTATAAGTACATTATACACTAGTCATCGTGAATTCTTAATAATTCAATTTAAATACGATAAAAATGAGAGAAAAATACTTGTTATACATTTAGGCTTAAATAAGTGTTGACAGTCAATAAATCGTCACTTGCGTCACGTTCGCGTTAAATGCAGGTGTAACAAATTTTAAGTTGTTATATAAATATATATTATTATGTAATTCAAAAATTTTCAAATTACACAATCAAATGTGAATAAAATGTGTTAAAAATGTACATTTTATGTTAAAAATTAAATGTTAAATATAAAATTGCAATCAGTATATAGTAAGAGATAGAGGGCATATGAAAACCCGGTGTTAAGACTCTCCATTCTCAGGAAGATTCTTCGGTTCCCCACTTTTGACCGAATTTTTGAGACATTTTCAGTTTTCAGTTCTTCATCAGAGCGAGAAAATATTAAATATTTAATTGCCTCGACCGGGGATGGAACCCACAACCTGCGCAACAACTGGCCTCAATATAATTAATTTGTATCTAACACAACCCAGAAAATATCCTCAAGTGGGTCTAAAACAGTCTTAAATTATATTTTAATCCGAGCGAGAACATTTGTGTCATACATCGGAGCAAGTATGCAGAGTGATGTCATCGCCATATCTTAATTGTTTGTAGAGACTCGCAACATGCACTCCTCAAACACGTTGATGATATTCGCACCAAATCATATTGTAAACTAACTTTGTATACGACTTTGAAATGAAAAAAATGAATTCCGTCACTCAACACGCAATGCATCCAATTCGGCGGAAAATGTAAAACGGTCTTAATGAGAACGATGTGTCTTAACACTAATTTCTCAAATTCTCTCTTTTCTCCTTTCCTGCCTTGCGTTAAAAAATAGAAAATAATGAACATTTTTGTATGACACATGACACATTCTATGTGCTTGAGCTAATTCTAACCGCAGGGACAGAAGTGTATATAAATTTTTTTAACATGTTAAATAGCCCATATATATATAACTTCCAAGGTCTATCTGAGATTATCGCATCAAGTAAACAAACCCATCAGTTTTATAATATTAGTATGTATAGTCTATAAATTACTTGGATGTTTATTCGCGATCGGCTCACTACTTTGAGTCACGAAAGTAGGATGCCATGATAACACATTTGAACCAAGGCTTCTACACTCTACACGTCTCCGATCTATGTGAATTTTAATTAGCCATTTTACAATTAGCCTACATTTGAAAGTTAAATAATGGGGGTAATTGAGTATTTATTTCGTAGAAAAAATAAATCGAAGGAGAAATTGGCAACGGCTAAAGATAGTGGAAATGTTGATTTGGTAAGTTAATAATGTATGTACCGTTATTATGTACTTCAATAAATATTTTGATATTTATTAAATTTGACGATATATTTAAATTCATAATATTAGTCAGAATTCTAGTAAATTGTATCAATTAATTAATAAATCAAAAGTTAAATATTTTTACGTCTATAAAGAATAAAAAGATATATAAATCTTACTCAATAAAAAAAATGCTTAGAATATAAGGAAGAATCAATATGAAGAAGAATTATTAATAGTTTCATGATCTCACTATATACGTATTATTTGTCTTATTCATTATTAATTGTAAATAACATACGCAAAGGAAACTTAACTTAAGTGTGTATATTTATATTTTATTAATTATTATATTTAGATAAATAGAAAAGTTGTGAACGGAAGTGTCAGCATGGGAACGAAGTGTCTTAACAATAGGTTTCTGTGTCTATCGTCCTATATGCTGTAAACAGTGCGAAACTAAGAAAGAGAAGAATCATAGCAGAAAGAACATAGTAGGTAAACATGTAGGGCCGAAGTACTTAGTTTTGTGTAAATTCCGTTCCCATTGAAACACTCCCCGTTTCCCCACTTTTCACTGAACTCACGAGGCATTGCGTGCTGAGAGGCGGAACTCAACGTCGCGCCTTGCCTTGCTTCCAGAGCTAGGAAATAAAAATATGTAATATTGAATTTCCCCTATTGGGGATCGAACACTGTGGGTTTATAGTCACACGCTTGTGGACCGACACAATGACCGCTGCTGTTTTCTTATTAACAAAACATGTATACTGTACATTATGCGGTGTATATTCGACTACTAAAGCAAATAAATTTTAAGGTAAGGCGAACTATATGATGTCCCATATAGTTTTCTTTCTTTAAAAAGAAGGCCAGTGTATATTGGTATATATAACTAATATACAGTGTTTTTTGTAAAAATAAATTAAAAAGCATCAATTCGGATCGTTTCTCAGGTGTAAATGGTACAGCAATGTGCTAGACTTCCATAAACATCCGCCGTTTACTTTGATAAGGCTCAGATTGTCGCTTATCTCCCGCCTACTTAAACGGTGCTGATTCATCGTGCGCAAGATCAGCTGCCCTGATAATATTACTCTCAGATGCTCTTAATTAAGATGATTCAGAATTAATGTCTTAAATAGTTTATTAGTAGCATATTTGATTAAACCTGTGTCCGTGTAAAAAAATAGGGCAAAGCGCGGCGTTGATTACCGACAGTCAGTATGCAATGCCTCAAATTTTGCGGAGAGTTGGGTATGGAACGGAGTGTCTTAACACTAGGTTCCCAAGTTCCCCCTGTCTACCCTGCCATATGCGGGTTGGAATGCAGCGTGAAGCTGAGTTTATAATAATTATTAATCTATATCTTGGTTGTAATATGTGACTTTTCTCTAGTATTAGCGATACTGTGTTCTCAAATGACCACCGAGGGTCTATTCTTGTCTATCTCACCGCTCACTCTTATTATAAATAATATATGATGAATGTTTGGCTGAAAATATTAATTAAATATATAGAATAATAAATAGTAATTGATTCGTTAAAATTCCCAATAACATTAATGCGGGCTGCAAGTAGTAGCAATAAGGGCGGAATCAAGGCCCATCACAGACCTCGTCGCTATTCAATAGCGAACACATTGTTACCAACCACCGATAATATCGCACACGAGACCATTGTTCGTAGATTTACGATCGCATGATAAAGTACTACTTGGAACTTGAAACAGTCACTATTATTCTATACTTTGATGCATTTTATGACTTTTTATTAAATTACAAATAAAGTATGACAATTGAAGAGAAATTCAGTACATCTAGAGCAAATATTACTACTGTATATGTATAGCGAGAAGCAATAACACACTGAACTGTGTTTATGATGTTATTAAAATTTTCAGTAACAATTTGTATCATTATTACTAAATAATTATGATGAATGTATGAAATGAAACGAAAAGTATGAAATTTAATCACTTTCCAATTTAAATTTCATGGTAACTTCTATATGTGCATTTGTTAGCAGTCGAATTCAGTTATCATTCGGAACAAGGTGAACCTCTTGTTATGGGTTATTCGGTATCCGAAACAGGTAATTTTACGCTGGAGTCTGCCAAATATGATAAGATATAATGTCGAATAAACTGATGTATAAATTTATTTATAGATCATCAATTTAAGAGCACTTTCATCTAGTGTTAAAACACTAAATTTAAGACCAAAAAAAATTTGGAAATACTGCATGTTAGGTAGTGGAACTTACCACTTTGAAGAACAGAGTGAAGAACTAAAAATAAATGAATATTTTTTTTTACAAATAACGTCTAATCTTTTTATATCTCATTTCTTTCTTTTTGTGTGTTGTGGGCGTAAGTTGTAAATACGGATGACATAATCGCCCCGGAAGATCACATCCGTTTGGCATCGGCTCAAAACATCGTGTAAATATAGATACGAGTACTAAACAAGCGCAACAAATGCTATTTTGGACCAACTTTCCCTGCAGTTTAAATAAAGAACTATAAAAATACACATTTTGTGTTAAAAGCAAGGAAAATATTCAATTTAATATAATGAGACCTCATTATTCTGTAAATATTCGCGCACAGTCCGCAACTGCGTTAACAGCTTTACTTACAATGATATTTACCCTTTCTGTAATATTACAGAAGATTCAATTAAAATGTTTAATAGTGTTGCCTAATCACATTTCCTTTTTAAATACTTTAAATGCGCCATGCATTAGCACATTGAACTTGATTTTTTTTTAAATGCGATTACAACTGCTGTAATAAATAAAATTTTTGTATTTCTTACAGTTTAGCTGGTCCATTATTAAGTCTGGTATCAGTCTCGAAAATCAATAATATCCTATGCGTTTACGAATATAACTTTAACTGTCTAATGATATTATACGTTAACTCTTCCATATTTAGGTAACTATTTGCGATCAGCAAATATTTTTTGCCCACATTCAAATTAATTATAAATTGTCTGTCTGTAACTTGAACCAAACGACACATTTATCTTTCCAAAACCAACTAATATTTTTTTTATACTTCATATTTTACTTTTGTTTTTTTTTATATATTTCTTAAAAGTCTCCACAGTTGAATATTACCAATAATTATTGTATAATTATAGTTTTCTAATAACGTTAATACATACTATGTATTAGAAAGGAGAAAGAATATGTTTGTAAAGAATCCTCTTTTAATCTCATCGTTGAATATTTCTTCGTCAGACATAGAACCTGTAACGTCTACAAGTGATTAATATTAATCACTTTTCACTGTGATTAATATTAGTCACAATTCACTCAATCATGAATATATATTCATGAGAGCTTTTTAATTATAGGATTTTGATAATTTAGTTGATGCAGTTTTTTACTGGCTAAATAATGTTTGGCTAAATTTGCAAAACAATACCTTCATATTGATGTTTTTAAAAATATTGTTTTTTTTTCTGTAGATATATTTTTCACTTTTAAAAATTTTAGCCTGATATGTTTTAATACTTTGCTTGTGTGTGTTTTTAATGTTCTTAGCTTAAGAAAATCTGCACTAAACTTTTTTTTTATTTGATTTATATACAATTCTTACATAGATATCCCATAAAAAATAATCAGAAAGCAATGAAAGGGTATTTAATAAATAATAAATATTTATAGATGAACGTCCGGGTGACGACGATGGACGCGGAGCTGGAGTTCGCGATCCAGCAGACGACGACCGGCAAACAGCTATTCGACCAGGTCGTAAAGACCATCGGCCTCCGCGAAGTCTGGTTCTTCGGCCTCCAGTACACTGACTCCAAGGGCGACCTCACATGGATCAAGCTCTACAAGAAGGTTAGTTTTAATACATATTTTTTAAATTTCTTCTTTGTAATTTACAAGATTATGAGAATTTTATTTTTTGAATATATTTCTTTATCGGATCGGATTTACATCGTGATGTATAGCATTGTATCTTTACAGCCAACTAAAGTAATAAATCTTCAATGTATAAATATGATTTTACATTTATTGACGTACTTTGTAGCTAATATAAAGCATCTCGCCGTGACGTACGCGAGAGTTCTGAAATATGTATCTGCAGCCAAAACCATCAAGTTCAAGTTTATGTGTGTCGATATTATTATTCTGAAAAGCATTATGTTGTCTTCAATTTGTTTGCGAGATTACTTTTACGCTTGTTTGCCAAATGGGTTCACAGTCGTTGATAAATATAACTAAATTACGCCGATGCCACTAAATTACAACTTATTTATGTTGTTAACATCACTGTAGAGAATTTTAAAACTTTCATGCACTTTTTATGTGATAAGGAACTAACCTAAAGGTTTCATCACATTTTTCAACGTTCTACACCCATTGTAGACACGGGGCGTTACGATATATAGTTGGGCTATCCAAACTTGATCATGTGAACTTTGAACCAACATACATCATGTTCAACCAGACTTGCACAGCCCTTCACTTGCCCAAAGACGATTTTGACGATTTCACCACATCACATAAAGAAACAAATAAAATGAGAACAACCATGCATTCTGAGTGTGAACCGGATTTTCTAAATAACCATAAATTCTCCAATACAATTGTAATTCACGGCGACGAGTATTTCCGTCGTTTTGTTTTCACTTATACCTTTTGCGACATTGATTTCCCTGTACACATATACTCCGCTGACATTGACCTGCTTACCAATGTCGGCGTGTACAACTTAACCAAAAACACTCGATCAATAAGGACATCTGGTTTTTTTTTTTTACTTTAAAATATTTTAAATATATCTTTAAATACGTCGTTGGTTTCTTTCTAATTGCTTTTGCAAATTAGCTGTTCTGCAATTCAATTTCTGATCTGTTTTATATAATTTATTTGTTTCTTGACAGTTCGATTCTTCCGATACGTTTCGATATCTTGCACCTAACAAAAGCTTACGACACTGTTTTCTTGTTCGAATTTGTCTATTTCTTCAACAATCGCTTCGCTAAATTCAATATTTTCTATTCACTAGTGTTGTCCCAGTGAATGGACAAACAGGTGTTATGTTACCAAACTTGTTCTCGTCAGTGGGTTGCGACTTGCGGTACATTCCTAATGGTTATTATGCATAGGTATTCGTATTCAGACGAGAATTGGTAAAATAAATCGAATAATCTGTCGAAGATTGTCAATCTTTGAATGCTTAATAGACTTTAATACTTATATGTTATGAAATACTTAAGTAAATAATTTTGTAACCGGATTTAGGAGTGTCAACTATCATTATCATTAACAAATATAACGTTGATAAGTATAAAAACAAACATTGGTTTCACTATACAGCAGATTTCAGACTATATTGATTAATTTTTCAGTATTCTTTTTTTTTTTTCATAAAAAAATCCAAAAAAAAAAGGCATACAGAAAATGCTCGTAGAAATTACTAATATATCTTATTGATATAATATTTAGTAGACGATAAACAATGATATCATCCAAAAAAATTGATGTAATGAATCATTTATTTTGGTTTAGTTTGGCCAAAGCACTAGGTGTATATTATTGGTAGATATATAACAAGGACATTTACTATGTATCTTAATAACTAATAAATAAATTATTGGAATCTATATATACGATAAAACTATACGTGCCTTTTGCAAATCTATTTTAGTCATAACGATGTCTTAGCGCTTACTACTGGTGAGCCGTCTCGTGATTGCAACGTGGAAATTGAAACGGACACGTGCCTTCAAACGATATACTTTGCACATACAAGTCAATCTAACATCATTAACGCCCAATTCTCGTTTTTTTATACCGTTTTACACCAGATGTCTTATTTGCTGTGGTATTGTAAGATATACTTTTGTTTTTAATTTTATCTTCCATTTACAGGGACCTTCATTTTACAATTATCCTTGAAATATATATTTTATTTTTCTATTACAATTACATGCTGTATCCCGCATATGGCAGGGTAACCTTCTGGTTATCCCATGTTCCCCAAGATCCAAAGGGAACTTGAGGAACATGGGAACAGATTAAGACAATCCGGCGGAATGAATCACGAAATATAATCACGAAAATCATATGACATTTACTTTAAATAAATTAACCAAGGGTTCGATTCTATTCACATTCTGACATTATTAAAATCATGTGGTTTTTCGTTATTACTTAAAGTTATTGAGATAATTACACAAACACACACACACACACACACACATACACATATATAAATATAAGTACATAATTTATTATTTGCATCAACATAGTCATTGAAGAGGATATATTATGCAAGGAGGATACATTAAAATTCAATATAATACTCAGTAGGCAGCAGTCAAAGCCAAAGATTACTCACATATCTCAGCAGGTTCGTGTATCTTTATTCGAGGTTGAGCCCACATTGGTTTTTGCATTCAGTTCATTCACAGAGTCACAGACACGGCGAAACGAGTGAGTCACCATTTAAGGCGGTCATCTTTATAAATGACATTATAGCTTGTCATTGTTGTTGCCGACTCCAGAACATGTTTTAGTGTTTGTTATATATAGCTTTTTGGCTTTTAACGCTCTATGCAACTTGTATGATGACGGAACTCAACGCCGTTAGTTGTCCAAAGAATATCACTTTCAATTTCATAAATGAAGGCCTGTCGTGGCGCAGCGGCACAAGCGTATGATTGTGAACGCAAAAGATTGTATTTGATCTCAACGCGAGGAAATTAAATAAGAATTGAAAATATTAAATATTTCATTAGAAAATATTCTCTGGCAAGTAGAAAGGCAATGGGTGGCGTTGAGTTCCACCTTTCAATTTGCAATGCCTTAATTTCGGCAGAAAACTGAGTTGGGAAACTGAACGGAGTGTCTTAACACTAAGTACGTAAGATCCGTCTACCTACCTTGCTATGTGCGTAATACAGCCTGAAGCTCATAGTAATTCATACATTACCAAAAATTTTGAACACTTGAAGTTGCGATAAATATATTTGTGAAATGGGTACTCTATTGTGTTGATATGTTTAAACATATTGTCAAAATGTTTAATGTATAGACTATGTATAGAAATGTGGGAAAATCCATAATATATCGATGTTTATTTTCATAGTTGTTGAGTCATGTAAGCTATTAACATTAAAAATACAAGTTAATTGGTATTTACTGAACAAGTCTAACCAAATACTAGACTTTATTTAGTATTTATATTGAAATTAAATCTAGCAGTCATATTCTCAAATAGATACTTTCACCGTTCACAAAAAGTGCGCTATATTCAAAACGTCGATCGAATAGACGAGTTTGACTTTGAAGCTTTGATTCATGTCCGTAATAAATGAATATTCATTCTTATTTAAGTGTAACCGAAGATGTCTTGTTATAAGGACCATTCCATAGCTATCTAGCAGATAAAGCGGAAATCAGATGAAAACAACGAGAAAGTAGTGACAGATCACTACTTGTTTAGTGGCTATATTTCTTTTACCAGTGATAAAAATTGGTCGTTGCTCACACAAATCCCAATGTACACATAGAGATCTATTTATCTATAGAAATATTGCTCTTAATGAAATTACTAACTTATAACCATTTCATACAATCAAGTGAATTTCAATTGTTTTGAATTTAAATATGATGTCGAATATATACAAACTACAGTCGTTTCTCGAAGTCCCCCGCGTGGTTTATGTCTAATGTTCAAACGCTAACGGTCAAAATTTAATTACCCGCATGGCGGCGTTCGCCGTCGACCTCTTTGATATAGCTTTATTCATACGACTTGCTATCAAATATGGTGGAATTAATGCAGAATTACAGAGTCGTTTAGTATAAATAAAACATTTCATAATAATAACATTTTTGTTTTTTATTACTTGGCTAATTTTAGTACCTGTTTTTTCATGTTTCTAAGATTTATCGGCTCGGAGATCAATCGAGATGTCAGATTAATGCAATGGTACGTTTACTTGCATACATTATGTACGTATGTTGCAGTAGGTATGCATTTCCTGCAGCTTCAACCGTGTGGACAAATGGGAATAACTAAAAGTAGTATACGCTTCCAACTTCACACTGTACATAGCAGCACACATAGCAGCGTAGGCAAATGGCAAAGGGAACCCTTGGGAACCTTGTATTAGGTACTACGTTCCTATAGAGACCCTTCTTCCTCATACACTAGTTCTTCATTTTCTGCTGAATTTAAGGCAATATGTGTTGAGTGGCGGAGCTCAACGCCGCGCTTTGCTTCCTTACCAGAGAAAAAATGAAAATGTTAAAGTAATAACATAAACTAAACAAACAAGCAAAACTCTTCGTCTTTATAATATTAATATATAGATGTATCTGTTACATACGGCGGATCATAGAACACGTAATCATTTCGTTTTTCTCAAGTTTTCCTGTTTTGAGTCTTAGTTTACGATACACTTATGTATTTCCATTTCACCTTGTGCTAGTAAGATTTATTACCTACAATAAATATTTCCATAAATAAATTAAAATAAATTAAATATAAGAAGTAATTTAAATATTAAATTAAAATTAAACAATTCAAGACAATGGTCCCAATTAGCCATTTTTCTGCATAAAAAATTAACGTTACGTGTACGGTTAGCAGATGGCATTATTCTAAAAATCATTACATATTTATGAAGCATGTGGCACCAGTATGTGCGAGCCAAGGCTCGGCACAAGGTGACTACATGTTACTTGTTACCTCCAAATTGCCTGAATTCTACATACATTAAAAATAATATAATATCTCGTTATATTGTATATAAGTAATTTTGAATATATATATATATATATATATATATATATATATATATATATATATATATATATATATATATATACATATATATATATATATATATATATATATATATATATATATATATATATATATATATATATATATATATATATATATATATATATAAATTTACTATTGCTATTAAATTTAATTAAAAAGAAGGTAATCATTATGTCATCTATGTATTTTCATCACAATTCAATTTTGTCCAGTTACCATAATATTGGACTAAAAATAATATCGACACCCTACTCAGGATTCACGCTGTATTCCGCATTTGGCAGGGTAATGGAAACGGAACGTTTAAACACTAGGCAGCCTAGTGTTTAAACGTTCCGTTGCCCACTTTCCGCCGTTTTTAAGGCGTTGCATGTTGTGTGACGAAACTTAACGCCGCGCTTTGCAGAGCGAGAGAAGGGACACATTAAATATTTAAATTGGAAATATTGAATATTTCATTTCGTCGGCATCGAATCGGCAACCTGTCGTCATGTTTAAAGTCACACGCTTGTACCTCTGCGCCACGACAGGCCTCTAATAAGACTCAACCTTCACCTATTTTATATACTCATACCTACCTATACCTATGCTTTTCAATTTTATTTTATGATACCTTTATTATGAAAACAAAAAAAAAATACAGATAAACTATTTGTCACAGCGGTGAATATAAAAACATTCCTTTGACGTTATCACTGTATTACATAATCGTATAGAAAGTAATCAAAAAGGACGAGATGTGATAGTCGTACGATAAGACGTTACAAGCTACCAGTACTTGACTGCATAATTTATGACGTCTTCATTGGCACTTAAACACTGTACCGTATATGGTCTTCCGACATATTACACGGACGTACTCATACATAGAATGATTAATTTAAGAGGCACGTCATGACTATGAAATGGTGATGATTGAATGGTTAATATATGTATATAATAACTATGGGATTTCCGATTGTTTTTTAATATTGGCTATTACCTGCGGCTTCGCCTACGCAGTCTAATGAAAAAACTGTGAATTTTGATGAGATATAATGTACACAGGTGCATCTATATAGACTTCCATATTTTATTATATATGTAAGAACATAAAATTAAATTTGAGGCCTGTCGTGTCGCAAGGTACAAGCGTGCGCTTGAAAACGCAATAGGTTCTTGGTTTGACTCCCACGCAGGAGAATAAAATGTTTATCATATTCAGTTTCTTGCTCTGGTAACGAGGCAAAGTGCGGCGTTGAGTACCGCCACTCAACACGAAATTCCTCAAATTCGGCGGCAAGTGGGGAACGGATCGTCTTAACACTAGGCTCCCTCGTTTCCTCCGTCTACCTTGTTGACGACTTGTCGACGCTGAAAAATATATAGAACTTGTATCGGAGTAATCTTGAAACATTTTGTAACTTATACATAAGTTTAAGAAAGTTAGTGTGTACATTCTCGTTGCTATTGGCAAAGTGATAAGCGGCCTTAGATAACTTGCTTTCGATGTTTATTTTAACGCTGCCTTACCTTTGGTTTGACGTCAAGATACCGGAACATTTTGTAACATCATTTTCTTATTTTAATGTTAATTATCTCACTTTCGTCGCTGTTTAAACTGGGACTAAATCCAGAGCAAGGACATGAAAACAAAACCTATTCGGGAATAAGACTATACGCGGTGTTTACTTCCGCCACTTATGACACTCAGTATATATTATATGTGTGTGTGCATATATATGTCTTTGTTTCTTCTTAACTCCACATTTTTATCTCATGGCTAGTAAATGTGATGATGTTTCACACATAAAAAAGGCATTGTAGCTTAGTTTATATTCTAACACTTACGTAATCGTCACCCAGAGACTCGTGACGCATAGACTTGGATTGGCAAAATTAACACCGTGTTGATATCATTTCTGATAATAATGATATAATATTGTGTTGGTATTTTAAGTTTCATTAATTCAATATATAAATATTAAACAGAATAAATCCTTATTGAGATTATTGTCCTTTATATATATATTTATCATCTTGTTGAATAATTTATTAATACATTTTTATCATTTTTAAAGTGTTCTTTTCTTGGTGGGAAAAAAATTATACCTACCATCGGTATAGATTGAACGTATGGCTAAGTGGTTATAGTCCTGAAACGGATTCCTAGAGGTGCGGGTTCAAATACCGCAACGTTTAGTTTTATAACGGTGTCTAAAGAATCTATAATTATTTATAATTTGTCAACGGTCAAAAATACAAGAGACTTTTTTATATCGCCAACCAATATCTACTTATAATAATAATGAAATAATGTATCAATTTGATAACTTTATGTAAAAAAAATAAAGTATTTATTTCATAACTGTCATATAAAATATTTCTTGGTAATTTAATGTTAACAAACGAAACGCACATGAAATACTCTACTCAATGTTAAAGAATTTTCCTTTAAAATATAAACTTACGTCACACCTCTTTTTAAATGTGCATAATATGGTCGAGTGTTATAATTGTATATACAAATACATATTAAGTATAGCATTGCTGATTCATCTGGCTGGTTCCGTTATGACTAAACAAATTGGCTTTTTTGATAAGCTCGCTTATTGAGAAATTGTGTGCTACTGAATTATCAAATAACTAACTATTTATTCGTTCAAAATTGCACCTGTCATACTTGTTTATGTTATAGACTTGTTGTAGCGCGCGGTTTCGTTTTGTAACTGTGGAGTACTAGACTTCTTATTCCTTTTTCGACTTTTTTGTGTTAAAATCAGGACCTACGCTACCACAGACAGACTCGCATACAAACGTATCAAACTTATAACACCTTTCTTTTAGCGTCTGGGATTAATAAACTTAATCATTTGCTATTTTAGTTAATAAAAACATTAACTGTGTTTTCCTAAGTATTTTTTCTAAATAGTGAAGGTTTCCATAATAAATTTGAAGTGTAAACAGAAACTGGCAACACTGGTCGCAACGGGAAAGTTGACCGAGACGTCCCCAGCACAAGTTTACTTACGATTTCTCCTCAAGTGTGCAATACGATAGTTATTCAAACTCGACACACGCGTGCCGGGCGATTCACTCGAGACACAAATAGAATGCCCAAAATTCAATTTATTTTAGAGTCCATCCAAGTGCCTGTTTTAACGGAGGGACACAAGCGTGCGACTGACACGCAACAGTGAATGTGGGTTCGATGTTCACTCTAGGAAAATAAATATTTAATATACTCGACATAAAGAGGCAGAGTATTTTAAACCAGGTTTCCAAGTCACTAGTTGCCAATTGCGGGATACAGCGTGAAGCTACACAGTAACAAAGCACTGGAAGAAAAAAAAAACTTTGCTATTATATATACATAATTAAATGTAAATCAGGTACGTTTTATTAACATCAACACGCTATTTATTGTCTATAATTAAATACTATATAAAATTTTATGATACCATTATTATTGAATGATGAATTACAAACGTTCGTTCTCCGTCAGTCTTGGATAAAACTTATTTTCAAAGTATAAATGCAACGGATGTACCTTTAATCCTGTTAAGCTCATATAGAACAACTAGTTCGATGAAACATAACACCGGCGGGCGTTTATCTAGACATCGTGTAATTGCGACCCTTCGCATTATTATATGGCACTCTGTCCGATTTTTTGCCGTGTGATTCCGGCTTAGAATAGGATCACCCTGGTACTGATGGTGTCGTAAGAGGCGACTAAAGTGCGTGTGGTAGAGTCACGTTGCCAGTAACTGGTGCCCCGGTGCCCTTCCACCTTAAAGGACGGCAACGCTCCTGTAGCTCCTCTGGAGTTACTCGGGGCCGTGGGCGACGGTGATCACTTACCATCAGGTGACCCGTACGCTCGAAAAAAAAAAAAGATTAGTAGTTAGTTTTACTGGTAAAATATCAACCGTACATAAATTGTGAGTAACGGCTGCCTTGACACTTGGTTCCCAAGTTCCTTCCACCTACCTTAGTTGAGAAAGTTATACTTGGATTTTCACGTATTTAAGGTATTAGTGTTAACAGAGTGATTCCATATCACTAGTATTATGACGACGTCTTGGCTTGGCGGCACAAGGTCTGGCTGGAATATTTAATATTTGTACATATAGTTGTTGTTTTATTGCTCTATTGGAAGCTTTACACGTGCCATTCACATAGTAAGGTATTTGGAAACTTTATAAAATACACAAAAAGCCAGTCCGACGTTATGGACACGTGCATATTATTGTGAACGCTGTTGTTAGGCAAGTATGTATATTAGTTGAAATTATATATAAAGAAGTTCTAGTATGATATATTTAAATGTAAAATATAAGTAACTTGCTTATAATTTGAAATGTGTGCAAAAAATATATTGAACGTATTTTATTAATTCTTTATGCATATAATACTTTTTTTTTTATTAATTTTTTAGCTTCACGCTGTATCCCGCACGAGGCAAAGTAGGCAGAGGGAACCCGGGAACCTAGTGTTAAGATACTCCGTTCCACTTCCGTTCCCCACTTTCCGCCGAATTTGAGGCATTGCATGTTGAGTGGCGGAACTCCGCGCTTTGCCTTAGTACCAGAGCGAAGAAATGAAACATTAAATATTTAATTGAAAATATTAAATATTTCATTTCCTCGACTGGGAATCGAATCCAGAACCTGTCGGTCACACGCTTTGTGCCGCTGCGCCACGACAGGCCTCAATAGCATATAATACTTGTTGATTTGAAACTGCGCCTCTTGAATGGAATTGAAGTTCGCGAGTTCTATTCCCAATACGTTTCCCGCACATGGCAGGGTAGCAAGAAACTCAGGAACATAGCGTTAAGATACTATTCCGTTCCCGACTTTGCCTTATTACCAGAGCGAAGAAATGAAAATATGACATATTTAATTTGAAAATATTAAATAAAAAAGCGTATAAAAATTTTTCAAAATTTTTATACGCTTTTTAAAATTTAAGTTTAGTATTTTCTGTTTTAAGTGTGGAATAACACTTTAAAACATAGTAAAAATATTAAAATAAATAGTATTCTCTCTTGCCAAACGATAATTCTTACGAGTTGTCTTTGGGTAGCGGAAATTTGTAAAAATCTCCCTACAGAGATGCTAACAACATAAATAAGTTGTAACAAGCGTATAAGAATATCGACGGAGCTGGGTGAGAACGAATGTCTTAGTTGGTCAGAGCGCTGGAACGGTATTCCAGAGGCGCGAGTTCAAATCCTGCTTCGTTAAAAATTTTATACGCTTTTTAAAATTTAAGTTTAGTATATTAAATATTTTTTTTTTTCGAATAGCGATCGAACTCACAATATGTCGCTTTTACAGTCACACGCATGTGCTCCTGCGCCACAACAGCAACTATTTTATACGTCTTTCTACAAGAGAAATTTTCTGTTTCAATTGTAGAATAGACACTTTAAAATAATAAAAATATGCACATAATGTTCGGGAATTCCCTCGGCGAGCGCGGCGTAAGTAAATAATGATCCAGACGGCAATTATATTAAACATTGCCCCACGACTCCCAGCGGAGTTAAATCACTTAGCCGTTTGTTATCCAACCGTTGAACTGTCTCAATAGAAGATAGCTTGTAATCTGCTGGAGGCGCCAGGCTACTTAAATTGAATTGTAAACAGATGCAGTCGCACTTAGAAACGTTTATTAGCGTTTAAAGTCGCATTAAATCAGAACAATAGTCGTGGCGTCAGCACATCGTCTGATTGTGACGTTTGTGGGCTCGATTGCCGCTCGACGAAATGAATATTGAGCGGCGTTGAGTTCCACCATTTAACACACAATGTCTTCAAAATTCGATGGCGTGCAGAACGGAATAATATGTATTCGCAATAGTTCAATGTCAGTCAAAAGCTAATTAACGCCTCGTAGTCATAATTCCTAGCATGTAGTATATAATTATGTTTGCATAAAATATTGTATCTAAGGACGAACATTGTCGTTTACGATTATTAAAAATATAAAATGTTGTTTTTATAACACAATGCTACCCGTTTACGTTGAAGTCACTTTTTTAATACCTTATTATATATCATATAAATGTTATTAATTTCAAAATATATTTTTTAATAATTTATCTCGTAATTAACTTAGGCTATTTTCCATTGCTGTCGTTAACGAGACATTTGAGAAGCGCTTAGGCCCTAGGACCAGTTGTGACACTCGCCATGTTGATCAAGTTCCACTCAAGTAGATCTCACGCACGCGATCTCGTTCCATTGCTCACGGAATGCCGCTTTTTGTCATCGATGATAATTATGATTATCGTACCATATGAAATACGGCCTCAATACTCGCCTCCACTACAGTGGCGTTGCGTCACGGAGATGAGTGATATCTACGTGTAGATAAGTTGATTTGAATGATATACTTGTTTGACAAGCCTGTTGTACGCATAGGCACAAAAGTGTGACTGTGAACGGTATGGGTTGTGGGTTCTATCCCCACTAGAGGGAAAGAAATAATATATTGTTTTTTTCACTCTCTAGTAAGAAGTTGAGCTCTGAAATGCAATGCCATAATCCTTAGCACTTGGCAAGTTTCCTCTGCTTACACTTCCGTGAGCAGGATATATTCTTGTTTGATACTTATTTTAAACCAGTGTCGTCTTCACCAAACTAGTTTTTTGGCTCTCAATGGCCTTTGTTCATTTTCATTTATGTAATATTTATTTTTTTGGCACAAAATACGATAGTGTTTGCTCTTTATATAATCATACATTGGTGATTACTTATTTTGGAAATTATCTTCGATCAGTATGATGTGGTAGTAGAATAATAAAAATGATTAATTTTATCAGCACCTGAGTGGAAAATCATAAAATATACTTAGTTACATCACAAAATGACCTTGGCTCGGTATTTTTATTGTCAAGAAATCAAGATTTGTGTTGGAGTCATTCTTCGCGATCATCACGCCATTATAAATACCTATAAGTCGTTTTATTTTCTATTCAATGTTTAAGGAGGTAGTAAAGTGCCGCCACCGTGACACGTGTGCTACCTGACATTGATTAGTGGATTTATCGTTATATAATACAGTACCTCATTATAAGCAGTATTAATAGTTTAATTATAATCAGATCTTTGATTTACATGAATGAAACCGGATAAATAGCGAATATTTTAAATTATATATTTGTTGAAACCCGACGTTTCGAATACTAAGATATCAATGAACCAACCTACCCATAAACACGGACTACTGTAATTGAGAAATATATTTTATATAAAGTTTAAAAAATATGTTTTAAGTAAAGTGTTCGCAAACAAAGGCTCTGTTTGAAAAAAATACTGATATATATATATATATATATATATATATATATATATATATATATATATATATATATATATATATATATATATATATATATATATATAAATATGTATATATATATATATATATATATATATATATATATTTATATATATATATATATATATATATATATATATATATATATATATATATATATATATATATATATATATATATATAAATCGAAGCTAAAAATAAATATACTGAATATTGATTTTCCATTACTTTTATTAAAATGGGCAAAAGTTGTTTAAACCCAATAAACTGCCAAAAGTTAAGTACACATTATTTTATTAGAAGTCTTAACAAACAGGCATTTGTGCGGTTTCACCTAATCAGCGCATACGATGCGCGATGGGCGGCCAGCCGAGCGAGACACTGCGCCCGCCTGACCCCGTTCCCACGAGTCTTCATCACCAGGTGGTGGTAGGTGACCTCTGGTCGGTGCTCGCTGTGCGTCCTTCATTACTCAGCTCGCGCTGTATCGCGCAAGTGGCAGAGTAGGCAGAGAGAACTTAGGAACCTAGTGTTAAGACACTCCGTTCCAATTCCGTTCCCAACATTCCGCCGAATTTGAGGCATTGCGTGTTGAGTGGCGGAACTCAACGCCGCGCTTAACCTTGTACCAGAGCGAGGAAATGAAAACATTAAATAATTTAATTGAAAATATTTAATATTTTGTCGTCCTTTATTAAATACTGTTAAAAGACATTACAGTTTTACACTATATCCTGCACGTGGTTAAGACATTCGGTTTCGTTTCCCATTTTCCGCCGAATTGGAGGCATTGCTTGGCGAACTCAACGCCGCGCTTTGCCTTGTAACTAGAGCGATGAAATGAAAACATGAAATATTTAAATTGAAAATTCTAAATGTTTCATTTCCTCGAGAGAGGATCAAACCTACAATCTAAGCCGTTTACAATCACACCTGTGCCCCAGCGCCACGACAGGTCTCCAAAAGGCATTCAACATAAAAACATCTCGTTAAACGCTACCTTTTTTGTATTGTATATATTTAGCAAGTCGCACAAAAAGACAAGCTTATTATTAAAAATACCCTATTTTATACTGAAGTGACAATTAATTAAGTTTTAATCGTGGAAAATGACACGAACGAATTACAGACGAGTGAAAGTAGTGCGTCGTGCGGAGAGACGACCTTGCTGCCACGCACACGCGTAACAAACCTCGTTCACTGGGCAGTCGGTACTCCTGTACTGTTGATAACCTGTACCGTATACGATGTGTGTACGTAGTTGCGTGTAGGTACGCGACAATCCGGTCGGCTAATCTCTCGCAATCTTACACTGCCAACGGACGTCTCGCAAGATATTCTTTAGCTTCACACTGTATCTCATATAAATAGATATAATGGCATAGAAATAGGAAGCTTGGGAACTTGCATGTGCATTTAAGGCAATGGCGTGTTGAGTGACGGAACTCAACGCCACGCTACAAGAGGCTTCACTAATATCATCGTTTTAAAACAAATTTTGATGAGCTAAGCTCAAATAAAGATAATTGCTTGTCTCTTTAATCCTGTAAAGTGCCGCAGCGGTTCAAACAGGTTAAACGACGAATATAATAAACGGCGTCGTTCACACGACACGGCCGAGATGCGCCGCGCGCTTACGTATCAATGGTGTGGAGAAATGTCTCACACGATCGCGAGTTTCACTAAATCGAATGTTTCCAATCACATACGCGAATGAATTGCGCTAGTTTGTCATAATTGATCAATTTCTCTACATAGTTGCCAATAGATAAGTCTTAGGTTAAAGCTATGTATATAAGATTCGATACGGAGGAGTGTCATGATAGCGGGCAATGAAAAACTTTAGAGGAACCTATGACAAAAGTCACGTAGTATATTGTGGTT
This sequence comes from Eueides isabella, assembly GCA_019049475.1. NCBI lineage: Eukaryota > Metazoa > Arthropoda > Insecta > Lepidoptera > Nymphalidae > Eueides > Eueides isabella. The sequence goes on from CM032392.1 coordinate 15,017,006, forward strand.
GTAGAATATTGTACTAAATACTCAAAAATTGTTTAGAAATATATGGACTTATTTTTCTTATTTGATTTGGGGCAAATTGGGAACGGAGACGTCTTAATGGGAAAGGAGTGTCTTAACACTATGTTCCTAAGTTGCCCTATGTCTACCGTGCCATGTGCGAGATAAAATGATTATGATTAAAATTCGCTCTTGAATAATAGAATCTACAAGTGCCGGTATTGCAGGAATGTTCGCAAGAACAGCTGATACAGCGATCGCGGACACGAGGTTGTTGACCATACTTTCGCTCCCGCCGCTCGCCGCCATTAGACAACTCCGCTTAATACTTGTTTAACTTTGAACTATTGCCGATGCGTTTCAATGCTACTCGTATATAATATATAAAATAAAATATCATATAATCTGTATGTTTGTTGATATAAATAATTATATACTGCATCTAAATAAAAGTATCTTATAATAAGGAAAACGTATGTAAATGATTGTGTTATTATTGAAATGGTATAAAATAGGTTTATAACTATTTTGATATTAATATATAAATGGCAGCCGGAAACAGTAGTGGAGAAGACAGCTCGTTGTGTGACCACAGCGGTAAGGAAAATGGTTTCCGAGGACGATGAGGACGCGGCGTATGATAGGGCAGATGATCTGGTAATGATGTAGATATGCTAGTTATACGCTATTTATATCTATAAACATGTCTAAAGTATTGAGCATTTTTTATAGAACCCTCTGATGTCGTATTGTAGTTTGTATTAAATATTCTTCTCATTTTTGTAACACTCTAAGGTTGGTTTATTAATTTAAGTTTAATGCTAAAGTTTCCCTTATGTGTTTGTGTGTCTTTTCCCGTTTTGCCGGTATTTTGTTAATTAGTTATTTACCGTGAAACCGTAACCGTTAGTTCCCGGCATCCTGTAGCATGGATTACCAGTATAGCTTTCAGATTCATTAATTTTTACTATGAAAATTGTGCCATAATAATTAGGATAAAATACCGGTTCGATTACTGCTCGTAACGAGGAGTGCTTTTGGCGTCGTACTGGTAACTTGGCAAAAGCGCGGCGTTGAGTTCTGTTTACATAACAGGGAATTCTTTAATTCGGCAGAAAGTGGCGGTGTCTTAACATTAGGTTCCCATGTTCCCTCTATTCTCTGTCTATCCGAGTAGTAAGAAGAAGCACTATTCATATTTAACGCATTAAATAGAAAATATCTTACACTTTGTCACAAATGCAAATTGCTATCAAATTGAATAAAGAAATAAATTGAAATAATAAAAGTTCAACATGTGGCTATCGATGTCTATCGTTTTGAAATGATTGCATGGCGCTATCTTATCGGATTCTTTATTCGGAAATATTTGGACGATAAAGTTAAACTACTACGGAATAGTTCATGTTGATATCACAATATTTAGTAGAGTAGGCTAAGGAAATCTAGCGTTAAGAAAATCTGTCTTCCACTCTCTGCCAAATTTTCGAGACATTGCATGTCGAATTGCGGAGCTCAACGCCGCGGTTTATCGTGTCGCTGAAATAATTCATTTCCCCGAGAAGTAATCACACCCACAACCATCAAACACTGCGCCACGGCAGCCTCTATTCTAGAATGTTCAAAGGAAGATTTAAACGTTATTCGATACTGATAGTTTGATATTAAATTAAATACACGTGAAACGGTAGTCATTATCTTTTATTTTAATATACTCATTTCGTTTAGTCGAAAATTACAACTTTCATTTGTGAATCATTGTTGATAGCGAAATTTATATATATGTGTATACATATATAATGTAATTTGTTATTTTATTGAGTATAAATTGTCTAAATAATAAATATTTAGTGTTAGGTAAATGCTATGACCGTTGATAGTGTAAAATTTGAAATTAAAATATATACAAGTGATTTTTGTGACGTAATCAGACATATTTTCACTAGTTGATATTGTTTTTGTGAAATTTTCATGTTTCACCTAAACATTGTTGATTATGTGATCATTTAATTACCTCAAACTGTTTGAGGCTTAAAATTAAATAAAAGGTACAGAGTAGTGAAAATTACAAGCGGAAAAAGAACCTAATATAAAATATGTTTATATAATTGGAAAAGTGAAGTGCATATGTTGATATGCACGTTTGTATTCTGACTCACGTCGATTGCACTTGTGATTGTTGTTTACCGAAAACTGACGCTGAATTGTAATTAATTGTTGCCTTTTTAACGCTTTCCCTGGACACTTGGGCACGCAACGAAGTCAGGGTCGCTACCGTTCTCCAGATGGGTAAGATATGTGTGAGACATTACATCTAGAGATATACGAGTATGTCATGTTATTTGTTGTTTAGTTCTTATTTATTTTAAGAAGTGACAAAATCTTGGTCGCCTTGAACTAGTGTAGTGTAGATGTAGTCATAATTCTTTGATTTATAGCTTCACGCTGTATCCCGCATATGGCAAAGTGGACAGAGGGAACTTGGAAACCTAATGTTGAGACACTCCGTTCTACTACCGTTCCCTAATTTCCGCCGAATTTGAGGCATTGCGTGTTGAGTGGCGTAACTCAACGCCGCGCTTTGCCTTGTTAACAGAGCGAAGATATGAAAACATTTAATATTTCATTTGAAAATATTATAATATTATTTCATTTCCTTGAGTGTGGATCGAACCTACAACCTGCCGTTTACAGTCACAGTATACGCTTGTGCCGCTGCGCCACAACAGGCCTTAGTCAGTGTTTTAATGTAATGATATTTTTTTATACTTCTAATATTTTGTACCAGAGATTATGGCTATACAATGTCAAAAGTAGACTTAAACCTTCCAATTAGATTAAGTTGAATAAGCCACTTGATACAGTCGACTTTTGATATACCAATAATGTACTACAATACAACACTACAAGAATTATAAAAGAATACGACAACTATATTCAAGGTTATTTACGTATATTTTAAATACCCGTATATCTCAAAAGACTTGTATCATACATTAGTTTGTCGTCTGTATATTGTAGGTTGAGGCAGAGGTTAAGGAGGTCTCCTCGTAAATTTCAATAAACACATTTGATGACTGAGTATTTGCCTAACAGATGGTTAGCGCAATAAATGTGATTCATTATACACAAGTACCATTGATGACGCTTTAAGTACATTATTGGAAAATGACGTGGGAACTAAATTTAGCAAAATTACAAAAGTTAAATAATATTTAAATATTTTTTCTATTTTTAGAGTGTTATTCCACAATTAGGAAAGAAAGAAGTAATAGTGCCATGTTTTTTAGACGAATCATGCTACGCACAATCGAACATGGTTTGATGAACCAAAATCGACGTTCGGTTCGGTCGTCTGTTACGGCTATAAATAGTCTTGAAATTTAGTATAAGTAACATTTACTTTCTTTTGAGTAATCTTGATAAGATAGAAATAACTATTATGCAAAGTTACGTACGTATTTACGTTACAAAATTTTCTTTCCAATTGCAGGTGATGCAACAAGATGTGAAGAAGGAGAATCCCCTACAGTTTAAATTCCGGGCTAAATTCTATCCAGAGGATGTTGCTGATGAACTCATTCAAGATATCACGCTCAAGTTATTCTATTTACAAGTGCGTATGGTCTTTCCATAATTATTATTTACAAAACGACAATTAGGAAATCGAGTATTTTATATTTTTGTTACTTGATTCTGGAAACGAGACAAAGCGCGGCGTTATGTTTCGTTTCTCAATACATAATGCTTAAATAATTCTGCGGAAAGTTGGGCAGGGAATTGTTCTGATCGGAATGTAGTGTCTTAACACTTCCTTCTGCCTAGTTGCTGTATGCGAGATGAATCGTGAAGCTAAAAAATAATATATATGAACAGATTATTATATTTACAGAGACTTATGATGATGATTTATGGGTGTGTGTACACACTGTACATCTAATTTTCCTATTATTATTAGCTTTCTTGAAATTTCCCACTAGGAAAATTAACTATTATTGACTCTTAGTATTTTCCAAGATAATAAATATAACTGGTATGATATTTTCCAAGATAAACACAATAAATATACTTTATAAATATTTAGTAAGTCAATTGGGCATCATGCCCAAAGACACAAATCAGCACCCATTGCCTCAAGTTCAGTGGAAAGTAGGGCACAAAACCAAGTGTCTTAACACTCCCAAGTTCCGTCTGCCCACCCTGCCATGTGCGGGATAGAGAGTGAAGCTGAGGACTCAAATAAAACAGCTCATCTATCATCCTTAAGGTTAAGAACGCAATCCTCTCCGATGAGATCTACTGCCCGCCGGAGACGTCGGTGTTGCTCGCGTCGTACGCGGTGCAGGCGCGCCACGGCGACCACAACCCCTCCTTACACGGGGCTGGCTTCCTTGCAAACGATCGTCTGTTACCGCAGCGTGTCACTGATCAGCATAAGGTTTGTTTAAAATTTATTAATCATGAAGTTATGGAATTCGATCCTGCTCGAGAATATGAAATTTTAATATTTCAATTTCTTCGCTCTGGTAATAATGTAAAATGAGACTTTTATTTCGGCAACTCAACATGCAAGACCTCAAATACGGCGGACAGTGTTTGAATGGGAACGGAATATATTAACACTACACTCCCAAATTTCCTCTGACTACCCTAAAAAAGATGTAAATAAAATTTTAATCAAATATTTAAATGTACCTTACGAAGGTAATATCTTAGTTTTTAACATTTAACCGATTGCTTTGAACAATTCCACGACTAAATTTAACCATATTATTTAAATAGAACAGAAGTATTTTTATTATACAGTTATTTCATTTGATCAATCTAGATGTCCCGGGAGGAATGGGAGCAGAGTATCACCAACTGGTGGCAGGAGCACCGCGGGATGCTGCGCGAGGACGCCATGATGGAGTACCTCAAGATCGCCCAAGATCTGGAGATGTACGGAGTGAACTACTTTGAAATCCGCAACAAGAAGAACACTGAGCTGTGGCTCGGCGTTGATGCGCTTGGGCTTAATATTTATGAGAAGGACGATAAGTGAGTGTTACAGTATTGTTGGTAACTTGTTGGATATGCCGATAGAGATACAAAGTGATGTTACACGTTTCCTAAGATATTATGTTTATGTATGGGAAAAATAAAGAACTCACGGTTCACGCTGTATCCCGCACATGGCAGGGTAGACAGAGGGAACAGGGGAACCTAGTGTTAAGACACTCTGTTCCACTTCCGTTTTGAAACTGTTAATTTCTTGGCTTTAACCTGCAAAACCAATGTTTACACTTTTTCATTTTGATAGGTGATTGATTTTCTATTATCAAATAACTGATCGAATGAACCAAGAAATAAGTAGAATAGCAGGTACTGTATGCTTGTTACGGTGAGAATGAAGAAGAACGTGCTCGACGGGTACAGCCGCGTAAATTCGGCGGAAAGTGGGGAACGGAAGTGGAAAGGAGTGTCCTAACAATAGGTTCCCAAGTTCCCTCTGCCTACCCTGCCTCGTGTGAGATACAGCGTGAAGCTGATAATAAATGATGATTCTCGCTTTATAGCTTGCTTTATAGCTATGCTATGCTATGCTATATGCGAAGTAACAGTAGTAGCGATGTATTTAATTACGTTTTGCTTGATGGCTCGATGCCGTGACGTCATTGAGATGGGCGGTGTCTTGTATTACATAGTATAAAGTTACCTGTAGCTGTTCATTGCAAAATTAATTATATATTTATTTATTATTTTATGATTTACATGAAAACCTAAATTAAACTAAATCCGGGTTTTTTGTTTGGTTATAAGATGAGTTTTATTCTACAAAGCGGGCATATGTATTTATATATATGTTTTGGAACAATACAACTATTAACTTTAATTTGCATTATTTCGTTTTCTTTTAAAAACAATATCTATATTGGAAAGTATAGTCTGTCTGTGAGAAGTTAAGTTTAGCGATTTCTTTATAAATTACACGCTCTATTCCTTTAACGTCAAATATTACTACCAGTTCACTATAATTTATCACAATCCGATATAATGATTCGCACAGCTAACACTGGATACCTCCACATAGGGACTTCTAAGGTTTAAACCACTTATTTTCTTGAAAATTCATCATCCATATTTTTCTCTTTCTCCCTTGAATGTTTAAAATCGATGTAAACATAGAAATAAATCATATATATACTGTTAAAAGCCTTCATTTTTTAATGTCCAAAACTGAAGCTGAGCTGAGCTGTGGAACTCATCGCTACACAATATATATCAGGGTTAAGTTACGAAACTTATTTAATAATCCAAATATGGCTCGAATTCACAGCCGTCGTGTTAAATGTAATGAAAGTATTTAAGAATAATTAATTAATGCTTTAAATCGTAATTAACACGTGATAAACCAAATATTTATACCTTTTTGTTTGTATTCCATGAACGCGTAAACGTTTGAATTCTGCTGGTCCTTTTGTTTTTGTAAACAGAAAGTTGAAGTAATTAATTATAGCGTTTAAGTGAATAACGGAGTGTTTTGGCGCTAAGTTTTATTTTTCTTTATGAAAGGGGAAGCTATCATGTAATAGTTTTTGTATCTTCATTGTTGATCTATCTCTTCCCCCGCAGGCTGACCCCCAAGATCGGGTTCCCGTGGTCGGAGATCCGCAACATCTCGTTCAACGACCGCAAGTTCATCATCAAGCCGATCGACAAGAAGGCGCCGGACTTCGTGTTCTTCGCGCCGCGCGTGCGCGTCAACAAGCGCATCCTGGCGCTGTGCATGGGCAACCACGAGCTGTACATGCGCCGCCGCAAGCCCGACACCATCGACGTGCAGCAGATGAAGGCGCAGGCGCGCGAGGAGAAGCTGGCCAAGCAGGCGCAGAGGTGAGCCAGTTTCATTTCGGAGTAAAAGGTTATTAACTGGCATTGTTTCCCTTCAATAGCTGATTAAATTTAAATAATAGTAAGGTTTTCGGCGGAGCCTGTCGTTGCGTATGGACAGCGTGCCACTGTAACGTGACAGGTTGTAAGTTTGATTTCCATCTGAGGAAATTATATATTTAATATTCATATATTCTCACTCTGGTTTTGAGGCAAAATACAACTTAAGTACACCATTCATCGCGCAATACTAATAGAATTCAGCGGAAAATGGAAAACGAAAACGTTCCTTGCTATGTGGAGAATATTGCGTTGAACTAAAAATTGTATGTTTTTTAGAGAGAAGCTGCAGCTCGAGATCGCGGCCCGCGAGCGCGCGGAGAAGAAGCAGCAGGAGTACGAGGACCGCCTGCGACAGATGCAGGAGGAGATGGAGCGCTCGCAGGTACACCACTGCCACTCCCTCACAAGCGTGTGACTGTACACGACAGGTTACGGCTTCGAGTCCCACTCGAGGAAATTAACTATTTAATATTTTCAATTCATTGCTCTGGTAACAAAGTGAAAAGCGACGTTGAGTTTCGCCATTTGACCGAAAGTGGGGAACAGAATGGAGTGTCTTAACATTAGGTTCCCAAGTTACCTCTGCCTATTTGCCAAGTGCGGAATACAGCGGTGAAGATAAATGAAAACTTTTATTAAAGTATAAAGCATATACAGCATGGGTTTCCGTGGACTTTGCGAGAAAGATGAAGAAAATAGACGACATAATCAGTTTAAAGTAAAAAATATATATGTTCGTATATTTTGTATGGTGTAGGCTAATTTGATCGAAGCACAAGAGATGATCCGACGGCTGGAGGAGCAGCTGCGCCAGCTGCAGGCCGCCAAGGAGGAGCTGGAGCAGCGCCAGAACGAGCTGCAGGCCATGATGCAGCGCCTCGAGGAGACCAAGGTATTAGTCATATTAAAATTATTATTTAGATATTTGTTCTTGAGGCCTGTCGTGGCTTATGGGAACAAATGTGTGGCTGTAAGCGCCACAGGCCACAGGTTGTGATGCTATTCGATTATATGAAATATTGAATATTTTTTTATTACTTAACAGATGTGCAGCTAGATTGTGCGGGATGAACGTTTGAACAAAGTTGAAATAAATGATAACAGTATATGTAATAGTTAAAAATAATATGTGGTGCTCATATAATAAAAATAATAAAATGAATTTTAAGAAATAACGTTGTATATTTGTTTGCGTAGAACATGGAGGCGGCCGAGCGGCAGAAGCTGGAAGACGAGATAGCGGCGAAGCAGGAGGAGGTGTCCCGCATCCAGCAGGAGGTGGAGCTCAAGGACTCGGAGACGCGCCGCCTGCAGGACGAGGTGGAGGAGGCGCGCCGCAAGCAGGACGAGGCCGCGGCGCTGCTGGCCGCCGCCACCACGCCCACGCACCACCACGTGAGCGAGGCCGGCGAGGCGGGCGAGGCCGGCGAGGCGGGCGACGAGGACGGCGAGGGCAGCGGCAGCGAGGCGGGCGGCGGCGAGCTGGCGCGCGGGCCCGACGACCTCGTGGACCCGCTGGCCGAGCGCCGCACGCTGGCCGAGCGCTCCGAGCGCCTGCACAGCCAGCTGCGCGCGCTCAAGCAGGACCTGGCGCAGTCGCGCGACGAGACCAAGGAGACGCCCATGGACAAGATCCACCGCGAGAACGTGCGCCAGGGCCGCGACAAGTACAAGACGCTGCGCGAGATCCGCAAGGGCAACACCAAGCGCCGCGTGGACCAGTTCGAGAACATGTAACGCCCACACCGGGACTGACTGTACATATTATTGATTATTGATTATTATTATTATTATTACTTTATAGTAATTGATTACTTTATAGTAAATAGTATATGTATAATGTGCTATAATGGAATATTACAATACTTGGATGTAGCGAACGTTGCGTGGGCGTTCGTGGACTTGTCTGTCTGTATGTTGAATGGGGTTTCTGTTGACGGGTTTTTTTTTATTATTATTTTATTTATATACAAAAAAAAATAATGTTTCCTTAGAACTTGCATTGACTTGTTTCGAGTGCCTCTATCGACTCGACTTTTAGCAACATGAGTCGCTGTGAAGAAGGTCACCAGGTGTAATGGAGGCAGACTTGTTCAATTATAAGTAATTATTGTAAGTGATTTGTTTACGAGTCGAGTGTCAAACACCATATTTTCTAAAATGTTTACAGCTAGTTAGTTGCTCAAGGAGTCCGCGCGGCAGAGGGAGGGGGCGACGGCCCTTATTTATTTTTATAATCATTTATAATTATATATATATTGTAGATTAGGTGTTAGCTTTCATACCGTTAATTGTTACGATGTACTCTTCAATATTCGATCCCGTTCATTGAATCATACCGTAGTCTAAGATCCGGCCTATACTTTACAAAATTTTGAACAAAATTCTTAATAAAAAAAAAAACGTAAAATATTAAATAGTAAGTTTATATAATGTGTATAATGTTATTTTTAAGTGTAACAAAATGAAGGCATTCCATATGTGTCAGTGCGGTGGCGTGTACTTGTTCCCGAGATATATTCTGATTTGTACTTGTATGTTACAATGAGTGCCATCCGTCGCATCCGGCCCCTACACTATATGTTGATGAACAGCGGTGTTTAGATACGATATAGCGTCGTGATTTCATAAATATATACAATACCACGTTGCCTTTTCAATATAGGATGAATTTTTTTTTCCAATAAAATGTTTAAGTAATTAAATGAATTGAGTTTTATTTTTAACAATAACTATATATATATATATATATATATATATATATATATATATATATATATATATATATATATATATATATATATATATATATATATATATATATATATATATATATATATATATATATATATATATATAATATATACACATAATCATAATCAATCAGCTTCACGCTGTATCCCGCACTAGGCAGGGTAGGCAGAGGGAAAGGAAGTGAAACCTAGTGTTATGACACTCCGTTTTACTTCCGTTCCCCACTTTCCGCCGAATTTGAGGCATTGCTTGTTGAGTGGCGGAACTCAACGCCGCGCTTTTGCCTTATTACCAGAGCGAAGAAATGAAACATTAAATATTCAAATTGAAAATATTAAATATTCCATTTCATCGACTGGGGATCGAACCCAGAACCTGTCGGTTACAGTCACACTCTTGTGCCGCTGCGCCACGACAGGCCTCAAATATATACACATTTTGGATTTTACGTGAAAATTAATGAAAAGAAAGAATGTATATATATATGAAAAAATATAATAAGAATTGAACTTGTGCCTGTTGTAATTCGTCCAAGCCTTTTGGACACAGGTAATTGAAAAAAGTGCTTATTTATTCGTATAAGAATTGACACACGGAGCCGTGTATATAATATTTTTTTAATTTTTATTTTTGAACTATGTTCCTCTGTAGAATTTTTTTGTAACTTTAATATGTGATGGTTTAATCATAAGGAAATATAATATATATTTTTTTGGTAACAATACAAAAATTCACCCTTAAAAAAAACAACTTTGGATTTTTTACAGCTTATAAGAAATTTATATTATCTATATTTTTATAAGTTGTAATAAAAAAGTTAATGTTATATTTTTTATAACTTAAGGATTAATTATGGCCCTATCAGTCAAAATGTACAACTGTACATAATCCCAAACATCAAATAAGCAGATTATCTTGGCTTGATCATGTTCATCGTATGGACAACAACAGGGTCCTGGAGCGTCTGCTTGAGTCGAAGCGAGACGGTAAACGCAACATTAGGAGACCTAAGCTTAGACTAGCTAACTTTGTTTCGGAAAAGAGAGGAAAAGAGCAAGGTTGAAGGCGGTTAGGTTCCATAGGCGGCTGCAAATAAAACGCTATCACAAATAAAAATCAATATATTTAATATAATTCATTATACACCAGTGTATCTCTCCCATTCTTGTACAACACATACTATAACTTTTATACAGCTACAAATAAATAATTAATCAATATGAGATTTCCTGTCTTCGGAAAATGTGAATATCAAAAAAAGCTAATTTATAACCTACTCTTTGATAAATCCATAAATTAAATCAAACAACAAAATATTTTCACCTTTTTTTAATTGTTATTTAGAATTTCAAGAAAGAACAACAATAATAAGTAAGCAACATTAAATATAAGTTTTCTTTTAATATATCTACATCTCAATACATGATAGGAACGCAAATGATTTATGAGTCAAAGATTTTAGCAAAAATAATTAATATATATAAAAAAAAAACATCACAATTATATAACTTAAATTTAGCACATTTTCACGCCGTATCCCGCACATGGCAGGGTAGGCAGAGGGAACTTGGGAACCTAGTGCCACTTTCGTTACCCCCTTATAAAGCAACAGGAACCCCCTATACAAGGAACAGTTATTACAAAATAAGTTTTATATCAATGGAATCATACTTATTTATTTATGTATAATATATTTCTTAGCCATTTTCACATTAAATGTTTTCTTTATTTTACAATAGTTGACAAAAAATCACAAAAACTATCTACTAATATAATTAAAACACAGTCAGTATTAATATTACTTAGTACATATTTAGATAGCAGTCTCACGCTGTATCCCGCACATGGCAGGGTAGGCAGAGGGAACATGGGAACCTAAGTGTGAAACACTCCGTTCCGTTCCCCACTTTCCGCTAAATTTGAGACTTCCGCTCTGCCTTGTTAACAAAGCAAAGAAATAAAAAAATCTGATATTTAATATAATAATATTAAATATTTCGTTTCCTCAAGTGGGGATCGAACCCACAACCTGTCGTTTACATTCACACGCTTGTGCCGCTGCGTCACGACAGGCCTCAAACTTGATAGAAGTGACATTAAAAGCTACCAGCGCCATTTTATAATATTTATAAGAAAGATAGTAAGTACTATATATATTTACATATATTTCCAAATATTTTAAATATAACTACAATAGTAACTTGTATAATATAAGTACAAATTATTATTATTTATGACCATATGATTTTTTTTATTTATAAAGCAATTGAAAGGAAATAAACAATAAATCCTACATGATAGTGAAGTGAAAACTGCATTTAAATCGGTTTAGCCACTTCTGAGATAGACCTCTGAGAAAACCTCTTTCTTTCTTTTGAGACCACGATTACATTCCATATGTTTGAATAGAGACGGAAACGTGAAAGAGGCAGAGGTCGCTGTGGCAGCCATACTGGCTCGGCTCTATAAAACAAACAAAGTAATTTATCACTTTACACAATTCTATATCTATAATATTTACACTTTAGTATACATTCTGAAAGCTTTTAAGGACAATGCAAATACATTCTTATTTCAAATCCCAGTTTCAAAATACATGTAATTATTATAACTTAGATATAATATAAATAACAGTATTCAATATGTACACAATTACGAGGCGACCACGTCGTGCGCGGGCGCGACGGTAGAGGCGACGGCAGCAGAGGCCGCCGTGGCAGAGGCGTCGGTGGCAGAGGCGGGCGTGGCAGAGGCGGCCGTGGCGGAGGCGGCCGCGGCGGAGGTGGCCGCGGCGGGGCGGTGCTGCAGGCGCAGGTGGCGCAGCAGCGAGCTCTGGTCGCTGAAGCGGCGCGCGCAGGCGCCGCACGCGAACACGCGCCCGTTGTGCATCATCGTGTGGCGGCTGAGGCCTGACACAACGATACTAATTGTATATTTTGTAAACCTACAAAATACTATAAACTACTATAAACTATCGCTCGATGAAATCGAATATTTGGTATTTTTAAACATTTCATTTCCACGCTTCGGAAACGAGGTAAAGTGAGGTGTTGAGTTTCGCCACTTGACAAGTTTTTTTTTAGACGATGGCAAATAGAAGTGATTTTTGGTTACAGAGTGTTATCTACTCTGCTGTATTTGCAATAAAAAAAAATAATAATAATAAACAATTAAAAAGATTACCAATATAGAAACATTAAAAATGTCTGCAAACAGACATTTTTAATTGTCAAATAGAAAAGGCAGTTTTGTTGGGAACAAGACGAAATAACTTATAAGCTACACTTATATTTTAAGATAAAAGCAATTTATATTGGACATAATTTGGAAAAATGAAACACGAGTCCAAAATGAAAGAGAGTGGTAAAGTAAAGTACCGGAGGCGTGCAGGAACACCTTGGGGCAGCGCGCGCAGGCGTGCAGCGCGAGCGCGCGCGCGCGCGGGCCGGCGTGCGAGCGCGCGTGCGCCGCCAGCGCGTTGCGCTGCGTGAAGCTCTTGGGGCACTCGCTGCACTTGTGCGGCCGCTCCTCTGGAAACGACACAGATATATCTACGCTACCGTTTTTTATTATAAAACTTATAAACTATATGGTCTAATACTAAACTTAAATTTAAATTCTGTCCTAAGTGTGGAATAACACATTTAAAAATAGTAAAAATATATGGTCTAATTCTCAGTTCATCTAGATTTTTTCTATTTAGTCTATTCCCATTTTCTATATATATATACCTAACATATATATATTGAAAAAAAATTGTCATTAACATTGAGTCTATAGGTAGTATTTTAGCTCCAAAATATATTTATAACACTTAAAAAAACACGACTGCGCATTTATCGAATTTTTAAAAGAAAAAAACGGTACTGATATGTAATGAAACATATATATGTGAGTACATTAAAATACGTTGTCTCACTATCAGAAACATGCTCAGCTTCACGCTGCATCCCGCACTAGGCAGGGTAGGCAGAGGGAACGGAAGTGAAACCTAGTGTTATGACACTCCGTTCCACTTCCGTTCCCCACTTTCCGCCGAATTTGAGGCATTGCTTGTTGAGTGGCGGAACTTAACGCCGCGCTTTGCCTTATTACCAGAGCGAAGAAATGAAACATTAAATATTTAAATTGAAAATATTAAATATTTCATTTCCTCGACTGGGGATCGAACCCAGAACCTGTCGGTTACAGTCACACTCTTGTGCCGCTGCGCCACGACAGGCCTCAATTAAAATTTAAAAAAAAAAACGATATTGGCCAAAATGGATCGGAAGGAAGGAAGGGTAAGGAAGGGTAATTTTAGTTGCCCAACCTTACCACTTGAGATTATTCTATGTAAAAGACGCAGCAAAACCTTGAAGACCTTCCCAACAAACAAACATCCATAAACAGACTTATATACCTACAAGTCCGATTAAAACGAGGCTTGACTTACAACTACCAACAGTAGACAGAAAAAGTAAACACTCGCAATCTGCGCTTTACACTTTTTGTTTATATTTTAATTCACAAATCTCCTGAAAATTTGGATCTTCAGGAGATCTATAAAGAAATCTTGTCTGAAGATTTTAAGCTTGCAACCCAAGAAAATGAACAATCTATAGTAAATGCAATCAATGGGGGGTTACGGAATATATTCAAATATCGAAAATATCAAATGACCAATAAATAATGGGTTTAAACTTTTGGCTTTGAGGTCATTCATTGATAATTATGATAAGCAAGTTAAATAAAGATAATTAGAACTGAGATTCACCAACAGTACTAGGAGAGCATATGTTAGTAGGAGGAGCAAATTGAAGTCGTTGATTATTCAAGTTGTAAATAATATACATATCTTTCGAGACTCACAAAGTTAGTCTAGAAAAGAAATACGTCAAGCAAGTCTGAGGGAACATATATAGGAATCTAGTGACAGAACACTCCGTTCTGTTCCGCACTTTCCACCGAATTCCAAACATTGCGTGTTGAATGGCGGAGCTCAACGCCGCGCTTTGCCTTGTTACCGGAGCAAAAAATTGACGACATAAGCCAAATGTGAAATATTGTGATATAAAATATATAATGTCCTCCTGACCTCTGTGCACGAGCTCGTGCCGGCGCAGCACCTCGCGCTGCGCGAAGGCGCGGCCGCAGCGCGCGCAGGCGTGCGGGCGCTCGCCCGAGTGCGTGCGCGCGTGCCGGCGCAGCGCGCCCGCCGACGCGAACGACTTGCCGCACGTCGCGCAGCGCGGTCGCGTGCTGTAGGGTTGTGGCGACAACGGTCAGATATACTCAACCCGAAAAACTTAAATACATACATACTGTATACATTCGTTAATCATTTTACGTTGAGTAGCAACACCTAACATTACCTTTCATTACATAGATAGTTACATCTAAATAATTGAAATACAACAACACCGCCCCTGTCCCCTCCATTCAAAAAAATTCAAATATTAATAATGACTTACTCCTCAACAATATCAGAGTGTATAAGTTCCGACTGTGCGTTCTCGCCGGTCACGTGTCGCACGATGACACTGCGCTTCGGCAATGGATCTATCACAAACGGCTGTTCCTGCAATTTCAATATATTATCTGTATATCTCTTTCTCTCTCTCGCACGTGAAGGTTCACGCTGTATCCCGCACGTGATACAGCGTGCACAGTAGACAGAGGGAAATCGAGAACCTAGTGTTAATCCACTCCGTTCCTTTCCCCATTTTTCGAAGAGTTTGTGGCATTGCTTTTTTTATGGAAAATGCATGGTAAACGAGCGTACGGGTCACCTGACGGTGAATGATCACCGTCGCCCACGGCCTCGTGTAACTCCAGAGGAGCTACAGGAGCGTTGCCGGTCTATAAGGTGGGAGGCACCGGGGCCCGGCATTACTTAATGCGAAAAGCAGTGACCGAAGCCACTACTTAACGCCGGTTTTAAATGCCGAGACTGGTAAATATCCGGTCGTCTGCCCATACGTGTTGTCATTGGTGACAGCGTAACTCTCCCACACGCACTTTAGTCGCCTCTTACGACACCATCAGTACCAGGGTGATCCTATTCTAAGCCGGAATCACACGGCAAAAAATGCTTGTTAAAATAAATATATTTGTTTATTATATAGCTGAGCTTTTATTACATAGTTGAGCTCAACGCCGCGCTTTGTCTTGTTACAAGAAAGTAAACATACTTTCTCCGAAGTAGGAATCAAACGTATAACTGTCGCATTTACAATCAGGCTGAATAAATCACAACACCATGACATACTAAAGTTATATGTAGTAAATCATCATCATCATAAGTAAAAAATTTACTTATGATGATGATGATGATGAATGTATTAGGTACATTTAATTTCGCTACGCTACTAGAGCGAAGGAATGACAATATTCAACACCAACGACCGGCCTGCGGCTTCGCCCGTTCCAATTACACTATATTATTTACTTATTTCTTGTTCTAATGACATTATCACTTTTATTTTTATCATTACCGATGAAAATTTCAATCGATCTCATTTTTTGGAATTGGCGTAATTTTTTTTATTTATTAACCGATTTAAATAAAACAAACACTAAATGTTAAGTGGAAATTGCCATAATATAATATCTGGTTAGCCGATTATGAAATTGGTGTGTTGACAAAGAGACAAAAATCTTGTATATAATTTTTTGCCTATTTGTCTATCAAATAAGATTTATTTCTTCCATGTACAGACATTGACGGGTTACAGATATATTACAAGTATATATTTAATTTTTTAAAGCAGAAATTAAAGCTCCATCCAGTTTACATTCACTCGAACAACATTTATCTTAACACATTTTGTAATATATTTATATCTTACTTCTTCTATTTCAAGCATCTGTAGCGTAAACACCGTCTCATCCGCTGCCTCAATCTCCACCGTCCTCAAGCTGGGGTCTTGTAATACTATCTCATCCCCATTTCTCTTCAATATGCGCAATTCTAATAGTAATGTTGATAGGAATTCTGGCATATCTGAAGGAGGCGGCGGCGATGGTGGTGGAGGAGGGATTCTTTCCTCAGGTACGTCATCCTAGAAAAAAAAAGAAATATATAACAATTTCAAATATATTGTTTAAAAACTATAATTTATAAACACTATTTATTTAGAATAACATAAAGAAACTAACAAAGATGTCCTTGAAATATAAGTTATTGGAATATAAATTTATTTATCAGAAATTCTCACATGACTATAGAACCAAAATATCTTTTTTACTTCACCTGTATGTAACAAAATATAATCTTCAATATTTTCTACTGAATAGTGGAAGATTTCAACAGAGAGTTAAAGTCTGTTGTGGCACAGCGGTACAAGCGTGTGATTGTAACCGACAGGTTGTGAGTTCTATTCCGACTCAAGAAAATAAAATATTTAATGGTTTTAATTTAAATATTTAATGTTTTAATTTTTTGCTCTGGTACAAGGCAAAACATGGCGTTGTGTTCTGCCATTCAACATGCAATGCCTCAAATTCGGCGGAAAGTAGGAAACGGAAAATAACCTGTTTGGGTAAGTATCCTGTTATCGGTTCCTCCAGAATGATATCTTCACTTAGAGCTATATTAGTTATGTTATCTAAATCAATCTGCAGTGGATGGTTCCCTAGCACTGGCACTCGGGCAGCTTCTTCAAAGGTACCTACATTTTTAAATGTTATTTAAAGAAAATAGTTAAATAATTTTAAAGTAACAAGATTCAAACCCTTAAACTTTCTTGGATATTGTTAGATACAGTGAAACGGCACATGCTTGTTCAAGTTAAGCAAGCCTTATAGAAATAAGGAGATTGTTACAACTTTTAACTATATATAGATTATTTCTAAGATAATTTACAGTACCTAGATTTTCTATAGTTATTATTTGCTGATTATACTCCATTGTTTTTGATTCTGATGATTTCTTGGTGTCCTTTTGTTTCACAGCTAACATATGAGATTTAAGTTTCTGATATGTGAGTGTACATTTCTTCTTGAATTCATAATAGTTATTCAACGCTTCATGACACTGCGTACATATAATGTTGGGGAGACATTCTTCGCGGGTTATCTATTATTAAAAAAACTTTTATATTGGGGGTTTCTTATCTGTTTTGTTATTTTTAGTTCAGTTTTTTGAAACAGTTTGTTTTTTTTTTAGTGTAAAGGAAACAAAAATAAAGAATATATATTTTTTTGTATTAAGTTTGTTTTGTTTTTATTGAAATCACAGAAGCTCACGGTGGAGCTTACCTCTAAGCCGACACACATCATAATCCTCATAGCGAGAGTGGCGCAAATGCTATTGGCGTCAGTAAATATTGGAACAGATTTATTTGCTTTCTCCATACACAATCTGCACAGTTCGTGAACGCCTTCAATTAATTGATATTGCGAATGTTTTTTAGTATACGGACGCATAATTTTAAATAAGTAAATAACACAAAAATAACACTCTTATATTATATATTTATAAATCAATTTTATATTTGTAGCTCTCTTAATTACTTATAGTCATTATTTTAAGTGATAAATTGTAAAAGAAAATAAAAATAAATATTTTTATTTTTTTTTGCACACTTTTTGACAGTGACTTTAGTGATAGTGATAAGGGATGACAGTTATATACACAGATTATATTCGCTAAATAGATTAGCATTTAGGAAACTTATCTAAATGTGTATTGAAATTATTGAACATATTAAATTATGGTTAAATTATCTTATTTATATATTTGTTAACATTTGTTATTTTATATAGTATTTAAATTCTTATCTCGGCAGCTAGGATCACACAAAAACTTTAATTATGATTTATGATATTATTGATTAATACTCTGTAATTGCCATAATTATATATAAATTTCCAATTTTACCCTAAAAATTAAGAAAATTATATCTTAATTGAGTCACCACCGTACAAGTTAATTTCACTTTATTAAGTTAAATAATCTTGTCTTCTAATTATAAGTCAATTTAACTAATACTTATCTATTATGTTATTAAATAAAGGAGTTTATTATAAAACCTTGGGACGTATTCCAAATATTTTTAAATTGTATATAAGGTATAGGAAATACCTAATATAGCTGCATATCATTAAATACATGCGTATAATAAGAACAAAGAAGGGTATATAAGCAAAAAAGAAAATATATTCAAATAATTCTGTAATCATTTTTATGATATATATCTAAGCATTTCACATTTTTATTAAGCAGCAAGAGTTCGTCTCTGCTACCGTCAATTGCAATATTTATATATAAACGTAACGCAGTTACAAACGAAAGATATTTTGAAATCAAAGTAAGCTTTGAATCCTCGTTTTCATTTGTAGGTCTTTTACAGACAAAAAAAATATTTAAATATGACTAACGAAACAAATAAAACCACTGAATTTATATCTAAAGCCAACAAAATTTGGTGTTTCTGCGGTATACACAATTTGTGGATAGAAAACATATTCGATAACAAATTTAAAAAATATTTCAATAAATTTGTTACGTTTTTATTAATTTTATTTGTCGCAATGGAAATTGGTGCACTTTTTACTAGAAATGATTTAACTGAAAAACAATTTTTCGATCTTTATCTCTTTGTACCGGCACATTTTATCCTCTTGTGTTACTATTTCGAATGTCACTATTATAAAAAGGAAATCAAACAATTATTACTAATGTTGAGTATTGTTATGAAATCAGTCTATAATGATCTGGAAATTGAAGAGAAAATGATCAAGAGAGCTACCCGCTACTCGATAGCTTTTGTTTTAAGTGTTGTTTCGGCGGTGTTATCTTACGGATTTAATGCCTTTTCTCAAGTTCTTTTTTCAGGTTAGTATACCTAAAGGCCGTGTGGATGCCGGCCTAGAATAGCACCACCCCATCTCATCCCGTGGGTGTCGTAAAAGGCGACTAAGGGATTATAGCCAGCAGAAGATGGGCAGCAGCATCTTTCTGAAACTATGGCTTTCTCTCTTTCTGAAATCATACTGCGATCGCCAACCCGCCTGCCAAGCGTGGCGATTACGGCAAAACCCCCCCATGGATAGCCAAATACAAAAACGGCCCCTAGTCCCCGGCAGCCCTGCTATTCCTAGCTACGGTAGCGGCTATGGTAACGGCAGAGCAAGGGGTGCTAAGAATCACCGGGTAAGATCCGGCTACCAACACCGACGACTCGAGCTGGCAACATATAACACGCGTACACTGAGGACTGACGCAAAGTTAGTAGAATTAGAAGAAGCTATAAGTAAGTTACACTGGGATATTATTGGGTTATCCGAAGTCCGAAGAGAGGGGGGAGGACACGATAATCCTGAAGTCCGGTAACTTGCTATACTACCGGGAGGGCCACCAACAGTCCCTGGGCGGTGTCGGGTATATCGTCCACAAGTCCCTTGTTAACAACGTGGTTTCCGTCGGTAGTGTATCGAGCAGGGTAGCGTACCTGATCCTCAGAATATCGAAACGATATTTGTTGAATGTCATACAGGTTTATGCTCCGACCTCGGTACATCATGACGACGAAGTGGAAGCTATGTATGAGGATATCTCTAAAGCCATGCATAGCTATAAAACCCACTACACAGTTGTAATGGGGGACTTCAACGCAAGGTTGGGGAAACGTTGCGGCGATGAGTTGAGAGTGGGGCAATTTGGAGTTGGGCAACGGAACGCCAGAGGCCAAATGTTGGTTGATTTCATGGAGAAGGAGGGCCTCTATATGATGAACTCTTTCTTCAAGAAACCCCAAAAGCGGAAGTGGACCTGGATGAGTCCGGATGGTAAAGTCAAAAATGAGATAGATTTTATCATGTCGACGAAAAAGCAAATATTCAATGATGTCTCTGTGATCAACACTGTGAAAACAGGCAGTGATCATCGATTGGTACGAGGCACATTGAATATCGACATTAAGTTTGAAAGATCACGATTGATAAAGTCTACGCTCCGACCAATACCCGCACAACTCCAAAACCCTGAGAGCTTTCAGCTCGATCTTCAAAACCGCTTCGCAGCCCTTGAGAACAACTTAGATGTGGACGATCTAAACAACAAGGTAGTGGATACTATCCGTACGGTAGGGTACAAGTATTTCAAAACACACCGTACAAAACCAAAGAAACTCTCCGATACGACTCTCCAGCTTATGGAACAAAGACGCGAAATGAGGCTACAGAAAGATGATATATCAGATGATGCTAGTCGTTATAGGCAGCTAAATAGGCAGATATCTACATCTTTAACATGCGACCTTCGCCAATTTAATGTAACATATATTAAAGAGGCTATCGAGCGGAACCAAGGCTCCAAAGTATTCGCAAGAGATCTGTCTATTGGGCAAAGCCAAATGACAAAGCTGAAAACTGATAGCGGTAGCATAATTTCGACGAAGTCTGAAATTCTGAGAGAGATAGAGAGCTTCTATGGAAAATTGTATTCCACGCGAGCACCTTCTAAAAGTTTGGCTAAAGATCCCAGAGCCGAGCTTACCCGACGTTATACTGAGAATATCCCGGACGTCAGTCTGTGCGAGATTAGTATGGCTCTTGAACAACTTAAAAACAACAAGGCGGCTGGCAACGACGGAATCACTACAGAACTTCTGAGAGCGGGCGGTAGGCCGATACTTAAAGTCCTCCAGAGACTGTTTAATTCCGTCATTCTCGAAGGCAAAACGCCAAAAGCGTGGAGTGGAGGAGACGTTGTTCTGTTTTTCAAAAAGGGTGATAAAACACTCTTGAAGAATTACAGACCAATCTCTCTCCTAAGCCATGTCTATAAGTTGTTTTCGAGAGTCATCACAAATCGTCTCGCCTGCAGGTTCGACGACTTCCAACCTCCCGAACAAGCCGGTTTCCGAAAAGGCTTTAGTACCATAGACCACATACATACGCTGCGGCAAGTTATACAGAAGTCTGAAGAGTATAATTTGCCACTTTGCTTGGCGTTTGTGGACTATGAAAAAGCCTTCGATTCGATTGAGACCTGGGCAGTGCTGCAGTCTCTCCAAAGGTGCCAAGTAGACTACAGGTATATCGAAGTGCTAAGGTATCTCTACGAACACGCCACTATGTCGGTCCGAGTACAAAACCAGAGCTCTAATCCTATCCAATTGCAACGAGGTGTGAGACAGGGAGATGTAATTTCTCCGAAACTTTTCACTACGGCATTGGAGGATATTTTCAAGCTTCTGGAATGGAAAAGGTACGGCATCAACATAAATGGCGAGTACCTTACTCACCTTCGCTTTGCCGATGATGTAGTTCTACTGGCTGAGACCTTAGAAGATCTGAACACTATGCTTGAAAATCTCAGTAGTGTGTCTCAAAGAGCAGGACTAAAGCTAAACATGGATAAGACGAAAATTATGTCGAACGCCCATGTAGTACCTGCTCCAGTTACTATTGGGAACACTACCCTCGAAGTTGTTGACCATTACGTATACCTGGGACACACGGTCCAGTTAGGTAAGTCCAACTTCGAAAAAGAGATCTCTCGTCGAATCCAGCTCGGATGGGCAGCATTCGGGAAGCTACAAAAAATCTTTACGTCCAAGCTACCTCAGTGTCTCAAGACAAAAGTCTTTGACCAGTGCGTGTTGCCAGTAATGACATACGGGAGCGAGACGTGGTCGCTAACTATGCGTCTCATAAGAAGGCTCAGAGTCACTCAGCGGGCAATGGAGAGAGCAATGCTTGGTATTACCCTACGTGATCGAATCAGAAATGAAGAGATCCGTAGGAGAACAAAAGTTACCGACATTGCTCGAAGAATTGCTCAGCTGAAGTGGCAGTGGGCGGGACACATAGCAAGAAGAACCGATGGCCGTTGGGGCGGAAAGGTTCTCGAATGGCGACCACGAACCGGACGACGCTCAGTGGGCAGGCCCCCTACCAGGTGGACCGACGATCTGGTCAAGATCGCCGGAAACCGCTGGATGCGGGAGGCGCAAGACCGATCGTCGTGGAAATCCTTGGGGGAGGCCTATGTCCAGCAGTGGGCGTCGAACGGCTGAAAATGATGATGATGAATGATGATGATACCTAAAGGTTAGCCGGAATGATTTGCGCCATCTTTGACTAAGGCTTGGTGTTTCAGATATAGATCAAGTCATTGATCCATCATTGTCAACAACTTTATAATTTTTTTTTAATTGTTTGCCAGATGGATCTTTCTCTGCTGTTATCACAGCATGGCCTGATAGTAACGATGCTAGTGTTATATCAAGTTTCGCACGGGTATTCTTTTATTTACTTTGGTGGATTTTCATGGCCAACGTAACGATCCCGATTGTTTTGACCATAATAATATCAATTGCTATTAGTCACCAGTTTAAAATATTGCAACAATACTTTTACAATTTAAATGACATATTCATTGACGAAAGTACAGATCCATATGAAAAACAATTAAATTATGAAGAATCGCTAAAAGCCGGTATCAAACTTCATTCTCAAACTCTGTGGTAAGTTTATTGTTATAAAATATTGACAAAAAACTTAAATGAATTTTCTTTCACAGTTTTATCTATATCATACAAAATCTATTATTTAACGTATTATAAATATTTTATTTTTTTTTTTCAAAATCTATTATTTAACGTATTATTATATTTTGTTATTTTTTTGAAGGTGTACATCACAGTGTCAATTGACCTGTGGGTTCGTGTTTGGTGGGCAGATGGTGCTCACTGTTTATGCGCTTTCATTTTTAATGTTACAGATGATAGTAAGTAAAAACTTGTTCAACTTTACCCGTCCTTCGTTTACGAAACAATAAGTAGAGAGATATATCTCTATTTGTCGCCCAAATTCGAGACACTGTCTGTCAAGTGAAGAAACGAAATCCTACACTTTTTTCCGGAGCAAAGACATAAAATGAATTTGATTGGAACCCAAACAAATGCCAAAAATTTTATGACAACCTATTATTATGTCGATATGATTTTAATGACTGTCATTAAAATTAAGTTTGTTTTAGAGGTCAGGACATACGCTCATGAATGCTATTGCCATTGCTTCGACGAGTATTTGTGTCCTCATTTGTATTGGTTTTATAATGTGGAACGCTGGAGATATTACTGTTGAGGTTGTTATTTATTTATTTATACTTACTTAAATAATAAATTCGTACACTCCATTAAATATTTTTATTTCTTCGCTCTGGTAACAAGGCAATGCGTGGCGTTGAGTTCCGCCACTCAACACAATGCTTCTAATTCGGCGAAAAGTGGGAAACGGTACGGAGTGTCACAACAATAGATTTCCACGTTTTGTATACGCTCTCATGTGTAGGATACGGTGTAAAGATAAAAAAAAGAAAAGAAGTAACAATTTTCACGCTTTTTACCGCATAGCAGAGTAAGTAGGAGGAACCTAGTGTTCTTCTCCCAGTCTGTTCTCCGCTTTTTAAGCAAATCACGTAGTTGGTGGTGCGTGGGGACTGAAATGTCTGACGAAGGCTTTAATTTGACAGTGTTGAATAGCAAAAGTCAAAGCTGCGTTTTGCCTTATTACCAGAGCAATAAATTAAAAAATAATTCATTTTATTTTTTCAAGTGGAGACCGAATCCAGAATCTACTGCGTTTACAGTTGCACGTGAACACGTAGCCTTCCTCCACAACAGGCGTCGAATTGATTTATAATAAGTTTATTATATGACATGTATTTATTTAAATAAATATAAAAATGTAAATACTTACAGGCGGCTTTACTGCCAACAGCCATATTTTCATCTGGCTGGCACCATTGTACTGGCGAAAACTTAAATAGAGTTCGACCTCTAATTATATTAGCGATAACGCAAGGACAGGTAATTTTTTAAAAAAAATGTAAAAGATTTTTATTTTTATTTCTTTTTTATTTTTATTTTTTATTTTTTTTTATTTATTTTTTTTATTTTTTGCTTTTTAAATTTAAGTTTAGTAATGTAAAATATTTTTTTCTGTCGTATCTAACATTAGAGACATTTAAAGGCCGTTTATACGCTTAAGAAAATTTGCCAATTCCCAACATAACACAACCATAGATAATAATGCAAAAATAGACGAGAATTTAAGAAATCGTCAGTCGTCACAAGCGTATAATCGGCCTTTAAGATAATAATGAGAATTGTTAAAGGAAGGCTCAGTATACACAGATATTTAATGATTTAATCAAAGAAAGCTTAAATCATTATTTTTAATTTCTTTTCGTTTACTTACTTCCTTACTTAGCTTCACGCTGTATTCCGCACGAGGCAGGGTAGGCAGAGGGAACCCGGGAACCTAGTGTTAAGACACTCCGTTCCACTTCCGTTCCCCACTTTCCTCCGAATTTGAGGCATTGCTTGTTGAGTGGCGGAACTTAACGCCGCGCTTTGCCTTATTACCAGAGCGAAGAAATGAAACATTAAATATTTAAATTGAAAATATTAAATATTTCATTTCCTCGACAGGGGATCGCACCCAGAACCTGTCGTTTACAGTCACCCGCCTGTACCGCTGCGCCACGACAGGTCTTTTCTTTTTATTTCTTTAAAAAACAATCTTAACATTAGGTATTTATTAATATCTATCCAATCTATTGGCGCCAAACTGTTATAAATTTCTTTCGAAATTTAAAATTACTTTTTTTAAATTTTATACTAACTTAGGCATAGATACTTAGGAAAGATAAATACTTATTGAGGAGATGTATAAAAATACCACTACGTTACATTTGTTTTTATTTAAAATATACTACATGGATGTCTAGAATTAAGATGTTTTCTTGCAAATAATAATGAATATTTTCACAGAAGCCTGTTGTCATTCGAAGCTTAAACATCGTCGTTTCTTACCAATCGTATTTATCAGTAAGTGACACAACTTTAATAGTATTTACTGTTTATTTTAAAAATTCTTCAATGATATAAAATATTAAAATATATTTAAATGTGTTTGTTTTCAGATCGTGAAGTCGTCTTATTCAGCTTTTTCCTTGTTATGTTAAATATTGCTTGTATATATATTGATTTGATGAAAATTTGCATTTTATTGGTAATGTTATAGTAAACAAACGTAAATTATCCATATGGTATTAGGTTAC
Source organism: Eueides isabella (assembly GCA_019049475.1). Lineage (NCBI taxonomy): Eukaryota > Metazoa > Arthropoda > Insecta > Lepidoptera > Nymphalidae > Eueides > Eueides isabella. Next base: position 15,042,753 of record CM032392.1, read on the forward strand.
TTTGTGTAAAATAGAGATATGTATTAAAGTAGTTATGAGTAAAGAATGAGTTTTGGCTTTCATTTTTCGTATAATTGAGACTAATATATACAAAATATGTAAATAAAATATATAAAGATTTATTACAAAATGTTTAAGATTACTGATACATTTTCAATTAAAACTATAAAACAAATAAGGAAATGCGAGGAACTAGCAATTTTCTTTTTCAGCTTCACGCTGTATCCCGCACTAGGCAGGGTAGGCAGAGGGAACGGAAGTGAAACCTAGTGTTCTGACACTCCGTTCCATTTCCGTTCCCCACTTTCCGCCGAATTTGAGGCATTGCGTGTTGAGTGGCGGAACTCAACGTCGCGCTTTGCCTTATTATAACTAACTATCAATTTATAACAATAATAATGTTTCACTTAATATTAATATTTAGTTGCAGTTTGTTTTATCTTTCAACAGTTTTGATAGTGACATAAGACTAATGAGTGATGACAGTAACAGTATTCTGTTCCATGTTTACGCTGTATTCTGTATATGGCAGAATTGGCAGAAAAATCTTGGCAACCTAATACTCCAACTTTATAAAACATTATACATATATATACTATAGTAATTGTATTCTGTAAATGCAATGAACGTACGCAAAATATAATTATAATTGAATTATATACAAAGCCTGAGGCCTGTCGTGGTGCAGCGGCACTAGGATGTGACTATAACCGACAGGTTGTGGGTTCCATTCCCACTCGAGGAAGTGAAATATTTAATATTTTCAATTCAAATTTTTATTTTTTTCATTTCTTCGCTCTGGTTATAAGGCAAAACGCGGCTTTGAGTGGCGGACGGGAGAGGAACAGACTGTCTTAACACTAGGTTCCCAAGTTCCCCCTGCCTACCCTGCCTTGTGCGGGATACAGCGTGAAGCTGAGTATGAGTGTGATATAAAGATATAAGTACCGGTTATACGATTTTAGAGTATTTATGTTCTCGCAGTAGTAATCTCGGCAATCTGGGTCCCAACAGAACCTATCATTATGATTTATGATTATCGATTAATACGTTGTTATTCCCGTAATTTATATTTATTTATTATAAGTTTATAAATTTCCAATATTATTTAAACGATTATTAACGATAAATTGATCCAGCCTAATCAAACAATTATACATAATTTTAATTAATATGCAGTACATACGTCGTCTATTACGTTATTATGTAAAGGAAAGTTTATTACAAATCATTGGGACGTATTCAAAACATGTTTAAATTGTTTCTTACAATATCTTTTGTAATCGAATTAAATTAAATATATTTAATTAATTATATTTTATTATGACAAAGATGTAGAGGCCAATAATATTATAACAAGGATGTAGAGAGCAATAATGCCTGGCTGTGGCGTCGATTATTACTCGAGGATTAATATTTTCATTTCCTCGCTCCAATAACAAAAAGGTTCTAACATGTATACTAGTAACTACACTTATTTTTTGTTTTATTCTTGAAACATTTTAATTATTTGTATGTGATTTTTACATTTTTGACGTTTTATTATAATTCTTGAGAAGAAAGAAGTTCGACTCTGCTACCGTCCAATTAGAATTCCAATACTTATATATAAAGGTAACACAGCTGCTAGATTTAGTTATAATAAATTTGAATCTCTACGTTATCGTTATTCGTAGTTCTTTTATTATAGTATAACCAAATATTTCAATATGAATTACGAAACGAATAAAACTACGGAATTTATATCAAAAGCCAACAAAATTTGGTGTTTCTGCGGTATGTTCAATCTGTGGATAGAAAATGTATACGACAACAAATTTACTAAATACAGGGTGGGCCCCGGAGTTTTGCGAATTTGAAAAATTCATAAAAAAAAAAAACAAAAGTAATATTAAAACCAATTTATTTTTAAATTAAAGTTAACATTTGGGAAAATCATTTCTTAAAAATAACATCATCCAGATGCGCACCATCCCGCTGCAAACATTCTTCGAATCTCGACCTCAAATTGACAAAAACTCGTTCGCACATGGCACGCGGAATAGCGGCCATTTCTTCGCGGATATTGGCCTTCAACTTTGCAATCGTGGTCGGATTATTACTGTAGACTCTACTTTTCATGTAGCCCCACAAGAAAAAATCGGGTGGAGTTAAATCCGGACTCCTCGGTGGCCATGGAATGTCACCTCGGCGCGAAATGAGTTTTCCAGCAAACATCTCCTTTGCGGCTGCCAAACTCTCGTTAGAGGTATGGCAAGTGGCGCCATCTTGTTGAAACCATGTCGAACTATTGTACCCTCGAAATTCTGACAGCTGTGGGTAAAAGAAATCGCGCAACATGGCTGTGTATCGCTCAGTATTAACTGTCACAGAATTCCCTCGCTGGTCTTCAAAGAAAAAGGGTCCGATGATTCCGTGTGCTGAAATAGCCGCCCAAACTGTCACTTTTGGCGAATGCAAAGGCTTTTGGTGTTTGAATTGTGGATTTTCTGAGGCCCAATAACGACTATTTTGTTTATTTACGTGCCCATTTAAGTGAAAATGGGCTTCGTCTGAAAAAAGAATATTGTTGAAGCTCCGAAACCGCTCAAACATTGTTTCGACGAAATCACGTCGTAAATTGTGATCATTTGGCTTCAAATCTTGCACTAGTTGAAGTTTATACGGGTGCAATTTTAAATCTTCCTTCAAAATACGACGCAAAGTCGTTCTTGATACAGATAGCTCTGCTGATCGCTTGCGAGTTGATTGCCCAGGATTGCGTAGTACGGAAGCTCCGACTTCGTTTATGTTTTTATCTGACCTTTTCGTCCTTTCGGGCCCCTTTGGTTTCTGATTAAGGGTCGAACCGGTAGCCTCGAACTTTCTGACCCACGCCCTAATCAAACTTTCACTCGGACACTGTTTTAAATCATGCAATCCATAGTGGGAGCGAAATGAACGTCGAACAATAACGCACGAATCAGCATTTTTGTAATAATTTTTTACACAGAACGCACGCTGTTCACCCGTGAAGTGCTTCATTGCGACTAAATTTCCAAGGCCCGAGTTACAGATCCCCACCTCCCGCGCTCCGCCCCCCTCCCCCGTTCCAACGCTATGGCGATTTCAAATTCGCAAAACTCCGAGGCCCGCCCTGTATTTGCATAAATTTTTTACATTTTGTTCAATATTCTTCGTTGCAATGCAATTCGGTGCATTTTTTTTTTACTACAACTAATTTAACTGGAAACCAATTTTCTAACCTTTATATCTTTGTACCCGGTCATTTTAACCTCTTATGTCACTATGCTGGATGTCAGTATTATAAGAAGGATATCAAACAACTATTAGTAATGTTGAGTATTGATATGAAATCAGTTTATAATGATCTGGAAATTGAAAAACAAATGATCAAGAGAGCAACTCGGTACTCTATAGCTTTTGTATTAAGTGTTGCTTCGACTTTGATATCTTACGGAATTAATGCCTTTATACAAGTTCTTTTTTCAGGTTTGTATTTAATGTTAAGTTGAAAATTTTGTTCAATTAATTGCTTTTTTTTTTTAAATCCGATACCAGACATGACTTGGATTCTCAAGAATTTTATATTTTGACACAAGAATTAGATACATTAGTTTATTTGAAATATTGAAATTTCGCTTTTAATCAATAATAGAGAAAATTACCAAAAATAGAGAATATCTTTAGTTATTGACTTTCGACCACACACTTATCGACACGTTATTATCGATTGAGACAGAATATACATCTACAATATTGTAAATAAACGTATTGAAGAGATTGAATGAAAAAAAAAATCCTATATCTACCTACTCTAACGGGCTCTATTATTTGTTCTAGAACATAACTTTCCACTAAACATAACTTTTTGCCAAACTAGTCAATAAAATGTGAATATATATATACATATATATATATATATATATATATATATATATATATATATATATATATATACATATATATATATATATATATATATATATATATATATATATATATATATATATATATATATATATATATATATATATATATATATATATATATATATATACATATATATATATATATATATATATATATATATATATATATATATATATATATATATATATATATATATATATATATATATATATATATATATATATATATATATATATATATATATAAATAATTTTATGTAGTGAAAAAAAAAAATAAAGTTAAAAAAGTTCAACAATCAGTGCTTAAATTTACAGTTGCCATTACCTATTACGAGTATATATTTGAAAGTGTAATAATGTTGTGGTAAAATATTCCCAAAAATGAAAATCACAGCTTATTTATGTCTAATGCATTTATTGTTTGCCAGATGGGTCTTTCACTACTGTTGTAACAGCATGGCCTGATAGTGATGATACTAGTATTTTTTCAAGTTTCGCACGGGTGTTCTTCTATTTAATTTGATTGAGTGGATTTTCATGGCCAAGACAACCGTCGGAATGGTATTGACCATAATAATATCAGTTGCTATTAGTTACCAGTTTAAAATGTTGCAACGATACTTTTACAATTTAAATGACATATTCATTGATGAAAGTATAAACCCATATGAAAAACAAGTAAAATATGAACAATCTCTAAAAGCTGGTATCAAACTTCATTCTCAAACACTGTGGTAAGTTTGTTTGTGTCTTAATAACAAAAACTGTTTGAACCACGTTATTGGGACAATATTTTGACGGAAAATTGGATACTTTTATAATGTGAGTTAGAATTATTATCACAGACTTATCTTTATTTTGCGTAATCCAAAAAATATTTTTAGGCCCTCATTAATTCAAATGTAATGTAAATTAAAACATACAAATTAGTTATTAAGTAGGAATGAATGCATAGATGTGTCACCACGCGTAACTTTCGGGCCGATATCGTCATTCCATGGCGTGTGCTGTGCTCTCGCCTGGACTTAATCAAGTATCCATGACCAATAAATCTCCTTGCTATCTTGGAAAACTAGTAGAGAAGTTCCTGGTCACACGCAAACAATGGCATATCCTAACGACGCTGAATCCGAATTAATAAGAATTTATGCTGCAGCGAAGCACTAAAAACAAATAAAAAAAGAGAAATAAAACAAAGAATGTGTCTAAGATTTAATTGAAAGACCCACATTTTAGAATATCATATTGGACTCGCTGTTACTCGTACAAAGACTTGATTGTGATGGAATGTGTCAGGCCTTTGCATACACAACTTAGAACAATGCCATTCTGGAAACAGTCGTAGAGTGTGGAAAACGAAAAAAGTTTACTCGTAGCGCACAAAACTGATCTAAAGTTGCTGACGAGGAAAACAAAGTACGATCCCCCCGCTTAAGTATGTTAGGTTCCATAATTAACTTAGTGAAGGAGATGAAAATTAAAAAGATAGGGCTAGTAATCGATCACAAGCTTTCGTTCAAACTGCACGTGTCTACAAATTAAAAAAGCAACAAATATCTATAAACAATAGACTTGCGCAGCGAAAGTGTATTGGGGTCTTTATTCTGAAGTAATAAGAACCGTCTATGTGACTCTTGTGGAACCCATTATGATGTGCGCTGCGAGTGATAGGCTTAGGTCAACGGAAATACAACCCGTTTCAAGCCGTTTCAAGATCAGCTTAAGACGCTCCAGAGAGATTTTGCCAAAAAAAAACTTTCAGATTATATAGAAGATATAATAATAATTAAAGAGTCTCGAGTCTCTACAAAGTAAGAAGAGGAATTTCTAAAGATTACCTCCTACCTGGTAAGGAGCTCGAGGTCGAAGTAAACTATCTTTGAAAGATACCTGTGCACACACCTGTAACATAGATAGCCATTGACTCTGAATTGTCGGAGGATTTGAATTCCAATACCATTTATATATTGAGGGCCACATCACATTGAGGGCATTTAGATTTCCACTGATGTTAGTAAAATCAAGGGGATGGTGATTTGGGAGTCCGATATATACTGCTTACCGGTTTTAGCTCCAGGCACAAATCGAGGTGGATAGATGCAAGTCTTCCAAGTATTAGGAAAGATCCTAACTCTCAAGCGGTCGAATATGATAAAGGGAAAGTGGCAGATGGACTGGGTTGCATAACTGTCTCTAAACAACATGATGTCATAGTGAACAAGTATAGAGGTTAGTGACCTCACACCAGCACACTCCAGCACCCATACAGACCGCCCAACACTATCTCATTCAACCTTTGAAAGTGACTCAGAACGACCACAGAAGACTTTCAAAGTCTTGAGAATGACCGCAGAAGACGAAGCCAAAGGTCAAAAGTCAGAGTAGATTTATATATAAAAGGGAAATATAAAAGGCACTTATATAACAGCATACAGTGCAACATTTGGGTTTGTGAACTTGGACGGAGAGAAAACCAGAAGAACAGGATACCTCAAGTTTAGTTCAGACCACCTGCCAACGATCTTACGATGCCGGTTACTGTGAAATGTACGCGGATAATTTTTGAAGAAATAATGCTGAAAAAGGCTATATGCTCTTACAAAAATCCAATCGACATCGCCTACGTACTACGAGATATATATCCTCACTTAGCTTCAAGCTGTATCCCGCACACGGCGGGGTAAGCAGAGGGAACTTGGGAACCTAGTGTTAATACTCTCCGTTCCACTTCCGTTCCCTACTTTCCGCCGAATTTGAAGCATTGCGTGTTGAGTGGAAGAACTCAACGCCACGCTTTGCCTTGTTACCAGAGCGAAGAAACGAAAACATTAAATACTTAAATTGAAAATATTAAATATTTTATTTCCTCAAGTCGGGATAAAACCCTACCTATCGTTTACAGTCACACGTTTGTGCCGCTGCGCCACGGTAGGAGAGGTCCTAGTATATACTTTACGAAGAGGGAAATAAATTTCCTTTCTATAAAGGATACATAGAAGACACCGAAACGCGGCGGGGGCAACGACAAAACGCATCGTCAAATATAATTTAAAGATGGCTTTAAAAGATAGGAATGCAGCGGTCATCTTTTCTACCATAGCGGTCATGTCCCAATTCTAGTATAGAATTTTTTAATTCCACCAAACCTTAGTTAAATTATGTAATAATTTAATTTCGCATAAGTAGTAGATATGCCAAATCGTGATAAAACACTCGTTTACAAATAATTGGTCTTCAGTGTAAAAGTTCATAATCCAAAAATAAAAAAATATTCTTTTTGATAAAAGATATAAAATAAAAATATATATTGGTAATGAAAATAACTGTAGTTTTATTAATATATTAATTGTACATATAAATAATTGTACATATATGTAATGAATATTTACGATAACAAAATTATAATATTAAGATAAAAAAGGTACCGTACCGGACCAATTGATATATTGATAACATAAAAAATCACTACCATGCAAATCTATCTTCAAGCTACCATGCAAATCTATCTTCATTATTTTGTTAAAGGTGTACATCACAGTGTGAATCAACCTGCGGTTTCATGTTTGGTGGGGAGATATTGGTTACTGTTTACGGGCTTTGTTTTTTTATGTTACAGATGATAGTAAGTAAAAACTTGTTCACCTTTACGCACCTTCCGTTTAGGACACGATAGGCAGAGAAACATCTCTCATTTGTTGACTAAATTCGAGACACTGTCGTATGAGTCAACGTAAAATAACCCTTGTCTCTCCGAGGTATTTAAAACTAATTGGACGCGAGGTGAACTGACGACACACGGCCAGATGTTGAATAGTTCGATGCAATATAAAGCGTTGAAAATTTTATTAAAAATACCTACACGACCACGAGAGTCACTCAGAAAAAATATATATTAAAAATACCGACGTGACTGCGGTCTACTGTAAAATGTTCGAAACGTCGGATATTCAAAAATGTTTATTATTCTTTCTTTTAAAATGTGCAATTATGGTGAATTTTAAATATTTTTTAGAACTCGGAACATACGCTTATAAATACCATAGCCATTATTTTTGCAAGTACTAGTATTCTGATCTGCACTGGTTTTGTAATGTGGAACGCTGGAGATATCACAGTTGAGGTTTATATTTATATATTTATATAAACATTTATATGTTTTTACACTCCTTATAAGAAATATGTATGACTCTAGCTGTACGCTTCACAAGGAAGAGTAGGTGGAAGGAACTTAGGAACCTATTGCTAAGATACTCAGTTCCATATCGTATTTACCGTCGAATTTAAGGTATTGAGTGGCAGAAATCAAAGCCACGTATAGCTTTGTGAACCTGTGTGAAGGAATAAAAATACTAAATATTTCATGTCCTCGAGAGGATCGAACCCACTGACCTGTCACGTTGTCAATCACACGCTTAACCCTGTTTCACGATGACAACGCACAACACCGTATATAAAAATGTAAATACTTACAGGCGGCTTTATTACCTTCTGCCATATTTTCATCTGGCTGGCACCACTGTACCGGCGAAACATTAAAGAGAGTGCGACTTATAATTACAATAGCGATAGCGCAAGGACAGGTAAATTTTAAAAGCATAATGTTTTTTTTGTCCAATCTAATAGAAGAGCTGTCATTAATCCTTAAATATATAAATCCGCGGAATCGGATCAAAGGCACATCACTAAGTTTAGCATAATAATATACGCCTACTATAAATGTGATATTTTTAAATTATTGGGAAATAGATAACTTATAAAAATTGCATTAACTTATATTTCCTTTACTTTCCAGATGCGAATAATAACTATAGTAAATAATATTTTTGTTGTAAAAAAATAAAAAATAATATTTTTGTCAAAAAGCATAGACAGTATGATAGATATTGTCTATGCTTTATTACTACTATTTGGCGCCAAACTTAAACATTTCTTTCAAAATTACATTTATGTTACTAAACATTTAGAACAAATATAAAACATTGTAAGACTTATTTTTACTTACTTTCTTGAAGTAATTTTCTTATTTAGCTAATAATAATAAATGCTTTTAGAAGGATTTAGCCATGCGAAGCTTAAACATTGTCCTTTCTTACCAGTCATATTTAACAGTAAGTGACCATAAATTGTTTTATTTTTATTAATTATTTACTTTTTACTTATTATATTTACTAAGCATCAAGAGTATAAAATATTTACATACTTATATGTTAAATGTGCTTATTTTCAGATCGTGAAGTCGTCCTATTCAGCTTTCTCTTTGTTTTATTAAAAATTGTATGTACAATATTCACCATTTCGTATTTTTTGTGATACTAAATCGATCTATATTAAAAAGGTAACTTAGAAATTTTAAATATCGTATCCATAGAATCTTTATAACAAATAATAATATTATTTGTATGTATCATAGTACTTTGTTTAATTATGTATGTATTAAAGTAGTTTTAAGTAGAGTCAGTTTTGCTTTCTAGATTTATTTTACAAATAATTAAGTATTATAAGAAATATATAAATTTATTATGAAATAAGTAACTGCAAAATAATATGAATTGCTTTTAATTAATAAATCTTTAATATATACAACCAATTACAATAAAAATCAGAAATCATAATTGCCTCATAAAATAACAACTTTTAATCATCATCATCATCAGCCTATGACGGTCCACTGCTGGACATAGGCCTCCCCTAGAGCGCGCCACATTGTTCGGTCCTCTGCTTTCCTCATCCACTGTCTACTGTCTTTTAATTTGTAACAATAGTCACACTTTCAAGTTGAAGGATAATTTATTTTCTTACACAAATAATTTAGTAAAAGATGTGTTTTTTTTTAAATAAAGATAATTTTATTGTCTAAAAAATAATTATCATGTTTTTTTAATACATCCATTTATTATAAAAAGGCACATTTATATTCCCTTAAAAAAGTTCTTAAAAATACTTTCTAGTCCATTACAAGAGTTTTTGTGTGGATTATTTTCAAATATAATGATTAAAGTTTTGAGTCAAAAAACACTAGTTCTTTGTTGTCTTGAAGTTTCATAAAATATTCTTCTACGTAATCATCATCCACATCGGCCAGTGATTTATGTTTCCATTGTGGGTTGTTATCTTTGTCTATGAGAAGGGCTCTGACACCTGCAATATGACAGAAAATTATGTCAAAATACATATACTGCTCAAAATGTAGATACATAATGAGGATATATGGTGTGGTGATTTTTTTTCATGCTATCCCACAAAGCAGCAGCAGCAGCATAGTTTGAGCGAATTACGGAAACATATTGTTAAGACATTCCATCTTCACAACACTATCATAATTCACTTTCAGAGTGAAGGTGGTGGAACTCAACTTGGCTCTGCTTTGTGACCAGAGTGTAGAAGAGAAAATATTAAATATTAAATTTACTGGAGTGGGTATTGAACCCACAGTGTGTACCCTTAGAGTAGCACACTTGTTATAGTTGATAAGATAGATGGCACTTATAAATACTAAAGAATTTCTTCTAATTCTTCTACACTATGCAAATTGGATACACTGAATGTGCATTACATGCCATGACAGTGTCGAGTATTACAAAAGCACAACAAACCTTCAGGAAAGTCATGGTTGCATGTGGCGCGGCAAGCCAATCTGTATTCCATCTTGAGACACTGCGGCAGCTCTAGCTGGGCACCTCTTTGTAATGCCCTCATTGTTATTTTGAGAGAGCCTGGACACATTTCACTTAAAGTCTGTAATCATTAAAATACTACATTGAGTATTACATCTAATAGAAAATAAATATTAATTATTTACTAGTTGCCACTCACAGCAATTTTTTTTAATAATTTATTTATCAATAATTGTTGACAAAGTTCTGCATTAATATCCATGGTGTCATATATAAAATAATACTAGGTGATTATTTGTCAAAGCTTGTATTGCTAGAAGCTACTTGTTTTTTTTTAATAAAATAAAGTATAATTTAAATGGTAGAATTGTAATAACATATGAGAAATTTAGTTCATGTTTGGCTAGAAAGCTTAAATAAAGAAAAATATATATTTTTATAATTATTTCCTTTACTAAGTGATATCAGAACTAAATAATTAAAGGTAGGAAGAGGCCTATCCGTAAATAATGTTAGATAATGGTTTTTCATTTGCTGGTTTTGTAATAAGACAAAGAGCTACATTGATTCCTAGTTAATATAATATTCATTGTATTCTGAAATGTTTTATTTACATTACATGTACAATGAATAAAAAATGCAAGTGGTTAGGATTTCATTAAGTTACAATGGTCCACTACTATACCAGGTAAAGATCTATGTTAATGAAGAAATTTTAAAAGCCATGCATATTCAAGCAGGGAAACTCACTAACTAAAATCCCTAGTATTGTTATATAACAATATGTTTTATTGTTCTAAAGAAACTTTATAACTTTATTTTTTATATATTTTTCAAAAGAAATACACCTATTATTTATTTTATTATAGCTCACCTTCAAAGTTTTGACAGACCAGTCATTCTGAACTTTTTCCAACCTTTCTATTATTTCTTCTACAGTGGAAGCGGCAAAGCAATAATTAATATGTTTTATATTAGGAGCAAGAGAGAACTCTTCAGGTGGTTCATTGAATTTATTCAATAGCGCCTGTACTTCTCCATCACTGGTACATCTTGATAATAACATTTCTAATTCATACAAACGCTGGCTGGATACAAAGTGTGTTGCTATACCAGCTTTTACTACATCTTTGCCTTTTAACCTGTCACCTACAAATAAATAATATTTTAATAACAAAATAATAAAGCATAATAATATATTTATAGAAGTCATACCAGTTAATCCTAAGTAAAGTCCTAAGTTGACCTGTAGTCTAGGTAAGAAATAAGAGCCTCCAACGTCAGGAAACAATCCAATCTTAGTTTCAGGCATTGCAATCATTGTTTTCTCAGTTGCCACCCTGTACCTGCCGTGCACTGACACGCCTAGCCCACCACCCATAGTAATACCATTTATTAATGCTACATATGGTATTTTATATTTTCCAATTAGATAATTTACATTGTATTCAGTGTGGAAAAATCGAGGGCCTTCTATTTTATCTATTGCTTGTTTCACATCACCTCCAGCACAGAACGCTTTATCACCAGCACCTTTTATAATTACTAAATGTTTCTTATCCTCCCATTCCCTCAACTGTGGCAATAATTTTGATACCATAGATGTATTCAAAGAGTTTAAAGCTTTCGGCCGGTTTAATATGATAACCCCTGCATTGTTTACTGTCTCAAATAACACATCTGACTCCTGGCTGGACATTGTTCTTTTTAAAAATAATATACCTTGTGGTGGTATTCTTAATTTAAACATCTGTAAATTATTTGTTTCAATTTATGACATTATTATATATATTTTTCTAGAAAGTCACGTTTTAACTAATAAGCTAAATTAAATTTATTCATAATTACTTACTAAAAAATAGTTGCAAACATAAAATAATTAAAAAATATAAATAACTTTTTAACTAATAATATATAAAAAATAAAGAAAAATTATATAATTACAAAAATTACTTACTATTATTTGAACTTGAACCCTGATTATTTAAACAGCCTTATCGTTTCCGTACGAATTAAATATTCATAAAATTTGGAACTTGTTTATAAGTTACAATTTTTTGTTGCAAAATACATGCGGTCCATAAAATGTAGACTACACATAAAAATGTACATTGAATACTGATTGTACATATATATTTTCTTGTTAAGCACTAATTTTAAAGTTATTTATGAATGATCCGCATATCTAAAGAAATACGTATTTTTTTCTCTTATCTTATCTACTGTCAAATGTTTAGAAAACATGATGTGTGAAACTTATCTAATATGTAAACATGTTTGTATGCGTTTTATTTTTCATTATTTACATATTCAAGTTATAAGGAAGTTATTTAAAATTGAAATTTAATGCATAATTGAGTCTAAATGTTAAGTAATGTAATATTTATAGATATAATTCCAGTTAATTTTAACAAATTGTAACTGGCAACTCTGTATTATTTATTGAATAATATAATTTCAACCAGTAAAATAGATTTCAAAGGTTTGGTTTTGTTTTAAATTACCACTAAAAAAATATTTTCTTGTTTTCATTAATCGTTAAACCAGAGAGAGCACCATTAACCGGTTATTCTGTATGATACACATATATTATAAGCACACAGAATAATGTTTCTTATTCTACGGAGTAAGGAGTACGGACGACTGGACTAGTGTGGTCCACGAGTAATGGGCATCCTGAAGTTAGTTGTGGAAGGCTGCACAGTTTTTTTTAAAGTATTAATCTTATTTTTAATTATTTTCTTCCCGACCAACCGTATTGATAGTTTGTCAAATATTATGAAAATATTACGCGGATATCAATTTCATAATATATTCCACTCTAATCCCATGTCCCTTGTTCTATTGTAAATTATTTGTTAGTTAAAAATTTATTCTAAGTTATTATGAGGTACGCTGGAGTAATACAAGGAGGATTTTTAATTTGTTAATAGTATAAAAATAATTCAGTTTCACTTTATATTAATGTGATAAGGTTTTTAATGTTTATTATTTATACTTCTCATTATCTACAATTTACTTTATGTAAATTGTAGATGATGAAAAGTAAACTATTACTCCTTCTTTTTTAGATTAATTTTAGTTTGTTCCATGATTTGATTTGTTTTGATTTGATTTAAAACTTCCCAAAGCAAAATCAATAATCTTTCTCCAGCGTTGTTTTTTGGTTATGGATGGGCATGGAGAACGATTACGTGTTGATGTTGAAAATATGGATTGGAGTTTGTCGTATGCAGAAAATGACTTATCAGATACCAGATATATGTATCTATTTACTTACTTACTTAGCTTCACGCTATATCCCTAGTGGAGTAGTTAGAGAGAACGGAGCGCCAAGCCCAGGATATTGATAGTGGAAGACGGAGCTACAAATATGTGTTTAATCCTTATGTAGTCTAAATTAAACCTACTCATGCCCCAATAGGACGTATCGGCCTCGTGGGTTACAAAAGATGTAAAGATATACAAGACAAGAAAAATCAGGCAAATCTAAATATAGAAGTAATGTTTATGAGAGTAAGTGATAAAAAAATATTAAAGCTTGAAACAAACATAGCAGGTGTGTATAAACAATAACGCCATATTCACAAATCTATTGTTAAAGAACAACATAGAAAAAGCCTAGAAATTTCTTAAAATACTTGGGGTTGGAAAAGTAAAGCAGAGCACTAATCCTTGTGATATAGATTTAAATAAACTCAATATTCATTTTTATCCTTCTGTTAAAATAAATTTAATATCTCAAAATTCTAATTATTGCTTTAGCCAACCATAAAAATCACTTTTTCATGTCACTCAATTCACTGAAAGTGATGTTAAAGAGAGTATATTGGCTATTTCACCGGACTCCATTGACTGATTGCATTAGTTGTAAGATGATTATACCAATCGTCAATATTTTAGGATTCCTGCCTTAACGTCAATTTTATATTTTTTTTCCATAAATAGCGACACCTCCCTTCATCCTGGAAAGAAGTTCTGATAACGCCACTGCCTAAAATTCGCAATCCTTCGACCATGTCTGATTACCGACCTATATCCATTCTACCATATTTATTAAAAGTCCTTGAACGTCTTATACATCAACAACACATACAGCATGAAATATTTAATATTTTCAATTTAAATATTTAATGTTTTCATTTCTTCGCTCTGGTACAAGGCCAAACGTGCCGTTAAGTTCCGCCATTCAACACGCAAAAAAAAGCGGCAGAAGGCGGAAAGTGGGGAACAGAGTGTCTTAACACTTGTTAAGGTTTCCATGTTCCCTGTGTCTACCCTGCCATGTGCGGTATACAACGTGAAGCTGAGTATTTATATATGGATGTATGTATGCAGGTATATATATATATATATATATATATATATATATATATATATATATATATATATATATATATATATATATATATATATATATACATATATATATATATATATATATATATATATATATATATATATATATATATATATATATATATATATATATATATATATATATATATATATATATATATATATATATATATATATATATATATATATATATATATATATATATATATATATATATATATATATATATATATATATATACTAATATTATAAAGCTGATGAGTTTGTTGCTTGCTTGAACGCGCTAACCTTAGGAACTACTGGTCCGATTTGAAAAACCTTTCAGTATTAGATAGTCAATTTATCGAACAGGCTATAGGCTATATATCATCACGATAAGACCAATGGAACAGGAGCACCAATTAAGAATGTTTCAAAATCGGAGGATTTCTTTCCTAATTGAGAGCGTGCGCGTTTTGTAAACGATTAAAGTTTCGCAAAAATCATGTATGACAGAATTGTTCTCCTTTTAAAGGTTCTAAATAAACCCGCGACAGCATATGCCTTCTTTTAAGGCTAGATCATTGTGCTAAATTTGTTCTAAAATGATGCATTATTTGCGAAGTTGTTTTCATAAACAATTCTTATCCAAATAAATACGTGATCTATCACAAGTATTTAATTTAAAATAATATTGCCCTTAACATCATTAGATTTAAACGAATACGGCTATCTATTTTGTAATTAAACAAACTGGACATGTTTCCCTTTTTATGGCAAAACAACGTATGCCGGGTCAGCTAGTAAGTAAATATAAATTCTCTACACCCCCTCCCCTTATCTTACATATTCTCTCCTCTACCCAGAGGTTGCCTGGAAGAGACCGCTCTCTTAGCGATAAGGCCGCCTATTGTAAAGTTCTAAATATCACTATATATATAATTATGTTGTATCTTTCTGGTGTACAATAAAGAGTCTGTTTGTTTGTACAGGAAACAGGATAATATTCATATAACATCATATGTATTATTGGCCATTGTATATAACATATTTTATATATAAACCTTATCGATACAGATAGCATGCATAAAATGCAAATAAAAGCGTATAAAAATTTTGAACGAAGCAACTTTACAGAAAACCAGTTTCTTTTTATCAAAAAAACAACCTAAATTACCACAGTGTTTGAGAACCAAGTTTAACACCAGATTTTAGAGATTGTTGATATTTTAATTGTTTTCCATATGGGTCTATACTTTTATCTTAAGAATATGTTATTTAAATTGGAAAATGTTAAACTGGTGACTAATAGCAATCGATATGTTGGCCATGAAAATCCACAAAGCCATGTAGAAAACTTGAGAAAACACCCGTCGTCTCTGTCAGGCCTATGTTATAACAGCGGAGAAACCCCAATCTGGCATACAATTAAACAAAGAACAAAACAAAATCCGAGGCCTGTCGTGGCGCAGCGGCACAAGCGTGTTGCTGTAATCGATAGGTTGTGGGTTAGATCCTCACTCAAGGAAATGAAATATGTAATATTTTCAATTTAAATATTTAATGTTTCATTTCTTCGCTTTCGTAATAAAGCAAAAGCGTGGCGTTGAGTTCCGCCACTCAACACGCAATGCCTTAAATTTGGCGGAAAGTGGGGAACAGAAGTGGAACGGAGTATCCTAACACAAGGTTCCCAAGTTCCCTCTGCCTACCCTGCCATGTGCGGGATACAGCTGATGAAGCTGAGAGAGAGAGTGTACAAAATATTTTTTTTGAGTATTTGAGACGCTACGCATTAGTCACGAACCGTCTTCTATCTCTTTATTTTATATGAAGAAATCTTCTCACAGTAGTGGTCTCTTTAAGTAATAGTCAGAAAACTAAATTGTTAATTAAATTAGACGTAGAAGGCTTAACACGAACACTACAGTAGTCCGTGGTCACGGTTAGACCCTAGACGGGTAGTCTACCCGTGACCACGGACTACTGTAAAGTGTTCGAAACGTCAGGTTTCCAAAAGACATGTTTAAAAATTAATATACGCGATTAGTCCGGTTAAAAGTGTTTTATTTAAAACTTTCACGTTGTACTCCGTTGACTAACTAAAAAGCTTCCTTAAAACTATCAGCATAAATACAATCATTTTGTTTATTAAAATATTGCTCTATTTTTGTATATTGTTTTAAAAATTGTTTTGATTTTACCTCACTATTTTTTTAATCAGATAAGAAATGATTAGTGCTTCTGCTATATGCAAGTCCTTAGTTATATGCGATACGACATGATTCTAGGTGCTTTATTCTCCCGAAATCTTATTCTTCCGGACTTCTGGAAAAAATGTATTTATTTCTAAATGTCGGCATAAAATTGCCGAGGGTGGGATGGACAGCAGCATTCCCCTTTATCTACACAACAGTCCAAATGTACTGCGCTCGCCAATCTGTCTATCCAGCATGAAGAGTATAGGCAAAACTCTTAAATGAACTTAAAAATATAAACCAGGCCCCTAGTCCCTGGCAGCCCTATTATAACTGGCTCCAGTAGCGGTCATGGCTACGGTGGGGCAGTGGGTGCTAAAAAATCCCCGGCAGACACTCGGCTACCACTATAAACGGACACTGGCCCTGGTAAGACACAAGAACTGCGATATAATTGGGTTACCGGAAGTCTGAAGAGAGGGAGAGGACACCGTGATCTTGAGTTCTGGTAATTTATTCTTCTATCGGGAAAGTGAAAAGCAATTTCAAGGTGCTGTAGGATTTATTATCCACAAGTCCGTCGTAAATAATATACTATCGAAAGTGTGTTGAGCAGGGTGGCGTACGATCAGAATCGCTAAAGTGGTCTACAGGACTGCGTTATAGTTAACAATATCAACAACAGGTCTGTCGAAACTTTCCATGAAGTGGGGTCAAAGTCCTTTACACAACAAAAATGTAGACCTAAAAATCTTTCAGTCCATACTCTCGAACTCAGGGCAAGTCGACTCTCAATGGTGCTGCGGTCGCCCGACGACGCGTTGTCATATAGGCAGCTCAACATAGAGGTTAAAACTTCCTTGGGACGCGACACTCGGGCCTTAAATACCAGATGTATTAAAGATATGAGCGGAACTAAGGCACCGAAGTGTTCACTAGAAATATTTCTGTTGGGCAAAGACGGTTAACAAAACTGAAGATGGTCTGATGGTGATGTATAACGTCGACTGAAGCCGATGTTCCGATGGAAGTAGAAAGATTCTATTAAGACGATGTTGTACGCGTCGTCTATCAAGCCTGATATTAGCTTGGAGAAAGATCAGCTAACCCGCCACTTCACCCATCGGAAGACATCCCGGCTATCGGCCTTTGCGAAATTATGAGGACTCTGAAACAGCTTAAGATCAAGAAGGTGTCAGGAGAGAATGGAATTACTTAGGAGCTTCTGAAAGCGGGTGGAAAACAGGTGCTTAAAGTCCTTCAGAAGCTACTCAATTCCGTTCAGCTCAAAGAAGGTACCACACCTGAAACATTTGATTCTTGAATGGAGGGTGAGCACAGAAAGCCGCGGCGTGGGTCGACCCTCCCATTCGATCGACTGACGACCTAATAAGGGTTGCAGGGAGTCTTTGGACGCAGACCACACAGAACCGTCCGTATTGGAGGCGCATTGGGAGGCATATGTCCAACAGTGGACGTCGGTTGACTGATGATGATAGCAACCATTGTCATCATTAAGTCGATCGACAATAAATAGCCGTAACGAACGAACGAATGTCAAATATTATTTAAGCAATTAAGTACAGTAAATTGTTTTATTATTATAAATAATAGATTTATTAATTAACGAAAGTTAATTTCACTATAATATATTAAATAACCAAATCTAATAATTATAAATAGTCAATTCACGTGCAGTGCGGCATTCATTATGTTATTATATAAAGTAGTTTATTAGAAAACCATGGGGACGTATTCAAAACATATAATGAGTTGTTGATTATTTTACCTTTTTTTTAGCGTGTTGAGTGGCGGAACTCAACGCCGCACTTTGCCTTATTACCAGAGTGAAGAAATAAAAACATTAAATATTTAATTTTCTCTAGTGGAGATCAAACCCACAACCTTTCGTTTACAGTCACACGCATGTGCCGCTGCGCTACGACAAGTCTCTTATCTTTTGTAGCCGAATTAATTAAAATAAATATATACGTATTAAAACAAAAATGTAGAGGACAATCTTGGCGCAGGGGCACAAGCCTGCGCCTGCGACTGTAAATTCGATAACAATGCAAACCATTGACACAAAATATACTAAGATGTACATAAGTGACTACACTGCTTTTGTTCCAGTTATATGTATCTGAACTATACATTTTTGACGCACAAAATATTTTGTTATTATTAATGAGAAAGCAAGTTCGACTCTGCTACCGTCCAATTAGAATGGCAATACTTATATATAAAGGTAACACAGCTGCTAGACTAAGTTATAATAAATTTGAATCCCAACGTTTTCTCCTCGTCATTTATATTAGAAAAAAACACAAATTCAACATGAATCAGGAAATTAATAAAACAATGAAATTGATGTCAATAGCAAACAAGTTTTGGTGTCTTTGCGGTATACACAATTTGTGGATAGAAAAAGTATACGACACCAAATTTACTAAATATTTGCATAAATTTCTTATAACTTGCTTAATATTCTTCGTTGCGATGGAAGTCGCTGCATTTTTCATTAGAACTGATTTGACTGAAAAACAATTTGTCGACCTTTGTCTCTTTGTGCCCGCACATTTCATCCTCCCTTGCTTCTATGTAGGACCTCTGTATTATAAAAAGGAAATCAAAAATTTATTAGTAATGTTGAGTATTGTTATGAAATCAGCCTATAATGATTTGGAAATTGAAAAACAAATGATCAAGAGAGCTACTCAATACTGTGTAGCTTTTGCTTTTAGTGGTTTTTCAGCGATGTTTTCTTATGGATTTAACGCTCTTATGCAAGTTATTTTTGAAGGTTTGTATTTAATATCAACTTACTTATAACAGTTAATTGTTTCATTACTCTGATGCAGAAGGCACTGCCTTTAAAAGACGAGTACTGTTAGCAGCTTCCTTCATATGAAACGCCAAGTCTTTACCAGTTGATGATATCCAGATGGATTGATTTGTCGTCCCATCGTTCTCAAAAAATATATATTTTCTTATAATGAGTAATCGATGCCTAAAGACTACGATACACGCTAACAACATAAACAAGTTGTAATAAGCGTATAAGAATTTCGACGGAGCTTGGTGAGAACGAATGGCTTAGTTGGTCAAAGCGCTTGAACGGTTTTCAAGAGGCGCGGCTTCAAATCCTGCTTCGTTCAAAATGATTATACGCTTTTTAAATTTAAGTTTAGTATTTTCTGTCCTAAGTATGGAAAAACACTTAAAAACATAGTAAAAATATTAAATAAATAGTATTCTCTCTTGCCAAACGATAATTCTTACGAGTTGTCTTTGGGTAGCAGAAATTTGTACAAATCTCCCTACAGAGATGCTAACAACATAAATAAGTTGTAATAAGCGTATAAGAATTTCGACGGAGCTTGGTGAGAACGTATGGCTTAGTTGGTCAGAGCGCTTGTACGGTTTTCAAGAGGCGCGGGTTCAAATTGTGCTGCGTTCAAATTTTTTATACGCTTTTTAAATTTAAGTTTAGTAAGATAGAAATGAATATTATCGAATAATTGAGTGATGCAGTACAAAGGTACCAGTTATTGATTTGTTATTCCAGCAAAAACAAGCAGATTTTGCGTCATTTGCGGCGATCATAAAGAAATTAGTTAAAATATTTGACTGTTTGACTTGGTAACTGTCGCTGAATTTTCTAACCGCACTGGCATAAAAATTGAGAACACCATGCTCATCATCTAGATACGCGGCATTCCACTGCCATACAGTTTCGCAGGGGTTTGCTTCCACTCGCCATACATCTGCGGAACGGCCTTACTTCGGCAGTATTTCCTGGTCGATACGACATAGGTACCTTCAAAAAGCGCGTCTATCTCCACCTTGAAGGCCAGCAACGCATCTGTAACCCTCTGGTGTTACACGGGGTCGTGGGCGACGGTGATCACTCACCATCAGGTTACCAGTACACGAGTTAGCCTTGTCTCTCTATAAAAAAAGTTCATTTTTATCAATTCATGAGTTAATTTAAGTAAGCAATATTGTATTGAGTGTCATAAGGAAGAGTATATACATTTAATTAGGTGTTCACAATCAAAAAAATATATATTTATATACTTATTAATTCGGTAAAAAGTAGGAGACATAAGTGTTCTAATGGTAGAAAGTACCTTAACAGTAGGTTCCCAAGTTCCTTCTGCCTACCTTGTTATGTGCGAGGTTGTACCTGTAAAGATAAAAAAAAACGTAACTTAAAGAAAGTTCAACATAGTGCTTTTGGTTACAGGCGCCATTGCCCTATTTAAAAAAGAAATGTTAAGGTAAAACATTCCTACAATTAAAAATTTAGCTTAATAATAATTTAAATTAATTGTTTGCCAGGTGGGTCTTTCAACGCAGTTGTGACAGCGTGGCCGGATAATAACAATACAAGCGTTATCGCAAATTTCGCACGGGTGTTCTTCTATATAATTTGGTGGATTTTCATGTTCAAAACATCAGTCGGAATCGTCGCGACCATGATAATAACCATTGCTATAAGTCACCAGTTTAAAATTGTACAAAAATACTTTTACGATTTGGATGACATATTCATTGATGAAACTATAGATTCATTTGAAAAACAATTAAAATATGAACAATCCCTAAAAGCTGGTATCAAACTTCACTCTCAAACACTGTGGTAAGTCTGTTTCTTAATAACGTAAACCTGCTTGTCTGTAATCTCGTTTTTTGGACAATATTTTTTCGTGCTGATGACATTAATAGATCCTAGATGAAATATTGGTTATACAATTTGAATTGAATAATTATGATTATGACAGACTAATCCATAATTTGTATCATTAAAAAAAGAAAATTATATATCGTGAGTTCTAATATTTTTTAAATTAAATTATACAGATTAGTTACAAGTAATAATCAATTAGAGGCCTGTCGTGGCGCAGCGGCTTCAGCGTGTGACTGTAACCGACAGGTTGTGGGTTCGATCCCCACTCGAGGAAATAAAATATTTAATATTTTCAATTTAAACATCTAATGTTTTCATTTCTTCGCTCTGGTACAAGACAAAAAGCAACATTGAGTTCCGCCTAGCAATGCCTCAAATTTGGCGGTAAGTGGGGAATGAAAGTGGATCGGAATGTCTCACTAGGTTCCCAAGTTCCCTCTGCTTATCCTGCCATGTGCGGGATACAGCGTGAAGCTGAGTAGACTAGTTGTAACAATCCATTCATTAGTAACAAACATCACTACACGCCCACGCCCTTGTGCCGTACTCTCGCCCGCACGCTCCGCTCAGGGGAAACGTGACAATGAGTCATATTTTTGTGCTCGCAGCTAGCCTATAGTTCTTCGGTTTGAGACGCTATCACGTCGAATATATACAGAAACGTCGAAAAAATAAACAGAAGTATCATAACAATTTTGTTACTGCAACTCTTTACTGGACTTCAATTTAGGCAATTATTCTAGACTATTATATATACTACTATATTAGGTACTAAGACTATAAACGTTGAAATAAGTAACTAAGGTTAGTTACTAACTAACTTTTATATATCCACTCTCTATCTAAAATTTGGACATACTAAACCTGAAATGATATGTTTTTTTTTAATTTGTCTTTATTTTTATTATCTTGTTGAAGGTGTACAGCACAGTGTGAATCAACCTGTGGTTTTGTGTTTGGCGGACAGATGATGATTAATGTTTATGGGCTTTGTTTCATAATGTTACAGATGATAGTAAGTGAAAATTTGTTCAGCTTTAAGCATTTTCCACAACATGATAGGCAGAGGAAATTATCTCTTATTTGTCGACTAAATCCGAGTCAATAGTTGAATTTAACAAACGAAATCATAAGCCTTGTCACTTAAAACTAATTTGATATGATAAAAGTTAAATATATGTATTTAACCGAATTTACCGCGTATATTTGTACTTAAGGTGACGTGACCTAATAGACTAAAGCAAAGTGATTGAAACGTTGGGCTTTCAAAAATGTTTACTAATATACTACTCGATTGATCCGGTTAGATTTGCTTCTTTTAAAGTGTGTAATAATCGCGAAAATCAAAGGTCTTTTTATCATATTTTGTCAGTATGTCTTTAAATTTTAAATATTTTTTAGAATTCGGAGCACACGGCGATGAATGCTGTAGTCATTATTTCTACAGGTAGTTGTATTCTCATCTGCACTGGTTTTTTAATGTGGACCGCCGGAGATATCACAGTTGAGGTTGATATTTATATATTTATACAAACTTATAATCCCTGTACTCTCCTTATAATAGGTATAGCCATATAATATATTTTTTCAAGTTCACGTTGTATCCCGCACAAAGCAGTAGGGACCCTAACTTACCCTGCTGCAGAGGGAACTTTAAAACCTAGCGACATTTCATTCTTTTTTTTTTTCAGCTTCACGCTGTATCCCGCACTAGGCAGGGTAGGCAGAGGGAACGGTGAAACCTAGTGTTATGACACTCCGTTCCACTTCCGTTCCCCACTTTCCGCCGAATTTGAGGCATTGCGTGTTGAGTGGCGGAACTCATCGCCGCGCTTTGCCTCATTACTAGAGCGAAGAAATGAAACATTAAATATTTAAATTGAAAATATTAAATATTTCATTTCCTCGACTGGGGATCGAACCCAGAACCTGTCGGTTACAGTCACACTCTTGTGCCGCTGCGCCACGACAGGCCTCAACAGACATTTCATTCCGTTCCTTAATTTATTAAGAAATTAAGGTATTACGTGTTGAGTTGCACAAATCAACATTATGCTTAGCCTTGTTACAGGGCAAGGAAAGGAAATTTAAATATTCAATTTCTTTGAGTGGGGATCGAACCCAGAAATTGTCCTTTTTATAGCCACACGTTTATGCCCCTTGGCCACGATAACATCGCATATAAAATTGTATACACTTGCAGGCGGCTTTAGTACCGTCAGCTATATATTCATCTGGCTGGCACCATTGTACCGGCGATACGTTAAAGAGAGTGCGACTTTTAATTACATTAGCGATAGCGCAAGGACAGGTAAGAAGCCAAATACGTTTTTTGTCTAATCTAATAGTAGTAATATATATATACACTACCGGTCAAAAGTTTGGAACCAGTAATAAAAACTTTTGTTATCAGTAAATATTTTAGAAAATATTGGTGATAAATAGTAATCTGCACACAACACGACTGCGGGACGCTAGCTTTGGACGCGTTGCTATGCGTAAACCTCTGATAAAACCGCAGAATAAAAGAAACGGATGCACTGGGCCCTAACTCACCGAAACGGGACCGAAGGAGACTTCAGAAAAGTTTTTTCAAAATTTGAAGTGTTCGGAACAAAAAGGAGAATTTTCGTCCGACGCTCCGCTGAAGGAAAGACGATGCCGCAGTGTGTAGTGCCGCCTGTCAAGCATGGTGGTGGATCAGTTATAGTCTAAAGTTTTTCCCTGATTACAGGATTGGAAATCTAATCAAAATAAATCCTTTTCTGTTTATACCGCATCCCTATGGACGCATCTTCACAGCAAGCCATGTGGAATGCATTGGAGGAAAGCTGGAATAGTATTTCGCAAGAGACTATAGATAAATTAATTGCTCGCCTAGTTTGTAGAAGAAGTAGTAAAGTGCAAAGGATGATATTTCTACGATAAATCTGTTTAACCTCTCTTATGTGTATTTTGTTAAGAACAAAAGTATTCGTCAAGACTATTTTTTTTAACTTTTAAATCTTATGTGTAAGACGAAAATAAATCCAACATATACATGAAGTTTTAAATATTTTGAGGTTTATTTGTTTTTTCATAGTGGTCTCAAACTTTTGTCCGGTAGTGCATATATACACCATGAATGTGACATTTTTATATATATATATATATATATATATATATATATATATATATATATATATATATATATATATATATATATATATATATATATATATATATATAAAATCATTCAAAATATAAATAAATGTAGGAGTTTGAAGTAATTTTCTTGTCTTGCTAATAATAATGAATCTTTTCACAGAAGGATTTAGTCATTCGAAGCTTAAACATCGTCTTATCTTACCAATCACATTTGACAGTAAGTGTTTACAAATGTTTTATTATGACAAATCAGTTACTTCCTACCTTTTATTTTTACTAATACTTCATTTACTTTACTTTACTTACTTAGCTTCACGCTATATCCCTAGCGGGGTAGGCAGAGAGAACGGAGCGCCAAACGCTACGGTCTCGGCATGCCTCTTTCGCTTCGTCCACTGTCATCAACCTCTTCATACATGCCCTCCGAGGGGTCCTCATGCTTTTTACGTGACCTTCCTCCAGTATCGTCGATACTGAGTTTTCGAAGGTCAATCCGAGATCTACCCCTCCGTCTTCTATTTTTACTAATCATCAAAAATATAAAATATGTTTATTTTCAGATCGTTAAATCGTCTTATTCAGTTTTCTCCTTGTTTTATTAAGTATTGTTCGTACGATATTCACCATGCCACCATTTAAATATAGATTTTCCTATTCTTGGTAATGTCATAGTAAACCTATCTAAAGAAAACCTATCTATATAAAGAAGGTAAGATAGAAATATATTATATTATATTTAAATATATAGTCATCCATAAAATGTAATATTATTTGATTTATATGTGTAGTACTTTGTGTACAATGTATGTATTAAAGTAATTTTACGTAGAGTTTTGATTTTCATTTCACATTTTTGTATACATTATGATAAAGATTCATAAATACATATATTTTAAATGATAAGTTTAATTATGATATTTTCAAGTACTTCATTCATTCATCTCTCATACAAATATTAACAAAATATACACATACAACACATTATGTTAGTAATAAATAAAAAATATTTTACTTATCTAATTTTGTTACAACTTATATATTTGCAAAGAAATTTACATAAACGATTGTTATTACTGAAACACAAAAATTAAACATATAGAGGGAGAGGGACTTTACGGGGAAAAAATCATATAAGGGACAAGAGAAGAGGATGTGGGAAAAGGAACCGTCGTCTAGGCCACATTTGCACAAAAAATGGTCCCTGACCCCGATCTTGGCCCAAGGCGTAAGCGACAGATAGTTGTATAATAATCCTCCGTTCAATATATCTTTGAGAGTAAAACCACGGTCATCAAGAAATATCAGATTAGATAAGGGCATAGTAATTACCTTACCTCGGGCGATATCTCTGCGGAAGACGACACAAGTAGATTTCAGCCCTGGTCGAGAAAGCCATATTGGCGGTTGTTAATCAAAATATTATTTATTCAATGAGGCCATTACAAGCACTTTTGAATCGTCAAGTTACATAGAAATGTCTGTAGTGTCAGTCTTTACACGAAGCTACCACCGGCTCGGAAGGCGGGTCTGCTGAGAAGAGCCGGCAAGAAACTCAACAGTTGCTTTCAAAATATCAATTAAAGTAAATATATAGAATAGTTAGCTTCCTGAGTACCAACAGCATTTAATCCCACTCTTGAATTGAATAATATATTTTGCATAACAATATATTTTTAACTTTCACAAATAATCGATCGATGATCCTCTAGATAAACCAAAGGCTGACATCATTTGTTTCTAGCCATAACTTTTAAGAGCAGGGCAGTGATAGCAATAGGCCTGTAGTTAGTTGGATCGGAACAGTCGCCTTTTTCGGTGATTTAAGCTTCTCGCCGATTTTAACGATATGAGCGAACCGATATGCTACATATACGAACGATATGCTCTTGGAATTTTATACTTAGAGTACCTACAGGCTCGTTTGTTATTTTTTGTTTTTAATGTTTAGTGAAAAGTGCCTTGGCCCAGATTCCATACGCCTTGCGCTTGCCAGAAAAAGCAAATTTGCGAGACGTATCAAACCAAGGCTACGATTTGCCATCGATTGGCACTACAAAGCTAGGAATGTAAAGTTCCATACCCTGCAAAATCACGTTGGCGACAGCAGCATATTTTGCGACTACTGCGGTAAATGGACAGAATAATGCTTACCAGGCAGTGGTCTGACAGTAAGTGTTTACAAAACAGTTATCACTAAAGAGACATCGACGACAACCTAGTACTGTTAAGAAACCGAAGTCAGCTGAAGATCCAATAAGGAGGCGTAATCCACGTCCGGGATTCGCATAGGCGACTCAACTAATTGAGACAATCCATTCGCCATAGCAAGGTTGAAAACAGCCCTCGTGGTCGGTGGTGCGTGACCTAAGCCAACAGGCATTATGCGCACGACCACTGCAATGGGGATCTATGTGAGAGCATCTACGACAGCCGATTGCATGAGCTCCTTGAGCCGCTCCGTTTTTACAGTACCACTATGAGATCTGTACAGGCGTAGATTTGGACATGGAAGATGTCCACACGGAGCATCTGAAGGACAGGCCCGATCTTCAAAATCGACAAGACGACGGAAAGTCATGTCCTCTTTTACATAAACAAAACCCAGCATGATATATGGGGTGTCTGTCAATTCGTCCGATATCATTAATGTGCCTCCTAAAAACTGTTCTTCTTGATCGGGTATAGGCTGTGGCCTTCTGCTTAGTGTCATCTCCAATTTGCGATCCAAGTCTGCGATGATATGTTGTCATGTTAGTGCTATAGCGCTTCTTACTAAACATTGAGACAGCTTGACTGGCGAAGGCTTTTTTGGATTAAATAATACAAGCAATGGTTTATGATCACTTCAATGACACAGTCACTACAGTAAAACTTCTTCCTGCCAAGTAATTATGTAATTTTTGAATCTGAACATAATTGATGACGTTTCCATGTCCAATTGAGAATATCGACGCTCATGAGTATAAAGTGTCCTGGAACTCATTGCAATGGTCTCTCTGTTCCGTCATTCCTCACATGTGATATCTAGATACCAGTATTTTTTTTCTCTGACAACACTCACGAAGTAGATAAATTAGGTAGCCTCAAATAATTAATATGAAACGTGAAAATAATTATTGGAAATATCCGCTTTTCGGATTTACTAGCATTAATTATATTAGTTAGATAATTCTCTTTTTTCACCTTCACACTGTTTTCAATATAGCAGGGCAGGCAGAGAGACCTCGGGACCCTAGTGTTAAGACACTGAGTTCCCATTAAGACATTTTGTTCCATTCCCCACTTACTGCCGAATTTGAGGCATTGCGTGTGACGCCGTCTTTTGTCTTATTTTTTCATTTTTAATTTCTTAATATTGGTAGAGCTTAGAGAGTAGAATATATTGCCTCAATTTGGTTTTATTGCTTCAAGGGACATTTAAAAATAAAACATTTGTTGTCAAAAATATATTAAATATGAAAATAAAAAGAACAATGTATGTATGTACAAATTGACACTTACAAGTGCTACAAATATAAATAATCCATGAGTAGATTAGCGCGATATTTTAACAACCTAAATGATTATATTTATACTGATAGCTCTAATGATGCTTCCCAATTAGTCAACAGTATAGAACGTGAAAGTAATCTGATTATAGGGATGGTTTGGTGGGAGGTTAGCTATGAAGGAGTCAAAATATCGCCACAATTGTATCAAAATATTATTAATGAGAAGGGAACTAAGTTTTTTAACAGCACCATGTTCGATACACATAAATGGTATTTTCAGCAAGACTACGCTGGATTGACTAGCCAGATCCACCCACTCTGGGTGGAAAGTAACGGTTCAGACTTTATCAGAGTTGATCCTGGCCGACATCTAGTCCTGATCTTAATCGATTGAATTATTATTTATGGTCAATTTTAAAGGATAAGCTAATGCTAGCCAGAATAATTTTAATCCCTAAGAACAATCCACACAAGTGGCAGTGAAGAATATTCAAATAGACAGAATGCGTGCTGCTATTGATAACTGGCTTCAACTTTCGTAAATACAGTCCATTTTGCAGTAAATGGAAACCACTTTGAATAAACTTCACATATTGTTAGTGGTTTTAATTAATGTATTAAACTAAAACATTAGACTAGTGGTAAATTTACGTACGTGTACGTTGTTACGGAAACTTGTTTTAAGGCACTTTGATTCTCTAAGTTCTCTTTTTCTTTTTTTTTTATATTACTTACGGAGTGATGGAACTCAATACTGCGCTTTGTATTGTTGCCAGAGTAAGGAAATTAAAATAGTAAATAATTCGTTACCCCAAGTGGGTCCCCAAATCATCCCACAAGGGTATCTCAAAACATTTTTTTAATTTATTTAGCTTACTGTGTGAACGCAACGTATCTGAGGAGCGCCGGGGTTAAGTGTCAATCAATAGCCTGGCTCTTGGGATGCAAGTCGCTACCGACCATTTCTCGGGATAAGAGCGCACGTTGCGCGTGCGTCCGCACGTGTTTTACAAAAACAGTGATTCCGC
The DNA here is from genome assembly GCA_019049475.1 of Eueides isabella. Taxonomy (NCBI): domain Eukaryota; kingdom Metazoa; phylum Arthropoda; class Insecta; order Lepidoptera; family Nymphalidae; genus Eueides; species Eueides isabella. Next base: position 15,072,194 of record CM032392.1, read on the forward strand.
GTCTGCGCGTAGAATATTCTGCAGTATTCGAAGTTTTCGCCACTTGAATGATGGGCCAGTATTCCTATCACACGACATTGCTCTAAAAAGTCTGAAAAGACTCGTACAACGCTGGATAAAACCAAGGACAAATCCAAGCGACCCAGGTCATGAAAAACGATGGGAACCGTAGAGTGTTAATCAGTCTGTCCGTTACGACCGAACCTATCAATTTGGAAATGCTTTTAATGTGTATAGATTTTGAATTCAATTGATGCAAGAATTAAAGCTCCAAGATGCCAGTCAGAGGCTTAATTTACAAACAACTTACCAGGCAGTGGTCTGACAGGCAGTTGTCACTAAAGAGACATCGACGACAACCTGGTACTGTTAAGAAACCGAAGTCAGCTGAAGATCCAATAAGGAGGCGTATCCACGTCCGGGATTCGCATAGGCGACTCAACTAATTGAGACAATCCATTCGCCATAGCAAGGTTGAAAACATCGGTCGGTGGTGCGTGACCTAAACCAACAGGCATTATGCGCACGACCACTGCAATGGGGATCTGTGTGAGAGCATCGACGACAGCCGATTGCATGAGCTCCTTGAGCCGCTCCGTTTTTACAGTACCACTATGAGATCTGTACAGGCATGCGTAGATTTGGACATGGATGATGTCCACACGGAGCCATCTGAAGGACAGGCCCGATCTTCAAAATCGACAAGACGACGGAAAGTCATGTCCTCTATTACATAAACAAAACCCAGCATGAAGTATGGGGTGTCTGTGTCAATTCGTCCGATATCATTAATGTGCCTCCTAAAAACTGTTCTTCTTGATCGGGTATAGGCTGTGGCCTTCTGCTTATAGTGTCAAGTCCAATTTGCGATCCAAGTCTGCGATTTATGTTGTCATGTTAGTGTTATAGCGCTTCTTACTAAACATTGAGACAGCTTGACTGGCGAAGGCTTTTTTGGATTAAATTATCCAAGCAATGGTTTTTGATCACTTCAATGACACAGTCACTACAGTAAAACTTCTTCCTGCCAAGTAATTATGTAATTATTGGAATCTGAACATAATTGATGACGTTTCCATGTCCAATTGAGAATATCGACGCTCATGAGTATGAAGTGTCCTGGAACTCATTGCAATGGTCTTTCTGTTCCGTCATCCCTCACATGTGATATCTAGATACCAGTATTTTTTTCTCTGGCAACACTCACGAAGTAGATAAATTAGGTAGCCTCAAATAATTAATATGAAACGTGAAAATAATTATTGGAAATATCCGCTTTTCGGATTTACTAGCATTAATTATATTAGTTAGATAATTCTCTTTTTTCACCTTCACACTGTTTTCAATATAGCAGGGCAGGCAGAGAGACCTCGGGACCCTAGTGTTAAGACACTGAGTTCCCATTAAGACATTTTGTTCCATTCCCCACTTACTGCCGAATTTGAGGCATTGCGTGTGACGCCGTCTTTTGTATTTTTTTATTATTTTTAATTTCTTAGTATTGGTAGAGCTTAGAGAGTAGAATATAATGCCTCAATTCGGTTTTATTTCTTTATGGAACATTTAAAAATAAAACATTTGTTGTCAAAAATATATTAAATATGAAAATAAAAAGAACAATGTATGTATGTACAAATTGACACTTACAAGTGCTACAAATATAAATAATCCATGAGTAGATTAGCGCGATATTTTAACAACCTAAATGATTATATTTATACTGATAGCTCTAATGATGCTTCCCAATTAGTCAACAGTATAGAACGTGAAAGTAATCTGATTATAGTGATGGTTTGGTGGGAGGTTAGCTATGAAGGAGTCAAAATATTAAAATTAATGAGAAGGGAACTAAGTTTTTTAACAGCACCATGTTCGATACACATAAATGGTCTTTTCAGCAAGACTACGCTGGATTGACTAGCCAGATCCACCCACTCTGGGTGGAAAGTAACGGTTCAGACTTTATCAGAGTTGATCCTGGCCGACATCTAGTCCTGATCTTAATCGATTGAATTATTATTTATGGTCAATTTTAAAGGATAAGCTAATGCTAGCCAGAATAATTTTAATCCCTAAGAACAATCCACACAAGTGGCAGTGAAGAATATTCAAATAGACAGAATGCGTGCTGCTATTGATAACTGACTTCAACTTTCGTAAATACAGTCCATATCGCAGCAAATGGAAACCACTTTGAATAAACTTCACATATTGTTAATGGTTTTAATTAATGTATTAAACTAAAACATTAGACTAGTGGTAAATTTACGTACGTGTACGTTGTTACGGAAACTTGTTTTAAGGCACTTTGATTCTCTAAGTTCTCTTTTTCTTTTTTTTTTTTATATTACTTACGGAGTGATGGAACTCAATACTGCGCTTTGTATTGTTGCCAGAGTAAGGAAATTAAAATAGTAAATAATTCGTTACCCCAAGTGGGTCCCCAAATCAACCCACAAGGGTATCTCAAAACATTTTTTTAATTTATTTAGCTTACTGTGTGAACGCAACGTATCTGAGGAGCGCCGGAGTTAAGTGACAATCAATAGCCTGGCTCTTGGGATGCAAGTCGCTACCGACCATTTCTCGGGATAAGAGCGCACGTTGCGCGTGCGTCCGCACGTGTTTTACAAAAACAGTGATTCCGCGTCTGCGCGTAGAATATTCTGCAGTATTCGAAGTTTTCGCCACTTGAATGATGCGCCAAGCATTCCTATCACACGACATTGCGTTAAAAAGTCTGAAAAGACTCGTACAACGCTGGATAAAACCAAAGACTCGTACACTCGACCTAGGTCATGAAAAACGATGGGAACCGTAGTGTTAATCAGTCTGTCCGTTACGACCGAACCTATCAATTTGGAAATGCTTTTAATGTGTATAGATTTTGAATTCAATTGATGCAAGAATTAAAGCTCCAAGATGCCAGTCAGAGGCTTAATTTACAAACAACTTTACACATACATGTTATATTACTCTGCCACGTGTTCGTGAAATTTACTCAGGGAAATTGATCTCCCGCAGAGGTGTCATAAATTTGCCTCCACGCAATTCAGATTTAACCCCTATGGACTTTTTTCTAAGGGGTTGTTTTAAATCTAAAGTTTACGCCAATAACCCGACCTCAAATGCGCCAGATTTGAAAGAAACTATCCGACACGAAATAGCAGTAAAGTCAAAGTCTTTTGTCCGATTAAAAGAGTACAGAGACCGCGAGGGTCTGCATTAAGACGATATTAGTTTAAGGAAATAAATTCTCAAAAAGTGTATTTCAATAATTAATAAATATTTTTTTCTATATCGATCCACTAAATATAAAAATTCTTTGGAGACACTTTGTATTAGCAGCCACACGCTGTGCAACTGACACCTTTGATATATTTATATTATATTTCTTTATGATAAATTATTTATTTAAATACTAATTCATGTGTCTGCATTAAAGAACATAAGTTCTTTATCTTCTGGCAGTTTCTTGAAGAATGTCTGTACATATTCGTCGTCGACCTGTTCTATAGTGCTCGGCCGCCATCTTGGTTTGTTGTCCTTGTCTATTATGAGGGCCCGTACTCCTGTACATTCAAATTCAAATTTATTAAACTGTTAAATTATATAAAATATTTAACAAACAGCATTCTTTCGTGTCAAACAATTATTCTGGAATTATCTTTAGGTAGCGGAACTCTTAAAAAAATCTCCCTACAGAGATGCTAACAACGTAAACAATTTAACAAACGTATAAGAATTTCTGTCGTAGCTCGATGAGAACGTATGGCTTAGTGGTCAGAGAGTTCGGACGGTTTCCAAGAGCAGTGGGTTTTGTACGTTTTCTATATAAGTATATTAAACAATACAGTATTATTTCTAATCTAATTAAATACGATCTATTTATCAAATTTGTGTTACACTAAAATATCATAAACATGGATATTTTAATAGAAATCACATTTTATACATACATATACGAGACTACTCTAAGTCGCTCGTGGTAAGACTTGAGCGTACCAATAACAATATTATCTATATATAAAGTTTAAAAATATTTTTGTGTGATGATTCATTGACAATTGAAATCGAAAATGGTTATATTCAATACTAGCCCCGAGCGCGGCTTCTGCCACTGAAATTATACTATTTTGTTTACAAAGAAATGTAATTGAGTACATTTTTGTTCTAATAAAATTCTCATTTTCAAGATAATATGTAGTATACATGTAAACATGCGTTGAATACAAAAAAATAAACCAAATGATTAAAAAAATATTGTAATTTTCTATATATTTTAAATTAACGTAACTTTTTCAAACTATATATTTTAAATTAACGTATCTTTTTTTAATAAAAAAATTATATGATCACAAAAATAGTCTCACATAATAGATAAAAGGTCGAAACATTTTATATCGCATACTTTAAGGAATGTTAGTTGAGTTGAGTTGAGTAGCGGAAGTTAACACCGTAAAACGGATAAATTAATAAAATAATTTACCTTCAGGAAAGTTATAGCCTTCAATAGAGTGACACGCTATTCTGTATTCCATTTTGAGACACTCTGACAGTTCCATGTTGGCGCCATTTTGAAATGCCTTTAACGTTATTTTCAGGGAGGTCGGACACATTTGACGTAACGTCTACAAGTTGTTTAATCATAATTAGTATATTTATATTGTTTAATGTAATATATGGATTTGTAGTTATTTAGTTTTCACTAACTATCCTGCCGAGATCAAAATGGCAGTACTGGAAAGAAGAAGGCCTCGGGGAATCTGGCACTTAACTAAACTAAATTTACACAAACAACTTCCACAATATGGGAAGTGAGAAAAAAATTAAAAGAAAATCTAAAAGAGCGGCATTTGACAATGAATTTAGAGTCTCTTACACCAACTCCACAAACAAACTAGTTGCTGTGGAACTTTATTAAAAACGAACGAAAAACCGCAACTGACAACCCTCGTCTAATGTTAATGGTTTTTTTTTATGGAGGAGACGGCAAACGAGCGTTCGGGTCACCTGATGGTAAGTGATCACCGTCGCCCATTGCCCCGTGTAACTCCAGAGGAGCTACAGGAGCGTTGCCGTCTTTTAAGGTCGATGGGCACCGGGCCCGGCGTTACCCAATACGAAACGCAGTGGTCGAAGCCACTACTTAACGCCGGTCTTAAATGCCGGGGGTGGTAACAATCCGGTCGAGCCTGCCCATGCGTGTTGCCATTGCTGGCAACGTGACTCTACCACACGCACTTTAGTCGCCTCTTACGACACCGTCAGTACCAGGGTGATCCTATTCTTAGCCGGGATCACACGGCAAAAGGTTGGGCAAAAATAAAGATAAAGTAGATTCTTTTGCTTATCTTAGGCTTTATGAACTTAGTTTTGCGTCGGGATTGTTAGGTGTCGAGGCCCCCGGAGACAGCTAGCTTGTGAGACTTGACGTACGACCAGAAGCTTGAAAGATAAAAAGGCTTGACCTCATTACCATTGAAGTATACACAGCCAATAAGAATAGCTGGGGTTTTTCTTACCACACTTTTTAATCGCATTTTAAAGGTTCAATGACAGCTGTGTAGTCAAAATACCACAGATTCTAATGATACATAAAGCGGGAAAATCGTGTCATGAAGTCGCCTCGTAGATTTATTAGTTAGCTTTAAAAAAAAATCTTCTTCACAGAATCCAACCATTACTTGATGATACAAGTTCACTTTTTGATTTTTTGATTAAGCAGCAAGATAAGACAAAGCTTAGAAGAAAAAGAGTACTGCATCTCAGCATTTCTGGATATACATGAAGCATTTGATAGGGTATGGCACAGAGGCCTACTTTACAAAATAAAAACCAACCGTCGCCATACCTACGTGGAATCCATGAAGTATAAATGAGTTACTGATAGCAAATCTGAGCTCTTACAAATTAAAGCTGGAGTTCTTTAAGGAGCACTTTTAGACCCAGTGTTGTACCATCGACACAGCAGACTTACCAATAAAAGATGCCAAATACGCCGATGACACATGCTACAAATGAGATTGGACAGTGTATCCTTATGGCTGAATGACAAATAGAATCTACTGTTACAAAATCTGTCCACGTCACCTTTGTCCTCAGAAGGGGCGACTATCCTCCTAAACTAATAAATCAAGCTATACTGCCACATACAGATAGAGTAAAATACTTGGCCACGCAACTTGGCAACTGGATACAGGCTTGATTTGGCCATGTATACAGAAAAAGAAATGAAATCAACATCTGATAGAAGAATCTCAAGATCAAAGATAAAAAATAATAAAAAATATTAAAATTATACGACACTTACAAAATATCGTACAAACACTGAGCCTGAGAGTATTTTATCATCACATTGCATCCCGCAAATGCCAAAATAGGCAACGGGAATTAAACCAACAAGCAGTCTCGTTAACAGCCCTCTGGGCCACCACTAGCTTCACAAAACATTTGACAAAATTTTAAAATCAATTGGTTGCTTGGACAGAACAATATATTATCTAGTGCTAATAAACCGGATTCAAAATATTTTAAATTATGGAATCTTACACACAAAGTTCCACTGCCCAGTGCTCCACACATTTAACTAATACAACAATAGCACAGGTATTTTTGTTTGGTTTGACTGCCACATAGAAGAATTAATTACTTTCATATATACCAGTACCTACTCTGATAGATTTAATGCCATTTTATGACCAGTGCTTGCAGTTTCTTAAAATGAGACAGAAAATAAAGAAGTATTGTTATACTACATTCTTTCACTTAAACTTGTTTTGTATGGAACAAAGAAATAATTAAAATAATGTAGACTTACGTTAACTGTTTCTATAGACCAGTCATTCTTTATTTCCTCGAGCCTCTTAATAATTTCCTCAACAGTTGGAGCGGAAAAACAATAATTGATATCCTTTATATATGGTTGTAAAGAAAATTCTTCTAAAGGTTCCTTATATTTTTCTAACAATTGATGTACATCATCATGGCTGGTACATTTAGAAAGCTCCGTTTCAAGTTCATTTAAATGCTCACTAGATATAAAATGTGTTGCTACACCAACACCAACTGCATCTTTGGCTTTTAATCTATGACCTGTTTGATAATAGAGCAATCAACAAACGTATGTCTAATCATAATTTAGTCTATTTTACTCACTAACATTTAATTTTTTATAATATTTTCTATGGGTTTACTGTTTTCTAACAACAAAACTTTACATATATCCCCTAATAAAAGGTCAGGCACAGAACTTATCTATCCTGAGGTCAGTAAGCCACACTAATCAGATTCACAGGCAGATGCTGCCCTTCCACAATGACCCCTAAATAATTAACATATATTAATTAAGTAATAAAAAATATTCATACCAGTCAAACCTAAATAAATTCCTAAATTATTTTGTAATCTAGGCAAAAAATAGGTACCACCGGCGTCTGGAAACAGTCCTATCTTGTTTTCAGGCATAGCTATTACTGTCTTTTCCGTTGCCACTCTGTACCTCCCATGGACTGAGAGACCTAGCCCACCGCCCATTGTGATACCATGTATTAATGCTACATAAGGGATTTTATACTTATTAGTATAGTAATTAGCATTATATTCTGCTCTGAATATTATAGGACCCTTTATTTTGTCAGTAGCTTCCTTTACATCACCACCTGGGCAAAATGATTTATCACCAGCGCCTTTAATAATCACTATTTTCTTTGAGGTTTCCCATTCGCGCATTTGTTTCAACACTTTAGATAGCATTGATATATTAACTGAGTTTAAAGCCTTTGGTCTGTTTAATGTTATAATGCCAGCATTATTTATTATTTCAAATAACACATCAGGCTCTGTAGTAGACATTGATCTTTTTAAGAAACTTGCTGCTTTTAATAATATTTTCGATTTAATCATCTAAAAAATACAATAAAAAAAATATTTAAAAAAGATTCAGATTTAAAAAAAACATATCTTCAATTCTTTTCTTTGTAAATTACAAAATAGTTTTACCGATTTGGCCTTTCATTTAGTATTTAGTATCTACCGATTTATTATTTCATTCACAAAATACATAAAGAGGAAAAACAAGTGTACAATACAACGCAATACGTACCGTATATTACAAGCGACCAAGGTATATTAAACGCTATAAACAACTGAGACCGAGTATATAACTACTTAGAACTTTGGAATGTCATTTTTCTTTTCAAAAGATAAAAGATAGTGCGGGCTTTAACAGCAATTGTTATGTTTTTGAATGTTGAATTGCAGTTACATATTACGTAATAACCTACATTGAATTCTAATTATGAATATGAAAAATATCTTATCGTAATCTCACATAATACGCAATAGAGAAAAATTTTACATAAATATATATTTTTGAACTCGTGAGACATTAAAACTTGTAATGTCTCACGAGTTCAAAAATACATTTAAAATATGCAAAATATATGTTAAGATCGTAAAAAATAAGTCAACTTACAAAAAAATAACAATGTTAAAGCTACTTTATACAAATTTTAATTTAAAACTTGTATAAAGTAGCTTTAACATTGTTATTTTTTGTAAGTTGACTTATTTTTTACGTTCTTTAAATATATTTTGCATATTTTAAATATATTTTTGATACGGAAATGAATTTTTAATTGTGTAGTTTGTGTACTACCTTGAAAATCTTTGGTTTGGTTAGCTGAAAAGAATACAATTATAAAATATTTGTATAATTGATATAAGAATTGAACATTTAATCCTAATTTAAATTTCATTTATTATTTCATACATTCGTTAATCAATTATTATTTCGTTAACTATTACGTTAATTAATTATTCCCTTGTAACTTTTAATCTTTTATTTTCAAACTACTTTAATATGGAAGAGATCACATTTATAGTTGTGTTTTGTGGCGAATAGAGTTAATGTCAAAGTCAAAGTCAAGATAAGTTTGACAATTGATTTTGATCTTGTTCTTGACAGCTACGCATTCACACGATGAATTTAATTTAAATTCATTTAATTTATTTATGCACTAAATAATAATATGATAAAGTATTTTCACGTAAATTTAATGTGATGGGCTTAATGAGAAAAGCTTTTAATTGGTATGCAAAGTTAGCACCGAGTCATGGACGTTCAAAACCTCCATACGAGCATGTAGTACAAATAGGCGATCCTACATTACGTAAAATATGTGAGCCGGTTCCTATCGAACAAATTAAATCAAAGGAAATACAAAATGTGATACAAAAAATGAAATATGTTCTTGAAAGATATGGTAGCGTTGGCATGGCTGCTCCTCAAATTGGCGTTAATATCAGAATATTTGTTATGAAGCAGACTCCCAAGCAAATAGCCTGCCTACCCGCAGACGTAATCAAAAGGAAAGATATAAGTGTTATTCCATTTACTGTAAATAATTTATATATTCTTTATGTTAAATATTTTTATTTAAATATGTTCACTGAACATTGAATCTGTTTTAGGTGTTTGTTAATCCAACATTGAAAATAGTTGATTATAAAAAAGTAATACATTCTGAAGGATGTGAAAGCGTCAGATCATTTTCTGCTGAGGTTGCTAGATATAATGAAGTTCAAGTCACAGGTACTACATATGAAAATGTTGATAATGTATATAAGTGCAAAACTGACAAAAAATCGTTAAGTTATTTTTGGAGTTAGTGTTTTAATATTGTTGATGTACTAACATACAGCAAATAATAATTATATTATATAATTTAATATTTTTTTAATTACTTAGCTTCAAACTGTATCCCATACATGGCAGGGTAGGCAGAGGAAACTTTGGAACCTAGTGTTAAGACACTCCATTCAACTTTCATTTGTGACTTTCTGCCGAACTTGAGGCATTGCGAGACGAGTGGCGAACTCAACACTGTGTTTTGCCTTGTAGCCAGAGTGAAGAAATGAAAACATTAAATAGTTAATATGAAAATATTATATACATATTTGATTTCATTTATATATATTTTTTAATTTTAATCAATTATGCAGAAAATAATAATAGATTTTAAAATATTACAATTTTTTCAAGTTAGAAAGAACCCAGTTTTTTATAGAAATATCAAAATATATGAATATTGCTTCAGTAATTATGTACATTGAGTTCCAATTAATTGCAGGCTATGATTCAGAGGGAGATGAAATATTAAAGGTTTTTAGAGGCTGGCCTGCGAGAATAGCTCAACATGAAATAGACCATTTAGATGGGAAGCTGTACACAGATATCATGGATCGAAAGACCTTACACTGTACTTGTTGGGATGAAGTTAATTTGTCAAAAGGAAATATAGTATTACCATTTAAACCAGATTAATGTAATATATTGTAGTGTAAATATACAATTAAATAATTATAATTCAGTTTTAATCATTTTTCAGGAAAATGGTAGTGGGAGTTTTTTTAGTTGAAATTGCCAATCTCAGGAATTAATGTTTTAAATTTACATCTTTTTGTGTTAGAAAGTCCATTTACAGAAAAGGTCCATAAGTTATTCTATATTGAGTTGATTATTTTGAGGTTACCCAGTGTATTTGTAGTCTAAATGATCTTAGGATCCTATGAATGTGTCATTTTTTTTTGGAAGACACGGCAAACAAGCGTACGGGTCATCTGATGGTAAGTGATCACCGTCACCCACGGCCCCGTGTAACTCCAGAAGAGCTACAGGAGCGTTTAAGGTGGATGGGCACCGGGGCCTGGCATTACCTAATGCAAAATGCAGTGGCCAAAGCCACTACTTAACGCCGGTCTTAAATGCCAGGGGTGGTAACAATCTGGTCGAGTCTGCCCATGTGTGTTGGGCTATTTAATCTTATATAAAAAAAAATACTTAATTAACATTTGATCACAGGAGTACATATATACATTTTAAAATATGTAATTCTTAAATATATATAATAAGTTATAGGTTTTACTATATTACATATTATATACTGTTTCTTACTTTAAAAAATAAAAAATAAATGATCTAAGAAGCAGAGTCCCAATACAATTCACTTAAATTGTTAATAAAAAACACATATAGAAGCAGTGTATTTATTTATCATAAATTACAATATATACTTACAAGTATGTTAAACCTGTTAGACGATAGGTCTTTTAATAAATATATCTTTAATACTAGAGTTAAACAATGTTTAAAGAAAATAACAATAATTTCATTTCAATACTAATTCAACAATTTATTCAAAGAGCTGCTATATTTGATAATAATAATAAAGCATACATGTACTCTATATTATTAACCTTTTAAATGAATTATATATTTAATGGAAATTTGAACGCAATGGGATTTGAACCCCCACTTACAGAATGTTCATATATAATGCTTGAGAAAAATATATTCCACAGCAACTATTAACGAGACACATTTTTTTTTAAATCAATAATTTGATCATACTATTTTTTTTTATTTTAATAATTTTAAGAATTCTATACCGTATGTCATTATTAACTGCATTTGATGAATATTTGCATCATGTTTTCTATATAGTGTGGATTTTTTTGTTATACCATAGTATTGAATTGTTTTTTTTTTTAATATAAGTTAATTCGCAACGGGACTTCTTTACCTTATATCTCTGCTGAAAACTTTAGTTAAGTAATTTGTTCTTAGACTAAAGGAATTGTTGTGATCAGACTCAATTATCCTAAACAGTTTCGATGCAAACAAGCAACAAATAATTATAAAAGAATAATTCAAGTACACACTGTTTTAATAAAATTGATTTTCATAAAAGATTCAATTGTTACACTTAATATAACTTTGCAGAGTAAATCTTAATTTTTAAATATTTTTTAATTAAAATGATATATTTTTTAGTTTGACTGTAAACGCAACTGGTGCGGGTTCGATTCCCACTCGGGGATATGATTAATATAATTTATTCCATCATTTTCCTATTATTTCTCTGTCCTAAGACAAACAAAACACATTCAACATGCATTGTCTTAAAGATTGGGTAGAGAAAGTGGCATATTTTAATAAAATATAGTATATACTTGAACTGTTCATTATAATCTTTTGTTCCAGTTTCAATAGTACATCACGTAAGGCCTACAATGTTGCGCACCACAATTTCCTTCAGTCGAACCTTTGCTTTGCCTTCACCCTACACCTTCCACCCGCAGCGAACATTCCAGTGCATCAGTTATCTGGGAAATAAGTAAAATATAATATATGTTTATATTAAATATATAAAATATGCGTAAAAATAATTCATTTGAATAAAAAATAAGAAATTTAACATAATGCTTATGCATATAATTAGAAAACATTTGCTACAAGTGACATAATAATATGTAACTTGAGAATACTTAACAAATGTCATACATTATTGATTGAACAATAAAGAAAACTAATATTGATGATGACTTAGAAAAGGACAAACACATGTCTAGCCAGTTGGAGAAACTCGGACAAGATATGACTTTATAAGAGACATAGGAGGAGGTGGTCACCTGAGCGGGTTGGAGGCGAGCGAGGTGAGCGAGGAGAGCGAGGGCGGGCCGGAGGCGAGGCTGAGGCGGTCCGCGTCGTCGTCCGCCTGGTTGTTGCGCAGCTCCTGCAGCGTGTACATGAACTTGCTCCACTCGTCGTGCCGCGGCTGCGCCACGCTCTATTCAATAACAACACGATTTGTCTTTTCTCGTTGTAAAATTATTTTAATGTAAACCTCAACAAGACCCATGCGGCGTTGAGTTCCGCCACTCAACACGCAATGCCTCAAATTCGACGGAAAGTGGGAAACGAAGTGTCTTAACACTAGGCTCCCGGGTTCCCTCTGACTACCCTGCCTCGTGTGGGATACAGCGTGAAGCTGAGAGACAAGACCCATAGCAAAAATATTTTTACAGTTTAACACTGTGAGCACCACTGTATCACAATTAATCAAGTATATCAAATCGCGACAGGCTGTGGGTTCAATCCCAACCCATCCCAATTTCAACACTACGTTCCATGTTTTTTTCTGATTCCTACGGTTTTGTACAAGATACAGTGTAAAGCTTAAAATATAAAAAAGTGTAAATCACCTCAGCTAATTCATAAACCCATATCTTGCCGTTGTCGTCGCCGGCGGTTAAGTGGGCGCCGCTCGGGCTCCACGACACGCGGTTAAACGCCACGCCGCCTTCCGATTGCACTGAAGCTATCGGCACCTACAAACCACAATAAATATATGTTTTTATAACATTGTCTTTGTTCATACTGTTAAAATTTATAAATAAATAAAGTAAATATTAATAATGCTGATATATTACCACACTAAGTACATTAGAGAGCGTTCAAATTCAAAAATCTTCAAAAATTGCGTTACGTAATACTTGAACGCCCCGTTAAGACAATTTGAGGTTTTCGGCTTTTTTTTGTGGATATGAGATCACATGTGTGATATGAGATCATGTGCGATATGAGATCACATGTGTGATATGAGATCACATGTGTGATATGAGATCACATGTGTGATATGAGGTCACATGTGTGATATGAGATCACATGTGTGGATATAAGATCACATGTGTGAATATGAGATGCCATGTGTGGATATGAAATCACATGTGTGGATATGAGATCACATGTGTGATATGAGATCACTTGTGTGGATATGAGATCACATGTGTGAATATAAGGTCACATGTGTGGATGTGTTTCTATAGTATTTAAATCTAAACAAAACTAGCTAGGTTTATATATTTGTACAATAATGAATATTTTTAGCATCAACAAGCCACTCCAGAAGTTGGGGGCTTGGGGCACCTGTTTCGGTGGGAAGTGCGTACCTCGGTGTCGCGGTTGAGGTTCCAGAGGTCGAGTCGGCCGGCGGCGTCGGCGGCCGCGAACAGCGCGGGGTGCGCGGGCGACCAGCGCACGTCCGCCACGTAGTCGCCGCTGTCCTCGAACGAGTACAGCGCCTTGCTCTCCTGCGAACAATAACACAGAGTGTCTTAGCATTAAGTTCCCTCTGGACATCTCGCCATGTGCGGCATACGGCGTAAAGCTACGTATAACGATATAAATATGAATGCGGTGCACCTTGGTGCTCCACAGCTTGACGCTCCAGTCCACGGAGGCGGACAGGTAGAGGTGCGCGAGGTCGAGCGCGCCGGGCGCGGCGTGGCACGCCACGGCCGTCACGGGGCCCGCGTGCGCCTCCACGCTGTCCGCCACGCCCGCGCGCTGCCCGTGCCTGCGTTTCAAGACACTCAATATCTCACTTTACTCTCATCGACTAACTTATTCGTGTGACAGAAGAAATATTTTTTTTTAATTTACAATGCCATATTGCTTTATCCAGCTAAAACAAGTCATTGGGGGATAACTTGTTTTAGCTGGATAAAGCAATATGGCATTGTAAATTAAAAAAAAATATTTCTTTTAGCATTTAGCAAATTTTTGAGGCACTAATTTATTTTTTTATTGAATTTGCTTCGTTACCAGATAAAGTAAATGAAAACATTAAATATTATAATATTAATTATCGAGTAGGAATCAAATTCACAACATTTATAAACAAAACTTACGAACTTACTAAAAAAATACCACAATTACCTGCATCCACTATAAATATGTCCATCTTCACCTCCCAGTACAAAATTGTTCACATCACCATATGGGAAGTCCATGGCCGTCACTGCCACAGCCTTACTTTGCCTGTGCTGAAGCTCCAGCGTCTCCTGGGGCTGGGACAGCATGTCCAGAGACCAGGAACACATTCTCCCATCAGTGGACACTGATATTAAATTATGAGCATTCTGACTGCCCACAACGGATAGGCAGTAAACGGGATGAGTGTGCGCGAGAGACGAGAGCGGCGTACGTTGGATCGGTGTGCGTTTTTGGACACGATTGTCCCAAAGCACTATTTGCCCAGAGTATGTACCGCCTAAGATTAAGTTGGGGTGGAACCTGTTTGGAACAAAGGACAAGTTGAAGTTAGCCTGCTACATAAAGTCGACGTAAAGTGCAGAGCAGTCGTGCAGGCGCTACCTGGCGAAGGTGGCGCTCATGACGGGCGACTGGCAGTGGAACACGTCCTCGGGCGTGTCCTTGCGGAACTTGGTGTTCCAGACGAGGCACACGCCGTCGGGGTCGTGCGGCGCGTCGTCGCTGTTGTGGTAGGCGGCCAGCAGCAGCTCGGGGTGCGCGGCCGACCAGTCCAGGCACGTGGCGCAGCGCCCGCGCGACCAGCGCTCGTCGGCGAAGGCGCGCACGGGCGCCAGGCGCGCGTCCGAGCGGTCGTCCTGCGCGCTCTCGCCGTCGCCGCCGCCCGTGTAGTCCGTGTAGATGTCCACGGCCTCGGCCAGCGCGCGCTCGATCACGCGCCCGGCGCGGCTGATGAACTTCTGGAACTCCGACGACAGCAGGATCGTCTGCTTCTCGTCGTTGCTCAGCTCGCGGACTGAGGACAAATGGGAATTTGTAGGATTGCGCGTTGAATGGTGATGCTCAACGTCGCACGTTGCCTTGATACCACAGCGAAGAAAATGGAAACATTAAATATTTAAATCGAAAATATTAAATATTTTATTACTCCGAGTGATAATCGAACCTACAACCAACCACCTTTACAATCACATGCTTGTGCTCTTAAATTAAATGTTTCAATAATTATATAATTATTATAACAATAAATTAATTATAATTTCGACCAATATTTCTATTGATTCTATTGCACACCAATAATGTTTGTATATAGGTCATACTATATACTACTCATAGTTTTTAATGTAATTTTTTATTGCCCTCAAATTTTACTCAGCACCATCAGTTTCTGACCGAAAACACAATGGTAATTAATTAAAATCTCACACGGAGAATAAGAAGTATTATATAAAATGATCTACTAACTTTTCTTCTCTTTCTCCTCCTCCTTCTTCTCCACAGGCGCCTCAGTGACCGCCGGCTGCACCTCCTTGACGGTGGGCAGGCCGTGCGGCAAGATGCCGGGCGGGAGCTTCCCGTGGAACGCGGCCTCCTCGTCGTCGCCTTGCCGTACGCCGTCCCCGTCGAATGTAAGCACTGGACGGTGAATAAGAATGGCCCTTTGTGGCCGACGACCAAGCGGCCGCGGCTGACTTACGTATATCACATATAAATGTGTGTAAACACTTTTAAAAATATTATTATTTATAAAAAAATATATATAAATCCAAATTTTACTTTTAATTGTTGTTAAGTCAGCTGCGGTAATTTAACGCCCGTGGAGTTATTTTTTTTTATTGGAATCACTCTTTATAATGATTTTTTACTAAATTTTCAAATCGACAGAAATATTTAAAAAAAGTATTTATATATTGAATGAAAGTACATATATATTCAAGGAAAATAACTTCACGCGACCATGAAATGTTCTCGTGATGAATGAAAGGAGGGTGTTCGCAATATCCATTCTACCAGCGAAGAGGTTATACGTGATATCTAATAGAGCTACATTAGAACGAACATATGATTTATGCAAGACGTACAATATGTGAAGGTATGCTTAGTTATTTATATATAGTTATTATATACTTATAGTTATAATATAACCAAACAAATAATATATATATATATATATATATATATATATATATATATATATATATATATATATATATATATATATATATATATATATATATATATATATATATATATTGGTAAAAATATTGTACATCTTACAGAAAAGAATTTCAAAGCAATAAGTGTTTCACGATAAAACTTAATAATTCTATTTAGATGATATTGATAGAAAATTAAATCAAAAATATATCCAAGTTTGAATATTCATTTAAAATGTAAAATTACAATGAGATATAAAATTTTTATGAGAAATCATAATATTTAATTTAAAATAATTGGATATTTTTTTATTATAATATTATATTATTAACACGAAAGCATGGTATGTTTGTATATGATTAATTCGTTAATATTATTCATAAATTAAATCAGCTTTGTCATCTCATCGAGCTTTGGAAATTAGAATCTTTTATTATTTGTAAGAAATTGGCGTTTTTGAATCGTGTTAACAAAATGTATAGTTACAGCATATTATTCAATTATTATATCTTAGGGCTGATGTTAAGATGAGATATTTCAAAGACTTTACTAACAATTTATGAGGTTAATTAAAGATGTCATAATTTAATTAAAAGCATTAATGTTTATGTATTTTTCTTTTATTTTAGGATATTTAAGTGTAATAAGCAACAGAGAAAACTTTCTCATTATATATTTATACTGTAACTACAATCGTGATTATAAATATTTTTTTATCTGTGTATTTGTAAAAACTGTCATGGCGGCGTCATGTTGCGTTCTCAATTCAATTTAATAAACAGTTTGAAAACCGCACCATGTGCAGCAAATTGAGCACACACTAGAAGTAACTAAGCGTTTAATCGTGAGTGACAGAAAGCTCTAATCAATAAAAAGTATGCAAAAAAAAAACTTCCCGAGCTCTCCACTAGAGAGTAATCTTATATAAAATATATACGAAATACAATCTAAATGATACAATGACTTTAAGTCATGCATACACACGATAATTTTCTGTCACATGCAAAATATTTATTAAAAACAAATACTAATAATAATAAGGCCACGTATATTTAGCGTTCATATACATATAAATAATATAATTAAATATAAAATATTAAAAAAAAACTACTGAGTATAACATCAAATTGTCTCGAAAAGTGAATTATACAGGGTTGTACATAGATGTAATTAATCAACAGTGAACACTCTGTATAAATCCACGCATCGTATGAATCTAATGTGCGATGTTAAATGGTATTGTTAGCGTCTATACTGATACATAGCGTTATATAAATATATTTATGAAGAGATAGATAAGGAGCTTGCATGCTTAGTGACAGGGCACAGGCTCTACCAAGGGCAAGTTAAGTCGATGTCTTATGATTCGGAGTTGAAACCTACCTGTGAACTCGTCCTCCCACTCTAAACCCGGGTTTAGATTGTACTCGTCTTGAAAAAGGGAGGAAAACAAAAACAATGTCAGTATCTTTCGACCATAAAAAAATTAAAATCAAAACTATACATATAACAGCGAAACGATTTATAATTTACAGCATGATTCGAGACTCCATTTAATTTAACTGTATGACTGTTTGATAGTTAACGTTTTGTACAAGAACATTTTAACGTTTCAACATGGCCAATCATTTAATAAGCTTTTGGACGGTCGCCCCACAAAAGGATAATCTACGTAAACGAAGGCACATTACGAGGTATCGCTTGCGCTATGTATGTTATTAGGCTGTTACTGTGAATGTTTAACACAATATTGCAGGACCAGATCCAATTGAAAAAGGCCGATGAACCAGTCGTATAGTTGAATGAAATGGGGTCCTTAGTGTTAAGACCTGTGCAGTGTTTGTTAGTCGAATCGAAAGGGTAAGTGAGCGTGAGATGATATGGCGATCCCCATACCACCACCATAATCAATATACACATATTATAATGAATACACATTTATATTTGTGTGTGCTAATATAATATTTGCGGCCTCAATAGTGGCTCGGGAGGCCACGTGGAGAACTCTGGAAGGCCACATTTAAATAAGATACAAGTTTTGGCAATGGAATGTATAACCACATCATACGGCGATGCATTAGTCCCGAGCGTTGTTCGACCCCTAGTCGTAGAGAATGTACCAGATTTCTAGATAAAAACATTCCGAAGGAGATTTTTTAATGCATTTGATGATTATCGAGCAATCTGGCTATACCGCATCTATGATATGTTAGTAGAAACTTCTAGAAGCGTGACAAAGAGGAGATACTCTATATGTACAGATATAATGAACCTAATATAAATACATATAACCGACACCAAGTTATTGGCTGAAAGTAAAGAGGGAGGAATGTTAGAACGATAGAAAGCGACCAGGAGGAATAATGACTTACCGTAGTAGTCAGTTGCGTGCGCTATATTGGGACAAAAAATTAAAATCATCCGTCAGTTCAAATAAACACGTAGTACGATACATAAATAATAATAAAACAATTAGCACTTTAGCCTACATTTGTATTTCTGAAACTTTACATCACAAACATATTAAAAAAATACCAATAATATAAAAATTGGTTGATTTTAGTGTTTTATCATGTGACCAAAGTTTCAGTATATATTTCAAATAACTTGAATGATAATATTATTTCAAATTAAAAATAAATATTACATATTTAAATACAAAAAAAGAAAACGATATTATCTGTGCTTGTGTAGTTATTGATAGCATGCGTCTGTTCAGTTTTGTTGTTTAATTTCACCATGCGTATATAAAAAAATATAAATATGTATATATGTATTTCTTTGTACTTTTAAATGAAAAAAAAAAATGTGTCACATATACCATGCACCAAAGTACGTGTGAATAATTACATTAATTAAATAATTACAATTTTAAAAATTAAATAGTAAAACCTAAATTATTGGAGGAGTCAGGGAACTTCAAATGTTTTTAATCTATAATAATAATTGAACAATATGTTTATGTAATATTTTACTATTTCTTTTATACACATTTATTCCGTAACTCCTATTTCAATAATTTAAAAAAATGGATTGATCAATTTATCACCACATGAATTTATTACGTAAAAAAATATTATAAACTTTGAATCCCACATAAAACATAAAATAAATACCAAACAGTAGTAACATGGTAACCAAATGATTACTGGTGATTACCGATATGGGACCCAAGTGATTACCAATCATCACCATGATTACTAACAAGTTATCCAAACCAGTAATAACGTAAGTAAGTAATGTTAATGATATTTTTAAAAAACGTATAAACATTTTTTATTACAAATATTCTGGGACGGTATCTAAGAGACGCCGGTTCGAATCCCGCCACAGAAAAGATTTATACATTTTCTAAAAACATTTTTGCTATCCACTATAGAATAGAAATTAAGAAGTTAATAAGTTATTGTATATTTACCTTTCCGCGGCCGCCACCAGTCCTCCATGTATCCTGCAAGCGGTGATGCATTGGAAGAGCAGCCTTTATATGGTAGCACAAACACAAACATTGCACCTAACTCAGTACAGTATTTACTTTTGCTTTTTCCTTGTCTATTTCTTAATTATTTCAATATAATTGAGACATATTATTTAGGAATTTTATTAATTAAGAATTATATTTATTATGGTAATTCGTTTTTGCTTGTGGCCTCTAAAATGAATAACTTAGAGTTGTGACGCAAGAGTCACAGTGATGTTACGTTTCTTTAAAAATAATTGTAACGATTTTCAGCTTTGTTCCAGTTGAGTTTCAGTTGTTCCGAATGTACTTTTATTGTATTTTTTTTAAGATTGCTTACGTTTTTCGCTCAATTTTTTTAGCATATGTTAAATGCTTATGCATTACAGATGATAGTAAAAAAAAAATAATAAGAACAATAACACCTAATAAAATGTCAATATAACTTTTAGAAAAAAATCACTCATATCGTTACGAACAGTTTATTTACGTTTCCGGAACATGTTCCATGTCCCGAAACCGAAAATCATTGTTTCATGAAAATGTGTCAGACATAATGAGTGACCGAGGTTTATTTCATTTTATAACCACTTCATGTGATTTGGTCAAAAGAACAAACAATTAAATATGATAATATTAAGAATAGTTCAGTATAATTAACAAAACCGGGAACATACCAGTTGTTGAACTTTTATTTATTAAATCATTATTTTTTTTTATATAAATTAAAAGCAAGCCATGTTGTAAATGTATATGTTTATGTTTTTTATTATATGACGTCTTTCGAATGTATGTCAAGCACTATAGACAATAGACTACGGATTGGCTATTTTTAGTGTACAATCCCAAATTGTGACAGTATGAACTTCCATATGTTTATAATCTGATGTTTAATTATTTAAAAAGCTAATGAAATTAAATTTTGCGTGAAATGTAGTCCTAATTTAAAAATCAACAAAAATTGCTTAGCCTACTCAAGAATGCTCATTAATGTTATAGCATTGTTTAAAACTACAACAAATAATGTTGTCTATAATATACATGTTTTTTTTTTTTAATCTATAATTTAATTTAAAAACTAAATGATTAATCAATTGATTGGGAAATAAAACAACAAATTCAGACTACCGACTGGGCCACAACAAAAATGATGCTAGAAAAGTAAATACTGTTTCGTAACTACAGATGTCGTTGGTTAACACGTGTGCGGTCTATTTGCAAATATATACTCTATGATATGAAAAAAAAAAAAGAAAATCTATTAAAAAATAAATTAATCTAAGCCATAACTAAAATGAAGCTATATATAATATAAGTTAAATGAATTTCTAAGTAAATAATAATTTACATTTAAAAAAAAATATTTGCAAATGACCTTGTTAAAACCATCACCCAGACATCACAGTTAAATAATTTATTAATATATTAATAAACTGATACAAACTCTCAAATATATATAAATATATATATATATATATATATATATATATATATATATATATATATATATATATATATATATATATATATATATATATATATATATATAATTATAGGTAATTTGATGCAATAATAACGTTATTGCGTTATAAATAAAGTTTTAAATATCGCTTACAGTGTAAAGAAACCTGCTAATACCTTATTAACCTAATTCTGAGACTTAAAGTTATATATATTATATAATCATATGAATTCTTTACTGTATACAGATGCAGTTTTCACTAGTATCATTTGGCAACTTTCCCTGAACATTTAGTGTTTGTTTTATTGAAATTGGTCAAAAAGTTATGTCAATTTAAACTCTAAATAGTTTCGAAACTCTTATAGAATTGGTGAAATTTTAGTCGGTTGAAAAACAGAAAAATAATTGAGATTAATAGATAAAATAGTGCAATTCAAGCGGGCGAAGCCGCGGGCGGATCGCTAGTATATAAAATAAAATAAAAGCCGATTTTGTATTACACTTTCGAATGTTATAAATATATAAACTGCATCACTACATAACGGAGAAAATGGATTTAGCAGGTTTACACTCTAAATAAACAACAATAAGGTGAGGAAACTATATGTGCAAACACGTCATTGTTGCACCAAAGGACCGGACCAACAAAATACCAAGTGAGTTACATTCACGTTAATAGTATTTGAGAATTTAAATACCCACTTTGCAGTCAAATAAAATTTGACATTAAATGGCAAATATTACGTCATATTATATATAAATCTATTTGCTTAACCACCGACACAAAAAGAGGGGTGCTATAAGTATGACTAGTCTGTTTGTCCGTCTGAGACACTATAGCTCCTGAATTAATGAGCCGATTTCAGTGCGTTTTTATATCGAAAGTCTTGTTCGTCGCAGTGTCGGCTTTTAGGTATGTTTTAAGAATATTAGATTAACGGCTTAAGAGCTATAAGCACTTTGCCAACAATGGGGTAGTAATTTTATTGCTCAGGGGTTTTTTTGAAATTTTATACACATAATTAAACATAAAAATACGTAAAAGAGACAGTCCCTCTATCAAACAGTTAATATTTAATAAAAAATAAAGAAAACTGTTACAAAATCACAAAATCCAAGTGCAAATTAGTACAAAATGTCCTTTATATATATTATTAGCACAAGAAACTTCACTTTAAAAGTTAAACTTAAAACCAAATGCATAACACATCAGTTAATGATAACAAAAACTTACCGTCACGTAACTCAGTTACGCCAGATGTCGTTGTTTGAGTTTGCTTAGCATAAGTGACATTTTCTTTCGGCGGTATATCAGTCGACTGCACGGACACTACTTGTAACTGTGGGGGCTTCTTTACACCTCTGGAAAATAATTTTCATTATATTTATTTACTAAAGTAACAATAAATCTATACTTATAATAAATCTGTAACTGTATTTGTTTGTACTTATAAGAAATATATATAATAGTTTTAAGTAAAAATGTGTAATCCAAGCGGGCGAAGGCGGGTCGCTAGTATCAAATATATTCATAAATAACGACCTCCCTGCGGCTTCGCCCGCTTTAATTTCAACTAAACTTTTTTGTTCATTCATTCATTTCTTCAATTATGGCGTTTCGAGCGTGCCAGTTGAGCACAATTTATTCCACCAATGATATGTTGTATGAAAGACAGAGGAATTGATCAGTATAAAAGAGATAACTGTACACAATAATATAACAATATTATAATGTATGTAAGACAATATCTGTACAAAGAAAAATATTCATTTCAGCTAAATGAACAAAAATTTTGTAGCGTAACTTGTTTTTATTTTTGAAGCCGATTAAAATAAAACAAATGCTAAATGTTAAGTGGATGTTGCCATAATATAATAGTGAAACTGCATTTAAATCCATTTAACTGTTCCTTAGATTACCACGTACAAACGCACAGTGCAAACACACATAAATTTTTAAAATCACTATTTTGGTTCATACAAAAGGTGCCTCATGGGACTCTCTCTATTATATCTTCTATGTACAGACAGCGATCAGTTATAGATTAGTTGTAAGTATAGATATAGACGTTTTTAATGCAAACTAAAAACGTCTCAAACATATAAAACTTTTACATCATTTGACAAGAACATTATAGATTATTTGACTAGGAATATTAATATTTTAAGCATTTCTAAAATAAGAATGTAAGGTCATCATGGTACAGTGAAAGAATGTCTGAATATATAATCAGGGGTTTGATTCACACTTGGAACATTAATACAATTTCCATAGCTAATGAAGATTTGAGGAACGAAAATGCCTTAATGGCACTCCATTCCCATTAAAACATTTCCTGTCTTGACATTTGGTTCTCAAGTTTTCTCTGCCTACCATGGCATATATGGAATAAAGCAGAGAAAAAAAAGATAACAAAAACATACAGTATCCTGTGTGGAAAATATTCTAATTAATTCTGTGCCACTATAGCATAACAATGTTTCAGAGAAAATAAACATTATATACCCTTGTGGTGGTAAGCTGGATTTATCAGTATGCGGCAAACTGGCATCAGGTGATGCTGTCTGAGGTGGTGTCAGAGATGTCATGGAGGATAATGATGAAAGAACATCTTTGACCGGAGCCACTCCTAGAGATGACAGCATCTCGTCCAAATCCCTGCGACTGTCAAGACTAGAGGCTGTGCTTGCTCTTTGCTGAAAATATATAAATAGTACTTTTTTTAGTAAACATATACAAATTTAAACATAGCAGGATTTGAACCTGTGTCTCTTTGAAAACTATTCAAGTGCTATGACCAACATTTTTATATAGCTATGTTAAAATTCTTATACATTTGTTACAATTTATGTATGTTGTGTGCGGGTTCAAATCTTGCAATGTTTAAAATATTCATATGTTTTCTAAAAAAAAGTATTTTTCTTTTCTAAGTAAGAAATATTGTTTTAAATATATTAAAAATATTAAAAGTATTTAAGTGTAAATAAAATAAATGCAAATAATATAGTAAATTACAATAGTCAGATATATTAAATGAAAACAATGTTTACTGAAACTCTACCCTAGGCCCACACTAGACAAGTGACTAACACCAAGTCTCTGGCAATGGTTGATTATGATCCATTTGCCCAAAGAAGAAAGGAATTGATATTTACAAACCCTAAGTTCATGGTCATGTCTAGCTTCATTGTCTGGGTCATGAGGGAGAAAACTTCTATAAAAAACTTTTATATCTTTAGGGACTGGGAGGCAACAAGGGATTCATCTCATATTCTAATAATGCCAAAATAAAACAAAGCAAAGCCTTAATTCAACAAATTGTTCACTCTGGTCTTTTTTATGAAAGGCCAGAATGACTGATTGCAGGCTACACTATTGACAGATTGAGTCATAGTACAATAGAGCCAGTTTACTATTTGAATAAATGTAAATTAAAATATTATTCAGTAATTATTTTAGAAAATGTCATATAAATAACTATTAAATATTATTCATTAGTAATTATAACATTTTCTAAGATAAAAGCTTCGCACAATAGCAACTGTTCTATGGGTTGTCACAAAGTTTCAACTTCATCAAGATCTATCATGGCAATGAATTGCACCAATTATCACATGCATCACATGTCTATTAAGTTAATATCTTTATTTAGCCTTCATAAAGTGCCTTGGGTCTTGGGAATAATACCTAAGATATCATCATTTACCAAATTATAAGCATGCAATTAATACTTTCAATCAGTCAGTCAAATCAGTTAATATTCAATCATTCAATTCAATTTGATTAATTATAGAAAACAATAGTACTTTAAAATATAAAAGCATCAAAGTTGCATTGTCATAAAAATCCTTCATCATACCAATGCTTCTTCTGCATCTTTCTGTTCCTTTTCACGGCGACGGCGATCCTTTTCCTCTCTCAGAGCCTGAAGCTTGGCCTTCTTACGCTCCAACTCAGCCTTACGATCCGACATACTAGACATGACTGCTTCTAAAATATTTTAACATATTAAATCTCTGAGTTTTATAATAATAAATCAGTTATTTTAATGCTGGTAGTTGATATTCTACTATGCATGAGCAAGCAATGTAATGCCATTTACTATTTTCATATTAAAGTAAAGTACATCAATGTAATAATGTGTTTAAAATAATCATTTAAATAGATTTATAATTCAATGGGATGGAAACAGATTTTTGGTTTGCATTAAATTTAAAAATAAAAATATTACTTTAATGATAACATAAAATAATTTCTTTTTTATCACATTGAAAAAAAACTTTTAGAAAACTTCTTAAAGCAGAACATTCGAATGTAAATAGAACCTTAATTCAACAATCGTCGATTATTGATTACTTTGCAGTTTACATACACCGCTTGTCTTTAACTTTTGGTATACAAGTCTGAGATCATTTGAATAATAATGACTCATAAAATATTTATGGACTTACCTTTAAATGAAAAGTGTCTTGAAATATAAATTACATCCCTTAGAAAATATTAAAATTAAATGCCGCAAGAACGTGGCAAAAATAAAATATTGATTTTAATGCAGGTAACGGGAAAGTTACAGGCTGCGGTAATACGTATAAGGGCACAGGTGAGCAAATATTTCAATAAGCACTTTAAATGTAAGCTTTAAAGATTTAAAGAAAATATTAAAGCAATCAAATTTCTAAACACATTATTCTAAATCTGTTAATTTAAGAAAGAAAAACTAACAATTGATTTTATAAAGTAAATCGTCAATGAAAATTGTATGTAAGTGTTGCCACTTGCAAGGGTAGATAAAAATTATAAAACATAAAGTACAGAACGAGAACACTTGAATGAAATTGTACAATAGCCATTGGACAATAATTGATCTTATTAGAATTAAATAGGAAATAAAAATAAAAATTAATATAACAACCATTTCAATTTTATATTAAAAATATGTATAAAACTGCAATATAATAATTATATTTTTAAGCGATTTAGTTAAATAGCAATCAAAAGAAAATGTTTTAGAACGGAAAAAGAAAGCTTTGTTTTATATGTCGAAAAATAATTGTGGATTTTTGACCAATCAGATAGTTTTGTATGAATAATGCTCGTTCTCAATGGCATAGAAAACGCATTTGGGTGTTGTCCGGCGTGACGAGTTTGACAACGCCGATCGTAATGATCAAACAGTTTTATTTGATTTTCTGACTGACTTAGTTTATATTATATTATCAGAAAGAAACAAGTATGATATTATGATGAGTTGTTCAATGTTCTATTATATTTTGTTACTTTTGTGTAGCACGACTTATATTAATGCAGGTAAGTTATGTTGTGCATTTTGAATTTTCCGTAAACATTACAACAACGTTATAATCAACTGAAACTTTGAATTTTAGACTGTATAATTTATGAATATTTAATCCCGTGACAATTTATATATATTAAAAATAATAAATAACTTTCAGATTCACCAAAATATTATTATGACTACGAATGTAACGAGCCTCTTGTAGACGGTGCTAAACTTACTGCAACTTCCAGTTTGAGAGAAAGAGGTCCAGATAATGCAAAGTTGTACGGTAAGACTCTTTATTAATTGTGTAATCACGAAAAATGGATACACCGATGATTGTTACTTTAGTTTAAAATTTGAGATAGGCATATTTTCTTATAAGTAATTTGCATTTTATGATTTTGCTTGAAAGTAATTGATTTTTTATTTTGTTTTCGGTTGCTGTAGATTATTGTATAGTGTTAAATTAAATATTTTATTTGTTACATAAATGCATGTCTTTTGTTAATGTGAATGTGTTTTTTTGTTTAGTGTGATAAATGTTAAGTAAAATACTATTAAGGGACCTTGAATTAGGATTCATTCTCAACAGGTCTACATTAATAGAAATAATAAATAACAATAATAGCAAAATTGTTTGGGAAGAATATTAGAAATTTTTAACGTAAATATGGAAAACTTAAATGTTCGTTGGGCGTTTAATGTTAAGGCATGGAAACCCACATTTGGCCAGTTATTAGCTGCATCAAGCTACATACAAACAGAAGAAAAACTAAGAATCTCTAAATATATTTTCCAAGAAGATGCAAAATCAAGTTTAATTGGACGATTAATATTGAGAAAGTTTGCTCATATTTCAAGTTCAATACCATATGAGAATGTACATTTAAGCCGAGATAGTCTTGGTAAACCTTATTTATCAAATGTTGGCGACAAATTTGTTAACTTCAATGTGTCTCATCAGGGTGATTATGTAGTGTTTGCTGGTAATAACCAAAAAAATATAGGTATTGACGTAATGAAGATAGAGCCTCCCGCCAATAAGAATATACCAGAGTTCTTTCGGTTGATGAAAAGACAATTTTCCTCTCACGAATGGACAAAAATTAAAAGTTACCCGACTGAATTTGAACAAGTCGCTAGTTTCTACAGAATGTGGTGTTTAAAAGAAAGTTACGTTAAGAACATTGGCTTAGGAATAACAATACCATTGATAGATATAAGCTTTTTGGTGAAGTCCGAGTTGGAAATTGGGAAATTACTCACAGATACAAAGTTGTATGTTAAAAATGATCTTAAGGAAGACTGGATGTTTGAAGAAACATTGTTAGACGAAAAGCATGCTGTAGCGGTGGCAATGCAAGTTGGAACAGACCAAGAGATCACTCCAGTTGCATATGATTTTTTAACATTTGATGATGTAGTCAAAGAAGCTAAGCCAATGGTTGACCCAGATACTGGTTTTGTTGATGATTTTCTTAGAAAAAAGGAAAAACTATTTTAATTTTAATTTTTTTTTCATCTGTAATTTTAAACAATATGATTTATGATTATTTTTCTTTTTATAGTTTAAGAGATAATTTTGTTTTATTTAAGAAAATCATTAAATACTTGATTTATTTGAAATATTTTTTGTGTATATTTTACATTTCTGTGTAAGAAAATGTGTTATTAAAAAAATGGTAGGATCTTGGGTAAATAAAAAACTTTAATAAAATAAAAAAAATCATATACTTTATTTAACTAACTGGCAACAATCACTAACTAAAACTACTAACAAGAAGAAAATTTACACTTAAAAAAAAGCAGTATTTTAAACATAAGGTACAAATGCATGGACGGCGTCTGAAAACGATTTCGATCAGCAACTTGTGATAAACCTGGGAACTGTCAAGAATATAACAAGAGTGGCGACTCAAGGGAGGGCACACTCTCAAGAGTTTGTTCAGGAGTATCACATCAGTTATGGCTCCAATGGCCTCGATTATGTTCAGTATAAGGCATCAGGGGGTGAAGTCAAGGTAAATATATTATATATGGGTACTTAATGTATGGGATCTAAGACTAAAATTACTATTGGCATGTCATTATAGTTAGATGCTTGTTTTTGCACTGGCACAGGTTTTTAGACTAGTTTCTTTTTGTAGTAAATATTTTTTTCTCTATATTTATATATAATTTGTGTAATATTTATAAATTATCTATCATAATTTTGATATTTTTCTTTATTAATTAACTATCTGTTAAGTTTCTTAATTAATATCTTAGCTGGACATGAAAAACATTTTCACTGTAATATCGTAAGCCGTGTTTTGTTTGCGTCATCAGTATCGTAACCCTGGCTATAACCTTGAGACACCCCTTTTATTTATATAGCGCCTGTTTTACATAAATTGAATTTTGTATTTCATGTCATTTCAATTAAGTACATATATTTAAAATTGTCACACAATTAAGACTTTATAGCTGTGGTAAAATGTAATCTTCTCATTAGACTTTGTAACAGACATACGGACAAAATGTATATATTAGGTTTACACTGTATCGTGCACGTGGCTGGGTAGCCAGTTAGGACTTGTGAACCTAGTGTAAAACTCCGTTCCGTTTCCTACTCTCCGCCAAATTTGAGATATTTGCGTGTTGAGTGGTGGAACTTAACGCCGCGCTTTGCTTTGTTACCGGAGAGTCCTCTCTCTGGTAACAAAGCAATGAAAATATTAAATACTTAATTTCCTCAAGCACAATCAGGTTAGGTTATCAGTTTGGTTCGGGGTTGTACTCGGGATATTGAACTATTTTAATTTTCCCATTCTGGTAACAAGACAAATATGAAATTGAGTTCCGAATCGCAACACGAACTCTCAAAAATTGAGTGCCTTACACCGGCTTCCCTTCGCTCGTATAGCGGGATACAGCGTGAATCTGAAAAAAATATTTAAGACAATGTCCAGCTATGATATCTATCACATAACTAACCAACGCACTAACTAACTAATTGGTGAAGGCACATCCGCTTGGACCGCCAAAGAGAGTTCCTACTACCAACATGTGACGATAAATCTCGGAAAACGTAAGGAACTTCGCGGTATAGCTACTAGGGGACGTTTCGCGACTGAGGAGTTTGTAACGGAGTATATGATACAGTACTCTGATGATGGGGAGAGCTGGCGGCCGGTGTCTAACAAAGATGGATACACGCAGGTAGGTGATTTTTAATCTTTGGAATTTCGGCACTGTTAACTTTTCCTTTTATGTATTTTTCTCTGATTAATATTTTGGTGTTGTGTATGTTGCGGTGAATATAACATTTTTTTTAATAAGTATAGTATGTATATAAATAATTTAATTAGAAATATTTATAAGAATATATTGAGGCCTGTCGTCGTGTAAGGCTATACGCCTACGACCGTAAAAACTACAAATTGTCGGTCCCCACTCTATGAGATGAAAGCGTGGCGTGGCGTTGAGTTGCGCTACTGAACACGCAATGCTTTAGAATTGGTGAGAAATGTGGCACGGAAGTGTCTTATGGGGATTGGATTATCTTAACATTATGTTCTCAAGGTGCCTAACTTGCTATGTGCGGGAAACAGCCTCACGCTAAAACAATATTTATGTAAGTTTTTTACGGTTATCAGCCGATGGTTAAAATCATAGAAGTACTGTCTGGAAATTTTATACTCCTCGAAGCAAATATTTTACATTATACGCGGAACCTTATGATATATTAAAATAAACTTCAGTAGATAAAGCGCGGTGTTAATCACCGCAATGCAAAAAAAATAATGGATTCGGAATACTAGGTTTCGTTTATATATTTAAAGTTTTGTGGTATAAAATAAGCAGCCGAAAATGACACGACACACTCGTACATTCTAACTGGGCCTTACGACACACTCTTCAAATTGTTGTACATGTTACAGTTAAAACTTTTAACCTTTAAAAGTACGTAAGTAATAGTGGTTTTGACTGAAAAGTATTAGATTTTTAGGACTTTTGATTGAAAATTTGTCGTAAAAATTACTTATTATAAGTGTAGTTGTTAGTATTTTAGTCAAAAGTACGTACTTGTGACTAATTTTACTAGTCAATAGTAAACTACAATATATGCATACAAACGGAACAACATGTTTCAATAACTTTCGCACGCAGTCAGCCAATACCCTATGGCATGGCGATGCTACGATTAAAAAGTGGAATTTTTAATATATATTAAGTAAATATTTGTGAAACTTACGATTTGAACAGTTCATTTTCTAATATAGATATATATCTCTATACGCACAAAAAAGGCACGGTCTGGTTAGAAAAGACAAAAACGCAGCGTTATTATACATACATATAAAAATTATGTAGAGTAAGGTTTTTTGTAAATATCTAAAAGGCGTGAAAATAAAAATAGAATGAACATCGCATTTATTCCAGAGGATTTAAGATATCCAAGGCCTTCGATTAAAAAAGAGTTCCAGTTCGCCAGACTGGCAGACAGATCATACTTATACCTTTGCCTTTTTTCATAGGGAGTTAAAAAATATATACAAAATGTATAAACTTTCCACACTTCCAGATGTTCGAAGGTAACCACGATGGTAACACGGTGGTTAAAAACGAATTCGAGGTGCCCATCATAGCGCAGTACATACGGATCAACCCCATGCGATGGCGGGACAAGATATCCATGAGAGTTGAGGTCTATGGCTGTGATTATGGTATGGCTTTTGAATTTTTTAGTCAAATTGTATTTTCATTATATCACTTGTATTTTTATTTATTTATTTACTATTTTAATTTAAGATAATATCTATATATATATATATTGAAAACAGAATTTTCAGCCAAATGAATTAAACAATTGTAGCAA
The DNA here is from genome assembly GCA_019049475.1 of Eueides isabella. Taxonomy (NCBI): domain Eukaryota; kingdom Metazoa; phylum Arthropoda; class Insecta; order Lepidoptera; family Nymphalidae; genus Eueides; species Eueides isabella. The sequence continues at coordinate 15,103,814 of CM032392.1, forward strand.
TTTTACAGAACTAAATATTTTAAATCGGTGTATTGTTTTTATTTATTCACCTTCGGGGTCCATTAATTACATTAATAAACGACCCCTATAAGATTTTTTTTTTAAATATCTTCCACATACTGACATTGATCGGTTACAGATTTGTGGATAAATTTTATTCGGAGATACGACATAAAATTATTGTTTTATTTTATTTCACGGACAAAATATGTATAAATGGAGTAATTTATGACCCTTTTGTCTTAACTAGTATAGGAGATGTATAAATAATGTATGTTATTTAATATTGCTATGCCAATGATGGCCATTATTAGAAATAACATGAGTTTTACCAGTAATAATTGGTGAAATTATGATACAAGCTATTATTTACTGACGCGATTTTATCGTCAAGGGAATATATTCTCCGCTCTGGTAACAAAGCAAAGCGTAAAGTTTAGACACTACTCGTAATGTACAGAAAATGTGACAATGCGTGGGGAACAAATTTTCTGTCCTACTCTCTTAAAACCGGAATACAGTAAGACACAAAGAATGTTATTATTAAGTAACACGATTATCTATTGAACGCGGCGTTGAGTTCCGTCACTCAACACGTAATGTCTCAAATTTGGCGGAAAGTGAGGAACGGTAATGGAACGGAGTGTCTTAACACTAGGTTCCCGGGTTCCCTCTGCTACCCTGCCTCGTGCGGGATACAGCGTGAAGCTAAGAAAGAAAGAAACGATTATCTGTAATAGTATAGCTAATTTTCGCGAACCTACTCGTATTACAACAAATTCAGCAACCTGTATAGATAACGTGTTCTGTCACTGTAACGTCGAAGATAAGCTAGTTATAAATAATATAAGCTCCGACCATTGTGGATTAAAGTTTTCAGTGGTTGGCAACCAGGTAAATGGTACACGGAAAATTACATGGAGGCCAATCACTGATAACAGACAAAATTTGTTTCAAGAGAACATTAAAAAGAAAATTTTAAAAATAGACACTTCTCAAGAAAATCCGAATAAGTCTTATAATAATATGTTTAATTTAATGTTAAATGAGTTTAATTCAATATTTACAACAAAAACTGTTTCTAAAAATTTAAAAATAAAATTTAGTGACTGGGCAACCGTGGGTATATACCGCAGTAGAGATAAATTATACGAACTGTACAGTATGAAGCAGTGGAATCGCGACCCAAGCTTACTAAAGCGGATCAGTGTTTTCTCTAAGATATTTAAAAAGGTCTGCATTCAAGCTAAATCTATATATATAAAAAATAAAATTATAAACTCTGAAAATAAAATAGGTACTACCTGGGACATAATATCTAGAACAACTGGTAGATCTAAAAATTATAATGAGTCGGTAGAGTTAAAAGTAGATAATAAATTAATTAATGCAGATCTTGAAGTTGCAAATGTTTTTGAGAATTATTTTGCAGAAATACCGACTAAAGTAACTTCTTCCTTAAAATCATCTCCATCAGGTGCTGTTAAATTATTGCAAAGTAACACTGATAAATATACCACTAATTTTACGTTTGTACATGTAACACCAGAGGAAATTATTAAATCTTTTAAAAGTCTTAATGTAAAAAAAACTGGTGATCTATGGGGTATATCTGTTAGATTACTAAGCTCTATTATACCAATCATTGCACCTCACTTATCATTGATATTTAATAAATGTGTTGACAAAGGCATTTTTCCCGACCTCATGAAAAACAGTAAAGTAGTACCATTGTTTAAGAACGGAGAGAATAGTGATCCTAGCAATTATAGACCTGTATCAGTATTGCCATCGTTGAGTAAAATTTTTGAAAAAATAATTTTTAATCAATTATCTTTGTATTTTAATAGAAATAGTATTTTAAATAAAGCACAGTATGGTTTTACTAGATGCAGATCTACAACAGATGCGGGAGTTGCCCTCCTTAATTGCATATATAGAGCTTGGGAAAACTCACAAAATGCGGTTGGAGTGTTTTGTGATCTGTCTAAGGCTTTTGACTGCGTAGACCACGATACGTTATTACGCAAACTTAGCCATTATGGAGTCAAAGGCAGTGCCCGTGATCTCATTGCTTCGTACCTTAGAAAAAGGATTCAGCACGTTACCTTAAATAATGTTAAGTCTTCCGGTAGCGTTCTGCGGATGGGTGTCCCACAGGGATCGATTCTAGGGCCTCTTTTGTTTTTAATTTATATAAATGACCTCCCCTTTTGCATTAATAATTTATGCGATGTGGTATTATTTGCCGATGATACTTCATTAATTTTTAAAGTAGATCGATATAAAAAAAACTATGACGAAGTGAATAGTGCGCTGTCGCAAATACTTCACTGGTTTAATACTAATAATTTAGTATTAAACGCACAAAAAACAAAATGTATAGAATTTACTATGCCGAATGTTAGGAAAGAGAAGCTTAATTTAAGCGTGGATAACAAAATTCTCAATTTTTGTGATACCGCGGTATTCCTGGGAGTAACCCTAGATTCGAAACTACAATGGGGCCCCCATCTGTCTTCTCTTGCGGGCAGACTGAGCTCCGCTGCATATGCTGTTAGAAAAGTGAGGCAGCTTACGGACGTTGATACTGCACGCCTAGTCTACTTTAGCTATTTTCATAGCATATTGTCCTACGGAATATTACTATGGGGCAATGCTGCAGATATCGAATCTTTATTCGTAATTCAAAAAAGAGCAGTCCGAGCCATTTACGGCATGGGAGCTCGGGAATCCCTGAGAGATTTTTTTAAAGAAACGGGTATTCTTATGGTGGCATCACAGTACATATATGATAATATAATACTTGTTCGGAAAAATAGCCACAATTTATTAAAAAACAGTGACCGACATGATATTAATACAAGAAGTAAAAACAAGCTGATAACTCCTAGTTTTCGTCTTCAAAAAGTTAGTAAATCTTTTATGGGACATGGTACACGTATGTATAATAAAATTCCACAAGTAATTTTAAATTTGCCACTTCAAAAATTTAAAGTGAATGTTAAAAATATATTGTTAGGCAAAGCATATTATTCTATTCAAGAATACTACAATGATAAGAGTGCGTGGGATTAAATGCTGTTGTTACTCACTCAGGAAGCTATGTTATATATTTACTTTAATTGATATTTTGAAAAGAGCAACTGTTGAGTTTCTTGCCGGCTCTTCTCAGCAGACCCGCCTTCCGAGCCGGTGGTAGCTTCCTGTAAGGACTGACACCACAGACACTTATATGTAACTTGACGATTTAAAAGTGCTTAAATGGCCTAATTGTATAAAGAATATTTTGATTTTGATTTTTATAGCTAATTTTTCGTCCGTACAGTGGCCGACACCCTGTACTTCAACGGCTCCTCGCTAATCAAAGTGGATCTCCTGCGGGACCCCATCTCCGCGTTGCGGGAGACCGTACGGTTCAGGTTCAAGACGAGCGCCGCGTCGGGTGCGCTGATGTACTCCAGGGGCACTCAGGGAGATTACTTGGCATTGCAGCTCAGAGATAATAGATTGGTGCTCAATATTGATCTTGGTAAGTAGACATTTTTTTTTTTTTTTTTTAAATAAAAGAACATTTATAAAGAGGAGTTTCCTCTGCCTGCTGCGCGATACTGCCTGATGATAAGAAGAATATTGGTAGTCTTCTTTGCTTTATTGAAAAATTGATTCCTTTCATTTCTCTAATAAGGAAAAAATAATTGAAGATGGCTGCCAATTTTGGCGACATTGTGTATCTAATCTGTTATAATAAAACATACATGTAATTTACAAGGCGCCGTAACTACAATTCTAGTCAACATCCAACAGTGCATGGGCACACTGCCAGTATTCTTTTTTGTTTATTTATGAACGAATGAGTGAGAGGCCATTGTTTCACTTGGCTTGATTGAATTGTATAGTCGTTAAATGTTTTTCTTTTTCACTACATTTTTACTATTTACTTAGGTATATTTTCTAGACGCACGCAGCGTATCCTGTATGTAGCGAGGCTTTTTTTCTTTTTTTTTGTGTCCAAATTGTATGTATCTATACCTAGTGTTATGACAGTCCACTTTCAGCCGAATTTTAAGGCATTGCGTGTTGAATGGCGGGACCCAACGCTGCACATTGCCTTGTTACCAGAGCGAAGAAATGAAAACAATAAATATATGAATAGAAAATATTAAATATTTCATTTCCTCGAGTGAGGATCGAACCCACAACGTATCGGTTACAGTGACACGCTTGTGCCACTGCGCCGCGACAGGCTTCAAAGCACTCCGTTCGAAAAAAGGTTAAGAGTTTTCAAAAACGTCATTATATTTAAATTTTCTTTTCACATACGGAGGTAATCCGGCTTGTGTCCACAAGGCAAGCGTGTCACAGTAAATACGATAGGCTGTTGGTTCGATTCCCATCTTAGGAAATAAAATATTTAATATTTTCATTTCCGCCACTGAACGCGCAATGCTTTCGGATTTTGACGGAAAGTTTCGCGGTCAGTTTCCCCGGTACCCTGCTATGTGGTGAATAAATCATAAAGCTTATAAAAAACTACACTCTCCCTCTCAGCTTCACGCTGTATCCCGCACACGGCAGGGTAGGCAGAGGGAACTATGGAACCTAGTGTTAAGACACTCCGTGCAAACTCTCCGCTGAATTTAGGCATTGCGTGTAAAAATCTATATCATTGTCTATTTCCCCAGGCTCGGCCACATCAACTTCGCTATCAGTCGGGAGTCTCCTAGATGATAACATTTGGCACGACGTGGTCATATCGCGTAACAGGAGGGACATAGTGTTCTCTGTCGACCGCGTGGTGGTGCAAGGGAGGATTAAAGGGGAGTTCTCGAGGCTTAACTTGAATAGGGCTGTGAGTATTTATAAGAGGGGCGCTTTATATTTGACCTGTAATGTATGTCTGCTTGTGCCGCTATAGCTCCTGGATAAATGAACCGATTTGGTTATTCTTGGGTTTTTTGCCCGAGCTAACTTTGACTTTCTTGGTAAATGATCCATCCCGTACTAGAAATTATATTCCTACAGATACAGATTACAGTACGATATCGAAGACAAAATAATCCTTTTACATATAAAAAAAGTAAATGTTATGATTTATTATAATATCTCCATATATATCGCACGAGTATAAACAATATTGTATGCGGCGAGGACATCTTCATTTATTTTTATTCTGAGGTTAATAATTATATTAGTTTTTCTACTGTAGTTTTTGAAACGGATTTGGGTTGTCATTATGGTGTTTGTACTTTAGTTATACTTATTTGTGTAAATATGTTTTGGCTAAATGGATGATTATATTTCCGTATAGTATCAAAATGTTCATGGGACCTGGGAGTTTACGTTGACTGTAAACTTTTATTTGATTATCACATTGATCACATAGTTGGTAAGGCTTTTCGGATGCTGGGTTTTGTTCTTCGGGTAGCAAAAGATTTTCACAATAGTGCTACACTTATCACGTTGTACAATGCCTACGTTTGTTCTGTTCTCGAGTATGCTTTGACTGTGTGGAATCAAAGCATACTCGAGAACAGAACGAACGTAGGCATTGTACAACGTGATATGTGTAAATTTGGTTTTTATTTAAAGTACTTGTAAAACTGTATGTCTTCCTTAATAAATAAATCAATAAATAAATAAATTATATTAGAGGCCTGTCGTGGCGCAGCGGCATAAGCGTGTGATTGTAAACGACAGATTCTGGGTTCGATCCCCACTCGAGGAAATGAAAATATTTAATATTTTCATATTAAATATTTAATTTTTCCATTTCTTCGCACCGGTTATAAGGCAAAGCGCGGCGTTGTTTTCCGCCATTCAACATGCAATGTCTCAAATTCGGCGGAAAGTGGGGAACGGTAGTGGAATGTAGTGTATTAACACTAGGTTCCCAAGTTCCCTCTGCTGTGTGCAGGATACATTGTGAAGCTAAGTAAGTAATAATAATTTTATCTTCTTACAGCTCTACATTGGTGGAGTCCCAAACTCACAAGAAGGATTGGTAGTGACACAAAACTTTACAGGATGTATTGAAAATATGTATTTGAATACAACCAATGTGATTCAAGATTTGAAGCTAGGATATGAGACTGGAGAGGCTTTTAAGTTTCAGAAAGTGAACACGCTGTATACATGTCCAGTGAGTATATTTGTAACTATTATATATGGTGTTATTAGATAGACTTATTTAATTTAGGATTTTTTTATTATTAAAAAAATTGTATTGAATTTTAGTTTGTCTCTGAATTTAGTTTTAGGGTCTATCGTGGCACATGCGTAAAATCGTGTGCGATTTTCACTCGAATATGTAAAATATTTAATATTTTTATTTGCTGTGGTAACGAGGCGCCCACCAATCAACACAAGATGCCTTAAATTCTTTGGAGAGTGGGAAATAAATTTGCCTTTATATGAATGGAGTGTTTTAACACTGGCGTGTAAAAAAGTATTACAAAATTTGTTTTATGTCAAGTGATATAAGTTATATGAGAGAAAAGTCAAACAACAAATTGAATTTATATAATAAATACATTTCTGTAAAGATAGTGTTCACAACAGAAGAAAAAAAAACGTTTGAGATAAAGAATTAAAATTTTACTCTAATATGATTTCTACATTCAATTAACCACAGCAAAGAAAATATTTTATTTTCTCAAGTGAGAATAGAACTCAAAGCCTTTCTTGTTACAGTTTCACGATTGTGCTCCTGAGCTATGTCTGACTTAAATATATTTTTTATTCCAGGAACCTCCAGTAGTGCCGATAACTTTTCTAAAGGAAGGCTCATACGCTAAACTAAGGGGATACTCTGGTGGCAACACGCTGAATGTGTCTCTGGAGTTCCGTACATATGAGAATCATGGTCTATTGATATTCCATAAGTTCAAGAGCGAAGGTTATGTTAAGGTATGTTAATGATATAACTATTCTAAAGCTATTATTTCTCACAAAGCAAAGAAAAATACTAATTTGAAAAACATATAAAATTTGAATAAATATAGGGTTTGAACCCGGACTTCTTGGAAACCGTCCAGGCGCTCTGACCAACTAAGCCATACGTTCTCATCAAGCAACGTCAACATTCTTTAACGTTTGTTACAACTGGTTTATAATGCTAGCAACCTGTAGGGTGTTTCATAGTCAAGTCAAATCATGTGTATGTGAACGTATGGCAAAGTTAGTCAGAGCGCTTGATCGGTTTCCATATAGGCGTGGGTTCAAATCCAGCTACATTAAAATTTTTAAACGGCTTCTAAAAAAGTAATTATCTTTTGTAAGTGTTGAAAATGGTTGTACATCTATGGATAAAAATACCAGAAACAGAATGTCATTTTCAAGTTTGAAGGCTTTAATGATCTCGTGAATCGCAAGATTCTCTTCGTTCTCCCTTGTGATTATTGTGTACTCCAGAAAAACGTACTGAATGCGCTACATGCTGATAGTGGGGTGTAGTGAACTAGCCTTGTCCGTTGCATAGTGCGGAGGTTTTGTTTTTAATTTCTTATATCCGGAACTTTTAGTCTTCTCCGCTGTTGGGAAAGGAAGGTGGGTTGTTGGTAATGCGGATGGGTGGTTGATGATGCTTAAGACAGGTATACCTAGGGAGTCTCTCTAATATAGTTTCTTTTCACTTTTCCTCATAAGCTAAGTTAGTAGATTTTTTCATACACAGCGCAAGTAGTTATTGCTGTACAGACCGCAAAAAGTATATGTAATTGGCTGTAGGTTTTGACTCTTAGGTGCGCGCTTTACTTGTTTCGGCGATTTGTTTCTTTTGTCGTCTTCTATTCTTCCTAGTATTTTACTTCTGGTTGGCCTAATTTTTAAAACTTTTTCTTGCTACTTGTTGCTGTAGCTTTGGATATCTGACAAATATCTGCTATGAACTTGAGGAAAATTGAGAATCTTTAATTATCTATTATGAGAGACTCTCAGTTTCACGCTGTATCCCGCACATGGCAGGGAAGGCAGAGGGAACTTTAGAACCTAGTGTTAAGACACTCAGTTCCACTTCCGTTCCCCACTTTCCGCTGAATTTGAGGCATTACGTGTTGAGTGGCGGAATTCAACGCCGCGTTTTTGCCTTGTACGAGAGCGAAGAAGAAGAAGAAAAACAGTAAATATTTAAATTGAAAATATTAAATATTTCATTTTCTTGACTCGGGATCGAACCCACAACCTATCGGTTACAGTCACACGCTTGTGCCGCTGCGCCACGACTACGAGGCCATTAAGATTTTTTTAATTAAACTATTATAACTGCATCATACATTTCGAGAAACCTGTCGTTTTGAACATTTTGCAGTACGCCGTGGTCGTGGGGTATGTGGTTTGAGATTGGTGATGTGAGTTTACATGCTTAGACGGGTTGAATGGGACCTTGATAATTATGTGCCATACGGTTTTTTCGGTGATGTCGTTGCTCTCACTATATTCATTAATATTTTTTTAGTTTTTATCCCGCACATACCAGGACTGGCAGAGGAAGCCTGGAAATCTACTGTTAAAATGTTTCCATTAAGGCACTCCAGTTCTCTACTTTCTCCCGAAAAATACCAGAGTCAGAAAATGAAATTATTTAATATTTAATATTCTCAAATCGGGATCGAATCCACAACCTGTCGCTGTCGCTGTCTTCTCCAACACCATGGCAGGCCAATTAGTTATTACAGTGTACCTTAGCTGTGTAAATGCAATAATAAAAGAATGAGCCCAACAGGTGTTCCTAGAGGAGGGCAGAGTGAAGGTGTCGCTGTTCACGGAGAGCGGCTCGCCCAAGGTGAAGCTGGACAACTACGCGGAGGCGTACAACGACGGGCGCTGGCACGCGCTGGTGCTGACGCTGGCGCCCGACAGCCTGCTGCTGGCGCTGGACCGCCGCCCCGTGCGCACCAGCAAGCGCATGCGCTTCCTCACCGGCGACCTGTACTATATCGCAGGTCAGAGAACATTATACTTGCTTGGATTTGAATCTGCTACCCTTGGAATTCCAAAAGCCATTCATTCTCATGTAGCTGTTAAGGCTTAAGATCATTAATTTCTTATAAGAATAATAGAATTCACTTATATAAGAATAATTAAAGATTAAACATTCATAGCTTTGTAAGAACGTGTATGTCTTAGTGGTTAAAGTGCTTGGACGTAATTTAATAGACGCGAATTCAAATTCCGTTATGGTAAAAATTTTAAACTCTTTCTAAGTAAATATTTAACTATAAATAATGCCTACATGATCTACTTATCTATATATGTAAATAATAATATTTTTAATATATTATATTTTAATTATCTCAACTACTCCTGATTCAACTGGATTTTTATCAAGGCCGTTTATCGTGGAAATTTATACAGTCTATTAACGCACATAAATAGTTACGATCAATTGAGTGGCGTAACTCAACGCCGCGCTTTGTCTAGTTATCAAAACGAAAGTATGAAAATATTAATTTTTTTCGAGTGAGAACTGAACCCATAACCTGTCGACTACATCTATTCAGAGACAGTCATTCAATTTAATTATTAAATAACATGAACTTTTTGTTTTAATCCCAGGTGGTAAAGCCCCGCCGCGTGGCTTCATCGGGTGCATGCGTAAGATAGCGGTGGACGGCAACTACCGCTTGCCCACCGACTGGAAAAAGGAGGAGTACTGTTGTCCTAACGAAGTTGTGTTTGATGCTTGTCATATGATTGATAGGTAACTAATGTGATTTGGTTATTTTTTGTTTTTTTTTCGTTGGTATAGTATGGTTGATGAGTTTTGGTCGTTTTGATACTACTTTATCTGAATTGAATTTTTATTTGAGATTAAAATAGTAAGTTAATTTAAGAAATAGGTTAAAATCAGTTCTATGTTGCGCAACCATCAGCTATCTTTCATCAGCGGTAACGACTAAATTTTACTAAATTTTAAAAACTTTTAAAATTTGAACGATCAGGATTTGAACCCGCGCCTCTTGGACAGGTTGTAACAAGCGTATAAGAATTTCGTCATAGCTTGGTTAAAACGAATAGCTTAGTTGGTCAAAGCGCTTAGACGGTTTCCAAGAGGCGCGGGTTCCAATCCTGCTTCGCTCAAATTTTTATCCGTTTTTAAAATTTAATATTTTTTCTTTCCTAAGTGTGTAATAACAATTGAAAAATAGTAAAAAGCCTGTAAATTTTGGTTTTTAATTTAAATTTTATTATTTTTATTTTATTAAATTGGTCAAATGGTTTAATGAGGAAGGTCGTGGCGCAGCGGCACAAGCGTGTGACTGTAACCGATAGGTTCTGGGTTCGATCCCCAGTCGAGAAAATGAAATTTTTAATTTATATTTCATTTCTTCGCTCTGGTAATAAGGCAAAGTGCGGCGTTGAGTTCCGCCACTCAACACGCAATGCCTCAAATTCAGCAGAAAGTGGGGAACGAAAGTGTAACGGAGTGTCTTAACACTAGGTTCCCGGGTTCCCTCTGCCTACCCTGCCTCGTGCGGGATACTGCGTGCAGCTAAGTAAGTAAATGGTTTAATTACATGTAGTAAGCATTTACAACATTGAACATATTGGCCAGGTGCAACCCCAACCCGTGCGAGCACGGCGGCGTGTGCGGGCAGAGCGCGGACGAGTTCAGCTGCGACTGCGCCGGCACGGGCTACGCGGGCGCGGTCTGTCACACTTGTGAGTATACCACAAGGCAGGGCTTGGTCGCCTTGCATGTACAAATTCAATATTTAATATTTTAATTTCTTTGCTTTGGTAATAATGAGGTTAAACGCAGTGTTGACTTCTGCCACTTTACATGCGAAAGTGGAAATTCGGGAATGAAAATATCTTAGTGGGAAAGTTAGTTTTTAAAATTAAGTTGCCAAGTTCTCTCGGCCTATATTATATATTCTCGGCCCATACCAATTGAAACGTAATATTCCGTTTCAATTGGGTACAGTTTAAGTGCTCGTCTCTTAATATAATTAACAATTCCATATTAGGTATTTTATATTTCAAATTATTTTTGTATATAAAAAAAGTTATACCTATATCTTTTTAAAAATATTTCCTTCACAGCCGTCCACCCGGTGTCGTGTACAGCGTACCAGCAATCAGGCGCGGGGGGCACAGGTTCCCGACAGGCCTCTGCCTCCGTGTACTTGGACGTGGATGCCTCTGGACCCCTACCACCCTTTCCGGCCACTTGTCATTTTTATTGTAAATAGTTAATAATATTATTCTTAAATTATTTGGAATTCATATTATAAAACTCAAGCATTTTGTTAACTTTTCTAAACTTGAGAAGAGAGGGTTAAAATTGGAGCATTATTTTTGATTTGGATAGTGCGGTTATTGAGGAAAGCCATAGGCATAGCATGTATCAAATCGATGGCAAGCAGTGTTGAATGGCGAAACTCAACGTCGCGCCTCTTTAGTACAGTCAAAAGATCAAATACTAAATATATAATTTCTCAAAGTGGGAATCGAACCTACAACACTGACCCTATTAATATATAAAAATGTATTTTCTCCCAGCGGACGGGCGCATAGTGACGGCGGTGCAGCACTCGGCGGCGCAGTCCACGGTGGTGGACGGCTACCAGGAGCCGGGCAGCTTCCGGCAGGACATCGTGTACGACGCCACGCGCGCGCAGCTGGAGGCGCTGCTCAACCGCAGCCAGGCCTGCTCGCAGCGCCTCGAGTACATGTGCCGCCACTCCAGGCTCATGAACTCTAGGAGTGAGGGCCCTTTTTGATAGTGTTACGTGTTCAGATAGTGACGTGAATGGGAATTGAATCCACAGCCTGCTTGTTTGCTTTCTTTAGCTGCATTTGTTGCAGTGGTCACGGGTATCGAAGTTCTTTAGAAGTAAAAGTACATGATGCTAATGATTTTTTAAGATATGATTGACTATTAGATACATAATTATGTATTGGTGGGGAACGAAATATAGTGTCTTAATGCTAAGTTTTCTCTGCCTACCCTGCCATGTGCGGGATACAAAACAAAATGTATCACTTTCTTAATTTATACATTACTTTTGAGTTCACTTCCTCTTTAAAATGTTGGTTATTGAATGCTCAACTGTGACAAAAACACAATAGAATAAAAGACGAAAGTGTGATTGTAATACTGATCAGTATAAAAGCTTTTTGACTATTGCTTAATGAGTGAACCAAGTGGCAGCGGCAATAGTAGTTTTAATAGGTTGTTTCCCTGGCTGCCCGCAGGCGAGGAGTCGGACTTCCACCCGTTCGCGTGGTGGGTGTCGCGCGCCGGCCAGCGCATGGACTACTGGGCGGGCGCGCCGCCGGGCTCGCGCATGTGCGCGTGCGGGCTGGCCGCCGCCTGCAGCGACCCCACCAAGTGGTGCAACTGCGACGCCGAGCACTCGCCCGCGCACGCCGCCGCCGCGCTGGGTACCACCGCCACCAATTAACTCTAGTGCCAAAGGACAAACATGGCGTTGAGTTCTACGCAATGAGTCCAGAATTATTGTGGAAAGTTAGGAGTGGAGTGTCTTTACACTAGGCTCCCTCTGCCTACCCCGCTACAGCGTGAAGCTGATTTTTTTTAAGATTAGGAATGCATTATGAAAAACGAGATTTTGATTGAGTCATTACATTTTATTTTATAATGTTCAAATACAAATAGATTTGTTTAAAATAACATCTTGTGTCTAAAAAAAAATAGTTTAGTTTTCAGATAAAAACATTACAATAAAAAAATTAATACTACATATTAATAACAGAAATTTTCTGTACTACTCATCTTACTTTACTATTCTATTTATAATAATTTTAATCATTAAAAATCAGTAATATAGTGTCTGTCAACCATACAGAATTCCAAGTGGATGGTGGTGATATAACGGAAAAAGAATATTTGCCTGTGAAGCAACTGCGGTTTGGTGACACGGGCAGCCATCTTGATGAGAAAGAAGGAAGATATACTTTGGGACCTCTGCTGTGTGAAGGAGATGGTAATATATATCTTACTTTCAGTTATTGCATTTAAATTAATGTCTTTTGGTGTTTTTATCTAGATCTATGTATAATTAATTTGTGAAGACTTTATTGGTTGGTACTCATTTTTTTATAAGTTATTTGTTGCTATATTGCTTATTTGCCTAATGGCGGCTCTGAATATAGGATTATAATTAAAAAATCACATGAAAGATCATGTGAGATCACACGTGTCTATGTGAGATTTGACACATATGGATAATGTCACATTTGTGGATGTAAGATCACATGTGTGAACGTTAAGATTACATGTGGGGATGTGGCATCACAATGTAGATTTGAGATCATATGTGTTGATGTGAACACACATGTGTGGATATAAGATCACATATGTGAATGTGAGACCACACGTGTGGATGTGAGATCACATATGTGGATGTGAGGTCACATGTGTGAATATGAAATTACTTGTGTGGATATGAGATGACATGTGTGGATGTGTGATCACATGTGTGGATGTGAGATCACATGTGTGAATATGAGATCCCATGGGTGAATATGAGATCACATGTGTGTATGTGAGATCACATGTATGCATATGAGATCACATGTGTGGATGTGTGATCACATGTGTGGATGTGAGACCACATGTGTGGACATGAGATCACATGTGTCGATATAAGATGACATGTGTGGATGTGTGATCTCATGTGTGGATGTGGGATCACATGTGTGGATGTGAGACCACATGAGTTGATGTGTGATCACATGTGTGGTTGTGAGATCACATGTGTGAATATGACATCACATGTGTGGATGTGAGATCACATGTGTGGATATGAGATCACTGGTGTGGATATGAGATGCCATGTGTGGATGTGTGATCACATGTGTGGATGTGAGATCACATGTGTGGATATGAGATCACATGTGTGGATATGAGATCACATGTGTGGATGTGAGATCACATGTGTGGATATGAGATCACATGTGTGGATATGAGATCACATGTGGGGATGTGGGATCATATATATGTTTGATATCTTTGACATTTCTCGGTGCTGGTGTGAACTTGATACTATTAACGTAAAAGTAATGTTCCTTACGCGTCGAACGACTCATCGCGGCTTGTTGCGTTACGGAACTAAACTCTGCGCTTTTTCTATCGGCAAAGATGAAATATTTAATATTTTAATATAATTAACATATTTATAATATTATATTCCAGATCTATTCAATAATGCTGTAACATTCCGCATATCTGACGCAGTCATTACTCTCCCCACATTCGACCTGGGACATAGTGGAGACATTTATTTTGAATTCAAGACCACCAAGGAAAACGCCGTGCTTTTGCATTCTAAGGTATTTTATTGTTTCTTTTATGCGTATTTAAAGTAAACATGAGCTTTAAGCTAGATTTTACTTTCCCGGAGGAAAAACTTGAGTTATAATAGTTTTTTTTTTAACTTTGCGCTTTATGTCGCTCACAGCCAGGTCGGCAGTTATTACTTTTTCGTCAATTACTTTACGCCGAATTTAGTTTGGTATTTACGACTGCGTTTAGAATTGAGGACCTCAGCATTCTGCGTTAGTCGTTTCATGCATATGAAAATATTAAATATTTCATTTCCTCTAGTGGAGGTCGAACCTTACTTATTTGTAAGTGTAACATACCACTACTATACTTATTTGTAAGTGTAACATACCAAGTCACTGCATTAAATTATTTCTTTTTACTTGAGCATTTTGCGTGTATTGAATTTAAAACGTTTAATTTAGGTAATACTTGTTACTACTTCCCCCAGGGCCCGCAAGACTACATAAAGCTGTCCATCATCGGCGGTAAGCAGCTCCAGTTCCAGTTCCAAGTGGGCGACACCCCGCTGGGCGTGTCCGTGGAGACCAGCAATCGTCTCGCCGATAACAACTGGCACTCGGTGTCTATTGAGAGAAATAGGTGAGGTTTTACATTTTTTTTCTGTTTTGTATGAAAGTATTTACTATATATATATTTTTTTTTCTTTTTTTTTCAGCTTCACGCTGTATCCCGCACTAGGCAGGGTAGGCAGAGGGAACAGAAGTGGAACCTAGTGTTATGACACTCCGTTCCACTTCCTTTCCTCACTTTCCGCCGAATTGAGGCATTGCGTGTTGAGGGGCGGAACTCAACGCCGCGCTTTGCCTTATTACCAAAGCGAAGAAATGAAACATTAAATATTTTTAAATTGAAAATATTAAATATATCATTTCCTCGACTGGGGATCGAACCCAAAACCTGTCGGTTACAGTCACACTCTTGTGCCGCTGCGCCACGACAGGCCTCAAATTTACTATATTATTAACATTTTTTGTTTAATAGTAAAACTTCTTAGCTTAGAATAAGATATGTTTTTGTTTTTTAGCTACACACTATGCACATAGAAGGGTAGACAGAGGTTAGAGGGAACTCGGGAACTTATTGTTAAGACACGCTGTTAGATAATCTTTTTATTGCATAGAAAAAAGAAAATAATAATAATACAATATTAACATGAAAATATAAATAACGAATAGGAAATGAAAAAATAGCATATATATTTTGGATAGAGATAGTATGAGGCCTGTCGTGGCGCAGCGGCACAAGAGTGTGACTGTAACCGACAGGTTCTGGGTTCGATCCCCAGTCGAGGAAATGAAATATTTAATATTTTCAATTTAAAAATATTTAATGTTTCATTTCTTCGCTCTGATAATAAGGCAAAGCGCGGCGTTGAGTTCCGCCCCTCAACACGCAATGCCTCAAATTCGGCGGAAAGTGGGGAAAGGAAGTGGAACGGAGTGTCATAACACTAGGTTCCACTTCCGTTCCCTCTGCCTACCCTGCCTAGTGCGGGATACAGCGTGAAGCTGAAAGAAAAAAAAAAAAAAAAGAGATAGTATACGAAGGCGACCTTGTCACTATTAGTGGCTTCTTACAGGTTAAACAAAAACAAAGTAGTAGAGGAAATCTCCGTTGTGTATAAAATAATAAGGAGTAAAAATAAAAATAAATAAATAAATAAAATTGAGGCCTGTCACGTATATTGGTGGTTGAGTTCCACCACTCAAAACGCAATGCCTGGACTTCGGCGAAAAGTGAGTAACAGAACGGTTGTCTTAACACTAGGTTCCCAAGTTCCTTCTGTCTACCCAGCCGTGTGCGGGATACAGCGTGAACCTGAATTAAACATATTATTATTTACAAAGCGGGACATGCCGATAGTCTTCCTTGCTGCCAGATGTCTGATTTCTTTTTGCAGAATACAAAACAAAATATGTATAATTTCAGAAAGGAAGCCCGCGTGGTGGTGGACGGTGCACTCAAGAATCAAATCCGCACAGCCAAGGAGCCGGTGCGAGCGCTGCAGCTCACCACCGCGCTGATGCTGGGCGCCTCGCTCGACCGCAAAGACGGCTTCGTGGGCTGCGTCCGGGCTCTGCTGCTGGACGGGAAGGCTGTGGATCTGAGGTCTTACGCGAGACGAGGTGAGAGAGAGAACTGAGTGTTAAACGCTACGGTCTCGGCGTACCTCTTTCGCCTCGTCCACTGTCTAATTAATTAGAATTATCGTATCTTTATGTTCTATTTTTTTTTTTGTTTTTATTTAAAATGTTAAAATAAACAAAATTTATTCTTAACAGCGGGATTCACACCTGCATCTCTTAGAAGTGTCGACATAATTTACTACATACGCATGCTCTTTTAAATAAATACATACACTAAGATAAAAATAAATAAATGTACGTAAATAGTTACAAACATTATTAAAATGAAACAAATTAACCGGATTAATCACGTATATTGGTATTTATACATTTTTGTAAATTTTAGTTTAATTTAAAATGTGAAACAATATATTATGAATTAAATACATAATGTATGTCGAGCAGGTCTGTACGGCGTGTCGGAGGGCTGCGTGGGCAAGTGCGGGTCGTCGCCGTGCCTCAACAACGGCACGTGCCTGGAGGGCTACGACTCCTACTCCTGCGACTGCCGCTGGACCGCCTTCAAGGGGCCCATATGTGCTGATGGTGACTCGTGCTTGTTACACTGTTTTTATGTTGTTGGGCTTGGAGACACTCTTCGCCGAATTTGAGGCTTTGCGTGTTGAATGGTAGAGCTCAACACCGCGCTTGGCCATGGAATATTTAATATTTTCAATTTAAATATTTAATGTTTCATTTCTTCGCTCTGGTAATAAGGCAAAGCGCGGCGTTGAATTCCGCCACTCAACACGCTATGCCTCAAATTCGGCGGAAAGTGGGGAACGGAAGTGGAACGGAGTGACTTAACACTAGGTTCTCGGGTTCCCTCTGCCTACCCTGCCTCGTGCAAGATACAGCGTGAAGCTAAAAAAAATTGAAAATATTTTATTAATTCGAATGCTTATCGAACCCACGACCTCCCAAAATTTTAAATATTATAATTAAGTAATTCTTGAATCTGGGATAGATTTAAGAGTTTCATAATTATAATATTACAGTACATACAGTTATAGTAATAGATAATGTTTAATTGCGCTGTAGAGATCTCCAAATCTATATAAATAATAAAATTGTAACTGATTGCTGTCTGTACATAAAAGAAATATATGAGGAAAACAGTTTGTTTTTCTCAAGTATGCGCTTAATATCCTTTATTGCAGCCGACGATAATATATATTTTGTTTCTCCCAGAAATTGGTGTTAATCTCCGGCCAAATTCTATGGTGAAATATGATTTCCTCGGCTCATGGCGTTCCACCATCAATGAGAAGATACGAGTGGGCTTCACCACCACTAATCCAAAGGGGTTCTTGTTGGGCTTCTATTCTAATATATCTGGGGAATATTTGACGCTTATGGTGTCTAATTCTGGTGAGTAAAAATAATTGTATATGTTTTTTTGGAAATTGCTTTGTTTGATGGAACTTAATGTTAAGACACTGTTCACATTGGGTTCCCACTAAAAAAATATAAAAAAAAATCTGTATTGTGATTTTTTTTATTCTGTATATTGGTTAAGGGTAAGCAGAGGAAATTTGGGTACCTAGTCTTAAACACTTACTCTACAGTATGACAATTCCGTTACTCAAAAAAAAAACATGGTTCTTTGATTATGGCGTTCCGAGCGTGCCAGTTGGGCACATATCACTTCGCCAATGATAAAAAAACAAAAAAAAAATTTTTTTTTATATATTTTTATTTCGTATAAAATAGGGTACTTAGTATAGCATAATTTAGACAGTCAATTTTAATTTTCATCTTTGCTCGTTAATTTGGAATGATATGTTGTGTGGCGGAATTCAACGCCGCGCTCCATCTTGTAACTAAGGCAATGGAATGAAAAAATATATGTTTACTTGAGTAGAACCTTCACGTTTTCAGATTCTTTGCCACTTATTATTGTTTATTTAACGTTTATTTGTCACTTGCAGGTCATCTTCGCGTAGTTTTCGACTTTGGTTTCGAAAGGCAAGAAATTATTTTCCAAGGCAAGCACTTCGGCCTCGGGCAGTACCACGATGTTAGGTTGTCGAGGAAAGATAGCGGATCTACTATGGTGTTGCAGGTTCGATTAACGTTTATTGTCTATGATTTTGTTTTTTTTTTTTTTTTATTATTATTATTATTTGGTTTGTTGACACTTAAGAGAAACTGGTTATATTGATTTTTTTTTCTAATTTATGGTTATAGTTAGTCGTTAAACAATTTCAAACGTTAATTCATTTATATATGCTTTCTTAGACTTACACTTTATATTGAATAAAGTTTTTTTTTTATTACCACCCGGATATGAGATGTTGTGGTTGGCGGAATTCAACACTTTGATTTATATTACGTGGGGATTGAATCTACAATCGTTGCGTTTTTTTACAAGAGAGTGCACTGGTAAAATATGTTGTTATTTCTACTACGCCATTTTTTTTCCCTTTTTCCGGCTGTATCCCGCACACAGCAGGGTAGTCAAAGACAGCTTGGGAACCTAATGTTAAAACATTTAATTCCGTGACACCCACTAAGTGACGCAACTCGACGCCGCGCTTTGCCTTTTTACTAGGTCAAAGAAATGAAAACATTACAAACGATAATATCAAATAGCTCACTTATTCGTGTAAGGATCGGACCCACAGCCTCTCTCTGTACAGCTGCGTCACAAACGTTTTTTTTTTTTTTTGTAAATACATCATTTATTTCTTAACTTTTAAAAATATCCCTCTCCACAGGTAGACAATTACGAGACGCAAGAGTACCGCTTCAACATACGCGAGTCCGCGGACGCGCAGTTCAACAACATACAGTACATGTACGTGGGCCGCAACGAGTCCATGAGCGAGGGGTTCGTGGGCTGCGTCAGTCGAGTGGAGTTCGATGATATTTATCCATTGAAGCTGTTGTTCCAGCAGGACCCGCCGCCCAACGTTAGGACTATTGGAGGTAGGGAGTTGTTTCTTCTTCTCCTTCTTCTTCTCTCTTGGGTATGCAGAGGTAGTTTTGTCTTTAGACACTATATTTTTTTAATTCATGCTGTATATTTCATGTAGTAGAGTAGGCAGAGAGGTATTGGGAACCTAGTGATAAGGCACTCCGTTTCCCATTTTGAGGTGTGGACAAATTCGAGGATGTGATTGTGTGGTGAGTGGCGGAAATCGACGCCGCGCTTTGCCTTATTATCTCTGGTAGAAGAAATGAAAGTATTAAATACTTCATTTCCTCAAGTAGATATTGAACCCACAACTGTAGCGCTTGTCGCACTAGCAATCATCGATTTTCACTTTTTGCCCGATTATAGAGATCACGTGCTGAGTTACGGAATTTGATGACGACTTTCTTCATTAGCAGATTTTTAAAAAATATATATATTTCATGAGAACAAAAGCGAAGTTAATGAAATTAACTAGTTGTAATTTGTAGAAATCGAATTGAGACCCCTAACTGCGCCTCGACGGCCTTAATGTTTAATGTTTAAATATTTTTCATAATATATTTAATATTATATTCCCTTTTTTTCCAATTAGGCGCTCTTCATGAAGACTTTTGTGGTGTTGAACCTGTGACCCACCCCCCGGAGCGCGCGGAGACGCGTCCCCCGCCGCCCGCCGACCTCGCCACCGACCTGGACTTCCACCGCACCGATGAAGCTATACTTGGGAGTGAGTGTTGTTTGGATTGTGCTTATTTATTGACTTTGGGGAACCTAAAATGGGGTTTGAAAAAAAAAAAATTTGGTACACCAAATATTTGTCAATTAACAATGTACATCTTACTAAACTTAATTTTAAAAAGCGTATAAAAATTTTGAACGAAGCAAGATTTGAACCTGCGCCTCTGGAATACCATTCCAGCGCTCTGACCAACTAAGCCATTCGTCCTCAAATTTAATATTTTTACTGTTTTAAAGTTTAAAAAAAAAAACAATATTAAAATAATTGTTTTAAATTTTTTTAAAAAAATATTAAAATAAATAGTATTTTCTCTTGCCAAACGATAATTCTTACGAATTGTCTTTGGGTAGCGGAAATTTGTAAAAATCTCCCTACAGAGATGCTAACAACATAAATAAGTTGTAACAAGCGTATAAGAATTTCGACGGAGCTCGGTGAGAAAGAATGGCTTAGTTGGTCAGAGCGCTGGAACGGTATTCCAGAGGCGCGGGTTTAAATCCTGCTTCGTTCAAAATTTTTATACGCTTTTTAAAATTAAATTTAGTATTTTCTGTCCTAAGTGTGGAATAACACTTTAAAACATAGTAACAATGTACATCTTCTAGAAATGCGATCCTGATTTTGATCAAACTTATATTGTCCTTTAATTTGTGATATACGTTAGTTAAAAATGGCAATCTCGATAACACTTTACAAATTGTAGACAAACACAAAGGCTTAGATTGCCTTGTTATTAGAGCGAAGAAATGCAAAATATTTAATATTTAATTTCCTCAATTGGGTATCGAACCCACTTCTCACGGCTGTCCCTGTAATAAATAATTTGATGTATAATAAATATGTTCGTAATCTCTACTTAGCGGTACTGGCGTTCATATTTCTGTTGCTGATCATCGTGGCTATAGTGCTCGTACGAGCTCTCTCCAGGCACAAGGGAGAATATCTTACTCAGGTAATATTTTAGTTTTTACTAATATGGTAATTTATTATTTATATACTTCTGTGAAAAGTAAGGTAAGAGAAAGTGTGGCGTTGAGTTCCGCCAATAGCATACCACAATGCTTTAAGAATTTACCGGAAAATGAGAAACGGAAATGTAGTAGTGCTCGTTACAAATATAATAAAATCGTTATGGCTGCGGTCCGAATTGTGCTCACATCACTTACGACGCTTACACGCGGTGCTTACGTGCGGTCCGATTTAGTCAGCGCGCCTACGTCTACCAGCAGTATTAATAATTCGGACCATATGTGAGCGTGCTAACAAATTTAATAAGTTAAACATAACCTAAGAGAGTATATTTTTTTTATAAACCTGAGTGGAGTATGTGGTGTAGCCGATGAAGATTGTTTAAATGCTTGTATTTAAGCATTTTCTACAATCGAGGAAAGTGACGATAGTGATTAATGTTCACGTGGAAGATATTATATATTAAACGTCAAAATAACGTCAATGCTCACGCTGCTAATGCTCTGACCCGTCAGCACTGTAAACACAAGTTAGTGACGTCACATGTAACATCATAGCGCAACGCTAACGGTGACCGTGAATAGCACAAATCGGACCGCACGTTGATACGTTATGAGCGCTGTGAGCAGAATTCGGACCGCGGCCTATTATCGATTATAACATTCTTCCGAGTGGAAATTAAACAAACAACTATCGCCTTTATTGTGTTAATGACACACTGGTGACTACGATGGTCTCAATATATACATATTTTATTATATATTTTTTCTTTAATATCCAGGAGGAACGTGGCGCAGACGGTGCTCCAGATCCTGACGCTGCAGCGCTAGCGGCCGCAACCGGCGCGCGCGTAACTAAGCGCCGTGAATTCTTCATATAGACATCCACCTGTTATAAATATCGTCGTAGAAAAACGTCCTGGTACTGGCAATATTACTATACAGATTATAAAAAATAGTAAACATATTATGTTTTTTGGTTAATGTAACACTATCAATAGATGAATTAAAACGAAAACTAATGTTACTAGAACACATTTTATTTTTATTCATGTCAAATTCAATTGTCGTATTTTCAAGATCCTTATCTATCCTAACGTAACAACTGTTATTTAAACCACATCACTGTTTTTGCAATAAGTTAAAAATGATTATAAAGAAGAACATTTAAAAGTAAATGAATTAATTATGTCTTCTATTAGGCAATCCAAGATCAAGAAATTCCATCATGAGACCAGCTCGGTGGTACAATAACATTGTATTGTCATCTAATTTACATATGTATAATTGCCGAGTTTCCTGATGATACAACAGTTAGAAGTGCCTGTAAATTGGGTTCTTAGTCTTTTTTGAAGCGTATTGAAATGGAACCATTTTATATAAAAAACAGCATTTTTTTAATACAAATGTGTTTTTTTTTTAAAATTTTGAAATAGACAATAGTCGGTTGTTCAGTAATTTGAGCTAATATATTATGTATGTAAATTATATTTATAGATTATTTACTTCTTTTTTCTACTTTATATTTAATGTTAAAATGAAACGTAGAAGACTATAATGTATTGTATCTCAGTAGTGTATTTTGTTTAGTTATACAATTTTATTTTTAAAAGTATTTAAAATTTAACAAATAAATGTGACATTTCTGTGCAGCCATTTTAAAATCTATGACAATTTTATAAACTATTTCTCCCATTGAGTGCCATTTGGCTACTTTTATAAACTATTTCTTCTATATTTGAATCTCTTAAAGTGTTGCCAGGTATGTAAATCGCCACTTGACACGCCATTGATCATAAGCTGAGCGAAAATTGAAAGATGGGGTAATCAAACACAGAAATTTACAAAATATATCTCATTTTTCCTATATTTTAGGGAAAATACATATATCTGGCAACACTACTTTACTAGATCTTATTAGCTTACGAGCACTAGATTGTTTAGTTTTATGCATATTAGTAATATAACATTAATTATAAGGCAATTGACGCACGATTGAAGCACATTGTCGAAGGTTGAAGGTATAATAGTTCTTTACAAAATTTGTACTTTTTTTTATTATAAATAATTAATATAGAAAGATTTGTATGTATATTTGTGTACGTTTTGGTTATTTTTATTGAATAATTTTGTACTAAACCGAGAGACGTTTGTGTCTTTTTTTTTTCTATTAAAAAAATTAAAAATATCATTGTAAAAATTTTTTTCTTTAAAACATTACCTATTTTGGTAAAAAAAAAGATAAATATTTATCAAGTTTTTCAATCAAATTAATAAATTAAGTAAATATTAACACTAAGTATTACAAAGCTTTGAGCTTACACAAGAACGCAATACAATCACCAAAACAGTCCAAAATCACTGACTCCAAGCCTTCCTCTACAATAAATAATTATAATGAAAAATATTAATCTATTTATAATATAATACATATATAATGAATCATACAAATTAGATGTAACATAGCTGTAGATCATGTATTCGACTGTATTGGAATCTCCCTTTTTTATTGTAATTTAGCTATTTATTTTTAATTAGATATGTATATATTTTATTCTGTTCTATTGGTTTTGATGTGATGAGGTCATCGTGAATCAGGTAGAGTGGGTTCGAATCCCACTTGGGGATATTGTTGTATCAAAATTTCTTATATACTTTACAGCATATGCAGCGTTAAGCTGAATATAAAATATATGTCAATCTTATTTAGGAATATTTGTATTACCGTTATTTTCATATTATATTTTAATATAAGGTACATACTGATTTCTTTATTAACTGGTTTAAAATAATTGATAAAAAAAAACGTAACAGATAAAAAAATATGTTTTTGTATAGAAGTTTTAAGTTAAGGTTTTTATACAATGAAATGAAATAATTATTTAATCTGTAATGGAACAGAATATAAAATATATATGTAACTAGATATCATTTGAGCTTGTTTGTTTTCCGTCCAAATTCTACATTTTTTTAAATTAAGCCCTTCATATGTTAGGGTACTTTAATTAATTTGTTTACTTCATATTTATCAAAAATATTGCTTTGCCAATGAGGAGAGTCAATCAACAACTTAAGTATATCGTCGGCTTAGAGTGTAAACCTGCTAAATCCCTTGTCGTTATATATTTTTTTATGTCTCTAGAAAGTGTAAATAATTTCAAATATTTGACACATTAGAGAATACAAATTAATTTGAATCAATCAATTTATAATGTTTTTTTTGGTCTCTCCTGAGAATTTTCTTTACATTCTAACTGGATAATGTATTAAATATATAGCTCAGTCAGTGCTTATTTATAATAATAAATCTATTTGTAGTCTAAAGCAACTATAGCAATCTATGAAAAATGAGATTAATTTTAAAATCTTTCATCAAGAGTGTTAGTTCCTTACGGGCTTTGGATTTAGTTTAATATTAAAATGCACAAAATAAAATTAAAAGAAACAGTTTAAAAAATAATTAAAAATATGATTTATCCCACCATTGCTAATTTAAATATTGTTTTTCTAATTATTTTTTTTGTATATGTATATGAAGTACATAAAAAAATTAGGAATTGTCCTGACATGTTTCTTTTTATTTCATATTTAAAACGTGACAAGTGTGTAAGTAGCCTTAAGACTTTGGATATACATAGTTAAAAAATAAGTACCTGTGACACTTTTATATTTTTACAGCAAAGGTTGAAGGTAAAATTAAAATTAAAAATTAAAATTTAAATTATTGTGAAGGTAGCTGGTTCAGGCTTGTGCAAGGTAAATAATTTGAAATTTAACGATACATGGTTTTGTTCATGCAAATTTGTTCTATATAATATACAATGATAAGAAGTTAATTTCGTATCGTAGTATATAAAAGATCCATACTAAATCTATAATAAATTTTTGTACTTTTTTATTAACGCCCATACTGTTAAATAATTAAATAAGAACATGATGAGATATATTGTATTGTATTGATTGAACGAAGATATTTTAGTATAGTCGATATTTAACGCTGTCAGTAATGGCAACACGCATGGGCAGACTCGACCGGATTATTACCACCCTACCACCGGCATTTAAAACCGGCGTTAAGTAGTGGCTTCGACCACTGCGTTTCGCATTGGGTAATGCCGGGCCCCGGTGCCCATCCATTTTAAAGGCCGGCAACACTCCTGTAGCTCCTCTGGAGTTACACGGGGCCGTGGGCGACGGTGATCACTTACCATCAGGTGACCCGTACGCGAGTTTGCCATCTTTTCCATAAAAAAAATAATAATAATGCGATAGTAGTCCGTTTGATCCCAACTCTCATTAAGTTACACTACTTGTTATATAAATACGTAAGTTTGTCTGTACAAGGCCACGCATTTGTCATACATTTTTGCTTTTGAATGAAGTGTCACAGGACACATATACATATACGAGTGTAGCTAAGTTAAATATATCTTATTATTAATAGACTATGATATGTTAAACTAAAGTGCGGCGTTGAGTTCCGCCACATCTGAATTGATCTACTGAAAGTTGTAAAAATATAAAAAGTTTTCCACTGACAACGTATAGCCAATTAAGCGGTGTTCAACGCCGAAGTCTCATACAGACTCCCTAAGGTGATTTTATAAATTGTTATTTTATCACGGCGAATGAAATTGTGGACGATAATTTGTTTAACATAAATAAGTGTATATTTAATTTAGCTGTAAAATGAAATAAGGTAATGTTAGCACGGTGCCTTATCCGCGGCGGCACATGTAGCGCGTTCAGAGTAGAGCAAGTATTTTATTACTATCGAGATCACTAATAAATTTTCATAAATATTTCTTGTTTTCTTTTTAAAACACCTAATTATCTGGTAACTCGCTTGGCGGGGTAGGCAGAGGGAACTTGGGATGGGACACTTCGTTCCGTTCACCATTCAAATCAGATTATCATCTTTTAGCATTTGATGCCATCGTACCAGACCTGAGGAGTTAAAGCCTTTAAAGCGTTTAGTTTCGCCACTAAAAACTTTATATCTTGAGTATCGATGTTAGGCTATGTTTTTTTTCAGCTTCACGCGGTATCCCGCACTAGGCAGGGTAGGCAGAGGGAACGGAAGTGGAACCTAGTGTTATGACACTCCGTTCCACTTCCGTTCCCCACTTTCCGCCGAATTTGAGGCATTGCGTGTTGAGTGGCGGAGCTCAACGCCGCGCTTTGCCTTATTACCAGAGCGAAGAAATGAAACATTAAATATTTAAATTGAAAATATTAAATATTTCATTTCCTCGACTGGGGATCGAACCCAGAACCTGTAGGTTACAGTCACACTCTTGTGCCGCTGCGCCAAGACAGGCCTCAAATGGCTATATGTCTTTTCTAATATTTGACTTAAAGTGTGCAGCTAAAAGTATTTTACAGTTTCTCTTAGATTCAAGATGTGAATGTAGAGGGAACATGAGAACTAGAACTCTTTTAGAGGTATTGCATGTAAAGTTTTTTCATTATTAAAGTAAGAATCGAACCCAAAACCTGTCGCGTTTTCAGTCGCATGTTTGAGCCCCAGAGCCATGATGGTCAAATTGACCAACTGGCCAGGAGTATTAGAACAAAGGTAAACATATTTCGTTTTCTTAAAACTAATTCACTTTAAGCGTTCATCTTAAAATATTAAATCAATTTGCATAGAAAATAAAATAAAAAAAACAAACAGCAAGGACGCCTGGCCCGGACCTGGCCCAGTGACCCAGTGAGTCAGTGAGTGACACTAGAGGAGGTAGCGGAGGTAGCGCGTGCTCGATGGGCATACATCGACTCACGAACACTTGCACTCGATACTGGATAGGGATTGACGGAATATCGTCATGTTTTTACTTTATTATATCATACACATGGGGTAGGCAGAGGGAACTTGGGAACCTAATATTAAGACTCTCCGTTCCATGTTCCGTTCCCATCTTTTCGTGGTAGAACTCAAGGCCACCCTTTTGGCCTTGTTACTATAGCGACGAATAAAAACATTAAATATATAATTTAAAAAGATTAAATATTTAAATTTCTTGAGCAGGGATCGAACTCACAACCTGTGGCGCACGCTAGTGCCCCTGTGCCACGAGGTCAATAATTACCAATAAGAGTGAGGCTTCTTACTCTTATTGGTTAATTATTGACTGAAATATAGTCATTAAATTAAAAATAAATTAACGAAAATAATATTAGATGTATCTTTTTCTTGCGGATCGCCCACATAATTTGATAGAAATAGTGCGTTATTTAGTTTCAGGCTATAGCCTGCGCATGGTATATATATGGTGGTTAACCGGAGTGAGCCTAGGAAACCTATTGTTAAAACACTCAGTTTTGTTCCTTACCTACCATCGAATTTGAGTCATTGGAGCTCAATGCCTCGCATTGTCTTGTTTAGTACAGAGGCACGGGGCACGAACCCTGAGTTTCGTTGAAAGATTCTCTAAAATAAATTGTTCAGATTATTTATATTGATAAAATTAGAAAAAATACTGTTTAAAATGCTAAAGGCGCGTGGACGATTTCGAGGAAGCGGAAGTAAGTATAGTATTTACGAATACTAAAAAAAAACTTTCTTTTCTTATTCCATAAATAATAATTAAAAAAAAAACACCATGAAATATATCGATATTTGAACATAAACATCCCTATACAAGTTTCTCACGTAAAAGAGTCCGACGTGGTTCGGTGGCAGTCAGCGCTTTGCAAGCGGGTTAAGTGGCGAGCCAGGTGCTTAGCCGCGATTGTGTCTAAACTGTGTCGATACCGCGCTATGAGAGGGAAACGAGCTCACGAGCGATCACTCTATATGCCGTGTGGACGATAATGTGTTTATGTATTCAGTTATTTATACAAATGTTTGAGGTTTAATATAGAATTTTAAGACTAGTCGTAGTGGAGGCACTAGGGTGCTCTTGTAAGCGCAGGTACACAGGTACAGGTTGTAGATTCGACTCCCTAAAAGTGGCGAGACAGAGAAATGGCATATTTCCTCGTTCTGGTACAAGGCGTAAGGCAAGCGAGGCGTTGAATTTCACTTTCACTGAATACGCAATGTCTGATGATTTATGTGGAAAATGGGGAACGGAAGTGTATTAATGGGAACGGAGTGTCTTAAAACTACGTTTCCTAGTTCCCTCTATCTGCCATGTGCAGGATACAGTGTGGAGCTGAAGGATATAATATTAAATAAGTGTAAATGATTCAGCAGTTATTGATTATTTTTACTTTTAAGTTATTTAAACATTATTTAAAAAACAATCAAAGAAACGTATACTTTCCTGTTTTTAGCAATCCGTTTAACATCACCATTACAACAATCTCTTACAAAAATACAGTACAATTGCAAATTATATAAAACATCCCCGATAGACCATACCCATTGTCAACAACCATCGTCGAGGGGCAGAGGGTAAAAAGTCACGGTTATACCTGCTAAGGTGCGAAGGTGGCGAGCGTTACGGGCCCCCAGGGCCTCCTCTGTTGTTAAGTTTGTGAGAAGGCTTAGTAATAATGCCGGAAAATATAACTGCTAAATTTCGTATAAGCATTGTTGAGGTGTTTCATGATCAATATTTGATGAATGATTTTTTGCTATTGACGAATAGCAGGTAGGCAATGAGAAGTTAGAAATCTAATGTGGACTTATAGGATATTCACACTTCCGTTTTCCACTTTTCGCTAAATTCTCGAGTGTCGAACTCAATGACCATCTGTGATTGTTTTTATATGAATTACACAATTTCTATAATTCTATGTACGTCGAAGTTTACATCAAAATTTTCTTCTATGAATTTACTTTATCCGCTTCACGCTGTATCCCGCAAATAAAAGGTTAGACAGAAACAGCATAGTGTTAAATCACTCCATTATCTTATCTCGCCGTGTTGCGTGTTGAGTGGCGGAACTGAAAACTGAGCTTTGTCTTAAGCCCACAACCGTCACTTTTACAGTAAAGCACTGTGCCACTGCACCATGATGACTTCACAGAAATGAGTTGGCAACAATTAAAAGGAATTGAATATAGTTATATTTTGAATGTCATTACATAATGAGGTATTTTATATAATTTTTTTCTTATGTCCATATATTGACTGGAAGAAATCTCTATTAGAGATAAGTCAACCCTTGCTAACAATGTTACTCCAAATATTATATTAATATGTTACAAGTGCAATAAAGAGTATAAATAAAATTATGAAAAGCACCATCTTCTTTCTATTATAATAACTTTAAGAAGCTCCCCTCCAAATACCAGCCTCCACAGCCATCCTAAGAGTACAATATTAAAGCCCCGGCAAGCCCGACAAGTCCCGTCAGCAGTAATCGGCTCTACGGAGACAGGTGGCCGCGTATTTTAATTTGTAACTAATTTCAAACGCTTAGCAGTATAAGCGGATTGCAAAGTTGATAATTACGCTGAAGTTGGTGGACTGCGTCTGGTCTGAGTGAACTGTCGACTCGTGCTTTTTTGGATACTTTGCAACAATCGCCCGCAGGTTCCGTGTGTGCCTAATGCCTGTTAATATAAAAGTTTTCACCGCTTTCCTAAGTATTCTAATGGATAAAGTTGAACTAAAACTAAAACTAAGTGTGTTTTTGTTGTGATATTTGTGCTTTTTACGTATAGTTATGATAGTTTTTTGGTGCTGTACCTCCTAAATAAAAACACGGAACACTTCTAGTATAATGTCGTTGTCCGTCTGTTAATACTGTTGTTTTGAGTAGAGGTATCTAAGTGAAATTATTATCAAATATTTAGATCTATGGTTAGTTATTGCAATTTACACTTGTGCATCGTTTCTGCTGCACTTTATATGAAACTTACCGCGTAGACAAGGTTTTGTCTATCTTGGTATAACTGGTCATCATCAGTGACTCTTAAGTTTAAAAACACAAAATTAATCATAGATTGAGGCCTGTCGTGGCGCAGCGGCATAAGCGTGTGATTGCAAACGACAGGTTGTGGGTTCGATCCCCGCTCTAGGAAATGAAATATTTAATATTTTCTATTAAAAATATTTACTATTTTCATTTCTTCCCTTTGGTACAAGGCAAAACGCGAACGCAATTCGGCGAAAAGTGAGTAACGGAAGTGGAACAGAGTGTCTTAACACTAAGTTCCCAAGTTCCCACTGCCTACCCTGCCATGTGCAGGATACAGCGTAAAGCTAAGTTTAATTATAGATTTGTTCTTACAAATCGTTATAAATTATTTAAATAAAAAGGGTTATTCAAATGCAAACATCATACTTTATAGTAACTATAAATTATGTAGGTAGAGTCAATAGGTGGATAATAATAGTATTTCTCGTTTGTGAATAGACGTGGACACCTACACGACTGAATTGAGTATAATTACAAGCAAGCGAGGCAAGGTAGCTGCGCCCTGCACGCCCGCGCCCGCTCTGTCATCTAGGGCAAATTACATTTGATTAGAGGGTTATTGTCAATATCAAATTTCAACGTACAGTGTTATCAAATCAGACTTTGAAATTATAGCTAAGGTAGTTTGTTTGTAATATTGGATAAATGTAAAAACTGATATTTTTTAGTATTTTAAAGTATTATTTTTAAATTTAAAATTGTATACAATTTATTTTTTTTTACTTTCTAGAATGTTGGTTAAAATGATTTACGTTCTTATATAAGTGGAGTCGTATTTTCTATTTATAGCTGATGTAATTATATTTTATATTTAGTACAAAAATAATCATTATATAAGGACTATTGTGGTGTAGATGCACGAAAAATCACGGTGTTGATTGCCAATAAAATGCTTCAAGAATTCGATGGAAAGTGGGGAACGTATTACATATCATAATACTAGGTTTCCAGATTCCTTTTACCTTGATTTAGTAAGTTTATAATGTTATTCTGTCATACTGTAAAATAGATGAAATTAAGATTAACTTATTATTGATACTAACGTAAATATGTCATTGTACAGAAATGTATATATAACATAACCTGTTTTTGAAAGATCGGTTTAAACGTGAAATGATTTCTTGTTCATGGGACATTTTGATGATACTCAACGTGTATTTATTTTTTTATTTTGGATAATGAAGTAATTTGGCTGAAACTTAGCAAAATCAGCGTGACATAGTGACCGTCATTTGCATTCTACCAGTATTCGGAACATAAATATTGGGTCCCGAAAGTCAATGCAAAGCAGAGATGTCAATTTGTTCGAAAGAGAAACGCATATATTCATCCCAGATTCCATACCAAAATAAATTATAAGATATCCTAATTGTAGAAATATTCACTTCATTCATTCATTTGGCCCCGGTGCCCATCCATTTTAAAGGCCGGCAACACTGTGATCACTTACCATCAGGTGACCCGTAGGCTCGTTTGCCGTGTCTCGTCCATAAAAAAAAAAAAATGGAGCCAGTCGTGGCGCAGAAGTTTGTACTTGTTACTGTACACGCGACATGTTGTGGGCTCGATCCCCACTTGAGGAAATGAACATAACATAACAGAACGGAGTCTTAGTTTTAACACTATGCTCCCAAGTTCCCTCTGCCTACCCAGTCGTGTGTGGGATGCAGCATGAAAATAAAAATAATAAAAAGCAAAGAATTTGTCATTTTTATGATTTTCTAAACACTTCCCTAGCCGGTATCTTTGAAAGGCCAGCCATAACACTATAAATATGGAGCGTAAAGCACTTATGTACAAGTTATTGATATCTAAAGGTGTCGCTAAGGCGGTCCCCGCTTGCCGCGGCACGAACTGCGTCTATCGACGGTTGCACCCTGATTATATGTAGTGTAGGTTACCTGTATCGATACATATGTCTATTATTTTATATCTTCTTTTATATATCTTGAAAGGAAGAGATATTATTAAATTATAAATAACGGCCAGTCGTAGCGCAGCGGCACAAGCGAGTGACTGTAACCGACAGGTTCTGGGTTCGATCCCCAGTTGAGATAATGAAATATTTAATATTTTCAATTTAAAATATTCAATGTTTCATTTCTTCGCTCTGGTACAAGGCAAAGCGCGGCGTTGAGTTCCGCCACTCAACATGCAATGCCTCAAATTCGGCGGAAAGTGAAGAACAGAAGTGGAACGGAGTGTTTTAACACTAGTTTCCCGGGTTCCCTCTGCCTACCCTGCCTCGTGCGGGATACAGCGTGAAGCTAATTAATAAATAACGTAATTTTTACTCGTTTCAATTCTACACACACACTATAGGTGAACCGGATGTATAATATTGGTGAAGGATTAGACAGAACCATTAATCAAGAAGAAACAATGAAAGTGGTCAACTTACATAATTAAAGGCATATATATATAGATATATATATATATATATATATATATATATATATATATATATATATATATATATATATATATATATATATATATACATATATATATATATATATATATATATATATATATATATATATATATATATATATATATATATATATATATATATATATATATATATACTATACTTATCAAACTGTTTACTATTACTTGAGGTCTTTGTAGTCCGAGGGTCCAATGTATTGACTGTGGGAAGTTGTGGGTTTGTTTCTCATTTCAGGGAAAAACAAAGATTTTTTTTTGCTTTGGTAACAAGTTCATTACGTTCTAACTGCCTCTTCTGCTATATAAAGTATAGAAAAAAATAACTTATATTAATATAAAATTGTAAATAGACAGAAAATTTTCTTAACATAAATAATGTGGAGTGTCAGTTAATCATAATTAATAACAGCCATCGACACCAGACATCTCTAGAGCTGACACCTTGGTATATATTACTCCGTGCCACCGAATCTAATCACGATCTGATGGATTAATATCTCGCTATACACCGGCCCTACGGCCATTACACGCAATTACACATAATTTTACAACTACCCGCGTCCCAAGCGCATTGTGTTAAAGCTCCATTTGCAATAGTTGGATATATTTTGTGATTTGGCGTGTTGGTACCGAGTGGGTGGCCCCGGGGCGATTCGGAAGATTTATTATAATACCTGAGTCTAAATTGTTGTTTAATGTAGAGACAGATTAGCCGTAAGCCCGTCACGTGATCGATGAATCTTATCTACTTAATGAGTGCTGCTAAATTGATTTACATAATTGTTAATTGGGATAGTTGGGTCAGTTGAGGGTTTAGCTCGGTATTTGCTAAAGTATTTACCTTGTGTAGTTATGACGCATTGATTATTTTCTTCGGGAAAATGCACATTCTCCTTAATAGTGTGTCTAAATAGTAAACAGAAAATAAACTCAAACTCTGCTTCATGTTGTATCCCGCACATGGCAGGGTAGGCAGAGGGAACTTGGGAACCTAGTGTAAAGACACTCTGTTCCACATCCGTTCTCCACTTTCCGCCGAATTTGAAGCATCGCGTGTTGAGTGGCGGAACTCAACGCCGCGTTTTGCCTTGTATCAGAGCGAAGAAATGTAAACATTAAAATTGGAAAATAAACAGATTTTATTTTTTGATGAAAAATAAGATATTTATAGCAAACCACATTTAAAATTCATAGACTGGAAGGAAAAGGTAATTCAGCAAAAAAAAAAAATAAAGTGGTGAAAACTTTCCCCATCGCGGCGTATTACTTGACAATAATTCCATAAAACAGATCCGTCTTAAAACTTATTCTTCATAAAAAGATTCAGCCAACAAAAGGTGGAAATTTTTATCCGAAACGAGCACCTGCTCCGCGAACTTCTCAGAACTTGGCGAAACTTGGCGAAACTTCGTACAGGATGTTGTTATCGGCCGGAAGCGCTTTGGGCGACATCCTGTTTTGACGGACGCTAAAAAAACGCCTAATGTAGTTTATTCATTTTAAAATAATCTAAGTTAGATAATATTTTAATAATAATATTATGTTTATAACGCAATTTTGGATGTTTTTTTGTAAAAGCTTACATCTTATTGCGAGCTTTTGTTAATGAAATTATTTATGCTTTGGGGGTAAAAAGGAAATAATAACGTATTTTTGATTTACAGATATTGAAGGAAAACAAAAAAAATAATGGAGCAGAAACGTGAAGCTACTTTTATAATATATTTTTAGGTCAATAGGTTAAGTTAAGTTCCTTTAAATATAATATAGCTCTTCAGACTAAGATATCAGATCATAATATTATGACGTCATAACATACTTAAAATGTAATGGGGCAACGTATTTAACAGCTATCAATATTTTTTCCAAAATAAAATGATTTAGTAAATTTACTTTTAATCTAAGTTATACGTCTTTGAGAATCTCATCTTAATTTATTTATCAAGAGTCTGCGAAAGCAACGATCGCAACTTTGCCGCTGAGACATTTTCACGACGGCATTTTTCACGTGTCTACGTGTACTTACATTATGAGCTTGTTGAACGGTTTTTCAGTGATTGTACATATAACCTTTGAAAATATACAAAGAAATATTAATATTATTTGTACTAGTAGCTTCACGCTATATCCCGCACATGGCAGGGTTGGCAGAGGGTACTTGGGAACCTAGTGTTACGACACTCCGTTCCACTTCCGTCCCCCATTTTCTGCTGAATGTGAGGCATTGCGAGTTGAGTGGCGGAACTCAACGCCGCGTTTTGCCTTGTTACCCGAGCGAAGAAATGAAAACACTAAATATTTATGTTTTTCATAATTCTAGCTTAGTTTTGTTTCCTTGTATTGGTATAAATTATTTACGTAGCACTAGAAAAGGCGTACAATATATATACTTAATTGTATTTGGGTAGAAAGAAAAGTATGGCATCTCTTTGAACCTTTAGGTTCTCTTTGTCGATGCTAAAAGATAATATTATATCATTGATATATCCATTACATTAAAGAATAGATATTTTAGAAAAAAAAAAGTTAATGACACAATCATTTAAACTCGAGATCGAACTTGCGTAATATTTAAACTGAATTAATACAATAAAATAATATACTGAAATTCCTACTCTCTTATAAT
This sequence comes from Eueides isabella, assembly GCA_019049475.1. Classification (NCBI taxonomy): domain Eukaryota; kingdom Metazoa; phylum Arthropoda; class Insecta; order Lepidoptera; family Nymphalidae; genus Eueides; species Eueides isabella. Next base: position 15,138,838 of record CM032392.1, read on the forward strand.
TATAACGATATTTGAAATATTTAATAAGAAAATATTTAAAACCACATTTCATTTCTTAACTGAAAAGAAATTTGTAAACAATGCCTACAAAACACGTTTCCTTTGAATTTTGAAGGGGCCGTTTACACCTTGAGCACCTCGCGCTGTCACGTCCACGTCTTGGCGTCGGCTCGCTCTTATCACCCGCTCCATTGGGTACAAATTACACCATTTTATACAACCATTGTTGATTTAATTTTCACTCAAGCAAATGCTTGTGACATTAAGCAAATGAGAAAATCAAGGAACTCTGTAATAGACTTACCTGTTTAGAAAAATGTTTTATATAATTCAAATATTTGATGGTGCGTTTAAGTTAAAAAACGACAGGCTATTCGTAAAGCCTGTGTATGTTCGATATTTTTTTTTTTCAGCTTCACGCTGTATCCCGCGCGAGGCAGGGTAGGCAGAGGGAACCCGGGAACCTAGTTTTAAGACACTCCGTTCCACTTCCGTTCCCCACTTTCCGCCGATTTTGAGGCATTGCGTGTTGAGTGGCGGAACTCAACGCCGCGCTTGTGCCTTATTACCAGAGCGAAGAAAATGAAACATTAAATATTTAAATTGAAGATATTAAATATTTCATTTTCTCGACTGGGGATGTTCGATATTTGCTCGTGGGAAAGGTTATATTTAAACTATTTTATTTTTCCCGCTTTTGTAGCCAACAAGCGGCGTAGAGCTCCGTCAATGGAAAAGCAATGCCTATAAAATTGAAACTTTTTATTGTAAAGAAAAGAATATTATTAATATATTATATCAATTATGCTATAGCCATAGTAATTACATAAATAATTCATGAAGTAAACTTGTGCTCATAATAAAAACACGGTAATCTCGACATAATCGATGCGCGATCCCCTTGTTGGCCCTTCATAAAAAATTCAACAATATCATCAGGTTCAGGCACGTAATTAATGGTTGGAGCAGCCGACATCCCGACAAGGTGGAGGAAAACACTTTAAAAACTTTACCACCCGCAAATTATTAATAGGTTTCTTCGTAGACGTATGCAAGGAGGCGGCGATTTATATCGATATTTATTTATTATAATCTGAATCCTCTACGTACACACTCATATTAATTGAGGCATTGGGTCTTGAGGGGCGGAACTCAACGCCGTGTTTTGCCTTGTACCAGAGCGAAGAAATGAAATGAACACGAAATTATTATTTAATATTTTCCAATGAAATGAAAATATTAAATATTACTTTTCCACGAGTGGAGATCGAAACCCACAACCTGTCGGTTACATTCACACGCTTGTGTCGCTGCGCCAAAATCTTTTACATGAAAAACTTTGACATGCTGACAAATTTTAATATATTAATAAGTAATACTAATAAAAAGTAAATTAAATTTATCGATAGCTTATAAACGCACATCACCACCTCTCTAACACCTTGCAATGATGTAAAAATTAAGAAAGAGAGATTTTTAAAAGTCAGAGGCGACGGCCGAGTTAGTGACGCCACATTAATTCTTACTGTCGATTACTTTTTGAGTTGCCCAAGTTTCAGATAAAAAATGTACCTGAAATGCCGAACTTACAAGTAATAAGAGGATGACGGGCGCCGGAAACGTTGCGAGATTAATGCCTTCTTCTACCTTCGCTTCGCTCAAACTTGTAAAGATAGCTATGTTTCAATAATTTGTTTTCTTCGTTATAGGTAATATAAGTCGCTTCACGCTGTAACCCGCACGCAGGGTACCTACAGCGTGATAGCAGCAAAGACAAAAAGCCAGTGTTAAGACATTTATTTACCTATTTCTTGCCCAATTTTCGATACATTGCGTGTTTAGTAACAGAACTCAACGCCAAAGCGCAGAATATAATTTAAAAAATATTCAATTCCCCGATCGGGAATCGAACTCGTAACCATCGTGCTTACAGTCAGACTTTGTGCCGTTGAGACGACCTAGAGGCCGTTATTATTTATATCATCCATTAGTAATTATTATTATTATCCATTTTTGTATTCAATATATATACATATATATATATATATATATATATATATATATATATATATATATATATATATATATATATATATAAATATATATATATATATATATATATATATATATTTATATATGTATATATATATATATATATATATATATATATATATATATATATATATATATATATATATATATATATATATATATATATATATATATATATATATATATATATATATATATTTTTTTTTTTGTTTGTTTGTAATGTAAATTTTTAATTGTAATAATAAATAAATTTGAAGTTTGTTTAGTTACCTGAAAAAACAATATATGAAATTAGCATAAAGGAACTGTGATAAAGGCCTGTGGCACAAGCGTGTGACTGTAACCGACAGGTTCTGGGTTTGATCCCCATTCGAAGAAATGAAATATTTAAAATTTTCTATTGAAATATTAAATGTTTTCATTTTATCGCTCTAGTACAAGGCAAAACGCGGCGTTGTGTTCCGCCATGCCTCAAATTCGGCGGTTTGTCGGGAAAGGAAGTGGAACGTAGTGTCTTAACATTAGGTTCCTAAGTTCCCTCTGCCTACCCTGCCATGTGCTGAAGCGTACAGCGTGAAGCTGAGAAAACTGTGATAATATTGATCTAAAGGCGAGGTGCACATAATTTGTAGTTTTCATATAGAAAATGTAGATTACAATATATGTGTGTGCGATGACGTTATGTAAGCGCGCGTGATATTTTGAGTTACAAGTGTCCCAATGATTTGTGTAGTAGTAGTACAGTAAAATTTATAACATTTTAATTTTGAGCATTGCGGGTTCCACGCTCACTCGAGTAAATAAAATATAAATTATTTATATTTCCTCGCAATGGCAATTTGTAAACCCACATTTAGCAGTGTAAGGCAGTTTCCTATAAGGAAGATACTTCTGTTATACAATTCCCACTGGATTCCTCGTAGGCGTTCCTTAGTAGCGGAACACAACGCCAAGTTTCGCCTTGTTACCGATTTGAAGAAATAAAATTACTTAAAGTTTCATTACTTCTACTAGAATCGATCCCATAAGTAGAATTTCAACAATCGCATTTTAAAACCATTGACAATCGCGCCCCAGGTCACAGATATTAAAATTGTACTCAACTTACGCTGTATCCCGCACATGGTAGGGTAGGCCGAGGGAACTTGGGAACCTAGTGTTTAGACACTCCGTTCCACTTCAGCTCCACTCTTACCGCCAAATTTGAGGCATTGTGTGTTGAGTGGCGGAACTCAACGCCGCGTTTTGACATGTACTAAAGCGAAGAACTAAAAATATTAAATATATAAATTGAAAATATTAAATATTTGAATTCTTCGAGTGGGGATCAAACCCACAACCTGCAACCTGCCGGGTACAGTCTCATGCATGTGCCGCTGCGCCACGAAAGGCCTTGTTACTTAAATTGTTGTAATTAATATTTTATTTCTCTCGATAATAAAAATAGCTACGGGTATTTATTTATTTACTGCAATATTAAAGAAATAAAGAAATTCCATATATGTAGTATCAAAACATGACGTCCCAACAAATCGTATTTATCTCTAACAATTTATCCAAAATCAAAAACGCCGTGAAATTTTATTTGACAAATATATTTTCCGTTTAAGTTTGTTATTTCCAACAATAACCTAATTCTTTCGCAATAAATTTCCTACAGTACAAATACAATACATATAGTTAGAGTATAGAGTCGACAAATCAACGTCGTGCGTCGTTTACCGTCGGTTGAGTTTTCAATTTGTACTGTTTCACCGTAAGTGCAGTCTATGCGAGCGCCATGTGCATGAGCAACGATGTGTGGATGCGATATAAAAACCACTGATTATTATTTTTTTTTAACTTTATCCTTACATATGCTAGGCAGAAGGAACCTGGGAACATAACGTTTTGAAACTCTGTTTCCGTTTCCATTTTTCAGCTTAATTGAGGCATTTTGAGTTTAATAGTACAACTTAACACTGCGCTTTGCCTCGACTAGAGCGAGTAACATGTAAATATTAAATATTTCATTTCTTAGAGTAGTAATCGAACACATATCCTTTCACTTATAAAATCGCATGCTTCTGTCACTGGGCCACGATGGTTTCAAATTTACAAATTTGAAAAATACTTCTCACTGAAATAAAAAATATCTAAACTCGTATTATAGTTAGGATGAAATAGTGCCTCATAGTTCTATAGCTTTTGTTTATAATCACAATGGTTCTAAATTTGACTCCCATTTGGGAAAATTATATCATTTTATCGCTGTGGTAAGAAGACAAAGCGAAAAATTTTTCGTAAATTGGAGAATGATGTAATATAAGAATTATTATAGTATAATAATAAATAAAATTCAACAATGGTTTAGTATCAATAATGCCTATGATTATTATAAGTACCTAGTGTTAAGACACTCTGTTCCCCTTAAGACATTTCCGATTTCTATTTTACGCCGCGTCCCGCCGCAATTTAACGCCGCCGTTTAGTAGAGCGGAGAAATACATTCGGAAACACATTAATATAAAAAATGTAATATAATTGAAATAAGCTTTAAAGTGTTATTCCACACTTAGGACAGAAAATACTAAACTTAAATTTTTAAAATTTTAAAAAGCGTATAAAAATTTTGAACGAAGCAGGATTTGAACCCGCGCCTCTGGAATACCATTCCAGCGCTCTGACCAACTAAGCCATTCGTTCTCACCGAGCTCCGTCGAATTTTTTTTTTTTTATACGCTTTGTTACAACTTATTTTAAAATTTTAAAAATTTAAGTTTAGTAAATGTAATATAATTGAAATAAGCTTTAAAATTAAAAAAAAAAACTACCATATCTACCAGCCAGCAGGTCCGTGTCCGGTGCATCCGCCTTGCCCGTGTACACTAATGATAATTTATATCTTCAACCTTCCTATCGCAGAGACGCTAGGAATGCCGCTTCTAGATTAGAATTGTATCACTTTATAAAAAAACTTACATAAGCTTTGCTATTTTGGATATAAATTTAATTATATATTTTTTTTATTGGTAATAAGGCAAAGCGCGGCGTTGAGTTCCGCCACTCAACACGCAATGCCTCAAGTTCGGCGGAATGTGGGTAACGGAAGTGGAACGGAGTTTCTTAACACTAGGGTCCCGGGTTCCCTCTGCCTACCCTGCCTCGTGCGGGATACAGCGTGAAGCAAAAAAAAATTAAACTTCCAAACAGTCTTTGGGTTAAATTTTAACCGGTCAGCTTCATGCTCTATCCCGCACATGTCAGAGCCAGAGGAAATTTTGGAATGTAGTGTTAACACTCTGCTATCATTAATAAATTTTGTTCTTCACTTTCCACCCAATTCGAGGCCTTGCATGTTGAGTGGTGGAACTCAACACCGTGATTTTCTATCGTTGCCAGAGTGATAAAATGAAAATATTAAATACTAACGACCCCCACGGCTTCGTCCACTTTAATTACAATTAATTTGTTGTTCCAATAACATTATCACTTTTAAGACGATGACTGTACCTTGAAAACTAACATTTTAGCTAAATGAATAAATATGTTGTAGCAATTTTGTGGAACTAAATATTTTAAATTGATGTTATTTATAAAACAAACACTAAATATTAAAGGAAGGTTGCCAATATATATTTAAGAACAATGCATGTAAATCTGGCTGGCCGTTTTTGAGATGAGCACGTACAAGTGCACAGAAAAATAGACAAAAATTAAAAAAAAATCGCTATTTTGTGTCCTATGACAATAATTAACATCATCTATAAGATTTTTTCCATAAATAAACAGTGATCAGTTACAGATCTATTATAAATATAGATAATCTATCTAAGTATTTAATATTTACAATTCATTTAATAGTATATAGTAAACTAGCAGCGTGAAATATGGCGTTGGGATTTTTTTTGTTACTATAAAGTTAGTTAAATACTGTTCCATGATAAGTGGTGGAATTTAACGCCGCCTTTGTATTCTTCTACCACGGGGAAAAAAGAAGATAAATTATTCATTCCAAGTGAGAACCAAACCGACAACCGTTGCGTTTGTTCTTACTTGGAAAAATCATGTATAATAATTGTTATGACAGCCTGTATACTGTATGATAGCCTTTTCTACTTTTAAAGTTGTTATAAAATAAAAATCGAAATCAATAAAACAATCATTTATAAGAGATCAAATGAATTAATAAAATATATTAAAGTAAAAGTAAGGTAATTTTGGATACATCAAGAAACGTAATATTTCAAACCAATTAAAAAAAGCTACTATAATAAAAAGCCAAAATATTCAAAAAAAACCTCAACAATAACCAAGAGAACAGTATAAAGACATAATAACTCACCGCCCAATCCAATTTGATCTGGAAAATATAAATTTATATTCAAATATCTATCGTATCTTCTGGTTGTGCAAAGCTCTATCAATAACTTAATACATGAATGGAAGTTTGATAATGTCGTAAAAGATCGCAGCCATCTTGTGATCGCGTAAACCTCTCAGGAGCTCCTCGATCCGGAACATAAAGAAAAATTCCAGCCCTCTTTATGAAGAGGTAAGTCCTCGACAAATTGTGTGTGATGGCATCTGTGGAGTAGTTATTTTATTATATTATTTATTTTTATTTTATTTTTTTTATTTTAAATACATATATATATATATATATATATATATATATATATATATATATATATATATATATATATATATATATATATATATATATATATATATATATATATATATATATATATATATATATATAGAAGAAGAAGAAGAAGAAGAACAGAAGTTTTAAGTGCTAAATATTTTTTTTACACAAGCCATGATTTTATAGAAAATTATGATAATATTTGAAATGTAATGTTGATTAATATGTTAATTAGTTATATTATTCACTAGCTTTATGTTTTTGTTTTAGTAAAATTATCACTTTAAAAACAATAAACATTAAAAACTAAAATTTCAGCTAAATAAAACAAAAACTTGCAGTTTTTTTTATCAAACTAAATATTTTAGAATGACATTACTTTTTTATTTATCAACTACTTGTATTACTAAATAAACAAACACTTCAAATGTTGAGAGGTTTCCAAAATATAATAGTGAAAAAGGCATCCAAATCTGGTGAGACGTTTCTAAGATTAGCTCTATTTTGGGCTCTACAATGTATGCACAAAAATAAACGTTCTCTATAAGACTTTTTTTAATATTTCTTCTATGTACAGACAGTGATCTGTTACAAAATTATTATAAGTATATTAGCTGTGTGATTCCGGCTTCGAATAGGATCACCCTGGTACTGATGGTGTCGTAAGAGGCGACTAAAGTACGTGTGGTAGAGTCACGTTGTCAGCAATGACAACACGCATGGGCAGGTTTGACCGGACTGTTACCACCTCCGGCATTTAAAACCGGAGTTAAGTAGTGGCTTCGGCCACTGCGTTTCGCATTGGGTAATGCCGGGCCCCGGTGCCCATCCATTTTAAAGGCCGGCAACACTCCTGTAGCTCCTCTGGAGTTACACGGGTCCGTGGGCGATGGTGATCACTTACCATCAGGTGACCCGTAGGCTCGTTTGCCGTGTCTCGTCCATAAAAAAAAAAGTATAGATTTTTTCACAACAGGCAGGTGAGATTTTTTTAAAAATATTATTTTAACATTTCTAAAGTGAGGTGTTTAATTGTTGGTCGGCGTGATTACTTCTTTAAAAAATGAAAAATATCATATTCTGGTGTTGGAGGTTGGTCTTTTTTTAATGATAAACTAAAATATATGGTGATTATATTTCAATTTAAATATTCAATGTTTTCATTTCTTCCCTCTGCTAAATAAGCAAAGCGCGGCATTGAGTTCCGCCACTCAACACGCAACACCTTAAATTTGGCGGGAAGTGGGAACGGAACGGAATATTTTAACACCAGGTTCCCAAGTTCCCTGTACATACATACCCTACCATGTATGGAATGTATCCATCCCGTGAAACTATAAAAAGAAAACAAAAAATACTCTCTCTCTCTCTCTCTCTCAGCTTCACGCTGTATCTCGCACATGGCAGGGTAGGCAGAGGGAACTTGGGAATCTAGTGTTAAGACACTCCGTTCAAATTCCGTTCACCACTTTACGCCGAATTTGAGACATTAAATATTTAAATTTAAAATATTAAATATTTCATTTCCTCGAGTGGCAATCGAACCCACAACTTATCGGTTACAGTCACACCCTTGTGCCGCTGCACCACGACAGGCCTCCCACAAAAAAATTAAACGCCACGACAAAAAAATCAAACGGACAAAAATTCGACTCCATGTCTTTCGCTTTCGCCAGGGGTAGCGTAACAGACGAGGAGTGCAGGTAAAAGTCACATAAGTGGATTGCTACTTTACATGCTAATATTTTGCGCAAACGTCCGACATTATTGCAATGGAGCATTATTTATGTGACTTATTCTGAATAACGCGTATTTGTTCATATTTCCGTTTTGAATTTTAGCATTTTGGTACCTAGTCTTTGCAATGTTTGTTGAACACTTGAATATATAGCGTGGTAAGTTTGAATGTTGGTACGGGACACGGATGTTAGACTATGCATTGTATTACGTAAATGATTCTATTATAAAATATTTGTAGCATTTAGCTTCACAATGTGTAGCAGCGAGACATATAGAGGAGTCAGAGGGAACCTGGGAACCTAGTGTTCAGATAGTCCGTTCCCATAAAGACACTTTTGTTTCACATTATCTTTTGTTTCTGAAAGTATTACATGTTGAAAGGTGGATCTCAAGGGCACACTTTTTCTCGTTAACTGAGTGAGGAAAATGATAATATTAAGTATTTCATTTCCTCCGTTTTTCAGTTTCTGTTCGACTCTCAGATTTTTTATTTTTTTTTTTTATTTTTCAGCTTCACGCTGTATCCCGCACTAGGCAGGGTAGGCAGAGGGAACGAAAGTGAAACCTAGTGTTATGACACTCCGTTCCACTTCCGTTCCCCACTTTCCGCCGAATTTGAGGCATTGCGTGTTGAGTGGCGGAACTCAACGCCGCACTTTGCCTTATTACCAGAGTGAAGAAATGAAACATTAAATATTTAAATTGAAAATATTAAATATTTCATTTCCTCGACTGGGGATCGAACCCAGAACCTGTCGGTTACAGTCACACTCTTGTGCCGCTGCGCCACGACAGGTCTCAACTCTCAGATACATGTTTCTATTAATAAATGTTAATAATTATTTTAATTATATTATTTTTTTTTATAAAGGGACTTCTAAAGATATGTCGTCGATACAATTGATATGTGGCATTCAATATTTTTTAAAGTTAAGATGATATGCACAGATGATAAGTCTTATATTAACATTCTTTCATACGGAACAAAAAGATTTTTTTATAAAATAAATTAATATATATATTTTTTAATTTTCTTCTTTCTTTTTAAAAAATAACCTTTTTTATAAATACCTAGCAAAATATCGAGTACTAGTAGTACCCAATGTTTGTGTGTCTGTCTTTATTTATGTCTAGTATTACGTTTGATTGACTTATCTTTAACCTTTATGGACTTTTCAAGAGACAAAAAACTATGTTACGAAGGATTTACTACGTAGATAATACAAGATTATCGGTAAAATTGAAAGCTCCTCACACACCGTCTCATACTTTCTGAAGGTGGTTTCAATGAATACTGAGTATAATGGCAGTAATCCTGACGGATAGCGACCTGAGGATCACTCATTTATCAGACACGTGTGATGGATCGACGGGATGATTTGTGTTTCTATAATAAAATGTGACAGTAATAATATTATGTGGGGTAATTTATATCACGTAGCGTGAATTTCTAGGATATACGAAAAGCCTGGTTAAAAGCCTGGTTTGTACCGTTATTATGAAGTGCTGTGAGAAACAAAAAATTATATGTTGTTAGTATTATTCTTTTGTATGTATGTAAATAATTATCTGCCTATCCTGATATGAGTTGAATTTAAAATATATTCTAATATATCCAGTTAAATAAACACAACGTTGTGGCCGCCCACAAAGGCTTTAGTTGTACAAAAAGGAGGGCAAAAGGTTTTGATAAATAATCAATTTGTATTTACATTTCTCAACTATTGAACAATTTAAAATATAATCACTCTCCCCAGTTAGAACCTTTTTTTAAAGTTCTTTCTGTATAAGAGCTCCTTGAAATCGACGTTCCATTATCAACACTTTAGTTTTATTTAAGCTCTACCTGTCGACGCTACGATACGACGCGAGGCTAACGAGATTAGTTAACGTTTATTACTGCCGTCTTATATAGATATGTTGAGTTTAATTATGGTTAAAGGTAAGGGTATAGAAACAGGCCTGTCGTGGTGCAGTCACAAGCGTGCTTGTTATCAGTTATCAGTTTTGTGGGTTGAATCTCCACTCGATGAAAAGAAATATTTTGTATTTTTATTTCATTACTCTGGTAACGCAAAGTGCGGCGTTGAGTTCCGTCACTCAGCATACAATGCCTCAAATTACGGAGAAAAGTAGGGAGTGAAATGGAACGTACCCAATTTCTCTCTGCCTACCCTGTCGTGTGCGTGACGCTGTAAGAAGAATCATCTGATCTACTACACTCTACTCAGCTTCACTCCATTCCACTTTCGTTCTCCACTTTCCTCCAAATTTAAGAATTTGCGTGTTTAGTGGAGGAAAGGAACAACGTCGCTCTTAGCCTTGTAACAAGACCGAAAAAATTAAAATATAAAATATTCAATTTGAAAATGTTAAATATTTCATTTCCTCGAGTGGGATCGAACCTACAACCTTTCGTTTACAGTCACACGCTTGGGCCGCTTGAGAATCATTTAAATATATATAAATGGCATTGTTAAAATGCATTAAATTAAGATGGTGCACACACCATGCACAATCCTCCTCTAAGTAAAATGAGCAAAGATTTTTCATACAATTCTTTAAGGTTATATTTACTACATTACTTTGTATTACGTAAATTTTTCTATAAATAACTAAAAGTTTAAATCTACATAATATTTTTTTTTCTTTCTTTCTTAGCTTCACGCTGTATCCCGCACGAGGGTAGGCAGAAGGAACCCGGGAACCTAGTATAAGTATAAGACACTCCGTTCCACTTCCATTACCCACTTTCCGCCAATTGCAATTTGAGGCATTGCGTGTTGAGTGGCGGAAATCAACGCCGCGCTTTGCCTTATTACCAGAGCGAAGAAAGAAAACATAAAATATTTTAATTGAAAATATTAAATATTTCATTTTCTCGACTGGGGATCGAACCCAGAACCTGTCAGTTACAGTCACACGCTTGTGCCTCTGCGCCACGACAGGCCTCAAAATATTTTTTTTAACTCGGCATACTTCAATTCGTTATTCATACCATACTATGTGTCTCTTATCTGTCGTTTTCTGTCCAGCGGCGTTCTGCACGGTTTTTAACTATTATTTATAGCATAGGTACATATAGACACTTCTTACAATTTTCTAGTAGTTGACGTACTTAATAATAATATTTATGAGGTCATTTAATTGATTAAATAATGATCGAATTATTGAGGTAAGTTAGACAGACAGATAGTGTAGAAACACTCTGATTTTTTTTTATGTATAAGACAGAGCAAACGAGCGTACGGTTCACCTGATGGTAAGTGATCACCGCCGCCTACGGCCCCGTGTAGCACCAGAGGAGCTACAGGAGCGTTGCCCTGTCTTTAAGGTGGATGGGCACCGGGGCTCGGCACTACCCAATGCGAAACGCAGTGGCCGAAGCCACTACTTAACGCCGGTTTTAAATGCCGGGGGTGGTAATGGTCCGGTTGAGTCTGCCCATGCGTGTTGCCATTTCTGACAACGTGACCCTCCCACACGTACTTTATTCACCTCTTACGACACCATCAGTACCAGGGTGATCCTATTCTAAGCCGGAATCACACGGCTAAATTGATTATTATTATTTCTTTGCTGTTATTTTATTAAACAAGATTCATATTTTTTAAGATCACGTTGTAACTCACACGTAATAGAGAAGGAAATTTAGAAGCGAAGTGTTAAGACACTTTGTCCCAATTAAGGCCACTTCCCGCTGAATTTTGAATTTTCAGCCATTGTGTATTGAGAAGCGAAGATCAAGTGAAGCGAAGATCAAGAAGGAAATGAAAAAAAAAAATCATTCTGCCGACTGTAAATCGAACTTACTATCGTCGTATTTACAGTTACACCCTTGTACCACCGGGCCACATTGTTCTTGGACATCATATAAATATGCTAATATGTGTGGCAACGATACAATTAAATGATTTTCGAGATTTCCAACTAAACTACTTCACAAAACAAACTAAGAGGTGTCTTTAAGGTAATCAAGCCAAAAGATAAAGACAGCTCAGTTGAAACGAGATTAGTTAAATCCTAGCTCGTCCGCCCTTATCCAGGTGCTTCTTAAGCGGGCTTTAGTCCTCTCTATTACTGAAATATACCTAAGTAGATGTAAAAATTGTATGACGATTCCTTTGTTATATGTACAAATTATGTAATTTTCATATAGTTTAATGTATATTTGTTTTTTATTATGATTGGTAATATTTTTTCTGTTTACATCACTCAATATATCCGGCATGGTAGAGGAAATTTGAAGTGCCTAGTATTAAGACACTTCGTTCTCATTCACGCACTTCCGTTTCGATACGGAATTAGATATATTGCGTGTTGAATGGCGGAACTATGCCGCGTTTTGCCTTGTTGCCAGAGCGAAGATGTGAAAATATTTAATATTCTTAAGTAAGTGTCGAACCCACACCACGTTGCTTTTATAGTCACACTCTTGTGCCCCTGGGCTGCGGCAAGCCTCAAATGTCTGTTCAAACAAAAAATATATATTATTATACTATGGTACTTCTACTCCCTTGTTATATGTACAGCTTGTACATATTAAAATAAAGAGAATAATGATAACAAATCGAAACTATCGTGGCGCAGTGGGACGTTCAAATGTGTTAGCTATTGGTTCGATTTCCATTAAATTAAATTACATTTATATTTGTCTCTACTACACATATAGTAGAGATCAATATATATATATATATATATATATATATATATATATATATATATATATATATATATATATATATATATATATATATATATATATATATATATATATATATATATTATTTAAAATATTTCAAGAAAACTTTGTATCGATCCTAGTTTAAAGTTATGCTTACATGTAACTCTCAGAGACTTTAACTAACTACAAAATAGTATTTCATATGAGATAGTAGTTCTTAGAAGAAAGACCTAAAGGAAAGTAACGGGTTCAGTGCCCAATCTAGGAAATTAATTACATTAAGTATTTTTTTTAGTAGGATTTTTTTTATATATCTTTTATAGGAAAGATATGTTTTAACACTAGATTCATTCAAAAAATTTTAAAAGATATTTATTGATAAACGTCATATATTAACGTCTCCGTTAACAAAAGCATTTCCACCTGTCCACACTGAAAATACTTTAAACGCTTCCCCTATTGTGCATTGTTGGTAAGAAAAATGCTCTCTTATCGAAGACCGTCCATTGTACGCAGGTATGTGGAATTAACTAGTCTAGACGTGCGATGTAGCTGGGCTGGGAACCTAGTTACGTCTTATGGTTGACCTTTTCAATTTACTATGGGGAATTATGAAAGATTTTGCTTTCTTTATATTTAAATATCAATAAATACAGTGTCGGATTGTTAACGTGACGGTTGACGGTTCGACGACGATCCTAATTGAGAAAGTGAATTATTGTCATTTTCTCGCTCTGCTAAAAAGATATATGTGACAATGGCATTTGAACAGTAAATTTAATTCTTTTGTCTATAAAACTCTTTTGTCTATATTAAAAAAAAAAAGAAAATTTAGTTGTTGACGTCTTTTTTCAGTACTAGTACTAGTTGAAGCAATGCCTCAGCCTCAGCGAAAAGTGGGGAGTAGAACGGAGTGTCTTAACACTGGGTTCCCTAGAGTTCCCTCTATCCATGCCGTCATGTGTATATGAGCAAGATAATTATATTTTTTTACCCACTTGTTGTTCTTTTAAAAAAAAGTGTTATATTTATTAATGAATTGTAATCTGGAGAATATTCATTATATGAGACCTGTCGTGGCGCAGTGGCACAAGCGTGTAACTGTAAGCAACAGGTTGTGGGTTCGATCTCTACTCGAAGAAGTGAAATATTTCTTACTTTCAAATTAAATATTTAATGTTTTCATTTTTTCGCCCTGGTAACAAAACAAAGCGCGGCGTTGAGTTGCGCCACTCAACATGCAATGCTTCAAATTCGGTGGAAAGTGGGGAACGGAAGTGGAACGGAGTATCCTAACACTAGGTTCCCAAGATCTCCCTGCCTATCCTGCCATGAGCGGGCTATAGCGTGAATCTGAATTTTATATAAAAGTTATCAAATATTTCTCCTCTCCAAATATATGATGAGACATGGTATTGTTCGAACAAAAATACAACAAATCTAGAAACGTAATATCGCTGTGACATACGCGCCTCGTTGATTTGTACAGTGCGTTTTCATAGATTAATCACTTTACATACGTTTCTATAAAATTTAAACGTATTGTACGTATTGGTTATTTCTATAACTTCCCCGAAATCGGCATTAATAGATTGAAGTGTGCCACTGTCAACGCTATAGGTTGTAAGTTCAGTTTAATGTCTTCATTTCTTCGCTCTTATAGATAGATAGCGGCGTTAAGTTCTGCCACTTAAGACGCGTATACGTTGGAAACTGAAGAACGGAACCCAATGTCTTGATATAGGTTCCCAAGTGCCCTCTACTTACCCTGTCGTGTGCGGGAAACAGGGTGAAATAAAAAAAATGGTTAGATTTTTAGAGTGGCTTGAGTAACGTAGGTGATGGTTAATGCGCAATGCAAAGGAGTCAATTAGAAATATACTTGAATCTCAATCCCCACACTAAGTGGTATGCTAACTATTTTTTTTTCTTTTTTTAGTTAAATCTACGTATTCAACGTTACGAACCGTTATTTTTAACTATTTAAATAGTACACATATGTTAACTTCTTCTTTCTTCGATTATGTAAATTTTTAAAAATTATTAGGTGAATATTAATATTTCATCTTTCTACAAATTTAGAATTATTTGCTGTTAAGTCCAATTGGGTCCTTTAAGTTTATTCTTTACCAAAATGAGGTGGTAATTGTCAGGTATTAAAAATATTTAATATTGTATGCTTCCTTATTTTGCATATTTAAACTTGTAAACATAATGTGATTATCGTATCTTAAATAATATTTAATTTAAGATAACCGACCGCGATAAAGAGAAAAGGAAACGGAAATGTCTAAGCATTTTTTTTTAAAACTACCCTCTTATTATATTAAAATGATTTAAGGCTTAACTAAGAAAAACCTTAAAATATATCACCATTTTGTCGAAAAATAAAGAAATAAAATATTATTATATATTGAAAATGCAGTGTTAGTTAATCTTTGACCGTCAGTAAATCACCGGGCGACGCTGTCGTGTCGCGCACACGCACTGAGTTACTGCACTGGCCTCGGCTTTGTTCTACCTGCCTAAATTCATTTCCCTAGCCTTTTTTTTTTAATTTAAACTATTAATAAATATATTTTAAATTTAGAAATTAGCGTGTAATTTTAATTGTGGTGTGAACGTCCATTAAAAAGGAGCGAATATTATTACTTTTTTTTATTTTCCCGCCATACATGTCTAAAATTTGTCGGAAAATGAGGGTTGAAATAAGTAAACACTTGGTTCCTGCCACCTACACTGCTATTAAAAAAACCGCTGTAGCTCAGTGTGACATTATTTGACTGTAAAAACGATAGTTCCGGCTTCAATGTCCACTGAATGTAATGCTTATTATGCTTAATAAGCTTCTTTTTTCATTCTGGTAAAAAAACCAGCAATAAATATCGCCAATTAACTCTAATAATTTTATTAATACTTATTCAGAAAGGTACGTATTACGATTAGAACGTAGCGAGATTTGAACTCACGCCCCTTGGAATGTACTTTTATTTTATATTTTTGTTTTTTTTTACACTTACAAAAAAAATAATTTAACACGCATCAAATATAAGTTACTCAATCTTTCACTCAGCTTCACGCTGTATCCCGCACATGGCAGGGTATGCAGAGGGAACTTGGGAACCTAGTGTTAAGACACTCCGTTCATCTTCCGTTCCCCACTTTCCGCTGAATTTGAGGCATTGTCTGCTGAGTAGCGGAACTCAAAGCCGCGCTTAGTCTTGTGCCAGAGCGATGAAATGAATACATGAAATATGTAATAAGAAAATATTAAATATTTCTCTTCCTCGAGTGGGGATTGAACTTACAACCTGTCGGTTACAGTCACACGCTATGTGCTGCTGCGCCGTGACAGGCCCCAATATAAGTAGCTAGTAGGTACATTTGAAATAAGTCCTCGGAAGGATATCAAGAGGTGCAGGTTCAAATACCGATACGTTCAAATTACTATACGTTTTCTAAATAAATATTTTTGAAATAAGTTTTACTCATAAAAACCGTCTTAACTCACATCGTGACCCAAAGAATTCTATTACTCCATTACATTGAATACTTTATATATGTTTATATTTCATAAAAGTAATTACTTTTAAAATTGTTGTACTCAAAGCAAATTGATATTACAGTATGTATTGGTATTTCAATTTAAAATCGTGACTATAATTGTAATAATAACTGTTGAAGTTAAAACATTTAAATATTTATAGAATGAAGACCTTAAGAGATAAAGTTTGTAGTAGTTTTATTGAAATGTTTCTATTTTAAAGAAAGATCAAGGACTAGCCACATGTGTAGCCAATATAAATAATATAGTTTATTACTAAAGTAAATATTTGTAAGTATCAAAATCCCTAAAGTAACACAATATATAATACCAGAATGAAACAACAAATTATTTAACTATTACATAACCAAGAAATAAAAAAATTGCAACTCATCTACCTTCTTTCCAAATAAACGATGAGGATGAAATAAAAATATGAATTTACTAATGAGGCCTGTCGTGGCGCAGCGGCACAAGAGTGTGACTGTAAACGACAGGTTCTGGGTTCGATCCCCAGTCGGGGAAATGAAATATTTAATATTTTCAATTTGAATATTTAATGTTTCATTTCTTCGCTCTGGTAATAAGGCAAAGCGCGGCGTTGAGTTCCGCCACTCAACACGCAATGCCACAAATTCGGCGGAAAGTGGGGAACGAAAGTAAAACGGAGTGTCATAACACTAGGTTTCACTTCCGTTCCCTCTGCCTACCCTGCCTAGTGCGGGATACAGCGTGAAGCTGAGAGAGAGAGAGAGAATTTACTAATTGTTATAAATAAGGCAAATAAATACTCACTCACTCAGCTACACGTGCAGCTACATGTATCCCATGGCTGGGTAGGCAGAGGGAACTTGGGAACCTAGTGTTAAAACACTCCGTGCCCCTTCTGTTCCCCACTTACAAAAAAATACAAATAAATACATAAACATCTCTACTTACAATAAAATCACAGCAGATCGGTGTCTATACTTGGAAGATATAGAACTAACTAATAGAACCAAAAACGACAATAAATATTTATTATAATAAAATATAATTGTCTGTTTATATGTTTGTTTACTCAGAAACGGCTTAGCCGAAGTTTTGGTGAGGTTCCGTTAACATTTAGCGCTCTTTCAATTTCAATCAGCTAAAATTTGCTTCAAATAAATATTTTATTAATTGGCTGAAATTTCACTATTTGATATAGTTAAAGATATTGTCTTTAACTCACTACTCAGCTTCACGCTGTATCCCGCACGAGGCAGGGTAGGCAGAGGGAACCTGGGAACCTAGTGAAAAGACACTCCGTTCCACTTCTGTTCCCCACTTTCCGCCGAATTTGAGGCATTGCGTGTTGAGTGGCGGAACTCAACGCCGCGCTTAGCCTTATTACAAGAGCGAAGAAATGAAACATTAAATATTTAAATTAAAAATATTAAATATTTCATTTTCTTGACTAGGGATCGAACCCAGAACCTGTCGGTTACAGTCACACTATTGTGCCGCTGCGCCACGACAGGCCTCTACTTACTTGTCTTTAACAATATATGGTATTAGAAAACATAAAACGCAATAATACATTATTTAGTAATTATAAATTAGATCGTTTGAGGATGTCGATGCTTTTAATATAAGAAAATTGTATGAAATTGACAGTCAGCAGTTGGTCTGGTCAGACATCTTCGTTTCGCATCGCGCGTCTCGAGTCTAGGGTATTTTGACTTTAAAGTTAATTTATTGATTATATTGGATATAATAATATTAAATTGTAGACTACCACCTTTGTATTTTATATTTCTTATTACAAACTCTGTGTGTTATGTACACAATGTTTATATTTATTTTATTTATATGGCAATTTTTAACTAGATCTTCTTTTTTTAACATGCATTCTCCTATTGTTTATACATTTCTTCCTTACCTTACAACTTCTTTCGTATATTCTCCATACAACGTGACACTGGCGAAGTGATATGTGCTCAAGTGGAACGCTCGGAACGCCATTATCAAAGAACCATACCATATTTTAATGATTAACTGTACAATTTGAAAAAATGCCAAAAATGAATACTTCAGCAAATACATTAACAATAACCCAATAAATTTAAATGTAATCTAATTATTTTAAAATGGCCACTGTGGCTCTATATTTAGAGATATTGAGCCACAGTGGCCAATCGCAGACTTTGTTTGCGAAGGTTGGTTTTTAAAGAACAATGTTTTTTGTAAAACATTGAGAAAAAAAGCAGGCTATGTTTATCCCATTCTCACAACATTCATCGTAGATTTTCGTCAATCAACATGCGTTGCTTTAAATTAATTCACGCTAGGCAGAGAGTCTTTTACTAGCTTAACTTAAAAAAGGTATAGTACCGATCCTGTACCTCTAGGAAAAACAAATAAGAAAATGAACAATACAAAACAGGTAGGGCACTTGGCTTCACTCCAGGCACGCGTGTTTTACAGTTAAATTATGCTGATATTGTATAGGTAGTTGCTGTTTCCAGCGTTACGTCGCCTCGTTACGTTCACGTTCATGATCACGTTGAAAAACTAACTGTTATTATGTTGGTCGGTATTTATGTTTGCGTATTGCAGAATTTTGCTATTGTAGGATATTTTTTAGGTTTATCATATTTTGTTGATTTATTTATCATTTATTTATTTATAACGTGTTGTAGGCTAGAAGGTATTTCCGGAAAAACTTAATTTGAGACAGTCAATGCGATCGGTGAGTTTTCAATGTCTACTCGGTGATTTATAATATTTTAAATATTATCATTTTCATGGGATAAGTGGAAAAAATTTGGCGTTGGCTGTCGCTTCTCAACATGCGGGTATATCACATTTCAAAAATTAAAAGAAAGTCCTGAGTTTGAGGCCCGTCGTGGCGCAGCGGCACAAGAGTGTGACTGTAACCGATAGGTTCTGGGTTTGATCCCCAGTCGAGGAAATGAAATATTTAATATTTTCAATTTAAATATTTAATGTTTCATTTCTTCGCTCTGGTAATAAGGCAAAGCGCGGCGTTGAGTTCCGCCACTCAACACGCAACGCCTCAAATTCGGCGGAAAGTGTGGAACGGAAGCGGAACGGAGTGTCATAATACTAGGTTTCACTTCCGTTCCCTCTGTCTACCTTGCCTAGTGCGGGATACAGCGTGAAGCTGAAAAAAAAAAAAAAAAGAAAGTGGGGAAGATAGTGTCTTAACAACGAGTACCTACTCGTACCATTTTTTTACCCTGATATACAAGAAATACAGACTGAATAAATAAATTAAAAACTAATACCCAATTTATTAACCAACCGTTGCAATCAAGAATTCAAGAAGATGTTTCAGCCAAAGAACAAAACGAATATGTTTTTCAGTAACATTCTCAAGTGTAAGGCTCTGCGTGGTGGGCACATTAAAATACTCATATATCCTTAAAGTCGTCTGCAGCGGAAGGCGATAGGAAGTCGCCGTGATTTGGCACCACACCCACGCTATCTGCTCAGGTGTGAAAAGGAATATGTCTCTTGGAAGCTTATACTGAATGACTAAGATTTTGTCGCAAGTTGCAAGGTTGTTTAATTTTTGTTTTTTGTTGGATAAATTAGAAATAGAAAAACTTTATTGCGAAAGATCGAATAATTCGTTTTATTGTTAAAAAGCTAAAAACTTTGATTGAATGAATATGCCCATCTCAGGAACTACTGGTTCGAATCCAAAAAATGTTTTTGTGGTAAAAAAACATAATAATTATTTATTAAATACCCACCGTACTTGCTGTGGTTAGAGTGTGTAGACACAGTTCTTATTTAATCATCATCTAAATGGAATAACTAAGCGATTTTTTTTAATTAAGCAAAAATTATAAACTGGTTTGAATAACGCGGCTTTAAGCTGCGCCACTTGTCACGGATAATCTTGATAGCCTTATAAAGTAGGTAATTAAATTTTGTAATTGATCGTTTAAGGGAAATTATAATTTCAAGTAAATTTGTAACATTTGTATAAATTCATATCTTACGATTTGAAAGTATTTACAATACTACAATTTAAAAAAAAAAAAACATATTGTTTCAGGACTGAAAATAAAATGACTTTCAAGTGTCGAAGCATCAACTATTATCCACTTGTACCACTTGTAGCGGTCAAGGATCGGACCGGATGCTGGACGGCGACAGGTGGACGGAAATGGCGGCGTTTCCGCTGAATAAGTATACACATTGAAAAGTGAAAAAAATTGAAAGGATAAGTATATTTGTCACCTAGTGTTAGACACTCCGTTCCACTTTCGTTCCCCACTTTCCGCCGAAATTGAGGCATTGCGTGTTGAGTGGCTGTACTCAACACCGCGCTTTGCCTCATTACCAGAGCGAAGAAATGAAACATTAAATATTTAAATTGAAAATATTAAATATTTCATTTCCTCGACTGGGGATCGAACCAACCTGTCGGTTACAGTCACACGCTTGTGCCGCTGCGCCACGACAGGCCTCAAATGTGCTTTATAAATTTCTACTTTTCATATAGCTTTGGACATATTGCAATTTTGAAATTCGATGACCGGGCTAGCCTTCGTCGTATATACGGGAGACACGTGTGATAGTGATTATTTCAGCAGATAGTAAACTAACAAACAGGATTTGAAAGGAAACTGTCCACTGGACACCTTTAGGAAACTGTCCACAGCTCCAGCTTCTAAGGCATATGATATTATCAACGCCCGTTACCGCTGTACTCTGTATATCGCAAATGAACTTAGTGTTAAGACACTTCACTCCAAATTGTTCGCCAAATTGGTTGGCCATTGAGTGTTAAGTGGCTTTGCATTGTTACCAGAGTTGAGATAAGAAAATATTAAATATTTAATTACCTCGAACTCGTTACCTACGAGTTACACGCTTATGCTCCTACGCAACGATAGCCCTTGTTATTTTTTTGTGTTAATAGAATAGCTAGCAAATCCTTTATCATCTTGATATATAAAAAAACAACCTTACAATTACAGTCTCTATAATATATGATTGTTACCAACCAACATTAGTCCAATAGCAGACCTCGTAAATAAACTAAGACATTTCCGAAAACACATTATGAATATAAATATATTCAAATATTAATTATCTCAACAGAATGATTGAGGCCCACATCAGTGGCACTAGCGTGCAATCGTAAAGGCGACGGTTGTGAGTTCGATGCCAATTCAAGTATTTATTATTTAAATTTCCTCGATCTAGTAAAGAGATAGTACCGCGGCATTTAGCTCCGCCACACAACATGCAATACCTCAAGAACTAAGTGGAAAGTGGGCAATGTGAGTGTGTTAATGGTAACGGAGTGTTGTAACACCGAAATCTAAGTTTCCTCCAGCTTAACTTACTGTGCAGCGTTGAGCGTAAAAAAATCTATAAATATGTAAAAATCTATACTAAACATATCACTATTCATAGTGCCATTTCTTTGATGGATTTCGAGTTTCAATGAATTTTTATACTGAGATTCACGTTGTATCTAGCACATGGCAGGGTAGGCAGAGGGAACTCGGGAACCTAGTGTTAAGACACTCCGTTCCACTTCCATTCCCCACTTTCCACCGAATGGGACATCGTTTTGCCTTGTACCACTTGAACTTAAAAAAAAAATTTGATCCACCAACAATCACGTACTGTCATGCTGACGGGATCTATATAGAGCTCACTCAGCTTCACGCTGTAACCCGCACATGGCAGACAGTGGGAACTTGGAAACTTAGTCTTAAGATACTTTGATCCATTTTCCACCTTTTGTCGACTTGAGGTATTGCGTGTTGAGTGGCGGAACTCAACGCCGCTTTTGCGATGTTATCAGGGTAAGACATACACAACCTGTCGCGTTTAAAGTCATATGCCTGTGCCCCCGCGGCCTGCCCACGACTGGACTAAAACAATATAGAACGATATTGTTTATATAAAAATATATTTATTACCAACAAATTTATAACAATATCTAAAGTACGGAACCATTACCACATATTACGCAGTTATCGCAGCTCACGCCGGCCCGCGGGCTCCACACTGTTTTATTAGACTCGCAAATTATCTGACAATCGACAAAAAGCATTTGTTTTTTGGTCTCACATTAACAACGTATATAAGGTTAGGTTAATTATGCTTTAAATATAAACATAATATCTATTTTACTATATAATAAAAAAAAACGTCGAGCGAATGAGTGAAGAAGGAATAGTAAGAAAGATTTATGAAGGAAAAGTGAGTGGTAAGAAAGGGAGGGGGAGACCTCGGTTGACCTTTGAAAGCTCAGTATCGACGATACTGGAGGAAGGTCACGTAAAAAGCATGAGGACCCCCCGGAGGGCATATATGAAGAGGCTGATGACAGTGGACGAGGCGAAAGAGGTATGCCGAAACCGTAGCGTTTGGCGCTCCGTTCTCTCTGCCTACCCCGCTAGGGATATAGCGTGAAGCTAAGTAAGTAAGTACTATATAATAATTATTCATACGGCTAATCTGTCATATAACATGAGAATTCAAGTTTTAGAATTCTATATCTAGAAGTTTTTCTCGCCCCTCTTAGTGCTTATTGCTCCATTTACGTCTACTGCAGGTACACTCCATAACCAATCTAAATACCAAATTTCAGCTATTTTACTTCATTCGTGTACTATAAGTAGGCAGAGGTATAGAATAAGGAGGCAGAGTAGGAAAGTTGGAAAAATTGTGTTCAGACACTCCTTTACAATTAAGATACACCCGTCGCCAAATTCCGCTGAACTTAAAATATTGCGCGTTGTAGGGTGGAACTCAGTCAGTCAGTCTGCCATATTTAATTTCCCCAAGTAAGATTCGAATTAACGACCGTCTGGTACAAAGTCGTGTGTTTATGTTTCTGCGCTATGAAGGCCTAAAATAGTTATCCAAAGTTGACAGTTTTAATAACCGAGCCGAGCTCAGATTGCATTATTTACTGCGCAGGTAGTTTGGCCACCCGCCAGCAGATAGCGCAAGATTTTTAAGCTTCTCGTATTTCGGTGTCATAAATTTCAAAATATAATTCGGTAAAAAGCACAAAACATATTAATTTTAAGGCGCCTCGTAGGCGACTGATAGGTATCGCTAGGAACAGCTCGTGACTTGATTACATTATGATATCTTCTTTAGATTTTATGTAAAAAATAATGTATTTAGTTCCATTTTTTACTAAAAATAAAGTAAACACTAAATTATTCCACGTTAATGGTAATTTTAAGAACAGTTTTTTTTTTTTATGGAAAAGACGGCAAACGAACGTACGGGTCACCTGATGGTAAGTGATCACCGTCGCCCACAGCCCCGTGCAACTCCAGAGGAGCTACAGGAGCGTTGCCGTCTTTTAATGTGGAAGGGCATCGGGGCCCGGCATTACCTAATGCGAAACGCAGTGGCCAAGGCCACTACTTAACGTCGGTCTTAAATGCCGGGGGTGGTAACAACGCACTTTAGTCGCCTCTTACGACTCCATCAGTACCAGGGTGATCCTATTCTAAGCCGGGATCACACGGCAATACGACCAAAACACAACAGTGTCCATAACGCAGTATTACATTTGTTGTGCCAAAATGTATAATTAAGATTTTTTTTATTATTTAATAACTTAAAGTAACGTTCTCGCCAAAAATATGTATTATAATTAAATGTAGTTATTACAAAAGTCTAAACACTACACGCAAAAAGTACTTTATAATAAACACTCAAAGTACTTATCCATAGAATTTAAGTATGTGTTTATTTTAAAAGCCGACTGTAACAGTTAGTCGGCGCCGGCCCATTACCTTGCTCACTTGCTACTCAGTTTATGTTGGAGGGTGCTGCTTAAAACGGAACCACCGAACTAACCAAAGAATAGCTTATAATAATCTTTGATTTTCGTGAATAATGCACATTTTAAATGAACCAAATTTAACCAGATTAATCACGTAAGTATATTGTTTTCTATACATTTTTGTAAACCCAACGTATCGAAAATTGTGCAGTAATCTGTGATCACGGATAGTCTTTTTTAGACTTGGACCAGTTATTCTCTAAATAAACTAAGAGTTATATAATTTTCTATATCACTTTTTAGAGCAATAGGTAATAGTAATAGTCTTGTAGCTAGATCGGAATGATCGCCTTTTTTGGAATTGAGTGATACGAGCACTCTTCCATGAGCCGTGTTATTCCGGCTTAGAATAGGATCACCCTGGTACTGATGGTGTCGTAAGAGGCGACTAAAGTGCATGTGGTAGAGTCAAGTTGCCAGTAATGGCAACACGCATGGGCAGACTCGACCGGATTGTTACCACCCCCGGCATTTAAGACCGGCGTTAAGTAGTGGCTTAGGCCACTGCGTTTCGCATTAGGTAATGCCGGGCCCCGGTGCCCTTCCAATTTAAAGGACGGCAACGCTCCTGCAGCTCCTCTGGAGTTACTCGGGGCCGTGGGCGACGGTGATCACTTACCACCAGGTGACCCGTACGCTCGTTTGCCGTCTTTTCCATAAAAAAAAAATGAGCACAGGATTACGTCGAAAAGTGCCGAAATAAATACATGACTTGACTGACTTAGGTTTGATATGCTTCTCCATTGCCAAAGGCAGGTACTTGTAAGATCGTGCCATGCCACTAAGATCCTAAAAACACAATCGGGATATAATGAGTAAAATGTACGCATCCCATCATAAAATAACTTTTACTTAATTTCCTGACGTTCATATTGTCATTTTTTGAATCCAATCTACGACTTAGCTTATCTTTTTATTGCATTTTTTTTTATAAGAAACTGCTTTTTTCTAATTCACTTAAACCATTAATTAATACTATATAATAAAATATATGGAAAACGATACTTAGTTTAGGTGTTTTATTGTTGAATACATACCTCCACACAATAGGGTGTATACTCATAGCGGCGGAGGGCGCGTTACGCCAGTCACGGTGTTGTTGTAAACAGTATACCTTGTACCGTGACGTTTGATGGTTGACTGACGTCACGTCTATGTTTGTATTTTTGACCGGTCAACAGATAAGATTATTATATATAATAGATTTAGATTCACGCTGTATACCGCACGTGCAGGCTAGGCGAAGGAACCTTGGGAACATACTGTTATGACACTCCATTCCGTTACTCAGTACGGTTCAGTTCCTCTCACAAAGAGAGCTAAAATAGAGCATTTGAGGCGAAGCTTAATGCCACGTCTATACTTGTTACCAGAGTAAGGAAACGGAAATATTAAATATTTAAATTTTTCGAATAAGAATCGAACTCGCAACCTGTCGCCTGTGCCAAGAATGCCCTCTTTATTATTAAGTTCATATTAAAAAATGTTTCCTAATATATATTTTTAATATGAATATTTCTATAGTAATAATAACAGTACACAGACACGTAAATGGGAGGCTGTTAATTTTATTCGTCGCGACGATCCCACAGGTGATTCGGCGACCCTTGCTAATTTATAGAAATTTTGCTGAGTCAACCTCCTGACTACCCTTGTACGATATATTTTTTTGCTTCATGAAATTAGCAGAGAAAATCTGATATTTTTCA
The DNA here is from genome assembly GCA_019049475.1 of Eueides isabella. Lineage (NCBI taxonomy): Eukaryota > Metazoa > Arthropoda > Insecta > Lepidoptera > Nymphalidae > Eueides > Eueides isabella. The sequence continues at coordinate 15,165,025 of CM032392.1, forward strand.
TTTATATTATATTATAAGTTTAAATATATGTTTGTTAGTTACGTTTTCACGCCAAAATTACTTAAGTGATTATAATAAAACCTCTAATAATTTATGTAGGTACTAGACACATATTTTCAGAGGTATTAAAAAGAATATAGGATACATTTTATTACAAAAATTCAGCTGATTTTATTTTTGGCAATTGAATATATAGTTCAAGCGAGCGTTTCGTTAGTGATGTCATAATTATGACATCAGTTATACGTTAATTGGCATTTTACTCAGCTTCACGCTGTATCCCGCATATGGCAGGGTAGGCAAAGCGCGGTGTTAAGTACTACCACGCAAGGAGATGCCTGAAGAATGCATGGGTTCCGCCACGCAACCAGCAATGACACAATTTCAGCGCAAAGTGAATAGAATGTATTGTCTTAGCACTGGGTTCCCAAGTTCCCTCTGTCTATACTTCCGGATGCAGCGAGAAACTAAAAAAAAAGCATATTAATATTTTTTACATTATTAATATTATAAATTAATAATACAATTTGATCGCTACCATTAAATTTTATATACAAACATTTTTTTTCATTCAAACATAAGTATATTAAAAACATGATAAGAAAACCTGAAAACCATTAGGCTGATTCAATAAAGCACCTGAATCCTGATAGATTAAGAAGTACGAACTAACTCTCTGGGGTTAATTACGCCACTTGGAATTGCTAACTGTAGAACTTTTCCAATCTACCTTCCTTAACTTGGCGATCTTTGATCTATCGGACGGTTCATTCATATGGATTTTGGTTTTGGACGAATAATTTATAATTCATCAAATTGTATATATTTATATATTACTAGCTGTCCCGACAAACGTTGTTTTGCCATAAAAAGGGAAACATGTTAAGTTTGTTCAACACTTATCACTAAGGGGTTTGAGAAAGTTAAGAATTGTTTATAAAAACACCTTCGCAAATAATGCATTATTTTAGAACAAATTGGTTAGCATAAAAAGCTAACCTTAAAAGATAGATATATCCTTTATACAACACAACAATTCTATCATACATGATTTTTCAAAACCTTAACCGTTTACGCAAAGCACGCAGCGGAAACTCTCAATTAGGAAAAAATCCCCCGATTTTGAAACATTCTTAATTGGTGCTCCGGTCTATTGGTCTTATCGTGATGATATATAGCCTATAGCCTTCCTCGATAAATGAGCTATCTAATACTAAAAGAGTTTTTCAAATCGGACCAGTAGTAGTAGTTTCTGAGATTAGCGCATTCAAGCGAATAAACAACTCTTCAGCTTTATAATATTTGCTAGTACTATACTGAATTGCGTAACGTAATATTTTACTTCTTGAACTCACTAAATTAATCATATCTTTTGATAGAGTGAACCGATTTTGATGAAACAAAAACTAAGTTATACCTCAAGGTGCGTATACTTTTTGTATATAAACATTGTCTGCATTGAATTCGTAGATTTTACGTGATGTGCGCACAGACAAACAAAAAGGCAAAAATTTCAAAAATTATGGAAATGGGTTCTGTTACTTATCTTTTCACACGCTGGCTATTTTTTTTTTTAATTTCTTCAATGTACAAAAATTACTTTTCTTTATATATATATATATATATATATATATATATATATATATATATATATATATATATATATATATATATATATATATATATATATATATATATATATATATATATGTATATATATATATATATATATATATATATATAGCAGTGTAGGTAGAGGGAACCTGGGAACCTAGTACTAATACATTCCGTTCTCATTAAAACACTTGAATTGGTCACTTTCCACCGAATTCTGAAGGCATTACTTTGTTAGCTTTGCTTCGATTGATATTACTTAATAGTGATATTTAGAAAAATACTTAAACAACGCAATACTACAATTACGTGGCAATAAGGGGAATAATAACAGGTTCCCTTAGCCCATTGCTATGTGCCTTCTATATGCGGGATACAGTATGAAGATAAAAAAAGGGTTAAGTTCATCAATCTAATAAATAAAAAGACAGACACGGTAGCTGCAACCCGAGTTTAGAGCTCGTTGAAAGAAAGACGAACATCATCCGTGGCAATATAAATAGTCTAGGAGGTGATAGTGGGGTGGTTTATTTTTCCTCGTTAATTATGCCGGCTAACAAGGTGTTGTTTCGCCTTATTTATTGCTTCCTGACTGAAGGCTTAAGTAAGGCTTGGAAAAATTTTAAAATATTGTTCGTTTTAGTTTTGAATATCGCTTATTAATTTATATTGTTTTTTTTTTCATTTATAATAAAGTTGGTTGATTTCAATGCAATGAAAAAAAGGTTATTTTTTTTTTTATTTCCTTCAATTTTTCTTATCTTTTCTTCCCACGCCTATAGAAGAGTGTTATGAGTTATGAGTTTGTTTAAATGTGTGTCGGTCTATGGCTTAGTAGCTTTTTGAAACAATGACCCGATTTGAACCAAATAATTTGTTAAGCAATTGCCAAGATGAGGTAGTGAATTTCGGGTGAGCTATTTTTTTTTAATAGTAAATTTTATTTGTTTGTTAGATAATTAAAAAAAAAAAAACGCTTTTGAAAGTGTTAAGACACTCCGTTCCACTTCCGTTTCCCACTTTCCGCCGAATAACAACGCAATGCCTCAAGCATTGCGTTTTTAATAGTTAACATATCTATTTCAAGCAATTTATTAAATTATCTCTGGATTATCCGCTTTATTTTCCAAACAAAACTGATTTCATCATAACAATTATTAGTAGAGTGGACTGTCGTGGCGCAGCGGCACAAGCGTGCGACTGTAAACGGACTGTCGACGGTTGTGGGTCCGGTTCCAACTCGAGAAAATGAAATATTTAATCTTTTCTAATTAAATATTTAATGTTTTCATTTCTTAGCTCTGGTAACGATCAAAGCGCGGCAGAGAGTTCCGCCAATCAACACGCAATGCCTCAAATTCAGCGGAAAGTGGGGTATTTAACACTATGTTCCCAAGTTCCCTCTGCCTACCCTGCCGTGTTACGGCGTGAAGCTGAGGGAGAGAAAAATCAATTACTAAGATCATTACATCGTAGCGGTACAGGGCCTCTCTCGAAAATGGAGGGGAACAGAGTATATTAACGCTTGGTTTCGTCTGATATCATGTGTGTGGGCTATATCATGTAGTTAAAATATTATAGTAATTTGATATAATTATTGTTTAATACTGATACATATAACATAGTTACTCAATAACTTTATTTTTTTTAGCTTCAAGCATATGGAAGGGTAATCAGATTAAACTTGGGAACCTTCTATGTAGACATTCCGTTGCGTTTCCCACAATTTCTTCAGTATTTTTTAATAATGTTCAATATTAAACATTTGTGATTTTCTCGCAAATAAGATATTTTTACCGATATTCATCATATATTACATAGAACAGTTTCGCTTAATAGCAACAATAAGAACATTTTTATCACAACACCAACAATATCTCATAAACAACTAATATTACGAGTATCGTTCATATATCGAGGGGTAGACCTTCACGCGTCGTCTCCCATATTATGATGTTTTTTTGTCATAAATTCATAAGTTTTACGATTCTGTACGCCCCTCCCTACTGCCTTCTAGCCAGGTGGACTCCTCAGATATATTAAATACCCCCTTAAAGTTAGTTTTATAGGACGAAGGCAATGATAATGATGAAATTCTTTCGGCACGGTACGGTCTTGACGTGCGTTCTTGCCTCGTAAAAACACTTAAACGTTTTTTTATGTTTGTTTAATAACGTATTTGGATTTGATGCTTTAGTTACAGTTGTATTTATGGACCAAGTGAACGAATTAATATATAGCGTTGATTTATTGCTTTATTTTGGTCGTTTGTCGTTGGTAAGTATAAGGTAGGATAGACATATATTTAATCTCTTTAGGTTATAATTAATTAACATATCACGAATAAATACTATAAAAAGGTTCCCAGGTTCCCCCCGCCTTACTAAATATGTTAATAATATAAAATAAGTGAAGTCAAAGAGAAAATTACTTTTTTAATTTAAATATTGTGGACAATCGTTAGAATATTTCAATCAGAGTAGGCAGAGGAAATTCGAAAACCTACCAAACATTTTTCTTTAAATTTGAGGCATTGCGTGTTGAGCAGTGGAACTCAATGCCGCGTCTTACCATGTTACGAGAGCGAAGAAATAAAAATAGAAATAAAAATAAAAATAGAAATAAAAATAGTGACGTGTTAACAGTCACACACTTGTGTCTCTTACTTGAGTAGGCAAAGAAAATAAAATATAAAACTGTCTTTTTCAATTAAATTTGACTTTCAATTCTCTAGCCATTGCGTGTTTAGTGGCGGAACTCAACGCTGCATTTTGTCTAGTTACTAGGTATGAATATGACTCTTTCGTCAAGTGAGAATCGAACCCATCATTTGCCGTTGCCATTATAGAGAGACGCTGTAACGTTAAATTGCGACGGCCTCTACCTATAGAGTTCCTCAGTAGTTATATAAATAAATATACATAACTTATAAACATTTTCGCAACAAAAAATCTTTAGTAAGCAAATTCTGGCTCCAACCGAACTACTTGGAGCTAATATTAAAGAGCTTTTACGGTCGAAGTTAGCTTTTACTACGAGGGAAGGGAGCTTCGACAGTTTTTGCGATCTAATTACTGCCACCTGCACCAAAGTGTTTATAGTAACTGGTATTTATATACGTTTTACTTACGATAGTATGGAAAGCTATGAAATTTATATAGCGATCCGCCCGCGACTTTGCCCTTTTGAATTACACAATATTGTTTAATAATATCTATCATTTTCTTGTCCTGGTCAACACATCCCTTTTAAGACAATAATTATACATTTGAGACTAAAATTGCAACTAATTAAATAAACAAAAATTAGCAATTTTGTCGAAATGAAAATTTTAAATTGTACGTCACTTTTTTTGTTTATCAATCGATTCAACTATAACATATACTGTATGTTGTTGGTTGCCAAAATAAAGTAGTGAAAACTGCATTTAAATCAGTTAACCGTTTCAATGATTAGCGATTAATTATATAAGATTAATTTCTATATTTTGATAAAGAAACAAAATTTAAACAAAAGTTACTATTTTGGGCCCTGTTACATTAATTATTAGGTTTTTTTCAATATAACTTCTATCTACAGACAGCGATCAGTCATAGATTTATTGTAGGTATAGATTGGTATACGACTGAGCGATTTTAAATTCATAGTAGGTGTACGCATGAGAGGGAGAACCAAGTATTGAGATACTCGGCGCTCCAATTTTTAATTAACTTTTTAAGACATTGCGTATATAGTCGCGGAACTCAACGCTATGTTCTGTCTTTTAATAAAAGCGATAAAAAAAAATAATTCCGCCAAAAGACCATCGTATCCACAACCGTGGCTTTGTAGTATCACATATCAGCGACGGGTGCCTCAGATAACTTGTTACTTTAAAATATATATAACATGGTTATTATAATATAGTTTAACTACATTGGTGTCGTCACGTACGCCTGGGAGGGTGTTGGTAAAACGCATACGGTAAGTTTTTGTAGGACGATCCCGTTTTATGTTTTATTTCATTACTGCCTATTAAGTAAATTTCCAAAGTAAAAAGTAAAGTCTGTTGTAAAGTTAGAAACTCTTCTTATCTCAAAGGGAACCCGGGAACCTATTGTTAAGATACTCCGTTCCACTTCCGTTTCCCACTTGCCGCCAAATTTGAGGCATTGCGTGTTGAGTGGCGGAATTCAACGCCGCGCTTTGCGCTCAATTTCCAGTCGGGCTCTGCTAACAAGGCAAAATGCGGCGTTGCACTCCACCCCTCAAAATTTTTAATGCGTCTAGAATTTTATGGAAGTTGGGGATCAAGTTCTACAAATATAAAAATATTCTTATACGTGTAATATCAAAAAAACATTATTTTCACTACGAATTTCCATATAACGAGAGAAACTATGGCCATCCGAGTGCTACATCTTTGATGTCCCAACGCGTGACTGCTTCAAAGGCGAGGCCGACTTTTGATACTACACGACTGTGTCTACGTTCAACTCAAGATGCCTATATATTAACAATCAGTTTATTCTAAATCCTTATAAGATATTTCTAGATGAAACTAATTTAAACCTTTCCTTATTTTTTTTGGGGTTAGTTGTTTTAAGAAATGTCATAATTTTAGGGAACTTAACTGAGTTGATTTTAAGAAAAATATAATATATCTGTACCTATTCGTACCATAAGAATTGTGTATGAGGCCTGTCGTGGCGCAGCGGCAAGAGTGTGACTGTAACCGACAGGTTCTGGGTTCGATCCCCAGTCGAGGAAATGAAATATTTAATATTTTCAATTTAAAATATTTAATGTTTCATTTCTTCGCTCTGGTAATAAGGCAAAGCGCGGCGTTGAGTTCCGCCCCTCAACACGCAATGCCTCAAATTCGGCGGAAAGTGGGGAAAGGAAGTGGAACGGAGTGTCATAACACTAGGTTCCACTTCCGTTCCCTCTGCCTACCCTGCCTAGTGCGGGATACAGCGTGAAGCTGAAAAAAAAAAAAGAATTGTTTATTTTGTAGTTTTTACTCAATATAACACATATAACACGGCAGACAATCAGACCCATAAGAATAAGATGACTCTTACAATTAAATACCTATTTTTTGAGGTCTGCTGTAGTGCAAAGTGTGCGACAGGTTGTGAATTGTATCCCCATGAAATATTTAATATTTCCAAATTAAATATTTAATGTTTTCATTTCTTCGCTCAGGTAACATAAGCTAAGGCAAAGCGCGGCATTGAATTCCGTCAATCAACACGCAATATCTAGAATCGGCAGCAGGTTTGGAACTTTTAGCCTTAACGTTAGGTTCCCAGGTACCCTTTGCTTACTCTGTTATGTGCGGAATACAGTGTTTAGCTCAAAAAAGGATTACAAAATAAATTTGTACAGTAGTATTTGTACGAAGACTACTGTTCGTTGAAGAATAATAATAAATTAATATGAAAATGATTTTCAAAATAATGGAATATTTATCTTGTAATGGATATTTTGTTTCCTGTTAATCATTGACATTGAAAAATATATTAATATCTTTTTAGCTTTAAACACCAGTAAATAAAATACTTAAAAATGAAAAACTTTAATCAAGCAGAAACAGATAAATGCTCGGAAATATGCTGTATGAAATATGATACTATATATAATAGTATGTGATACGTAAAAAAAGATTATAAAAAAAAAAACAAAACCATTAGAAACAGAATTGGACGTGTTATTTACGTCACGTTAAAAGTCATGTTAATTTATAAACACTTTGTGACAAATCAATTTTAAATCTACACGGATACAAGTTGTACATAATCGTTATAAATAAAGCAGTCGTGAGGATACCCAGAGGTCAACGGTTCAGTTCTCTTACGAGCGAGCTTGTTATTTGTATATAAGAATAAGATGAATCTTACAATTAAATAGCTACTTGTTGAGGTGCGCTGTAGCGTAGAGGCACAAGGGCGCGACAGGTTGCGGGTTGTATCGCAACCTGAGAAAATGAAATATTTAATATTTTTAAATATTTCATTCCTGTCCGGCCGTGTGCGGGATACAGCGTGAAGCTGATATGTTTTCTAAAATCTTTTTTCTTAAGTGTGGAATATTTTTTTTTATGGACGAGACTTGGCAAACGAGCGTACGGGTCACCTGATGGTAAGTGATCATCGTCGCCCACGGCCCCGTGCAGCACCAGAGGAGCTACAGGAACGTTGCCGACCTGTAAGGGCATCGGGGCCCGGCATTACCTAATGCTCTTACGACACCATAACAATAATGTTAAAAATATTTAATAATAGTCTCGTTTGTCTTTGTTCTTAGTTCTTATTAGAGACTTATGGTCCGTATCTTTTATTATCATGTATATTTGTTTTAATTTTTATACATATTCATATTTTCATGTACTCAGCTTCACGCTGTATCCCGCACATGGCAGGGTAGGCGGAGGGAACGTCTTTGGATACTGGAAAAAATATAAAAATGTCTCTACATAGATGCTACCAACATAAGAAGACGTTCAACAAGTCTGAGAGTGCTTGGATAGTTTTCAAGAGGCATGGATTCAAATCTGGTTTACATTTTTATATGTTTTGTAAGAGAACATCACTCTGCCGCCATTTTTCACCGGAATTCGGAGGATAAAGATAAGGAAAATTAAAATAATTGATTATCTCAATTGTTACTTAAGACTCTCATCATTTAATTTTATATATCTTTTTTATAATCATTATTATGTCGGGCTTTTCTGTGTTGAGTGACCCTACTAAGCCGAAGAAATGAAATATTACAAATAATATTGTGAATCGTAGCGAGAATTAAACTGAGAACGATAACGTTTTTTATACCTGCGTCACTATCGCACTGCGCTACGATAGCGTATATAGCCAAATATCCGATTATAATTAGTCTGGATATTTTTCTTATTGAAAACTAACATCTGATACCACTTTCATTTTCAATTGCGTGTTGAGTGGCGGAACTCAACGCCGCGCTTGCTATTTAGAGCAGAGCGTAGAACTGACAACGTTGCGTTTACTTACAACTATCAGGCGTTGTCACGTTGCGCCACGACAGGCTCTAGCTGATCGATATGAAAATTTGTTTTTTTTTATTATATAACACGAGTCTTGTGTCTCATTTATTTGTATATACATTAAATAGTTACGTCACACTTGTACCGCTCAACTAATCGTCTGATTATATATTAATAGATTGTAAATAAAGATTTTGTAATCCAAATGTCAATCGATAATCATCTATATAAAAAAAAATTAAAGATTTTTTAAATATATCTAATTAGGACGTTACTTACGTTTGTATCTATATATATAATATGTTATAGAAACTAAGTATTTTTTTATCTTTTCCGTAGATTCAACGATAAAGTCTCTCCCTATCAGTTTCGCTACACTGCTTCAAAAAGCATTCCAAATATTAACTTTCAGTTAATCAGTCAATGGTTTTATTATTTGTTTGTACATTAAAGGAACATAAATGACAAATTATAAAAAACAAGAACAGGATAAGTATGATATTTGACGTGTTAAAGCTCACGTTAGTGAAGTTGGAAACTTATTTTTTTATAAAAAAGTTATTTAGTTGCTTTTTATAATTATACGATTCTAATCGGTCCAGCTTAGGTAGTACTTAAAACAGCATTTTAAGTGGACAGGTGAATTACTAAGTTTATGTAAATATATAGAAAAAATCTTATCGAGATAACAAAAATTTTTTGTAAACCTGTAAGTAAATTTCCTCAAAAATTTACTTACAGGTTTACAAAAAGCTTTACACAAAAATATCAATCCAAGGCTATATTTAAGAAAGTTTGAAATTTTTTTATCACGAATAAATAAGGAATTAACAAAAACAAATAAAAATTTCGTAAAAATTATATTGCACACACTTAATTTTTTTCGTTATCTTTTTAGATAACCTTCGAACTCAAATTTGCGCTTTCCAGAACGAGAACATAAAAATATTAAATATTTAATTTCCCCGAATGACCGACATTTCAGGAGTCTATGTCTGTGTTTTCCTGGACTTGAACAACCTTTTTAATTTTTTTTTGGGAACCTAGTGTTAAGACACTCCGTAATTTTCCCCATTTTCCGCTAAATTTGAATCGCGTTTATTTATTTTTTTATATCATGATGGTGGCAAAAAGCACATGACCCATGATGGTAAGCGGTTAACGTGAACGCTTACAACACCAGGGGTGAAAATACTAAACTTAAATTTAAAAAGCGTATAAAAATTTTGAACGAAGCAGGATTTGAACCCGCGCCTCTGGAATACCGTTCCCGCGCTCTGACCAACTAAGCCATTCGTTCTCAGAGTTCTGCTTCGTTTTAAATTTTTATACGCTTTTTAAATTTAAGTTTAGTATTTTCTGTCCTAAGTGTGGAATAACACTTTAAAACATAGTAAAAACACCAGGGGTATCATATGCGACTCGCCAACCCTTTAAAAACCTATTTGCACCCCACTTGAAGAAGTTAGTATTTTAATTTTGCGCCGCATTGCTCCTGTCACAAACCATGGAAATATCTTCAGACACGCCATTACTACAAATGTACTATAATAATTGTAATACAAAATTGATTTTTATTTCATTTTAAAAGTGTCCTCACCTTTTATTTCTTGGAGCTGTTTTAACATAACATCTGCGTAGTTCGAATGTAGGGCGATGACTGTCTATCGTCGGTCGGTTCGGTAACCATCTCGGGCTTGTCAGACATAACAGGTTTCTACTAATCAGTGCTTGTTTCCATTATGTTGTTTTTTCTTTGGTAATACGAGGCCTGTCGTGGTGCAGCGGCACAAGCGTGTGACTGTAATCGACAGGTTGTGGGTTCGATGCCCACTCGTCGAAATGAAATATTTAATATTTTCAATTTAAACATTTAACGTTTTTATTTTTTCTTTCTGGTACAAGGCAAAACTCGGCGTTGAGTTCTGCCACCCACCACGCAATGTCTCCAATTCGGCGGAAAGTGAAGAACGGTGAACGGAGTGTCTTTACACTAGGTTCCAAAGTTCCCTCGGCCTACCCTGCTATATGCGGGATACAGCGTGAAGCTGAGTTCTTTGTTAAAGATATAAAGAAGGTTAAATATGCTACGCCTCCAGAATGGGGCGGAAAATGTAAGACATAAATTTCTTCATGGAGGTGTTAAGATACGCTATACAATGCGGGATAGTGTGTGAAGCTAAAAAACTATCGTAATAATTATTTGTCAACACAATAATTATTTTGATTTTTGAATGAGTTTTTAAATTAAAAATGGCTACAACCATAACATTTTAATTTGATAAATACTAATTATAGATATTTCCACGGATACGGGTAGGATAGGGATAGGTATCCTCCTTCCTACGTCCATGATAATGGAGGTACTTCCTAAAAACATCACGCTAAGCAAATATTATATAATACGGGAAATTAAATATTCTCTTTTTGTTGTGTACGTCATTTTAATACGAATATCGTATCGCATCAGTGAATGGAGCTGGTCAGATCATGCGTCGAGTGAATGGTTCCTCATTCTCTAAGCCATCGCGGCAGGTTGGTAGAAACGGTTTTATAATTTTTATTCTCTAATTATGCAAGTGCGACATTCATCGTGTGTCAAGGTGAGCGCGTCTGCTGGTGTCAAGTACAATATGTCACGGTGCGACATTTAAATAAATACACCTGTGGACGATGCGATTTTGTTTAACATTTTGTTTTTTTTTTTTATTTTAGCATAGTGTTATGCCACAGGGTCTTAAATGTGTAATCGAGGAAATAAAATATTTTATACTTAATTTTATCGCTTTGGTATCGAAGCAAAGCGGTATAATAGCTCCATGTTTTTATTATTTCTAACTTTAATGGAGCTAAAGTGTCTTAAAGGGAATAGAGAGTCTTAACATTAAGTTCTAAGGTTTTCTATGCTATGCACAACGCTGTACCCCTCGCACAGCGTAAAACTTGTGTGACGTTAATTTCTCAATCAACAAGCCAGGTTGTAAGAATTGAGGATGTTCGGAAAATTGAAAATTGGAAACGGAGTCTCATCACTCATAAACAGGTTTTTTCCCATCTATTTGAAAGTGAAAAAATAGACAAAAAAATGTTCCTTATCGAAGCGATTTTTCAATGGCATATTTAGAATTTATTGTAAATATGAATAGTTGGAAAAACTTACTTTCAGAGCAAAATGTAGTATCGTGAATAGGCCAATTTATTTTTAAATATATTTATAAGCTTAGCGCTTAAGGAGCGGCCCATTTGATTGGACATTATGTCTGATTTTCGTTTTGTAATTATAATATTTCAGTCTAAATTGTTTTTTTTGTAATAAAGTTATTGTTATATTATGATAATATTATAATTAAGTAGCCCTCTTGTATGTGGGTTCATATCCTATTCAGGGGAAAGTTTATAAGAAATTTTCTAATTTATAGAACCTGAGAGAAAAACAATCTCATATATAAATATGTAGAGAGTCTAGTAAAATCGTGACATAACTTTTAACTGTGCACAAGACAGTTGTGAATTCAACTCCCAGTCAGGAGGATTGTTTAATCTTTCCACGCTGGTAATACTAGAATCTTTGTTTTTTGCGATTATAACACATTTTGAATGAGACAAATTTAACCGGAGTAATCGGGTACATTGATTTTTATATAATGATTGATTTTGGAAATCCACTCGTGACCACGGACTGATTACTGCAAAGTGTTCGAAATGTCAGGTTTCATTTAAAAAGCGGGTTGAGTTGATCTCACCACTTGATATACAAACAAGCAAATACTGAAGTACACGAAATTCTAAGTGACATAGATGATTCTGTCATAGAAGGCAAACAAGAATCTAAGCCACCTACAGTTAGAACTTAAAAAACTTTCAGTAAACTCACGAAGAAGCAGTCGACCGATAAATAGTTATAGATTCATATCTATAACTATTTAAAATATATATATATATATATATATATATATATATATATATATATATATATATATATATATATATATATATATATATATATATATATATATATATATATATATATATATATATATATATATATATATATATATATATATATATATGTATAAATTGAAAGTATTGAATAAAATTATAAAATGAGAGTATTTAAATTGAAACTATTAAATATTTCATTACCTCCAGTGGGTTCGAACCTACGAGTACAACCTATATGTTTAGAGTCACGTCCTTTTACCTCTGCGCCACTACAGACTATGCCTTATCTCCAAAATATATAAAATACAATATTAAAAGAGACATATATCGATACGGCCTCGTTTAGAAATACCAAAGATAAAATATAATCGTGCGATCACTGACTTCTAACGTATTTTTTATTGTAAAACCTCCAATCTCATCAGTGGCACACATAACAAAGCTATTTACTCGTATAGTAAATAGATGTTCTTTAGTCATTAGTTTATATACGGACAAAAGTGAACTGGTCAAGGTGTCTTAAATTACTGTAGCAAATGGAATTAATTTTTAATGCTGTGAATATGATTTTCATATAATTTAAAGTGTTTGTGGAGGAAGACGCGCATTCTAGTCCCTATATACGTATATCGTGGCGCAGTAGCCCAAGTATATGACTTTAAACGCGCCATGTTGATTATTCGTTCCCAACTCGAAGAAATGAAATATTTAATATTTTCATTTTAAAGACGTAATGTTTTTATTTCTTCGCTCTGGTTATAAGGCATAGCGCGGCGTTTAGTTAAGAGGTGCGGATATTCGGCGTAAACTGGGGAATCAAATGGAATGCCTTAACACTAGATTACCAAGCTCCCTCTGTTATATATATTAGACTTATTTTACAATAATCCTTCTTGGATTACTGTAAAATAGTTCTAATATTTTAATTTAAAAATATTAGAATTATTATACTTGTATATTTATATTTTTTATGTTTATATATTTTACATTTTTCACAATACCTTGTACGTAGTGTTAAGACACTCCTCTAACTTTTGTCAAATTTACAGATATAATTGAGCGGTGGAGCTCAACGCCGCGCTTAACCTATCAGACCAAGGATATAAAACTCAGAAACTGTCCACAATGACCTTAATTATACCTTAACATTCATATATAAGTCAAATCAAATACATATAACTAGTCACGTGTATAGAGAATAAGCATTTCCGGGCGATGCCTTAACGATGCGTGATATTTGAAACATTCCGTAATCCATGGCAGATTGTGGTCAGATGATGATGTAATGACGGCGATTGATTGAATTATTATTTGATTTACGAAATCCAGCAAGGTTTTATTTTTGAGCTTCATGCCAATTCCCGCACATGGCGGAGATATTTGGGAACCTAATTTTAACAAAGTAGAGATTCTGTTCCCGTTAAGGCACTACTGTTGCCAACTTACCCTCTATTTTGTAGCTTTAGATGTTGAGTGACGGTACTCAACACTCGGTCTTGTTACCGAAGACAAGAAAAATTAAGATATTAAATATTTTATTTCCTCGTGTAGTAATTGAACTCAAAACCTGTAGCGTTTACAGTGGTATACATAAATATACCTGCGCGACGATAAGCCGAAAGTTGCCGTTGCCCAATATTTTTTTCTTATTTGTAGTTTTTTCTTTTCGTAGTTTATTAGTTGTATTTCGCTTAGTACGCAGAGGGAGACCTAGTTAAAATTCTGGCACCTCCCAGTATTTGAGATATTGAAGAATGAAAAAAAAAAAACTAAAAATATCAAATAATCCATCGTAGTGGTGATCAACACCACAACCACCGGACTTACAATTAGGCCTTAACGCTATTTGGAATATAATATTTTGATGTTGAAGCGTACGCCAATTGAAATTTATAATTGTTTAGCGATATGGTATATATTTAAGTTTTCTTTAAGAAAATTAAAACCACTATGATTTTAAATGAACTGTTTTAACCATATTATTCATGTATATTAACTATTATACATGTATTTTTGGAAACCCAACGTGTAGAATACTTTTAGTATTTCAGGGTAGGCAGAGGAAAGTTGGGAACCTAGTGTTAAGACACTCCGTTCCACTTCCATTCCCCACTTTCCGCCGAATTTGAGGCATTGCGTGTTGAGTGGCGGAATTCAACGCCGCGTTTTGAAAACAATAAATATTTAAATAGAAAATATTAAATATTTCATTTCCTCGAGTGGAGATTGAACTCACAACCTGTCGGTTACAGTCACACGCTAGTGCCACTGCGCCACGACAGGCCTCAATATGTAATCTGATGCTGAGTAAGATATCTTAATCAAAAATCACCTTCGTATGAACATTTATATTGACTCGATGAAGGCAGACAAGATATTCATTCTTTTATTAAAAATCCATTTATATTATTAATGTATTATTTATTTTATCATTAAGTACCAATCGATAAGTGATTATTGAAATATTTCAATAAATAATTGGGCTTAATGCAATCATTCATTTTAATTTTGATAACTTTAAGATTGAAATAGAGGCTTGTAGAGGCAGAGGCCATAAACCAGCGACTGTAAGAGTCACAGTTTGTGGGTTCCATTCCCTCTTGAGGAAATACATGTTTAATATTTTCATTTCCTCGCTCTGGTAACAAGGCAAAGGCGGAAACGGAAATGGAAAAGAAACGGCGTTGAGTTCCACCACTCAACACGCAATGCCTCAAAAATTCGGCGGTAAGTGGGAAGTGTCTTTTTCAGTGTGACGCTAAAAAAAGCATTTAATTTCTAATTTGGGATCGAACCCACAACCATTCCGTGTACAGTCATAAAATAAACCACAAAGTGTCGTTTACAACTAGTTCTGTTTCCGCGTTTATAATATTAATATATTATGTAGCGTCTTCTTAAAGTTCCTTGTAATTTATTATTCAAAATTGTATTAAGTCTTGACATTTGATTAATAATCATAAATCAGTCTAATATTATAAATTTTAATATTGTTTTAGTTACTTTTTAATAATTCAATGTAGATATTTGTATTATGGCCTTGGAAATTTATTTATTAAAAATATGACATCTTATTACGTTTTTGGAAATAGCAATGGAAGTACCCACTCCGTACCAAATTACCTCTGTACTAAATTTGTACCTTTGCCTAACATACAAAATTAATTCGAACCAGTAGTTACTGATATTATAGCACTGAAGCAAACAAAGTATTCAATATTTAATCTCACTTAGCTTCACGCTGTATCCCGCCACTTAGCAGGGTGGCAGAGGGAACTTGGGAACCTAGTGTTAAGACACTCCGTGAAAATAGCAGTGGAAGTACCCACTCCGTACCAAATTACCTCTATACAAAATTTTTTGTCCAACTTTCCAGATACTGCGTGATTTGTGACGGCGATCGACGTTCGGCGATCCGTATATTCAAAAAGTTACTAAATCAATTATTATATATTTATAAACATATAATAACTGATTTAGTAACTTTTGACGAAAGCTACGAGTGATGAGCTTATCACCATATACACAACAAAGTTAATGTTATATGGTCAATACCGTACGGGCGAAGCCGTCTGTAAAGCTTGGTAAAATATACAATTTATGTCCAAATTGAAACTCACAACTATAAAGTTCATTCCACCTTCCTTACTAAAATGGTATGAAGCGGATATATCTTAATTATTATATCGTAACTATAATTTATGGCGTCCAAAGTCCTTGTCCAGCCTCCACGTGATTGTATGATGGTACATGGCCTATGGCTATGCTAATTATACTCATCAAGATTGTTATACATACATAATTTGATTGAAAAATTTTAATATTGGACTATAGAAGACTAATATTATGTAAAAACGGTTTTTATGATAACTTAATTTATGGCGGAAATGATTTTTGGGCATTGATATTGATTGTTATACGAGAATAAGCTTTGAACCTAATATCGTAAAAATGGATGTGTGTGACCAATTTTTTGGTTCAAAATGAAATATTTTTTGTTCTTGGACGCAAAGTGAGATATAATAAGAATGACCTGTCTATCTTTTTGTGTGTCTTTATGTAGCATCATAGAGTTTGAATCGATGAATCGATATGATTATACTAAACTTAAATTTAAAAAGCGTATAAAAATTTTGAACGAAGCGTATAAAAATTTTGAACGAAGCAGGAAAAAAATTTTATTCGCTTTTTAAATTTAAGTTTAGTATTTTCTGTCCTAAGTGTGGAATAACACTTTGAATCGATGAATCGATATGATTATAGTTTTTTAATCGATAACCTTGTTTTGATGAAAATTAAAATCGCAGTTACACTTGGTCAAGTTAAAGTAGTGATTTCTTGGGTCGAGGTATTGTATTATATCAGTGGCATGCATACAGCGTATAAGTTAAACATGCAAGTACATATGTGCGCGTGTTTTTGCCTAACGTGAGGGGATTTCAAATATACATAGCAAAGAATGATTCTCACGCTTCGTCGATATACAGGACATTTTTACGCTACTATTCAGGGCACTGGGGCAAACACAGAAACGGAACTATATATATATATATATATATATATATATATATATATATATATATATATATATATATATATATATATATATATATATATATATATAAAATGGGAGTCTTACCTATATGTATAAGAACTCAGGGTTATTCACACCAGTAGGCTACATGCCCAATATATGATGCGATATCTGATACAAAACTATATAAGAAACTTAATATATCATTGTAAGAAACGGGAAAATATCATAGCAATAAGATACTAGGGTCCCAGGTTCCCGCTGCTATAAATTATATTTTTCTTCCTTTTAAAATTTTCCCAAAAAACAGGGAGACAACGTACAGACAAGTATTAGACGTTGAAATTTATATAAGAAGAGCATTAAGAGAGCATATTTTGGAATTACCACAGCAACGGGGAAAAATCACTAATTCTCATTCACTCACTCAGCTTCACGCTGTATCTCGCACAAGGCAGGGCAGGCAGAGGGAACTTGGGAACCTAGTGTTAAGACACTCCGTTACCCACTTTCGCCGAATTTGAGGCATTGCGTGTTGAGTGAACTCAACGCCGTGCTTTGCCTTGTAAATAGAGCGAAGAAATGAAAACATTCAATATTTAATTGGAAAATATTAAATATTTCATTTCCTCGGGTGGAGATCGAACCCACAACTTGTCGTTTACAGTCACATGTTCGTGCTACTGCGCTGTAACAGGCGCCACTAACGTTATATAATATTGTATTTGAAATCAATTTTAACTAATTACTATCATTAGAATAAGCAAAAAGGCGTGTAAGAGATAGATAGATGAGCGCGTTCAACTATTTTGCGACACACTGACGAAACCTTTGACATTAACCACGTCAAGACCAAATGTCAAGCTTTCACTGGAAGAGTGTTTAAATATATTCATATAATAGATACATATCTATATAGGTTTTTAATATATAGCTAATATTTAAAGTGGACATGGTGCAGTGGACGGTGTTTCACTGTAGACGAGATAGTTGCGGATTCAATCTTACTGGGAGCATTTATTATTTTAATTTACTGCTCTGGTTACAAGGCTAAGTGCAGCGTAGACCTCCGTCGATTAGACTTATTGACATATGTTTTGTATTTTTTTCTTTTTTCAAAATAAAAACAACTAGTTGTTTTTTTACACTGAATATCGCTTATTGCCATAGGCATAGGGAGACTTGACCTAAATTATAATTACAAAAACAAGATGTCTAGCAAATGAAGCTGCTCGTTGAAAAAGCACGGTCTTAACACTAGGCACCTTTTCTATTGCCGATGTATTTAATATTTTTTGAGGATGTTTAACGTGTATATAGCTTTTTCTTTTCTTTTACTTTTAAGTTTCATATGTCACACCACTTATTCTTTAAGGCCTGTCGTGGCACAGAGACTGTCGTGGCAAAGCTTGCTTTATAAGCGCGACAGGGTGTGGGTTTGAGTCTCATTCAAATAAATAATCATTTTATATATTAATTTTCTCGCTCTGGTAACAAGTCAAAACGCGGTGATGAATTTGGTGGAAAATAGGTAACAGAGTTTTTTATCACTTGTTTCCCGAGTGCCCTCTGCTTACCTTGCTATGGGCGTGAAGCTATTTCATTTTCTATCTAAATTCTTTATACTACGTATTGTATAGTATCCATCAAGCACACTACTATTGTATGCGACAAGAGAGGAGAGAGAATGATGAGAGTCTGATTTTTGTGGTTAGCTATTTACCCTATAAAGTCCTTGAATACCTTTCAAAAAATATAAGCCCTATATAGGCACAACATATAGGTATGTGTTACAAAATACATTTTCTATATCTCCTAAACCTATTTCAAAGAATTGAATTGCAATCTTGAACGCATTAAGTAATGCCAAACTAATTTCATTGCGCCATACATACCTGCCTATGTATATTAAAATTAATCATACAAAGTTTTGTACCGTACTACTCGCTTCTATAGGCTTTATATTCATTGTAATTTTAGCGAAAGTATCGAAATGTCTACATGATAAATGAATACTCGTATCTAAAGTAACTGATTTTCAAAGTTCATAATATTATATAATCGATAACAGTGACCACAATGCAGTTCTTGAAAAGGATGACGAATGTGATGGATTTGTTTGCTCTTTCTCGTAGATAGAGGTGGGTAGAAGATAGTGTCAGGACACTACTTGAAATATTGTACCAATCCTGCACATGGCAGAGTAGACAGAGGGAGCTTGGTACTCTAGTATTAAGACACTCCGTGGCGTTCCTCACTTTCCGCTGAATTTGTGCCGTGTGATTCCGGCTTAGAATAGGATCACCCTGATACTGATGGTGTCGTAAGAGGTGACTAAACTGCGTGTGGTAGAGTCATGTTGCCAGTAATAGCAACACGCATGGGCAGACTCGACCGGATTGTTACCAGCCCCGGCATTTAAGACCGGCGTTAACTAGTGGTTTTGGCCACTGCGTTTCGCATTAGGTAATGCCGGGCCCCGGTGCCCATCCACATTAAAAGACGGCAACGCTCCTGTAGCTCCTCTAGAGTTACTCGGGGCCGTGGGCGACGGTGATCACTTACCACCAGGTGACCCGTACGCTCGTTTGCCGTCTTTTCCATAAAAAAAAAAATTGAATGACGGAACTCAACGCCGCAATTTGCCTTGTTACCAGCGACCATGATTTCATTTCGCCTCATATTCTTTGTTAACTTTATACATTATTATGTCGATATATTCAAAAAAATATATAGGTACAGCCTACTATGTAGACGTGTTATAGTACTTAAGAATATTTTATTATTATTTTATTATTATAATAGCTAAATATCTTTATAATGGATGATATTATTACACACTATGAGAGACAAAGCTATAGCGCTTAATTTAAATATGATGAACATAAAATATTATTGTTCTTTGAATAATTTTGTTTTTTTTTTAGCTTCACGCTGTATCCCGAACGAGGCGGGGTAGGCAGACGGAACCCGGGAACCTAGTGTTAAGACACTAAGAACGGAGTGTCTTAACAATTTTATATATGTTTTTTTTTACTAGCTTTACAGGATATGCACATAGCAGGGTAGATAGAGGGTTTCTGGGGACCTTGAGTCACGACAGGTTGTCCCCATCGAGACTACCGTTTCCCATTTCCATTTAGAGATGTTAAAAAAAATATAAAAACTAAGGTGATAAGTATCCACTGTGCAAAAAAATACTATTTATATTTATATAGTATTGTATAGTTGTGACCATTGTGGGATAGCGATGCAACAACTTGGGAACCTAGTGTTACGACACTCCGTCCTTTTCTCCACTTTCCATAGAAATTGAAGCGTTGCGTGTTGAGGGGGCGGAACTTAACGCTGCACTTTATTTTTTACCAAAGCTAAAAAATGAAAACAAGTACTTAATTTGAAAACATTACATATTTCATTTCCTCGAGATCGAACCCACAACCTTTCATTTTACAGGCGCCTCCTTATTGGATGTCGCCATAAGGAGCGTCGCGAATACGCTTGTGCCTGCGCAACGCTAGGCCTCATGATTACTATTAATTCTCCCTTTTGGTAAAAAGCAGCCAGCGTTAAATTACGCCACGTTATTTGTTTCTTGTCCTGCTAAGAATCACATTTCAACACTATAGAGAAAAATATATAACATGAACTTATATATAAATAATTTTGGTAGTATTAAAGAAAATAACCTTACGACTTTAACAACATGACAGATTTCGGGACCATCGTAGCTCAGCCACACACTGGGTTGATGGTGGATGTGAGTTCTATTCATTCTCTCACTCTAGTTAAAACGCGGCGTTAAATTCATCCCAACAACACGTAGTGTCTCGAATATTGGCTGGATATTAATTTGGACACTAAGGTCCTCTACACTCAGTTTTTTTTGTGGAAAAGATAAGGCAAACGAGCGTACGGGTCACCTGATGGTGAGCGATCACCGTCGCCCACGGCCTCGTGCAACACTAGAAGAGACTTTTGAGGTGGAGGTAGACGCGGTTTTTGAAGGTACCTCATGTCGTATCGACATCATATATCACTTATTTTGACAGCTAACGTAAAGAAAAAAAAAGCCAGTCACAATAATCACGAATCATCCTAAGTGTGTGGAATTCTCACATTCCCAATTCGATACGCATGTATTAGATGTTACCTTTTGTTACAGTATTTTTTCTTAATTAAATATTGATTCGGTCATATGTTTACGTTTTTGTGTAAAAAATAAAAAAAATAAACAGACTTCGACTGTTATTTTGTATCGCTTAATAACCGTAAATGCCATTCCGGTTGTTTCAATTTTTTTACCTGTATGAATATCATTTTAATTTGTTAGTTCACATGAAAATCATTATAGAAAGCAAATTCAAGATTGAGAAAGTGGGGAACCTGTCTTAACACTAGATTCCCATGTCCCCTCTGGCTTCCTTGCCATTGTGGCGTGCGGTATATAGCGTGAAGTTAAAAGAAAACGAGTTTGAGCAAAGTATGACTCTAAGTCGCTCTTTTTCAGCCTTGGCCAATACGAGTTTATCGAACTTCAATAAGTTCACAGGAATTTGGAAACTTAGTGTTAAGACACTTTGTTCCCATTAAAACACTCCGTTCCTTACTTTCCTCCGAATTGATGAATTGAGTGTTGAGTAAAGAAAATCCACCCGCGCTTAACCGCTTTAACCAGAGCATATTTCATTTTGATCAATCGAACGATTATTCTGCTTACAAATATTTAATATTTATACTTTGAATATAAAAAAAGATCGACTCCGAGATCCATAACCATTACGAACAAGCAGACACATTTTATTACGTTTATTGCTTTTTGAAGTAGCACTTCAATATTACTATAATAGACTGATTATTATTGCAACAAGTGTAAATGGTTGTTAGTCATCATTAACACGGAGATTTAAAGGTTACATTCTTTTAAATGTAATTTGTTCTCACTCCTTGACATATTGACAGTTGTGCTGTGTTTCAAATGAAATGTTTTATATATCTTCGTTCTGGTGACCAGGTAAAACAAACACGGTGTTGAGTTCCGCCAATGAACACGCATTGCCTTAAATTTGGCAAATTTGAGACATTTGAAAAATAGGGAATGGGACGGAGTGTCTTAACACTAAGCCCCTACTTCAAAAGTAAATAATATTATGATACGATCATTAATATTATTTAATAAATATTTTGTAAGCATTGTGTCTTGGACGCTGGAATCGACAGCTGCACTTCGTTAACTTGGCCAAGTGCAATATTTTATTCATTAAACTAGTAAGTGCCCGTGTCAAGGTGTAGGGGCACTACGTACAATTGTAAACGCAGGTTGTGGGTACGTTCCCAACTCGAACAAATGAAATATTTAATATTTTTATCTCTTCGCTTTGGTGACAAGGCTAAGCGCGGCGTTGATTTCCGCTCAATACGCAATATCTTGAAATTCGAAGGAAACTGGGGAACTAAATGGATAATCTTAACCCTAAGTTACCATGTTCCTTCTATGGATTACCTAATATTTTACTTAAGATACTGGCTCAGTTAAAAAATCTTGTTGTAGTAAAAAAAGTTATTTTCAGCCTGTCGTGGGCCAGTTACAGCGTCTTTTCCTTTCGGAGTAACAAGACCACCTACGGCGTTGAGTTACGCCATTGAACACGCAATATTTCATCTATTGGGCAGTCAATATGTAAAGGAACGTTACATCGCTAGGTTTACTATGAACTCTGTAATATGCAAGATGCAATGTGAAGCAATAAAAGAAACATCCAAACTGGAATTTGAACCAATAACCATTGTATTTAGTCAAGCACGACTCAACTGAATCGTGATGGCGTATCTCTACATTTTTTCCTGCGAATTCATCAATATGTAGGTAGAAATAGCCTTGAAAAATTTAACAATAATTTTAAGGAAAAATTGACATTACGAAACGGAGTGAGCATTCCTTTATCGTTTAATTTTAATTTTATCTGAAGGGTGTTATGCAAAAGTGATTCACGCGGAGAGTCCGCGTGAGGAAATCGTGCCATCTTAGATCACAATGCAGATACTTGCGTGGGCGCACAACAAATAAATATGTTGCGTAACGTTGTCATTCTTTTATATTAGCCAATTTGTAATAATATGTTTTTGGTAAATGAGAATTTTACGTGAAACATTATGATTGAATTTTATATTATATATCTTTTAAAGCATTTACAAGAATATATATTATTATTCAACATGCAATGTCTCAAATTCAGCGAAAAGTGAGGAACAGAAGTGGAACGGAGTGTCTTAACACAAGGTTCCCCAGTTCCTCCTGGTGTGTGCGGGATACAACGTGAAGCTGAGTCTGAATGTTGGAATTGTGTCAATCTAATGAAAAATGCGGCGTTGAGTTACGCCACTGAACAGAGCGGTGAAAAGTGTTTTCACTAGGTAACCCTCTTCATAACCTGCCTATAAAAATAAATCTTCTATACTATTCTTACTTCTATACTAATGTTACTAAGCTGAAGTTAAAGCTATGAAATTCTTTTGGTCAAACGAGCTCGAATATCGGGAACAATTAGTATTTATCAAACAAGGCTTTATGACATCACGTTAATTATTTCGATACACTGTACTTATGGGCAGTTTTTACTTAGAATGTTGTATGTGACATACATTATATTTATATTATTATTAGTTAAATAAAAAGAACAAAGATCTATATGGATAAGCTCACCGCAGATAAAAGCATTTAAATACTTGTTAATGTAGCAAATTGTAAACAATGGCGAACATATCTCTCCAAATATATCTTTTTTATAGTCAGAGTATATTACATTGTCCCTAGTAATAGAGATACACAGTTATATGATACTGTACAATACAGAGAAGTTAAAAGTTAAAGTAAGACAAAGTTTGTAACATTTATATTAATTAAATTGGAGGTGCAGTGCGACAGCGACTAATTGATAACGTGACGACTGTAGGTTCGATTCCTTTTTGATGGAAATTATATTTTACTTAGCTTATATTGTATCCCATGGCATGGAAGGGTAGATAGAGGGAACTTAGGAGCCTAGTGTTAAGACACTCCATTCTACTTCCTTTTCCCACTTTAAGCCGAATTTAAGGCATTGCGTGTTGAGTGGTGGAACTCAACGCCGCGCTTTGCCTTGTTATCAGAGCGAAGAAATGAAAACATTCAATATTTAAATAGAATATGTCAAATATTTTATTTCCTCGAGTGTGGATCGAACCCACAAACTGTTGTTTACAGGCATACGCTTGTGCCGCTGCGCCACGACAGGCACACGACCTAATATTTTACTGTACAGGAATATATACAACAATATAAATATTTGAAGTAAAATACGCTATATCTATTTATAAATAACTGATATATCAATCACCGGTTACAATCTACTGTTGCCGTTCTTTTGAAAAAACGATTTAGTTTCTATCATGAGTTATTTCAACGTATTTATATCTTATTTATATCTAGATAAGGTCAGACTAATTTTGATCAGTTTTGTAGCAAATTATGGGTCTATCGGTTATGTTGTTGTTTTTTTAACAATACTATTCGTCGTTAGCGTAGTTAGGCAAAATTAAATTAAACCTTGAAGTATTTTTTTATTACCTACATAGCAGAATAGGTACAGGGAATGCAGTATTAGCAATCTTTTCTCTATATACCGCCCAATTTTTGAGACTTCGTGTGTTGACGGAACACAACGCCCAGTTTTGTCTTATTTCCACAGTAAAGCAGGAATTGAACTTACGTAAACGTAACATTTACAGTAAGACTGTGTCACAAGGGCTTTTAATTTGAGATAAAAAGAAAAAGCTTTACAACAGAGCTTTTTAGAAAAATGATTCATCGCATCCAATATATTTCACATACATTGCCTTATTGGTTTTTATGGTGTGTAAGTTTTTGGACATACATATATATATATATATATATATATATATATATATATATATATATATATATATATATATATATATATATATATATATATATATCCAAAAACTTATTTTATTTATTTCTATATTAAACGTTGCCGTCTTTTAAGGTGGATGGGCACCGGGACCCAGCATTACCTAATGCGAAACGCAGTGGCCAAAGCCACTACTTAACGCCGGTCTTTAATGCCGGTAACAATCCGGTCGAGTCTGCCCATGCGTGTTGCCATTACTGGCAACGTGACTCTACCACACGCACTTTAATCGCCTCTTACGACACCATCAGTACCAGGGTGATCCTATTCTAAGCCGGCATCACACGGCAAAAAACTTGGGAACCTAGTTAACACTAGGTTCCCAAGTTCAGACAAGGACACTCCGTTCCACTTCCGTTCCCCACTTTCCGCTGAATTTGAGGCATGGCGTGTTGAGTGGTGGAACTCAACGCCACAAATATTAACATATTTTAGATAATTTATTATAAGTTATTTAACAACACTGTTGCTAATGGAAGTTTTTAAATGTATGGATTTTATATGAAGCGAGAAATAGCTATACAATTATTGACGTAAATTATATGAATATTAACGAATAATTTGAGGACATACAGCAGAAGTAATGAATGCTTTTGAGTAATCTACTTAGAAAGCTATTATTTATAGCTTCACGCTATATAACTCATATAGCAAGGTAGATAGAGGAATCCTAGTGGTAAGTCACTCCGTTCTTTCCGGTTCGTCTTAAAGACATTGCGTATAAAATGGCGGAACTAAACTCAGCGCTTGATCTTGCTTGTTAATACAAGCAAGAAAAGGGATATATTATATAATAAATTTTTCAATTGGAAATTGAACAATAATCATAATACATATATAATGTCCGTCAGCATTCCACGGAGTGTCTTAACACTAGCTTCTCAAGCTTCCTCCCTCTTTCTACCGTCCCATGTACGGGATACACTGTGAACTTGAAGCTGACATACAAAACGTCAATTAACCACAAAAAGAAAAGGCCAAATAAATTGTATTACAGAATTAGGCGTATAACATAAATGGTATCAATAAACATAAAAATAACCAAATATAATACATATTTATATATACATGTAGCATTAACGTTTTTGGTCAAACAGCCTTCGGTGTTAAGCAATATTAAAGATGAATAAATTTTAATTTATTGGCTTATAAATGAGGCCTGTCCACTCCAATACAGAATATTTTAAACTTCAACCTAGAACCTTTGTCGTAAACTTATGTCTAATTATTTTTTTCATCGGTCTCACAAGGCACATGATAGATGGAACTCGGGAACCTAGTGTTAAGGAATTGCGATCTCTTTCCTACTTTCCGTTCAATTTGCGGCATTGCGTGTTGAGTAGCGGAACTCAACGCCGCGCATTGCCTTGTTACCAGAGATAAATATATTATATATTTAATTTGAAAATATTCAATTCGTCATTTTCTAGTGTGGGGATCGATCCACGACTGGCCTGAATATATCTAATGAACTCAAGTAACTCTTTATTTGTTTAATAGCTTAGAAGACCCGCCATAATATTTTAATTGGATGGCTTGAGAGTAAACTAAAAGAAATATTACCATTTATTTTTTTAGCTTCACGCTGTACCCCTCACATGGGAGGGTAGACAGAACAAATGTTGCAATCTAGTGTTAAGACACTCCGTTCCGTTCCTCACATTACACTGAATTAGAAGCATTGCTGGTTGAGTGACGGAACTCAATGTCGCGTTAAGCCTTGTTACCAGAACGAAGAAATGTAAATATCAAATTACATATCCTCGAATTGAGATTGAAACCACAACTTTTCTTGCTTATGGTCACACGCTTGTGCCCCTTCGCCACGACAGGCCACCATTATTTAATAACTTAATATTAGTAAAAACATAGCTACGGTAGCTACGGTTTCCAGTATCTAGAATTGCCATACTAAAGAATGGAATGATGAGCATAATGAATTGAATACAAGGTTCTTCCTACGTTTTAACAAATTACGCATTAAAATGTAACTCAGCGGAATTATGTCTAACTAACGAAGGTAACGGTAGGCAGGTTCAAAGTCCAGTCACTCAGTTAAGCCTTTAAATTGAAATGAAAAGGAAAAATTGTATTGGAAATATGTTTATAATTTTTTTAATTCCAAACCTTAGTCCATTTTTTTATAAAAAAATGAAGAAACTTGTCTTTGTCTTTGATAAAGTTGTCTTATTCATTTTTGATAATTTAGTCAAATTGATAATAAAAATTCGGATCGTCTATCGTTGGGCAGTACAATCTATAAAAATTGACAAATTTAAGTTTTAGGCATAAACACTCAATTTGTACGAAATCAAGTTAATTTATAAATTTGTAATAGTTTTGGAGAAGGAAATTCTCATTTTTACCTAATACTAATATAATTTTTACCTTAAATTATGAAAGTAGTCCGGGAAATAAAACTACTGAGTATTTTTGACGGCGTTTAGTTCCGCTACTCAACACAAAATGTATAAAATTCGGCGGAGATTGGAAAACGGAAGTGAAACGGTGTGTCTTAAAACTAGATCACCAAGGAAAAGTATTTTCAACAAAAGTATTTGATTAGTACGGGAAATAAAAACATCATCCAAAACGTATTTTAAATAATCTCTTTATAAATTTCAAATACATTATGAATGATGTTCACAATTTTTGTATGTAACAAACCACAAACAATTTGTAATGATTTTTATCAAGAAAATATATATAATGTTTAACTTTTCAGATGTTTTCGTTTAATTACATTGTGAAATCTCACTTTGCGCCAAATCTTACAGATCAACGTCCTGTAGGCCTTATAGGTAGTCCCGATACGTTTAGATTACAAGGCAAATTGCATACTAAATGTAGAAAAAACTATGGATGAATGATTGTCAGTTTGATAGCGTTGGCTTAGATGCATGGAAACTATTTTTCTGTTCTCCAAGGGACTGTAGACCTGGGTAATTGAAAATAATTTTTGCACGATGCCTCTACACAATCTCAATATAAACAATCTTGACAGACGGGTAACAAACTGATATTATAAAATTTAATGCCGAATTTACAAAAAGAACTTTGGTCAGTCTTAAAAATAAAAACGACCTTTAGGTGAGGTTAAGTTTGTTATTGATTTTTTATGTGAAAATCATGACGAAAATATATCTGATAACTCGTAGGTAAGACTTAATTGTAAGTAAATTATTATTCTTTTCCATTTTTTTTTAGTTTTATCTACATTTTGATTTATTTAATAATTTTGTAGCAAAAATTTTATGTTATAAGTTTGACCTGCTTGTCTGTATGTAGCACAGTAGTTTTTAAATAATGAAACAATACTAAATTTGAAAGCGTATAAAATTGTCCAAGCGCTTTGATCAACTAACTAACGTATTGCTTAGCCTTCTTATTTAGAAAAACGTATAAAAATCTTAACGTGACAGGACTTTTCTTTCTTCTCTTATCTTAATTTTAAGTGTATGATTTTTTATAATATACGGTGCGGCTTACGCCGGTAGTGATTCAATACACTCAGCTTCACGCTGTATCCCGCACATGGCAGGGTAGGCAGAGGGAACTTGGGAACCTAGTGTTAAGATGCTTAGTTCTACTTCGCCGAATTTTGGGGCATAGCGTGTTGAGTGGCGGGACTCAACCCCGCGTTTTGTCTTGTACCAGAGCGAAGAAATGAAAATATTAAATATTTAAATTAAAAATATTTAATATAACAGTAAACAAATTTATTATAAAGAATCTTACAACATTCAATGAACCAAATACAAAAATAGTAACAGTTAAGAATTCAATATTTTTACTATGTTTTAAAGTGTTATTCCACACTTAGGACAGAAAATACTAAACTTCAATTTAAAAAGCGTATAAAAATTTTGAACGAAGCAGGATTTGAACCCGCGCCTCTGGAATACCGTTCCAGGAACGGTATTCCTGGAACGGTATTCCAGAGGCGCGGGTTCAAATCCTGCTTCGTTCAAAATTTTTATACGCTTTTTAAATTGAAGTTTAGTAGTTAAGAATTCATCCAAGTTTAGAATATCCAATAAATATACATTTATTTTCTATATTCTACTCGCAAGTATTATTTATTTATGAATTGCAATATGAGTAGAAAGTTAATAAATTGCAGGTAACGAAGAGAATGTCAGTTTCACGCTTAATCCCGCATTGGCTAGCGAGTGTAAAAAGTCGACTACGACGAAAAGAATAAGAAGTCGTCGGTTTTGGGTCAATGCGTGGCGGAACTCAACGCTGCGTTTTGTCTAAATAGATGTGGGAAAGTCAAAATTAACTTTTTCAATCGAAGTCATAGCTTCACGTTTTGTTACAATTAAAACTTATATTTGGATATAAAAGACATTGACAATATCTGTCACCTATAAATAACATGTACATTTTTAGCCAAATGTTCAGGGAAGGCAGAAGGAACCTATATATGACGAGACGAGTCGAGACACTGCGTTCCCCAGACCGTCTAAATTTCGAGATACTGCTTTTTAAACGGCGTAACTCAACGCCGCGCCCTTTACATCGTAAATATTAACGTAACCACGTGGGAAGTACATATAGTAGTAGGACGCGCCTTAAACTTATTTCACGAGTATATACTTTACAAATAATAAACTTATTTCGTATAAATCTTTTAAAGTTTCATCATAAATTATGAATGTAAATAGATTAAGCTGTTGACCGCGATTTTATGTAGGCTTTGTGTTTGTTTTTTTAAACTGCTTGTTTTACGTCGATTGATATTGAATTTAAATCAAGGCATATCGGTTTAATTTGGCCAACAATTAACAATGAAATACATCTTGTACTTTGTTAATGTTAAATAAATCTCTAAACTTTTATAATATGTAAAAGAGAGGCCGGTCGAGCGAGGTTGTGGGTTCGATCCTTAGTTGAAGAAATATATATATATATATATATATATATATATATATATATATATATATATATATATATATATATATATATATATATATATATATATATATATATATATATATATATATATATATATATATATATATATATATATATATATATATATATATATATATATATATATATATGCCAGATTAAGCAAGTTCGTATAATCTAAAAATATTTTTTAATAAAAATATAGCAGACACCTAATAATAAAAGGTACACATTTATCTACCTACTTCTGAACGCGTCTTGGTAATAATAACCACTAGATATATTATATATTGGCCTTCTAATTTTATTATACGATATATAAATTTCAATACAAAATAGACAAAAAAATAATGAACCGTTGCATCGAATTTGGTTGGAATGTTGTATTAGGGACTTAACATTACATTATGGCGCAGAGGAAGTAATATGTATCTATGAACGCGACAGGTTATAGATTCGTTTCCAGTTGAGGCAATGAAATTTGATAGCGAGGAGCGCGATGAGTAAAACCATTCGACATACTATGCCTCTTGAATTTAGCGGAAAGTGGGAAACTTTTTGTACCGGAGGTTCCTAATTACCCACAGCTTATCTTGTTGTTTGGGGGCGATAAAGCTAAAAAGAAAAAAATATTACTATATTTTTATTGGGAACATTAATGTATGATCGGAATCGGTTTTCACTAAGGGGTATTCTTATGTTTAAATGACTTCCCTGGCTATGGTGGATAAAGCGCAATGTTGAATTGCGCCGTTTATTGCGCAATGTATGAAAAATCGGAAAGAGTGTGGAAAAAGGAATATCTTCATAACAGAATATTTGATATCTACCATTCAGAGTTCTACACATGAAGGACTGAAATTATTGCGAAATTATTTTTTTTTGGATTTTAAAATGTAAAATAGGAAATCTCGAAAAGTGGGAAGCGCAAATGTTTTACTGGGAATGGAGTTGATTAACACTTGGCTCCTAAGTTTCCTCTGCCTATCTTGCTATGAGCAGAGTGTGAAGCAAAAACTATGGGAAAAGGGTATTTAATAAATTGTCACTTAGGGTCTCCAACACAGGGTGTCAACATATCTACATACCAAATTTCAAAGCCTAGTAATACGTATATATTTGTACATTTTAAAGAAACGTCCTGAAGTTTTGTAAAAGCTGTGAGCTTTTTATGTTCTTATTTTTACTGTCCATATAAGCTTGATGGGCAGAAAGAAGCTTGTTTTAGAAGCTATCTGATTCTTAACTTTCTGCTTGAATTCTGGGGGGAAGAATCTTCATACACCTCTCCCCACATTATGGATCGAACCCACAACCAGTCAAAACAATCAGACTCTATGTAGTTCTTAAAAGCTTGAATTCATAAAAATATTAATTTCAGCACTTTAGGTAGAATTAACCCTTTAACTTTATTACAGATACCTATTATTATTAATGCATATAACCGTAAATTATGCCTGGCGGAGATGTAGGTCAGTGTATTTTGTATGTCAAATCAAATTTAAAGGTAATATTACGGAGTTCCTATCACCTAGTGAAAGGTGTTCGCTTATAATTACCATATATATATATATATATATATATATATATATATATATATATATATATATATATATATATATATATATATATATATATATATATATATAAAGTGGGTCTGAAACAAAACAATAATTAGTTCATATTATTATTCGACTCTATATTTTTTTTTGCTTTGGACTAACAAATTTGTTTCATTGTTAAAGAATATATATTTTTTTAAGAAAAAAAAAGTTATAAAACGTTTTATTAATATAAAATGTGCTTCTATTAGATTTTTCTAAGATTTACTTAGAAAAATCTAAAAGTAGCTTAATTTATTGTGAATTAATTAATAAGCAACAATTCAGCCTTCAAACGCTAAACACTAGATCAGAACCGGACATATCAAAGAACCTTTGCTTATAGAAGATCTCTGACCGAAGATGACTCTAAGTTCAAATGTCACAACTCGTCCTTGCCTCGCTCTCGCTGCCACTATAAATACCAGATATTCCAAAGCAGGAGCATCATTCGCTCGATTGCATTGCAATAACACACTACAAAACCTTTAAAAATGAAATCGGTGGGTGTTACATAAGTGATTGATTCAGTGAATTTTCTTGTTTTTCTTTGGATTTTGATAATAATTCTGGTTTGTTCATTTCACAGTTCATCGTATTCGCTCTGATTGTGGCCGCCGCTGTCGCAGCCCCCCCACTAAGCATTGACAGTGATGCCCAAATCCTCCGCTTCGAAAGCGACAACATCGGTGTTGAAGGATACAACTACAAGTACGTGGCAGAATTCATTTAATTCGATATGCTTTTATTAACAGTTTTTTCTAGAAATATCTTTTAAAATTTGAATTTTTGGTATAAACTGTTTAATTTCGGACTCTATAACCGAAAATAGTTTGAATTCATACATAAACTATATTTCTTTTAAGGTAAATTTATATTTTAACCATTTTGTTTTTCCAAACAGTGTGGAAACCTCCAACGGCATCTCCGTCTCCGAGAACGGAGTCTTGAAGAACCTTGGATCTGAGAACGAGGCTCTTGAAGTCCGCGGTCAATTCTCCTACACCGGTGCTGACGGTATCGTCTACACCGTCCAGTACATCGCCAACGAGGATGGTTTCCAACCCCAAGGCGCCCACTTACCCCAAGCCCCTTAAATTCAATTAATTTAAGCCTTTATCTAGTCCAAAAATACTCAGCCCTTCATTCCTACCCTTCCCCTCTTGTTCTGACAATCGTTCGAGCGATTCTGTGATAAGATCCCGATTTTGTATATTTGTTAATAAACAATAATGTTATAATTTACGCCTATTATTAGCCCTTTCTTCTTTTATATATATTTCATACTTTTTTTCACAATTATCAGTTATTACTGCATTTTTACTTTATCTGTAACTTAAACTGCCTAAGTTAATTAAAAGCTTTTATAAACCTTTAAAACGACACATATAACAATAATCTCTAGATATATATTTTCTAAGAAACGTTAAAGATTGACGATTTTAAATTCAATAATACTAATATAGGCACATCATTTTAAAGTATAATGAAGATTACGTAATATGTGGATTGCTTTATATTAAATTCATATATTAGTCAAGAATATTGCATTGGAATACAAAATATGTTTTTCTTAATGTGAAAAGGTAACCTCCGACATATAATATGCTAATTTACTTCGACCTTCTCCGCTAGCTCATCTTATTAAAATTTTTATGACCGTATCCTTGGTCTCCTAAAAATTATCGACTGGTGTTGATGTAAGCCAAGATTACATCAGTATAGATTTTTTATTCAAATTATATACTAATATTAATTATATATTAGCTGTGGTTTGTTGATTTAATTAAATTATAATCGGCGTTGAGTTTCGCCACTCAACACGTAATGCCTCAGTTTCAGCGGAAAGTGGGGAACAGAAGTGGAACGGAGTGTTTTAATTACTGGGTTGCCAAGTTTCCTCTGCCTACCCTGCCATGTGCGTGATGCAGCGTGAAGCTGAGTGAGTTTGAGAGTAAATTATAGTTTATTTAAAACTAGAAGTTAATTATAATTTTCAAATTTATTGAGACTTGTCGTGGCTTAGGTGCACAAGGGTGCAGGCGACAGATTATTTTCTTATTTATTATAATAAGACAATTTGGGCAACGCAATTACTTTAATGGGAACATAGAGTCTTAACCCCAGGTTCCCAAGTTCCCTTTGCCATATGCAGGGTTAAAGAAAATTAACTAGTTGAAGAGTATTTTAGTTAGTACTGTATTACGGTAAACATGTAGTTTAAATTTATATAAAGTAGCAAATATACATATATTTATTCGTAAATAAAAATCAATGGCCATACAAACACCGCACAGACAATTAACATAAGGACATTAAGGAGTCGTAAATAATATGTTAAACATTTAATTAATGTTGAAGAATAAATAAGTTTTATAAATATTCAAAAATAATTTATATGACCAGTATTTTGATTGTTTTTTAATTTATGATTACTCATAGGTATATGACTTTTTATGGTGGTGCGACTATAACGCGACAGCTTTAGGTTCGAGTCTCACCCGTGGGAATGAAATGTTTAATATTTAGCATTTCCTCGCTCTTATGGCGGAACTCAACGTTGAGTTCCGCCTTTCGACATGAAATTGTCTTAAGAATGTGGCGGTAAATGTGGAACGGAATAACTTAATGGGGATCTTAACACAAGGTTCCATGCTTCCCTTTGCCCACATTGCTATGTGTGGAATACTCTCTCACTCTCTCAGCTTCACGCTTTATCCCGCACTAGGCAGGGTAGGCAGAGGGAACGAAAGTGAAACCTAGTGATATGACACTCCGTTCCACTTCCGTTCCCCACTTTCCGCCGAATTTGAGACATTGCGTGTTGAGTGGCGGAACTCAACGCCGCGCTTTGCCTTATTACCAGAGCGAAGAAATGAAACATTAAATATTTAAATTAAAAATATTAAATATTTCATTAATACTGTATGGAATACTGTGCGATGCTAAAAACATATGAACTCTTGGTAATGAGTCTTCTACACAAGAAAGGTCTAGTTACGTTTAGTAGGTATTACTCAGTACCTACAACTTTACCAGTTTATATTTTGCAAATGAGAAACAAATTTATCATAAATGTTTAAAGAAAGTTTATACACCTTAAATTTTATAATTTCATTTAATTTAATTTTTAGTGTCTTTCTTGTTTTCATTTAGTTTTTTCAGCTCCACGCTGTATCCTGTACTGGGCACGCCAGGAAATTGTTCTTTAAACTTTGGCAAACTTCTAAATCGTCAGAAATATTACAAAAAAATATGTGCAGATGCAACAAAAAAAAGACTTTTAGAGATGCAGTTATAATTCACCATCGACCTGTGGCATATTATGCGCATTTTGTTTAGAAATTACCTCGTCATAAGTGGTTTTATGTTTCAATCGGCCTTTGCGGGGTCTTGCACTTGTTAAAATTTAAACTAAAATAAAAGATAAAAAATGTGTACTTGTTTTTTATATATATGGCTATATATATATATATATATATATATATATATACATATATATATATATATATATATATATATATATATATATATATATATATATATATATATATATATATATATATATATATATATATATATATATATATATATATATATATATATATCTACGTAAATATACCATCATACCTACGAGGTAGTTGTGGCGGTATATTTACGTAGATATTCAAAAAAGTTTTTTAATCTATTAAAGAAATCTTAAATACGACTGACTTCTTCTCTTTATTTATTTTATTGTATAAGTTCTAATTTTGTGCCAAAATTTCATAGCTGTAGGTCCAAGGGATTTTGACTACGGTAACTTCGAGCAAAAACTGTGAATAAATAATAAATTATATATCTTAATTGCGTTGACTTAGAAGTATATTTTCCTGCTTCAAAGTATTGTAGACCTGTATATTTGTTATTAATTTGAGCTTGATATATCCATGCCGATCTCGAGATAAATAGTCTTGATAAACAGACGACAAAGATTCTGTTTTTTACTTTAAGGTGCATCAGAAGGTTATGTTATAAAAAAGGCTAAAAAAAATAGAAACTCTGAGTAGGTAGATAATAGGATGTTCAATGAAAATTACCATCTTTTTTCGTTCTTGTAAGAATTTAGAAAAATCTTTTAATAGTGCTTACTTGACCTTTGTATATATCAAAATTGATCTTTTAAAGTCCAGTAGTTTTCTGCCAGTCAATTTGAAGCGAACTGTATCCGGCACGTGGCAGGGTAGGCAGAGGGAAGTTCGAAACCTAATGCTAAGACATTCTGTTCTATTCCCCCCTTTCAGTACTACTTATTAGAGATAATTTATGAAAACATAAAAAAAAAATATTTAAATATATTAAATATTTAATTTCATGGAGTGTTTACAATCACACGCTAGTGCCGCTTCGCCACGACAGGCCTCCATATGTATATGTAAATAATATAAACAGATCTACTGCGCTGATACTGACACATAACAAGGTAAAGAGCTGCGTTGAGTTGCAATGCATCTGGAATTAAAAAATATTTAAAAAAATATATTAAAAACGACAATAATAATAATATACAAATATATCCTTTAACATACATATTCAATACATCTGTAACCCGCCAGCCTTTCGCCATACCCGCTGATACTGACGTAATGAGATACGTACAATATTTTATTTGTGTTCGCATTACTAGTGTGACCCCACCTTATTACTAAACTAAGCGTTAAGTAAGCTGCGCCTTTCAATAATATATAATTAAGTTGTTATAATCTTATTTCTAACACTTGTATATGATTTATTATTTTACCAACAGTACGTTAACGGTTTTATTACGAAAATAAACTTTTTTTTTTCAAATTTGATGTATATCTAGATAGCTTGACTGCTGAATGCAATTGAGTAGTACATAGTGCAATACCAGAGATTTCATCTTAATTTTGGTAGCTTCACGTTCGATCATAGTGTTGAGTCACTCCCTCTCCTTTATGGAATTATTGTTCCCCACTTTCTGAATCCATTACGTAAATAGTGGCGGTGCTTAACACCGCATTTTGGTCCGTTACCAGAGTAAGGAAATAAAATACTAAGTATTTCATATTGCCGTGTGGGTATTGAACCTATAACCTGTTGCGTTTATAGCCGCAAGCTATCCTATTATGTAATTTAAATGTCAAGTTAACCAAGACATCATAGACTCAGTCATAGTAAAGTAACATTACAAAGCTGATGAATTTGTTTGTTTGAACAATCTAATCTTAGAAACTAATAGTTAAAATAAAAAAAAAACTGCATATCACCGGAATTATTCTTTATTTTTTTCTTCTCAAACCGATCACGTTAAAAATTAGTTTTTAATAAAAATACTTAAAGCCGAATTAAAGTAGAGCTTTATTCGAGGAAATATATTATAACCTTTCCTTTTTTTTTCAAAGGTGGTTAAATATTTTATTCAAGGCGTGTAATAAATTATATATAATCATCGATCCAAATTGTGGTACATTTGATGCTTTTTATTATTCATGAATAGTAAAATAGAGCGGTCTCGATAATGCTGGACCATCTTCGTAGAGCCGGTATTGAGTTAAAGGTTGGGCACATACACATGTGTTAGAGAAGTTAAAATACATACTACTAATACATTGTATACATTTTCTATTAACGATTATTAAAAATAGTATATATATATATATATATATATATATATATACATATATATATATATATATATATATATATATATATATATATATATATATATATATATATATATATATATATATATATATATATATATATATATATATATATATATATATATATATATATATATATATATATATATATATAATAAATTTAATGCTACTTTTCAATTACATATTGATTATGTACTAAAAAAAAATACCTATATCTATATTAAATCTATATTAAAATTATAAAGGTAAAGCGATATAATCTACAGTAGTGTTCACAGGTCTAACTCGAAAGTGAATGCCAAGGTCGGCACGCTAATAAATTTGCTCATCTCAGGTTACATAACTATATAGCATTCACACTTTACAGTAGAAGACTGTACTTATGTTTTATTTAATTTTGCTTTTAAAATCTTTCATTAAGTACATTTTACTTATAATTAGTGTCAAGACACATAGTTCATCGGTTTCTTGCGATTTCATGGGAAATTCTATAGCGATCGCGTTTCATTATAACTTTTTTTTTAAAGAAAGAAGGCCAGTTTTTGCATATGTGAACGAGTTATATGACGAATGCTGTGAGTTCATATACCACTCGGGGGAAATGTAACATTTTCACTTGCACTGGCAACTATGTAAAGCCTAAGCCGTTTCGCCACTGAACGAGCAATGCCTTAATAGTCTTAACGCTAGGTATCCCTTGCCTGCCCCGCCATAAGCGATTTAAAGCGTCAACGTAAAAAATAAAGCATTTTATCGATACTAATACATATCTGTATATTTTTATGAATATGTTATAAGAGAAATAAATTATAATATTCATAATGATTTTCGTAAAGGTCAGAAATGGCTGTCGTTAGGCAATGGACGTACCTATCGAATTAGCACGGGTTGTAGAGGTCAACAAAATGGCGGATTGAGTGTTGTGTCACTTTGTTTGTTTGCTTTTGACGTTTATTTTCTTGTGATTGGCAAGTTTTGTAATATAGATGGTGGATATTAACGCCGCAATTGGTTTTTAAGCATATATATATTTTTTTTAAGTCAAAAAACACTGTTTATTGTACAGTAAGTATCACTTCGGTTCCTGATTGATATTTTTAAAATTTAATATACATATAATTATAATATATTTAAATTATCGTTCTAATTAATATTATATTTTTTTAATTTTTGATTATCAAAAGCCTTTCAATGTTATTCTATCAATAAATTTTAACGTGTCCTTTATTTGATCTATCGATGTGGATCAATATGATTTATTGTTGCATATATTAAAAAACAAAATCGTTGTGCAGTTAGAGATTGTGTACATGAACATGAAAAAAAAAAACAAAACGATAATATATTTATTAGCAAAACAGAAAGTACAATTTTGTCGTGGATTTTGATTTATAGTTTCAAAAGCTCCTGTTGAAATTAGTTGTACAAACATATTTGTAATTAAAATAATTTAAAAAAAATTGGAAAAGAAAAAAAATGTAAGAGAAATAAAGAAACAATGTATTTATCTTTACACATATAGATGGGGAGGCAGAAGGTGATCTTCATTGCCCAAACTTCCAATCTGTAATACATTGCGTGTTAAGTAGCAGTACTCAATTTGGCTTGTTATGAGAACCAATAAATATAATAATTATTTCTCTAGTAATAATAGTAAATAGAGAATTGAATCCACAAACGTTGTATTTACAGTATTGTCCCGCTGCGCCTCTTGGAAAACGTTAAGAATAAGATTTATATTACAAACATTTTAAATTATTATATAAAAGTTATAGGATAAAATGAACTGATAAGATTACTTGATTACCCGTGTGTATATGTCTTGACATTTGGCAAGTGATTTACAAAATAAAAGATAAAAGGAAAATATTTAAATTGTAATTTATAAGCGTGTCATGTTTTATAATTCGGTACAGATTCGCCGATACACGTGTACAACTTGCGTTTGACTGGATTTTTCAAATGTTATATCTCAAATATTAATTAAATGCTATTGATAACGACAGAACCATTGAAATGAGCTTAACTTGCATCTAGGCAGAAGGAACTTGGGAACCTAGCGTTAAGACACTCCGTTCCACTTCTGTTCCCCACCAGAGTGAAGAAATGAAAACATTAAATATTTAAATTAAAAGTATTAAATATTTAATTTCCTCGAGTGGGAATCGAACCCACAACTTATCTTTTACAGACTTTTCACTTTCACACGATCTTTTCACACGCTTGTGCCACTGCGCCGCGACAACATTGTAACCTGCACACTTATATATATATATATATATATATATATATATATATATATATATATATATATATATATATATATATATATATATATATATATATATATATATATATATATATATATATATATATATATATATATATATATATATATATATATATATATATATATATATATATGATTATCTGTTTGGTATTACTTCTAATTGCATAGCAAGTTGAAATTTTAATGGAAATTTATTAATATATATATATATATATATATATATATATATATATATATATATATATATATATATATATATATATATATATATATATATATATATATATATATATATATATATATATATATATATATATATATATATATATATATATATATATTAATAAATTTCCATTACAATTTCAACTTGCTATGCAATTAGAAGTAATACCATACAGATAATCATTTTCAATGTTATTCCTGAATGTTATTCCTGAAATATATAACCTTTATATAACTTACTGAATTAATATGCTTTTTATAAGTATTTGTTTTCGCCAAATTTGAGGCATTGCATGTTGAGTGGCAAGTTAGCTGTCTAGATAAAGTTATGCTCATAATTATACCAAGTTAACAGCATCAAAGTACATTTGAAAAAAATATTTAGTTTGGAAAGAGTGACAACTTGGTTGTATAACAAGTTTGTAAAAAAAATATTTTAATATAGTACATATATTTTTTATACTTGAATTTAGTATAACGTAAACAAAATGTTTTCACTGTCCCATAAAAGCGTTAAAATCGTTTTTAAACTTATTTATAATTATATTTTTTACATTATTTGTTCGCATTGTCACCGGTCCCCAATTCGACTGAAAAATCCTTATTACCCTATTTTTCAAAGTCGGCTAAAACCACTTTCAAGCTTTACAAGACATTTCACAGGAATTAATAAAAGCTTTTTAAAAAAGCACAGTCTTACTACAGTACAAACAAGCAAAAACCAAGCCTGACAAAAGAATGCAACGCAATGACACGCTCAAAGGCGTTCAATATGCTAACTAGTATCGAGATGGTATATAAAATCGCAAAATCTGAATTCTAATCACAGTCGTACACATCCTCTCACGGACTCCGAGGCCCATTCAAAAATAAAAAAAAAAACCCATCCGAAAAAATGAAATCCGTGAGTCATATACTTTAAAGCGTTATTGTATATCTTGTTATTGCCTATATAAAAAACAATATTTATAATTACTTTTCTACATTTTTATACTATTAATATAACTTATCTTGTTTTTATATGTAAATTTTCTGCTAAATAATAATTTTTAAAACATATTAGGCCTGTCGTGGCGCAGCGGCACAGGCGTGTGACTGCAAACGACACGGTCGTGGGTTCGATCCCCACTCGAGGAAATGAAATATTTCATATTTTCTTTTTAAATGTTTAATATTTGTACGTAAATATTTTAAATATATTAGCAATGTATAAAAAAATATATTGATTTTAGTAAATCTCATCTTCATCTTAATACTATCTTTTGTCTTTCAATTGAACAAATGCCAGAGCTTAACACTGATTTTTTTAACGTTAAAATGTAGAGTAATGAAGAGGTAATTACGGAACCCATAGTATTATTTAAATTTATTTAAAAAGAATCGAAGCAGTATAATGCTACTTTAAACTAGTTTTTTACGTATACTCCCAAAAGTTTGTGTTATGCTATATGTACAAATATTTTAATCAATCGAGCCTAAACATGTGCTTGTGTCAGTGACATTTCTATAATATATGCGTAAAATACCCGCTTTTGGCAAACTAATTTATTTTATCGTTTTTTGTTACGTGTATGCCATAAATTCCTATGGTTTTTTAAAATGTCACGACCGACTCTTATAACCAACTTTGAGATTAATAGTAATAATATGTTTATAAACATATATCTCTCGAATATATTATATTTTAATACTTAGATGTAGAGAATTGTAGTGAGAGATCACTCCGTCTTGCACTTTTGTTACTTAAATTCAAGCTTGAGTGTGATTCTCAGAATCGAGCATTTATTATCTATTAGGGTACATATAGAAGGGTTGACAGGGAACCTAGTGTCAAGAGACATTAGGTTCCCAGTTAACCCTTCTATATGTACCCTAATAGATAATAAATGCTCATCAATTAAATATAGTACTGCATTATAGTGTCTAACTTACACAATTAATTAATATTATATGTCAGTTAGACACTACACAGCACTACTATAATCAAAAGCAGTGATTATTAATCATAAAATATTTCATATGCAGTTCATCGCATTCGCTCTTTTCGTCGCCGTGGCCTCCGCCGCCGTCTTAGTGGACCCCAAATCCGCTGTCATCTCCAAACAAGAATTCAACAACATTGGTGTTGATGGATACAGTTTCGGGTAAGGTTTCTAAATAAATGATAAGAGGACGTAGTGATAAGGCATTTCGTTTATTATTCTTCATTGATATAGACAATGCATATTTTTATCAAAAGGCTTTAAAGACCTATTGTGACTGTAAAGGCGACAGGTTGTGATCTCCACTCAAGGAAACTAAGTATTTAATATTTTCATTTCTTCGTTTTGGTAACAAGGCGAAACACGCAATGCCTCAAATTTGATGGAAAGCGAGGCACGAAACGCAGTGCTGTTTATATTTTAAGACGTTATATATCGGAAATTGGACATCTTCATATGTAAACTACTACTGACATGACCTGATCCCAAAATCATTGTGTTCGGATGAACTGTACCATTCAATAAAAAAAAACTTTTTCATACTTATTTATAAACCATTGCGAATATTTCCCAAAATGTTCATTAAAATTTACTTACACTAACTAAATTTCTTTCTTCTAGATATGAAAGCAGCGACGGCAAGTCCGCGTCAGAGGAGGCTGTCCTCAAGAACGTAGGCAGTGAAAACGAGGCCCTTGAAGTCCGCGGCTCCTTCTCCTACCTTGGTGTCGACGGTGTCGTATACACAGTCAACTACATCGCCAACGAGAACGGTTTCCAACCCCAAGGCGCTCACCTCCCATCCGTGCAATAAATCTAGTCTGATTATTAGTTATCT
The DNA here is from genome assembly GCA_019049475.1 of Eueides isabella. Taxonomy (NCBI): domain Eukaryota; kingdom Metazoa; phylum Arthropoda; class Insecta; order Lepidoptera; family Nymphalidae; genus Eueides; species Eueides isabella. The sequence goes on from CM032392.1 coordinate 15,207,601, forward strand.
GGTATCTTGTTGGATTTGCGAATAGTTAGGCTAGTAAATGTTTTTTTGATTCCAATGTTTCGTTTTATTGGTTTTGTGATCCTTTTAAGCGCGCGCCTGTAAGCCCAACAGGTCGTGGGTTGAAATCTTAAATATAATATTCAATATTTTCATTTTTTGTTGAGTTTCGCCACTCAAAACGCAATGTCCCAAATTCGGTAGAGAGTGAAAAATGAAAGTGTCACAATGAGAACGAAGTATCTTAATGCTAGATACCCAAGGTCGACACCCGAGGAAATGAAAAATTTTAATATTTTCGAATTAAATATTTATTTTTTTCGTTCTAGTAACAATTTAAAGCGTGGTAATGAATTTTGCCACTCAACACGGAATGCCTCAACTTCAGTGGAAAGTGGGGAACGGAATAGAGTTTCTCATAGTTTCCAAAGTTCCCTCTGCCTACCCTGCCACGTGCAGGATACAGAGTGAAGCTGAGTTTAATATAAAAGTAATATTTTCAATTTCTAGTTCAATTATAAAATTTATTATTTTTATATTATTTCGTTCAAATAATAGATTTAAAAAATCATCAATCTCTTTTCATGTATAAAGGTCCCTACACAAAAAGAGTTCTGTTTTTACTAGCTTTACCGAGGACACTACAAAGTTCGTTTCCATATTACTAATCAAATTACATTAAAGTATTTTTCATTATACATAATATATTTGATTTTACAAATAATGCATCTGAAATACTACTGTAGTACAAATAAATAGAAACCTTAGCCTAATAAAAGATGCACTTCACACTAAAAGGTTAAAGGAATTCAATATGCAAAAAAATGTTCACGCAATTATGTGTAGAATTGTAAAATTTTAATTTTAATACATACATACATACATATCTTCACGCTATATCCCTAGCGGGGTAGGCAGAGAGAACGGAGCGCCAAACGCTACGGTCTCGGCATACCTCTTTCGCCTTTTTTAATCATATTCGTATATGATATTCTCTCATGGGGAGTCCATGTCCATAATAATAAAAAAAAACCTATATGCAAAAAGAAAATCTGTGTGTTTAAAATTTTGTTTTGATGTTGATCGTTGATCAACGGTACAAGCGTGCGACCGTAATATCAAGTTGTGGATTCTAATTGCCATGTGCGGGATACTGCATGAACCTGAAAAACAAGAAAGAAAGTATAATGCTGATATTTTCAAATTTGCATATTGCAGATATTCAATATATTCGTATTTTTAAACTGTTATTCAACTATAAATATAAAACAATCAAAATTTTAATAAAAAAAAACTTAAAAACTAAATTAAATCACCCTTAATCTAGATATCTAGACAAAACGAGCTCTAATTTAACCGAGCACAGTAAAAAGCTTGATTCTATCCTAGTTCATCTAGACAACTCATTCAGGTAAAGCCTTTCAGAGAACAATCCATTAGTGTACTCACCTACATCAAAGTTAATCAAAGGAAACGGCACAAAAGACAGAAAAAGCTCCATTGTGGTAGCGTCCTGAGAAAGGGGTGGAAGTTTGCTCTACTTTAAACATTTTTTTCCAATTTCATACTGTATGAGAGAGTATTTGGGAACCTAGTGTAAGGGCACTTCCATTAAGACATTTCTATTTCCTACTCTTCGTCATATTTGGGTGTTGTGTGTTAAGTGGCGGAACTCAACGCTGCGCTTTGACTTGTTTCAACAGCGGAAGAAAATAAACATTAAAAATTTAATTTCCTCAACTTCTCGACGGCGATTGAATCCACAACTTGTCGCTCCCCTGCGCTACGTCTGGATTTTTTGTCATTGTATAAGCCTGCCATGGCAGGCAGGGACAGTGGCACATGCGATGGCAATGTATCAATAAAGTTGACTATCAAAATTTTTCGCTCAAAAGGGCTTAGAGTGTCGACATAAATGTTAATATGATGTGATGATATTTTAAGGACTAGAAGTTAAAGTTCAAAAGGTCCTTATTGTTTACTGTTCTATGTATATTTATTACTTTATATCACATTATTATTCCAAACAGATAAGTTTAAGTTGAGAACTGTCGTCGCGAAGGAGCAAAAAAGAATGACTGTAAACTCGGTAGGTTATTGGCTCGATCCCCACTAGAAGAAACGAAATATTTTCATTTCTTCGCTCTGGCAATCAGGCAAAGCGTATCATTGAGTTCCTTCACTTAACACACAATAATTTAAATTCGGCGATCGGCGAAAGTGGAGAACAAAATAGATTGCTTTACCACTAAGTTCCCTCTTCCTACCCAACATATTCGCAACATGAATGTAAAAAAAAAAGATAAATTTATCATGAGGCTGAAATATATTTGGTATTGACTGACAAAAGATTTGCTTGAAATATTTCAAAAATGAATAGTATGTACACATAGTTCATAAAAGAAACTTTGTCATGATTGTTAGGCAAAAAGGAATTAAGTCACCATATTACATTGGAAAACGCGGCGAAAAGTATCGAATAGAGAAACGGAGAACGAGGTGTCTCAATGATAAGTTCTCGGCCTTCCGTGAGCGGGATATCGTATAAAATTAAAAGAAATATGATATTTTTTTACTAATTTTGAGTATAAAAGAAATCCACGACTGACGTGTATGTAGGTAATGTGAACCAAATATGTGCATATCTTGTTTTCCCATAATATCGAATATATTAAATGATGAGTAAATTTAATATGTTGACCTTTACTTAATAATATCAACAGAGCACATTTAAATTATGAACTAGTTATCTTGACATATAGCGTCTATTAGGAATGTTGGTTATTATACATTTATTTTTAATAATTAAAAGATGTTCAATATATTAAGTTTTACATTTTTTATTAAGATATATTACTATAAAGAAATATTATAATATATTTTGAATTATTTTTTTTGTGGTCTAGACTGGAAACGTGACAGGTTGGGGACTCGATTCTTACTCGAGGAAATGAAATATCTAATATTTTCATTCATTCGTTTTAATGAAAAAGAAATGAATGGCAAAAGGAGGCGTTGATGCAACGCAATGCCTCAAATTCAGTGGAAAATCGGGAACACGAGTATCGTAATGGAAATAAGAATGTCTTAACACTAGGTTCCTAAATACCCTCTCCTACAAGTAAATTAGATAAAGGAAATTTGGGAAAAAGAAATAGAAAAAAAAATATTTTAGTACCAAGTAGAGTACACTTCAACCCAAGAACATTACGAACGTGGAATATAAGAGTGAGATTACATCAGCGACTTCAAAGACGCTTTGATACGAGGTGTTAATGCACTATTATTACTTACGTGTTGTTGTGCACCTTTAGCTTTGGCTTTAGGTAACGCAATTTTCTAATGGTTTGATAAGATTTTTGTGATAAAATATATGTATGTACTTTGAAGTAAGACGACTATTGTATCATTGTGGCGATAGGATTAAAACAAATTTATACACATAATAAATAATAATAAGTAAAAAAAAGCAATGCGTTACCCAAAGCGTTCCTTTCTGACAAAATTTGGACATTTCGTACAATTACGGAATTATACGTCTCTATTAATTAAATTTTAATTAGTCCCTAAAGTGGAACACAATCGTGCATTTATTTGAATGCAATTAAAAAACCGAAAACGGTAGAAAAAAAATACCTTTTGTTTTTTAGTTTAAAATGATCTTTTGGTACTCAATGTGATTACTGTAAGATGAAATTGTATTGTTTTTAAATATATACGCAATACATGATTGAGTTTTGCCGGTTATAATAATTTTATTGCAATATTTCTAATAAGGAATATAAGCTGTAAGCAGAATGTAAAGTACATAAAGCATAAGTAGGCAGTGGGAACCTATTATTACTTTCCTCTATTTACCGTGTACTTTCAGGCCAATTTTCGAAACGAAACGTTTTTAGTGGCGGATTGCGTAGCAAATATGCTCAAAAAAGCACAAGTTGTTTTAAAACAGACGTCAGAACTCTCCCCTCGATTGAATTCCACGTCCTTAGATTGTTGCCAGTTTTTCTTCGCAGGAACCGTTAAGAATCGTTTAATGACAGGAAAATTTTTAACTCGGAGCTGTTAACAGGAAAAAAAACTTTACTAAGTATCGTAAAAAACGCGTTGTGAAGATAACGTGAAAACGATACCTCGGATATTAGCGTTTGGGGCCGAATGGTGTTTGTAGAACCTGATGCGATTTTATTATAGGTATTTAATATTGTTCTTCTTACTTCTTAGTAGAGTACCACCAATTTTACTCGAAGCATGTGGCGGAGCTCAACGCCGCGCTTCACTAGAGTGAAGGAATGAATATAGCATTTAAATTTCAATATGAAATATAGCATTTCCTCAGGTGGACATCGAACCCACAACCTGTCGTTGTACAGTCCCGACATAAAGTAAAGTAGTGTTGTTAAGCAGAATTTAAGTATTAAAAAAATAAAAAAAGGAGGATATTCTACTATTTTTTTTTAAATATTATTACATATCACTATTGAGATCTTGTTACAGTATTTCTTTTTTTAATTGTTAATTTACATTTGTGTAAGTGTGAGTTAATTTAATAATTAATTAAAATACAAAGGTTTACTTTCTTCTACTTCCAGTTGATATAATGTATTTTTACATGCAACAATTGAAGCAAACATAATATATAATTATGTATATTTATATTAACATATAGCAAAATTTTTGAAGTGTTTATTTAAGAATGCGTAGTTCAAAGAAAAAGACACCATATCTAAAACTCGTATCAAACGTAAAGTTTAAAGCTTACAAATAACTTTTAAATATTTCTTCATACGAACAACATTAAAATAAAGTTATTGAAATTCATATATCACGCAACACTGGCGCGTCGCTACTCCAATAAGCGTTCGAGACGACTTGTTTTAACAAATATTTCGATGTTCTTTCGTAACACGTCTACTATATGGGTGGGACAAGATATGGTCTGAAAGCGATTTTTTTTAAATATTATATTTTCATGTTGAATGATTATTTCAAGTTCGCAACAAAATAAATGACAACTAAGCAGTTTCAAGCTCTTAACTCCATTGCAGAATAAACAAAGGTGATCAAGCTAATGGGAAAACGCTTCTCCCTTAACTTCGTGATATGTATAGAGCGATCAACGCCGCGTCTTATCGTAAAAATAATAAATATATAATATATTCCCTGATGAATTTTTATTCAAATATTTTCCTATCTCGTGCGCTAAATTTGACATTTAAATTAATCGGTTGTTATAGAACGAAATAATCTAAGCAAAAATGATCAAATTATTTAAAACATATCTATGTGTGACATTCGTGTTATCGTGTTGTTATCGTTCTCTTCAGTAATTTCAGTATTTCAATTTTTTTATAAAAAAACATTGTATGTGTACACACACACACACACACACACACATATATATATATATATATATATATATATATATATATATATATATATATATATATATATATATATATATATATATATATATATATATATATATATATATATATATTATTACATACAATTTACAATTACGAAATATATATAAAATCATTAAATATATTTTATATATTCAGCTACATTCAGAATACTTTCCGTATTATAATTCTGATAAGCTAGATCATTTAAAAAAATGTATGATATATAATTTTCAAGTTATATTATACTTTTACTATTTAATTTCGTTTCGATTCATTTTCTCTGTATAATTGTAAGTTGTATCTAATCCAAAAATATCTGAAAGCCTATTCCTTACTCCGTTCACACACGTTCGGTCCATAGATCAAGCGCACCTGTAATATTAACGGGAACTATCACGCGCAGATGACGGCGTAGGGAGGATGTATTTGGTTTTTAGACATTTTTTTCAGGAAAAATAATTTTGTAACAGCTATAACATTATGTAAATATAAGTCTGCTCAGGTCTGAGGCAGTAACATCAGTGAACTGGTAATAAATTGTTTGACGTTCAAAATCGAACCTTGCAAATTCTTATCTTGAATAAAAATATTTGAATTAAAGTTTAAGTAAAGACCTCGGTTGACCTTCGAAAACACAGTATCGACGATACTGGAGGAAGGTCACGTAAAAAGCACGAGAACCCCCCAGAGGGCATGTATGAAGAGGCTGATGACAGTGGACGAGGCGAAAGAGGTATGCCGAGACTGTAGCGCTTGGCGCTCCGATCTCTTTGCTTACCCGTCTAGGGTATAGCGTGAAGCTAAGTTTATGTATATTTCTGTATTTACCACTTAATCACGTTTTATATATTAGTGGAATTATGATGAATAGATTTTTTTTTGTAATTTCTTTAACAACGTTTTTTACTTCTTGTTATGTTCAGTGTAAGCCAAATCCATAAGCTTTTGAATAACACCTATCAATTTATTTAGTACAGAAATTTACACTAAGACAACGGAAGGAGATTTGTAACACACACCTTATAAAATATTTTTTCTTCCCACACATGGCAGGGTATACGGAGGGAATTCGGGAACCTACTGTACACGACACGCTGTTCCCATTAGGAACTTCCTATCCTCACTTTCCGATGAACTTGAGACATTGCATGTTGAGTGGTGTAACTTAACGCTGTTTTTTGTCTTGTCTCTTGTTATTAGAGCTAAGAACTGAAGTTATTAAATATTTCCTTTACATCATTTTAATATTTTGTGACAATTACAAGCGGCCACAAAGATTATATATTTATTTTATTCTTATATAGTATAATCATATGTAGGGATATATAATATAATAGATCACCCTGGTACTGATGGTGTCGTAAGAGGCGACTAAAGCACATGCGCATGCGCATGGGCATACTCGACCGGATTATTACCACCCCCGGCATTTAAGCCCGGCGTTAAGTAGTGGCTTTGGCCAATGCGTTTCGCATTGGGTAATGCCGGGCCCCGGTGCCCATCCATCTTGATGGTCGGCAACGCTCCTGTAGGTCCTCTGGAGTTACACGGGGCCGTGGGCGACGATGGTCGCTTACCATCAGGTGACCCGTACGATCGTTTCCCGTCTTTTGCGTAAAAAAAAGATGTGGCTTCGGACAGAAAGGTGTTGCACAGTCATAGAAAACGAAAATCTGACTATAACGTAATAAATCTTTCAAGGTCTTCTGTGAGGATTTAATTGGTAAAAAGAATAGGTTTCGACTGTTAATGTTAGTAAAATATTTAGCTTTTTTTCTTTATACTGTTAAGTAGGTCGAAGTCGGAGTTTTTCGTTTTTTATATATTTTTTTAAATTTCTTTTTTATTGTCATGATTACGCCATGAGAGGCTTAAATTTTAGATTTCTTAGATATTTTCTCTTCTCCCAACAAATATTATCTAATTTCACCATAACACAATAACTTCACTTATAGAAAACTTTTCGTAGCATTTCTTACAAATAGCAATCGAATTTTTTACCTCTTCGTCAAATAAACGAAAAAAAAAAAATACAGAGCGCCCTTTTATTATACCTCTATTAGGATGGCAATGGGTATCGAATTGGCTAATAACCGTTCTATCAGGTGAAAGGAATTCACTTTCACTGTCTCCCGTTCGGTAATAGCTAGGGATGTGTCGGGATTTATATAGATGATTGGTAAAAATAGCTTTATTGAGAAATAATATATATATATATATATATATATATATATATATATATATATATATATATATATATATATATATATATATATATATATATATATATATATATATATATATATATATATATATATATATATATATATATATATATATATATATATATATATATATATATATATATATATATATATATATATATATATATATTATATATATATATATATATATATATATATATATATATATATATATATATATATATATACTATATATATACTTTAAGAAATTAAGAAATCATTGGCGGTGGTTTGATATAATTATTATATCAAATGACGGACAAATGCCACCTCAGTCTACTGTAGTGTTTGAAACGTCGAGTTTCCAAAAATGTTTACTACTTAATATACGCGACTAATCTAGTTAAAAGTGTTTTATTTATAACTTGAAATATATTTATTCCGTACTCATTTTCTGCTACATTATCGAAGTATAGTATATTGATTTTCGGGAAATTAATATCGCGCTTTATCTTGTTATCAGCGAGGGAGTGCGAATAAAATTATCTAGTATTAAGACACTCCGTATCACTTTCGTTCTCCACTCTCCGCTGAATTTGAGGCAATGTGTGTTGGGCGGCGGAACTCAATGCCGCGCTTTGCCATGTTAGGACAACGAAGAAATGAAGAAGACCTTTATCGGTAGTTTTATTAAAACAAATAGCTAATCTAATTAACTATTTTTTAATTTTTTTAACTACTTTTCTTTCTTAGAAATAAAAATTTTCATCGTCGCTATCACATCCCTACGATTTCGTCCACCTTGATAGCAGTTTTAGTACTTTTTACGTTATTTCGCTACACTTCGACTGTTATCGTGTACCAAGTCCAAACTTCTAAGGAATTTGTATTCATTGATGGCCCTCGATGACTACTTTGACATAATCAAATGCATAGCTCGAATATCCAATACGGGATTTAACATAAAATTAAATGGCTGTAAACGCTTAGAATTTTATATCGACTTCGTTATTGTTGCGTTAAATGTTATATTAAGTATTAGTAAATAGCGATTACTATGGGTAATGTTCGATTGTATTAATTAAATTTGTTGTTTTCTTTTAGTAGAATATCATGGCAAAACGTCCGTATTTAAAGGCGATGGTAGTAACTTCGATTTCTTCTTAGGAGTTTAGATTACTTTTATTTTTCTCGCTCTAGCGTACGGGGAAATTTTGGTCAATTTAAGTGCAATGAGCAAATTATCAAAATGATAAACGGCATGTAAAAAAGCCTTATCTACCACCGATAGATAGACTATGCTTATACAATTTGTAGTTTCGTACCAGTAAGGCTTGAGATAAGCACGTATCGCAGGGGAACAAGCTGAATACTAAACTACTCAACTCTACTCAGCTTCACGCTGTATCCCGCACGAGGCAGGGTAGGCAGAGGGAACCCGGGAACCTAGTGTAAAGACACTCCGTCCCACTTTTGTTCGCCACTTTCCGCCGAATTTGAGGCATTGCGTGTTGAGTGGCGAGACTCAACGCCACGCTTAGCCTTATTACCAGAGCGAAGAAATGAAACATTAAATATTTAAATTGAAAATATAAAATATTTCACTTCCTCGACTGGGGATCGAACCCAGAACCTGTCGGTTACAGTCACACTCTTGTGCCGCTGCGCCACGACAGGCCTCCAGGCTAGGTTCCCTGGTTCCCTCCGCCTGCTCTACTATATTCCAAATTCCCGGTGAATCTGCAGAAACAATTGTTTATAAATACTTAAATGTGTACAGGTTTGCTTGCACATTCATTTTTTCCCTTCAATTTCCACGTTTTGCACGCGCACCTGCGGAAACGTATTTGCATACAAATTCGCTATGCACGCCTGTTTGAATCGCTTTGTCACCGAGAAATTACCCGTCTCCCTTTAAAATGACAAACGGTGCGAGGCTTGAATTGAATTTGATAGACTACAATTATTTAAGTATTATGATAAATATTTTGTGTAATGATTAATTGAATGAGACCATCTATTAGTTAATCAGGATTAAAATATTTTGTAGGAAAAATATGATATCTGGCTGTAAATATGGACGTAGGTTCGATTCACATTCAGGGTCAAGATTACATGGAAATTCTGTGAAAGATTACCTACTGCTGAGACCTGTCCTATCGGAGAGGCACAAACCGATCCGCACACGAGGAAATTAAATAGATAGTATTTTAATTTCTTCGCTATAGTAACAAGGTAAATCGCGGCGCTGAGTTCCGCGACTTTACACACAATGCAATAATGTGGCGGAAAACGAGTAATAAAACTGAGAGTATTAACACTACGTCCATAAGATTCCTCTGCCTACCCTGCCACGTGCAGACTACAGTGTGTAATTCAAAAAATCTGTAACGCCACCGTGGCTCTGGGAGGCCATAGTGTAGCGGTTTAGGGGCACGAGTGTGCTACTGTTGTTGATTGCTCTGACAACCAGGAAGTATTCTGCCACTCTTGAGCGACAAGTAGCTAATTTGCTGGAAAGTCCCTTAATGATTAACAGAGTGTCCTAACAACGGGTTCCCTCGTCTATATACGGGATATAGCGTGAAGCTAATTTTACGCTCTAATTCTAACAATTCTATTTCATTTTGAGATTCATAAGAGCTTGTAATAACCTTATAGAAAAAAGAGGTACACGATAAAAACAGAATATGTAAGATACTGGATTATTTTTACCAATCATAGCGAAATATAGTTATGCGTCTATAACCACATTTGGATACAACTCGACCAAATAATCTTCTTCTGTAATTATATTTCGTAAAACTTGTTACAATATTGTATAGCATCCGCTATGTCGCGTGTATCTCTTGACTGTAAACGCCATAGTTGTTAAGGAAATAATTATTGCCCTGAAAAAGTGTGGACAATGGGGGACAGAGAGAGAGAGTAACTTAACACTAGAATCCCTCTTCTCTACTATAAGCGGGATGCAGCGTGAAGCAATGAAACAAAGGAGTAAAGCAAATATTTTTTCTGTATATGGATATAAGAAGAATTTTCAAAAAAAAAAAAGATATTGTAGTGTCTGTTCTATCAACATTAAATTATAAGTAAAAAAGCCACAAATAAATATAAACAAAGCACTAAAATCGAAATCATACGTAAACCGTCGCAATACAGGGTGATTCATTGCCCTCCGGTCAGGTGAGTGATTCAGTGTACAAATGACTGGTTGAAATACGATAATGGGCGTCAGCGCGGTGGCGCTACGCTTTTACTAAACTCAGTACGTTTAATCGTCCTTTGTAGTGTTTGACGTGTTTCACGGTTACTCTGTGAATTATTAGTTTGTATGTTTGGTAATTGGAACGGTTGACGTTTAGTTAATTACAATTATAGGTATTAAGAGAAAAAGAGGCTTGTCGTGGCGCCAGGAAACAAACGTACGAGGTAAAGTCCGGCGTAGAGCGCCGCCACTGAATACGCAATGCGTCTGATTCGGTGGTAAGTGGGGAATGGACAGAACGGTTTTAATACTAGGTTCCAAAGTTTATTTTTGCCGTCTACCCTACCACGATCGGGATACAGTACAAAGCTGAAAAAAAAGGAAAAAAAATATGCTAAATATGAGATTAAAAGTTTGTTAGCTTAGCACATTCAAACATAATAGGTCTATTATTTATAGTGAAATCGTATGAAAGTCACTCAGGTTACGAAAAATATAATTCTTCGTTGTATGCTCAGATAAAATAAAGGACTGATGTTCTTTCTAATACATGTTAGTACTATTAATAAATATTATCTAACATATTATGGTGAAGAAACTTTGTATACTTTCTCATATGTGACTTACACTATTGACATACAAAACTCTGAAATAAAAAAAAATAGCCGTCATGGGACGCCTGGCAGATGTGAAACATCGTGTATGTACTACTTGTACATATGCATAAAAGATAATATTATTACAGGAATTAAATATAGCCTAATGAGAAAATACGAGGCAACCTGCTTCATAGATGTGCACCCACCTCCCCTTGCTGTTTCGCCGTGCGACATATATCGGCCGGCGGCCATCATTCATTTTAATACCAATTACAATTTTAAATTCGTAATATCTTTTGAATGGATAGTCCGATTAGAATAAAATAAAAAGTTACTTATAGCTATTGAAACGATCTTGCGCAATAAATAATTTATTTGGATAAGGATTAATATTCGACGATAATATGATCAATAAACTTAGGCTAATAATTTTAATTACTTTTATTCTATGGAAAATTGGTTATAATGGCTAAAATATAAATGTTTGGTTTATACTATCGCGGACTTTTTTGTAGGTTATTGAGTTCTACAACTTTTGTATACAAATCAACCATACATCTCTAACCATTTAGGCAGCGTTCCCGAGAATCGCTAACATACGGCAGTTTTTTCGTCGACTTACTCCACAATTTTCACTACCACGAAAAATCCTATGTATTTTCCGGGATAAAATATAGCCTATACGGATTCGGAAGAGTCCGAATTAGGAAAATTTTGAAATCGGTCCAGTACAAACATACAAAAATACAAAGGTTTCTTCTTTATAATATTAGTATAGATAGCGTGGCGTCCCGTCGCCACGCCAACAATTCGGTTTACAAGTGATTCTATAGATGTTTCACATAAATAATTGAATTCAGAAAGAAGTTGCATCTAATCTTCTAAGTATTATAGATTCAACTCCGTGCAAGCACTTAATTATTTTAATTAATGTATTATTATAAAGGGCATTAGCAGGGTAGGCATAAGGGATTTGAGAACCATTTGCTAAGACACTCCGTTGTGTTCTCCACTTTCTGTCGCATTTGTGGCATTGCGTCTTCAGATGCGGGACTCAACGCCGCGCTTTTCTTTATTACCTGGGTGAAATATTAAATATTTCATTTAATCAATTCAGGGGTCAAACCCACAACCTGTCTCATTTGCAGTTTCACGCTTGAAGTCCTGCGCCACGGCAGGCCCCTAAGAAAATTTCCAAAGTAGTAAAAGTTCATCCTTTAATCTTACGTAAGCAATCAGTTATTACAACTTATAAATCACAATCTGCTTGTTAAAGAATGTTAAAACAGAATGTATAATTTGTGTAAACAGCATCTCTGAGATTAAAAATGTTAATTTTGAAATTATTCGGAGTAAATTATTCAGATCCTTCGGGAGTGCACCTTGTACAAGGTACGCAAAATATACATGGTGCTACGATATCGGCAGAGAAATATTTTTAGCTTTCTGCTGAATTTGGCATGTAAGAGGGAACCTAAGGCATTTCGTTCCTTATTTTTTACTCGATTTACTCCATAAGCACATTAAGTGGCGTAACTTAACGCCACAATACAATTAACTAATAAGATAGTGACTAAGTTAATGATTATTTATTCTTCTTTAATCAATTGTTTCATTGTATGTTTTCGAAAAATATTGATTAGATATTTTTAAGTTAATATATTTGTAGAAAAAATAATATAGTTCAAGATTCTTACAATTTTATGTCTTTAAACATATGCTTACTCTAAATAGCCAGCTTTTGGTTTATCAAGAGGATCAATGATTGACTAACAACCGTCAATATGGCTTTCTCCAGGGTCCGCCGGTGATCTTCTGGTTTACCTAACCCACTGCTGGGTTGCGGCTATTGATAGCAAAGGAGAGGGCCTGACAGTTAGTCCGGACATAGTGAAGGCCCCTACGCTATTTCTTCTGCATATCAATGATATGTTGGAGGACTCTTACATACATTTTTATGCAGATGATAGCACTGTGGACGTTGAGACTCTAGCAAGTCTTTCTCGGAAAAACGTCGACCAGTACCGAAATCAAGTTATGTCATCCATGGAGACATCCCTCAAGAATGTCTCCATATGGGATGAAAATAACCTGATTCACTTTAACTTCAGAAGACACAAATTTTCGCGTTAAACACTAAAAAAACTCCATTTGTCGTATCACCAGTTTTCAAGAACACTGCCGCTGAATTTGTTAACCGCACAGAAAGGCATAAACTAAAATACCATCCACATCATCTGGACCCTACATTACTGTGCAGTTTCGTACGAATTTTCTTCTACGTGCCACGCAACTGAGGAGTCGCCTACCCACGGCAGTATTTCCAGGTTGATGCGACATGGATACCTTTAAAATTTACGATATTTTTCGTCTTCATTTCAGGCAAAGGAAACTTGGGAAGTTAGTATTAAGTTATTCCATTCCCGTTAAGAAACTTCCGTTACCCGCTTTCCAGGCATTTCGTGTTGAGTGGCGGAACAAAACGCTGTTAAAATTTAATATATAACTGAAAACATCATGCACATACATTGTTGATAGTTACAAAAGCATAATTACTACAAAAATTAACTTATATAAAAGTAACAGCCTGTATTTAGATGTAGATTAAAGCAATATCATAACGTAACTGAAGATAACTCAATTAATGCTAAGTAATGCATAGAACTGCAACCCTTCACCTGGTTATATTAGTTTAAACAAATTTAAATATAACTAGCTGCCAAAATGTGACTTCGCCCGCAAATTGTTTTTAGCTTCACGCTTTATCCCGCACATGGTAGGATTGGCAGAGGTAACTTGGGAACCTAGTGTTAAGACACTTCGTTCCGTTCACCAGCTATTTTTTACATACACATAAAATTGTCTATGTATTTTCAGAAAATAGTCTATGTATTTTTCTGTTGTATAAGCTGAATATTAATGAAAAGTTTCATCTGACTCTAATCAGTAGTTTTTGCGTGAAAGAGGAACTAATATGTTTTTTTTTTTCAGCTTCACGCTGTATCCTGCACGAGGCAAGGTAGGCAGAGGGAACCTGAGAACCTAGTGTTAAGACACTCCGTTCCACTTCCGTTCCTCACTTTCCGCCGAATTTGAGGCATGTTTAATATAAATTAGTATTATAACGATTATAGCGTCAAGATCGATATACCCAGCCTTTAACAAGACACTTGTTTGTTTATATCTCATTCGGAGCGACATTTTTAAATTTATAACAATATGAAGATCCATATTATTATTCCTAGAAAGATGAACAAAGTAATTTTCTTCGTTGTGACTCATTTACTTAATTTCAGTTGCTAAAAATGAATAAAATGTGGGGAAAGGAAGTGGAACGGTGTAACTTTACACTAGGTTCCCAAGTTCCCTCTGCCTACCCTACCACGTGCGGGAAACAGCGGGATGCTGAGTGAGTGAGTGAGTAAGAAGTTGCGGCGTTAAGTTCCGCTACTTAACACGCAATGCCTCTAAGCGAGCGGAAAGTGGGAAACGGAAGTGGAACGGAGTGTCTTAACTCTACAGGTTCCCGGGTTCCCTCTCCCTACCCTGCGGGATACAGCGTGAAGCTGAGAAAAGAGAAACTTATGTTGCTCGACAATGCTGTGCAGGTTTAACTTTAAACGCAAGAGTGGGTTCAACTCTCACTCGTGGAAACCAATTATTTTTATTTTTTTAAGAGAAATACCGTGGCGTGCCACAAGTGTGTGACTGTAACCAACAGGTTGTGGGTTCGATCCCCATTTGAGGAAATGACACACATATTTTTAATTTAAACATTTGATGTTTCTTCGCTCTGGTACAAGGCAAAACGCGGCGTTAACTACTCAACACACAATTCCTCAAATTCGCGGAAAGTTAAAAATAGAAATAGAACACAGTCTCTTAACACTAGGTTATTTGAGAGAAAGATTTCCTTATTTGAGAGAAAGATCTCCTTATTGCTCTGGTAACAAAACAATTGGCGTTGTATTCCACTTTACAATATAATGTATCGAAAACGTTTCGAGGCTAAGGAATGACTAGAGCTAAGCTTATCTGCTGCTGCGAAAATATGAAATATTTAATTTCCTCAAGTATGGATCGAACCCACAACTTGACGTTTTTACAGTCACACACTTTCACTCCTGCGCCATAGCAGATATAAATTTTCTAAAACGTTATAGATTTCCACAATTTATACATAAAACAAGCGTATTATCTTAAATTTATTGAGATTTGTATGGATCCTTGTACCTGATGCGCCGTCACGTCTCACACTGAATGGCAAATCATGAGGTAGACCTTTTGGGCCTCGGAGAGTTGCTATGAAAATAAAATGATTGCGAAGGGTCCATACCGTACTATATTAAAATATTCCCAAAGGCGTATATCTGGCACGCACCTGATGTTTGCGAATAGTTTTGTCGGGGTCTTTATTTTTGATTTTAACGTATTTTTATCTTATAGTGTGAAGGAATTTGAGGCCAAATAACTTACTTATAAGTTTTTAACATATATACTTTTTTAGATAACGTATAAAAAAAATAACTTAGCGGGATTTGAACAAGCGCTTTTTTGGAAACCATCCAAGCGCTCTGGCCAACTAAGCTATACGTTCTCATCATGCTACGACTACGTCTTATGCGCTTGTTACAGCTCTCTCATCATATGATAATTCTAAGCAGTTATCAAGGTGTAAATGAAAAATTTAGAAAAAAAAAATAGATAGTTAAAGTTAAAGTTTTATACGTTATATGATATATATATTTTTACCCTTGACGTTTTTATTTCATTAGTCAGGTTGATTGTGTAAAGCTTAGGATTAAATATCCATTAAGTATATGTAACACTAAGCTTTATTATACGTATAAGCTTTATTTCCTAAGTTTTATTATATTGCTTATAAATTCTTCACGTCTTGTTTTTTTTCTGGAATGTTGTAAATAATACTCTACGATATAATATTCTATTGAAAAAAGATTTTGGAAGAAAAATAAAAGACATGGTTGTGGGTCCGTATTTTTACCCGAAAGAAAGAAATATTTTCATTTCATCGCTCTGATAACGAGATAAAGTGCGGCGTTAAAATCTGTAGGTAAACAGGTAACGCTCCAATTCGGTTGAAATTTAGAGAACGATGTCTTAACACTAGGCTCTGTAGTTGTTCTGTCAAACTCTGAATTCTTAATCAACAGAGAATAAATAAAATAAATTCCCAAAAAAATAAACCGCCCAATAGAAAAAAGCTTCAAAAAGATTTCAATACAAGTATTACTATCATTCTCATACAAAGAGGAGAAGAGGGTAAACTATACCAGGGCGTACCTTAGCGGCAACTGAAATCTGTCCGTTCCGTACGTGATCTGCCTTTCAAGGGGCTACCCTTTAATAAATCGCACTTTATTTTTTATAAAGCACACCTTGTGACGTCCAGCATGTTTATGCGAACAGTGTGCGCGGAATTTGTGAAGGGATGGCTATATGATTCGTTTTATTTTTAAATTGTTTTCTTTTTTGTCTGTGGTTTTCAGGAAGGGTTTTTTGATTATTTTAGGTGTTTTAAATAAAATTTGAGAGAGAGGGCGCCACCGTGCCACAGTAAACATCGGCTCCACAATCAAAAATCTTTTAAAAGTTATTAATGTGTATCTGGACAGTATTAAAGTGTAAAGTGATAGAAAACAGTGTAAATAATATTATTCATTGGAGAATAGGACTAAAGTGATGAAAACGACTAATAAAATAAACAATTAAAGTCTGGACCTTCAACTGTATTTTTCTCTATTACTACGAGGACTTATACTGATAAAAACGTATGTAATACAGTGAAAAAGTGCAATCTAACATTTTAAGTGCAAGTTTTATGCTAAGGAACTAATTAGTGTAATTTGGCTACCAAACATAACCTCATATCAGAATGATTAGCAACTTCGAATAGATCACCGGTAGACAGCATATTAATTACAGCGCCATCTACTACAAGTATTATCAACTACTTCAAACATCAGCCATTAAGTTTAGTACCGGCATTCATCGATAAGAAACCTACATCGGCGAACACAGTGGAAGAACGAACTACTAGAGGGCACTACTTGTACCACAACAAACCAGTCATGGACGAAATTATGAATGCTCTTAGAAACATACAAAGAGAATTAGACGATCAAAAAATAGAAATTCGAAAAAGTGGAGAGAATGTAGCAAAACAGGTTACACAGAGTATCAATAAAATATTGGATGAAAGGTTCTTCAAATGGGAGGAAAATCAGAAAAAAATTGAAAGAAAAAATTGAAGTGCAAGAAAAAAGAATTTATTTTTTGGAGAAACAAGCGAGACAGAGGAACATAGTTTTCTTTGGCATTGAAGAGAATGGAACGTCATATGAAAATCTACAAGGAAACTTGTTAAACTTTATAAAGGGACGCTTTATTATTGATATAGAACCCAAGGATATACAAGAGATAAAAAGAATTGGAAAGCCAGGGGAAAAACCTCGCCCAGTGATTGCAACCTTCTCTACCCTGGGTACGAAGATAAATATATTCAAACAGAAGGGAGTTTTAAGGGACACTCAATATTATTTGAAGGAAGATTACCCAGTGCAGGTACTGGAGACGAGAAGAGAGCTACAAGAACAATTAAAGTTGGAGAGGGAGAAGGGTAACAAAGCGTTTATAAAATATGACAAACTGATCGTACAAAAACCGAACCAGAAAAGGTCCCTTCCTTCTTCACCAGTAGACAACCACCAACAACAAGATGAAACTAACACCCAAGCCAAGAAAAAGACCAAACCGCTAAAAACACGTTCCCCTACGCGTAGGTCGAATAGTGTCTCGGAAGGAACCTTGAAACCAAGCATGTTGAACTTTCTAGTTAACAAAAAGATAATTAACACAAAACAGCGGCAAGAAACTGAAAACAGAGACAATAACTTATAACAACTAAGCCCCCCCTCTCGCACGGATTATATAAACGCAACAAGTCATACAAGCAACAATAAACATCTTCCAACACGGGTGGTCGCCGTGGAAGATTACGACCACAACCCTCCAAAGAGAACAACAAATATAAAAACACCAAACCCAACTTCTAGAATAATAAATAAACTGTATATACTAACATACAACGTTAAAACCTTGTCAACTTACGAAAAACTATTGGAACTAACAGAAGCATTAAAAAATATAAAATACGATATAATTGGATTGTCAGAAACGCGGCGGCTCGGCACAAAAATTGAAGAATTTGAAAACTGTATACTCTGTCATACAGGATTCACAAAGGGCCTCTATGGAGTCGGCTTTCTGATAAATTCAAATCACAAAAAGAACATAGAAAGCTTTATCGGTATCTCAGATAGAGTCGCACTGTTAAATATAAATATACATGACAACAAAATGTCAATTATACAAGTGTACGCACCCACAGAAGCAGCGAAAGAAGAAGAAATCGACACTTTCTACGCGGATATATATAAAGCCATGGACGCTGCACACAACACATACATAATTATGGGCGACTTTAATGCCAAAATAGGCCAACCAAGGGTCGAAGAATACTTGATAATGAGATCCAATGGATATGGTGTAAGAAATCCAAGAGGACAAAGACTTATCAACTTCGCGCTGGAAAATAAATTATCAATTTTAAATACATATTTTAAAAGGAAACCAAACCGTAGTTGGACATGGCGCTCACCTGGTGGTAGATTTAAAAACGAAATTGATTATATACTGTCCCACAGACCTAGTATGATACAAAACGTAGAAATATTGAATCTCAACTTCTCTTCGGATCACAGACCTATCAGAGCAACTATAACATTCTCAAAACTGAAAAAGAGCCGATCTGGATTTAAAAACAATCAAAACTCAACTTTAAAGACCAATGAAGAAGTAACCAAATACCAGGAGTGCTTTGCAACTCACCTTCCCACTCTGCTAGGCTCTCAAGATTATAGTTCGGTCCAAATCTTCTACGATAAGATAACCGAAGCAATCGCTCAAAGCCTTCAGAACGCTAGAGTAACCCGCAAAAATAAACATAAAATACTTTCAGAGAACACCATAGCGCTGATGGAGAGGAGAAGATTGCTTCAAAACACCAAAAATAAAACTAGGTCTATGAAAAATGAACTCTCAGCGCTATTCAAGCTTGTAAGCAAGCGCATAAAGGGCGACTATACAAGGTACAGATCTGAAACAGTGGAGAAATTCCTAGTGCAAACAGGCAGTTCGAAGAAAGCTTTTAAAGCGCTAAAAACAAATAAGACATGGATAGACGGTTTAAATAGCAATGGAAAAACCCTAAATAGTCGTAAGGAAATTATAGGAATTGCAACAGAGTTTTACAAATCTCTTTACAGTGCTCAAGAGTGTGAAGAGTACGAAAAGCCTGATCACAACAATTTACACCAGACAGACTTACACTCAATGGGATGTCCACCGTTCACTATAACAGAGGTTGTTCAAGCTATGAATAGATTGAAAACAAACAAAAGCCCCGGCTCAGACAACATCAGCAACGAAGCAATTAAATCGGTCCAACCACTACTTGCCCAACCGCTAGCCCATCTATTTAATCTCATTTTGGAATCCTCTAAAACACCAGTACAATGGTCTGAGTCAGATATTATACTCATTTATAAAAAGGGAGACCCATGTGATATTGCAAATTACAGGCCTATAAGCTTACTACCAGGTATATATAAATTATTCTCATCTCTTATAAACAAAAGATTAAGCAACACACTGGAAGCAGAACAGTCCATAGAACAAGCGGGCTTCAGGAAGGGATTTTCGACTATAGACCACATCCACACTCTTGAATTAGTGATCGAAAAGTATCAAGAGAAACAGAGAGCTTTATACATTGCCTTCATCGACTACAAAAAAGCCTTCGATACCGTATCACATACAAGTATATGGAAGGCACTGGCACAACAGGGTGTTGAGATGCAATATCTAGAAGTAATAAAAAGTATCTACAGTAACAACACTAGCAGAGTCAAACTGGAAAGTATAGGCCCAAAATTCCCCATTGAAAGAGGAGTGAGACAGGGCGACCCGACTTCCCCGTTGCTGTTCATCGCCATCCTAGAGTCCTTAATAAGAAAGTTAGACTGGAATACCAGCGGCATCTTCATAGACGGAAAATACCTAAGCCATCTCCGATTTGCGGACGACCTGGTGCTTTTATCGGAGTCAAACAAGCAACTAGAAGGCATGGTACAATCGCTAAACACAGTGAGCACCCAAGTTGGCTTAGAGATGAACCTTACCAAAACTATGATAATGACCAACAGTACGGAAACTACAATTTCTGTGGGCAAAGAGACTCTGAATTATACGGACAAATACGTGTACTTGGGCAAACAAATAAGCTTTCACAAGGATAGCAATTATTCAGAAATAGAGAGGCGTACACAGCTTACATGGAACAAATACTGGAGCATGAAGGAAATCTTTAAAAGCAAAATGCCTGTAAGCCTTAAAACTAAAGTCATGTCGAACTGCCTTCTACCGTGCCTAACCTACGCTTGCCAGACCTGGAAATACTCAGCGATAGTAAAAAACAGGATTACTATTTGTCAAAGAGGCCTGGAACGAAGCATGCTGAATATTAAAAAAATACAAAAAATAAAACACTCAAAAATAAGAAGCATTACGAAAGCTACAGACGCGCTACTTTACTCCCAAAAACTTAAATGGAGATGGGCAGGGCATGTAGCAAGGCAGACCGACGAGCGATGGTCCATAAGGGTCACTTTATGGAGAGGCCCAAGTGGAAAGCGCCACAGAGGAAGACCGCTCACGAGATGGACGGATGACGTGAAGAAAACGGCTGGCCCGGGCTGGTTGCGAACAGCCCAAGACAGAGAAAAGTGGGAATCTTTGGAGGAGGCCTTCACCTGCGGAGGGGTCCTTGCAAATTATTAAAAATATATAATTAAAACATAAGAAATAAGAAGATAGAGACAAGTGATATAGTGTAATTGTATATAGGTTTAAGCTAGCTATCTTATGTGAAAAACTTGCATGGAATTAAAAGGCTTTTTTATTTTTTTTTATTTATTAAATAAAATTTGAGACCTGTCGTGGCACAGCGGCGCAAAGGTGTGACTGTAAACGGCAAGTAGGGGGTTCGATCCCCACTCGAAGAAATAAATATTTAGTATTTACTAAATTTAAAAGCGTGTAAAATATTTTGAACTCAGCAGGATTTGAACCCACGTCTCCTGGCATGTTAGCATCTGTGTCAAACGATAATTCTAACGAATGGTCTTCGTATAGCGGAAATATGTAAAAATCTTTGTACAGAGATGCTAACAACGTAATAAAGTTGTAACAACCGTATAAAAATTTCGACGTAGCTTGACGATAACGTATGGCTTATTTACTCAGAACGCTTAGACGGTGTCCAAGAGGCGTGGGTTCAAATCTTGATACGTTTGAAGTTTTTTATATGCTTTTAAATTCAGTATTTTCTTTATTAAGTGCGAAATAATACTATAAAAAAAGAAAAAATATTTAACATTTTTTAATAAAATGTTTAATGATTTCATTTCTTCGCTCTGGTAACGTGGCGTTGGGTTCCAACACTGAACACGCAATGCTTTCTTATTCGGTCGAAAGTGGGGAACGGAACAGAGTGTCTTACACTAGGTTCACAAGTTTCCTCTGCCTACCCTGCCCTGTGCGGGATACAACGTGAAGCTGAGTAAATAAAAAAAAAATGTTATCTAAAGAAATTTTATAATATTTGGAAAAAGAAATGGCTTAGACTATCCACGGGATTCATTAAATAATTAAAAGCAATATACATTAACGATATTATAGCTAAATGGTTAACTTTACCACTAATTCATTTAATGTTTATAAAATAGACCAGGTAATGTCATATATGTATGTACTGGTGAACAACTCTCACTGGTGTAAACTCACTGGTGGATTTAATATACCGAAAATATGGGATAGATATGTTTTTTATTAGTAACATTTTTTCTCCAGAATGTTGCATTTATAATTTATGGACGTATTATCTTAACATTATTACCAATTGCCATATAATAAATAATATTTCAATATATAGTCATATTTTTAGCTTCACGCTGTATCCCGCACGAGGCAGGGTAGGCAGAGGGAATCAGGGTACCTAATGTTAAGACACTCCGTTCCACTTCCGTTACCCACTTTCCCCCGAATTTGAGGCATTGCGTGTTGAGTGGCGGAAGTCATAGCCTCGTTGGACTTATAATGAAACATTAAATATATAAATTGAAAATATTAAATATTTAATTTCCTCGACTGGGGATCGAAACCAGAACTTGTCGGTTACAGTCACACGCTTGTGCCGCTGCCGCCACGATAGGCCTCAATAATATATAGTCATCATTGTAATAATAGTGTTAAAAAGAAAACATGATAAATCTCCATACTGTATGACCGGTAAAATCACATACATACGCATAGCAAATAAACTATAATAAATTATAGCAACATAAAATATACGTATACGTCCAATAAACAAAAATACATAAATAAAACTTGATTGGCCAAGATATCATAAAGTCAGATCAAAAATTAGACTTCCTCCGGCCAATTGTGTACATTTAAGACAAGGCAATACAATAAAGTGCTTATATTACTGTGCGTGCATCAGCAAACTCATAAACTTTGTCTAGACAAGTGATTTACGTTCACCTGAGAAGAGAAAAGTTGGGGCGAAAAGGACACGAATTAAAATAATGCTCATATTAAGTGGACCAGTCATGCTATTTTTTCAAGGCACAATGCGGCGTTGAGTTCCAGCAAAGTAGGGAATAGAACGGAGTATCTTAATATTAGGTTCCCAAGCTTTTTATCTTTGTTACAACTGCGGGGTACTGCGTAAGGCCGAAAAAAAGCTGACTAAAAGTTTTTACTGCGAATTTAAGCGCGATCGACTATGTAAAACGATTAACGTAATAAAGCCAATAGCCTACCATAGAAATTTAACTAATTAGCACAAAAAAAAAATCTGGTGTTTAGTAGAGCAGATAGGTAGAATCAAATGTCATAGTTCTCGTTTTTACATTTCACCTGAGTTCGAAATTTTTGATTTTGTTTGTATTATAAAATTCAATTGATTTTGAAGTATCACATATTGCACGTTCCCTTTGTCTATCTGTCAAAGGGAACTTGGAATTTGGAATTTTCTAACCAGTACGTCACAACTAAAGTACCATCCTCATTAACCTATCTGGGTATGTGGCACTCCACTACTGTGCGATGAATGTATAAATTAAATCTATAATTTAAATTGGAAGATGATCTTTACTGATTCATTATACCTAGATAGATACAAATATTTAAATCATAATATATATATATATATATATATATATATATATATATATATATATATATATATATATATATATATATATATATATATATATATATATATATATATATATATATATATATATAATATATATATATATATATATATATATATATATATATATATATATATATATATTTAATATTATTTTAGCTACATATATATATATATGTATATGTAGCTAAAATAATATTAGATTAAAATTTTTAAATAACAATTCCATTATCGAAAAATGGCCTGTGGTGAGCAGAATGGGCAGAAGCGTAAGAATACGCGTGGCGTAAGCGTGACAGGTTGAGGGTTTGAACCCCACTCAGGAATACATTCATTTAACATGTAATATGTCTAGAGCTCCGCCATTCAACACATGCCTCAAATTTGGCAGAATGTGGGAAATGAAATGAAATATCTTAACAGTAGATTCCCAAGTGGTACCTCACCGGCCAATTGCGGAACACAGCGTGAAGCTTATAAAAACAATTTCATTTATCTGTTCTTCACCGATACCAATTCTGTGAAACTGTATTGAAATCTTGGTTTATTCTTCATAGGTGTGGGCTACCGTCGACCGTACTATAGGAAAACGATCGAGAGCGAGGTGCGATTGGCCATTACGTAGGACCTCGTAAAGCGCCCGCTCGGAACGGCCAGATACCGGCCCGCATCGGATTATTTTGTTCGCCAGTGACACACTGAGTACTTTTAAATTTATGCTATTGTCTATTTTTAGTAAATTGTACTTTGTTTATGTTCTTTTTTTGTATTTTATAGTCCATTCATTAAATCAATATAATAAAAGTATTATTTTTTTTACTGGATTAAATTTATTATTACTTTTAAAAGAAGAAAAACAAGAACCTGACTGGTGATAACGTTCAAAGAAATATGAAAGATCACGCTGTATACTTCCTTTTTACACTGCTCATTTGACTAGATGCGGGTAAAAAGAAGAGGTGCTTTTTTCTTAAGTTAATTCAGAATTCAGATTCTTTACTTAGTTTTGTACCACGCAGCAGATAATGTTAAAATAAAAAAAAAACACAGTTCATTATATTTAAAATATTTTCACTTTAATTTTAAGACGACTATTGCATTAAATATTCACACACACCTACACCCACAACCTGTACCTGTAACCTGTCAGAGAATTTTCTTATCACAATTTAAAAAAGTTGTGAAAAGACGTTTGTGTGTTAAAGGTTATTATCATATTAATGATTTTATAAATGATAACACGCCTTGGGAATAAAATGCTCGCTCCAGGCTGTTTCAAGTGTATCATTGTCACTTAATTATATAATGTAAAGTTTTTGATAAAAAAAAATAGAATGGACATGTCCCGCTGAGTTTCTTTCGCCGGTTCTTCTCAGGTCTGAGGCAGTAACTTTTGTGAACTGGTGGTAAATTGTTTGACGTTCAAAAAACGAGGTTGTAACTTCTTATTTTGAATAAAAATATTTGAATTTGAATTTGAATTTGTTGTTAACAATCACTAGCTTCTGCGCCATGATAGTTTATCAAGTGAACTATTTAATATTATTATTTCTTTGCTATAGCAACAAGGCAAAACGCAGCGTAGAGTTCCGTAAAAAGGTTCCTCAAATTCAGCAAAATGTATGGGTAATATAATTGAGCCTCTTAACACTAGGTTCCTAAGCTCCCTTTGCCTATCTTGCAATGTGCGCGATACACCGTAAAGCTGCTGTATTATCGAATTAAAAAAAAAACAATAATATAGGATATATTACTCGGTGTGTCCCAAATTTTTTTTCGCTACCTTATTTTATGGGGATTATACGATCAGCGTCCACCTTGTCAACGTTCCACATACCCAGGTTGAACATTGTAATCTGCACACACTTTTTTGTACATACCGATACAACCTTATTCTGAAACAAATAAAGTACAAAATTCTTTATTTTTTTACTATTTAAAAGTGGTAGGCTTAGGGAAGAATGGGGAAAATTGACTTACCCAAGATAAGGATAGTAATAGCCAGTGTTTTTTCTTAGCAAATTACGTTTAGACGTTAACCGTCCTCTTGTTTACCTTTATTTTGTTAGGTTTACGATATAGGCAATATGAATAAATTGTTTTCTTTAAGAATTTCATGTTTCTCATTTGAAGCAAGAATTTATTACAAGTCAAACACTTGTGGGTTTGTAGTGGGTGAAAATATTTTTTTTAGATACGTAAATAATTTAAATTAAATTAAAAAAGGATAATTCTCTATAATAAGGCAATAAGGCAAAGCGCGGCGTTGAGTTCCGCCACTCAACACGCAATGCCCCAAATTCGGCGGAAAGTGGGAAACGGAAGTGGAACGGAGTGTCATAACACTAGGTTTCACTTTCGTTCCCTCTGCCTACCCTGCCTAGTGCGGGATACAGCGTGAAGCTGAAAAAAAAAAAATAAAAAAAAAAATAATTCTCTATGATATCTGTCAAATTCAGCGGAAGTTAGGAGTCAGAACAGAGTATTATAGATCTAGGTTCCCAGGTTCATTATGGCTACCTTGCTAGAAGCTGAAGAAAAAAAAACTATACGTCAATTAATTTTTCTGTTTCTCGTTCTCCATTGAATTGGCGTTGCCTATCAAGTGGCGAAACTCATACATTGTCCTCGGAAATTGGTTGAAAAGTAAAATTTTCTCTGCATATAAAGCTATGTAAGACAAAAATAAAATCTGAAAAAGAAAATTCTCGGTCCAAAAAAATACTGCCTTGGCTATCTATGGCTTTCTCTTGATAAAAACACACACATATTTTATTGCGGAGTTAAAAATCTATAACTTTAGTATTTAATTATATAAGAACTGGCAATATATCTTGGAATTTAATTTGAAAAACTATAAAAATTTCTTCTAGTTAATAAACTGATCGAACTCCACAGTAAATTGTATAAATCATTAAACCTCTTAATATTGTTTCAATTAAAATTAATAAAAATCAGTTTTTATTTAAAATATAAAAAAATAGACTTAAACAATAAACACAATATTTTAGTCTATTTTTTTATATTGGATGTCAATATAATTTATAAA
Organism: Eueides isabella; assembly: GCA_019049475.1. Lineage (NCBI taxonomy): Eukaryota > Metazoa > Arthropoda > Insecta > Lepidoptera > Nymphalidae > Eueides > Eueides isabella. The sequence continues at coordinate 15,234,427 of CM032392.1, forward strand.
ATAAATAGCCCAACTCAGTCCAAGGGAGTATTGTAGCCAAATTTAAATTAACCTTCAAACATTGGACGTCGAAGGTAGTTTGTCTTTCAACAGTTTTTATTAGATACAAGTATGCACATTATTTCTAAACAAATTGGTTCTTCTGTTGCTTGCCAAGTGGCGCAATAAGTTAAGTTCGTTCAATCGTAAACTTTAAGTGGCGCTACGCAATGCAGATATTTCAACTACTATTTATTAGAAGTGAAAACTATCACACTGTTATTGGGTTTTGTAAAAGTTGGTACTATGAAAAGTTTAGCTTTTTTTAGTTATACGTTGTACATAGCACATAGTTGAGCCGACAGAGGGAACCTGGGAACCTAGTGTTCTATTGTTCACTTTGCGCTAAATTTGAGGCAATGTACGAGTATGTTAATTGGTGGAAGTCAATGACTCGCTTTGTCTCGTTACTAGAGCGAAGAAATGAAAATATTTAATTTCTTCGAGTAGAAATAGAACTCACGATCAGTCATGTTTATAGTCACACGCTTGTGCCCCTGTGCCATGATATACCTAACCTGACTAAACGGAATAAGATGTCTTAACACTCCAGGTTAACTCTGTCTAACATGTTTACAGGTTACAATGTGATATTGTATTTTTTTTTCAAGAATCAATCTTACTGCGACTAAACTATCCGCGAGCTATTCGTAATGATTATAATTTAGTCAGTCACAATCGGAATTTTCAATACAAAAATTCTTAAAACATTCACATATTTAACTATACGTATTTCAACCAGACACACCTATCTCGCGAAGGAAGTAGGAGCAATGTAGGAACCCTGCCAAAGTAACCTGTCACTGTACGTATTTTTATTTTTATTCACGTTTATGTCTGTATTTTTACTTACTGTTTTACGTAATCAATGTATTTCGTTTATATTTGTTTTTAAACAAGTTAATTCTTTACTAATATGAGAACATGAGGCTGAATAGTTAACTTGATTGAGAGTGTTAAGCTTAGGAGTTACGAATAAGGATTGAATAATTCTTTTATGGACCCTATCTACGGTCAAAGTTACCAAGGGCATTGAGAATTGTGTAATTTTCTGCCTCTGAAACTAAAAATTAAAGTTTAAAATGTTTTCCTCTGTATTTTCGTCTACATTTTATTCTTACCTTACTTCTACCTAACTTTCTGTACAAGAAAAGGCATGAAGCTGCTGCTGACGAATTATAATTCTAGGCTCTTTTACTTATCCAAGTAACCATAGTTTTAGTTTTAGTTTTCCATCCCATTGTGTCCACCATTATAAGATTCCAAGTAATTTCAAAAGTTGGCAACATTGACCATTGGATATTCTTATGGCATTCGCTATTATCCGGTGTACCTGTTGTATGAACATTATATATGTGCCGAGTCTGCCAAATGGCGGGTCCTTGCCAAATTAGATCATAAAGGTTAACATCCCAGCCCCTGAGATACGCTTTTGATGCTTCTAATGGAATCTTATACTTTTGTCATTGTTTGCTTATGTTTCCATTCAAACGTGACCTCTAAATTGCTAATATTTTCGTTGTAGTCTCTTATGACATATTTTATTTGTATAATTTTGAGCTATAATATTCTAAATGCATGTGTAATTGCATAAGTAATTGCTGTATTGTGTAAAGAAGATATATTTTAACTTTTATATGCTGTTGGAAACATTTTTCGGACAATTTTTAATTATTTCTCCACCTCCACTAGTGTTTTAGTATAACTTATACTATCATACAAAAAACTATAATATTTCTACAAAAAACGTTTATATTAAATGCATAAATGTAACAATTAATAGAAAAAAAAATCAAAATTATATAATTTCGTATAAAATAGACACCATATATTTTAAGCAAAGACAGGCCAACGCGTTAGAACAAAAATAAACAACTACAAGTAATCCTAACACCGGCAACCAGCCAAAGATAAGGCTCCACGTGTAGCAGTTAGCGAGCACTTACGCCCCGACGAACGATTGTAAAGATATTTTATACGTGATTTGCTACGTGACTGGCTACGGTAGCGATCCGCTAAGAGACGCTATATATTTTAGTGGAATGGACGAAACAGATTTTGGAAATTATCGCGTTTGATTTTTGAATTATGGTCGTTGCTGGTTGTACATTTGGTTGTGTCGTTAAATATAATTTAAGTAAAATCCCGTTGTTTTCCGTTTCCGGGGGAATTTTAAGGAATTAAAAATCCTCAAATCTCCCCTAGGAATGTTTAACGTTCTATGATGCGTTATCTCGGCTTAGTATCTTTGGTCACTTAGTAACAAAAGGATTTTGGTTTGTCACCAGATTAAGGAAATGAAAATATAAAATTTCTAATTAAATAAATAAATAATAATTTATCATTTCTTGACTCTGGTAAAGTTGGAAACCTAAGTGAAAGGGAGAGTCTTAACACTAAGTTGCCAAGTTCCCTCTGCCTACCCTGCCATGTGCAGGATATAGCGTGAAGCTAAAAAAGAAAGAGGAAAACGTGTATAATTTATTATGTATGACTGTGCAAGATAAATTAAAAACTGCAGGACTAATAGTGATTGTCTGTTTTACTGCTTTAACCAGTTTCAAAAATTGGGTGTCGAGTAGTAGAAGTTGACACTGCTATGTCCAAGCATCGCGTGTACAGATAACTTTCGTAAGTAAAAATAACACGTGATAACTGGGCTAACTGGCTGGTCTGTCGTTGCAACGGGGTTCCAAGGGGTTCCCAGGTTCTCTTTGACTTATTAGGGAGCTAAAAAAAACTATAATCGTTTTTCCCAATAACATCTAGCTTCGTATAAACTTCAAAACCTGAAAACAACAACAAGTGAAATGTAGTGCAAATATTTTTTTAACAAAACGAAAACTTTACGAGACAATAATACTGGCTCATAAAAATCCAAGTGAAATTTCTTTATTTGTTAAGAAACAGAACACCTAAGAGTATTTTATCTCGGAGTCGTGCCAAACTAACCTGCATATACTTTACACTATTCGTAGATACTGCGGATAAACGGTTAAAGGAAATTGGCGTTCAGTTGCGTAGTTTTTTTTTTGCGTTAAGTTACGTATTTTCTTTTCTAGTTTGACAGAAGCTAGAGTTAAGATCTTTCACTCCCCACTCTCCGCTAAAGTTCAAGACATTGGTGTCTTTTTACAAGAGTGAGGAAAAGATAATAAATTATTGTTCCCAGTGGATATCAAACATATTATCGTCGTACTGAGCTGTTGCACCAAAAGTCTTTAATGTTATTTGCGTTAATTATGATACATATGTATACTACTTAAAATAATATATTTCTATATAATAATAGACTGGGTTGCCAAGTTTACTCTGACTACCCTGCCATGTGCGGGATATAGCGTGAAGCTGAGAGAGAGAGAGAGAGAGAGAGAGATTATCTTAGTGGTGCAAGAAAACAGTGTCTGTTTGACGAGGAAATAAATAATTTCATTTCATTAGTTTGGACAAAACGCGTGGTACCACGCACGCAATGTCTTGACATTACGCGGCGAATATTTTGACATTACGTCTCGTACCATTGTACATGCAGATTCAGCGTAAAACCAATGTAATTTTCAAAGACACATTGAATTAAACGTCAAATATCCCTTGTCTAATAAACAATGGAAACAATAAATTTCATTATACATAGTTGTTTTGAAGAAAAAAATCCATTCATTTAAACTAAAGTGCGATGTTAACAAAAAACTCGAATTTCTTCTGAGACAAACAAGGCTCACGAAATAACACATAAATTTGTCCATCCACTGATTAAAACGTAAATAAATTAATATTGTGGCTGTAAATGCGGTGCTAGTAGGTTCGATTCTCAGTTGGTAAGCTACGTTTTAAATATTTTCCCGTTATGATTTGTTGTCTGCTAGATGAAAAACATGAAGCCTAGTGGGAACCTAGTTTTAAAACATTTTGTTCCCATTAGATCACTTATGTCTCAATTGCCACTGAACTCTTGAGCCGGTATGGCTCAGTGTTGAGCGGAAGTTAACATCGAGCTTTCTTCGGATCAGAGCGAAGTAATGAAAATTAAATATTTCACTCTCCGAAACGCTTGCAGTAAAAATACACTGGCCTTTTTGGATCACGCTGTATCCCACTTAAGGGAGGGTAGGCTGAGATAACCTGGAAAATGAGTATAAAGACACTCTGTTACCGTTAGAACACTTCCGTTATGTATCTTCCATCGAATTTTAGAAGTATTACGTATAAAATGGCGGAACTCAACGCCGTACTCAGCCTCGTTACTAATTAAATAATAAAAATATTTTATATAATAAATCAATCACTTTATATTTCAAAGAGTTATCACAAAGCCAAGTGGTACAAGTAACAGATAAGCATTATCTGAAATTGCCTAAATTAAGCGTGAAAGTGTCGCGGTGCGGCGCGGAGTAATTTAAATGTTGTCAGTTTAAAAATTGGGGTACCTGCGACCTGTCGCCGTCACGGGACGTGACGTGTTACGTTAGACAGTGACAACTCAAAGGGATGCTCTTATTTATACACAGATATACTTTATATAATGTTAGTGAGGTTAAAGGGAAAGTGTTTCACCACTCTACACGCAATGCCTCGGGTAGCCAGCCGGCAGAAAGAGGAAACTGAAAGTCTCAATGGGAACAAAGTATATTAAAACTATGGATTCTCTGACTACATATAACATAAAAAAATATTCTTGAGTTTCCTTATTAAAAGATTTTTCCTATAATTTATGGAACACACAACCGTCGTATATACAGCTAAATACGTTTGTATCAATACTTGAGTGGCGTAACTCAACGCCGCGCTTCGCCTTGTTACCAGAGCGAAGAAATAAAAATAAAAATATTTAATTTGGTAATATTAATTATTTAATTTTTTTGAGTGAGAATCCACAACCTATCACGCCCACTGTCACACGCCTCACGCCAGGCCTCAATTTTGTGTCATCACTATACATACATTTGCTTGTTCCATACATAGTAACATTGTGCCATACATCGTCACCCACGAAGCCCCGTCGATTAGCATTAAACGTCGTTTTTTCTTGACTCTGTAATTTTTATTTTCCACCGTTCATCACGTCTCGCGGGGTGCTCGTGCCACGTCACGTCGCGTGACAGGTGACGGTCGGCCTTTTTGTAAATTAATAAATTGTGTTTGCTCACTTATAACGTGTTAGATGGGGTGAATATAGAGTTTGAGGCCTGTCGTGGCGCAGTGGTGGTGGCAGGTTGTGGGTTCGATCCCCACTCGAGGAAGCGAAAATATTTAATGTTTTCACTTCTTAACTCCGGTAACAAGGCAAACTATGGCGTTCAATTGCAATGACTCAAATTCGGCGCAAAGTAGGGAACGAAAGTGTTTTCATAGGAACAGAGTGACTTACGAGTAACACTAGTTTCTTAAGTGCCTAACCTGCTACGAGTATGTACGACATAAAGGATGAAACTGAAGTATAGATTGTTGGGCGGAGAAAAAGATGTTGTCCGTTCGTTTTCATTTTAGTGAACGAATATTCTGTTTTAATTGTGGCTTGAGGTGGTCGTGGTACAATGGCATAGCGTCTTACTGTAAATGCAGAGGTTGTGGATTCGATTCTTACTCGTGGAAATGAATCATTTTAATTTTCTCACTCTGATAAAAAGACATAGCGCGACTTTAAGCTCTGTCTCTCGACGTGCAGTATCTTGAAATTTGTGCATAACGTTGGGAATGAAATGTCTAAATATTACGTTCCATGTGCGTACCCTGTTATATAAGACGTGAAAAGAAAAGTATATGTATAAATATTTTTGTTTTCGTTGAATTTTAGGTATTTATAGCCTGATGAGTTGAGAGGTTTCACGCCGCGCTTTGCCTTGTTACCTCGAGTAGCGATCGAACCCAAAACCTGTAGCATTTATATTCACACACTTGTGCCACTGCGCCGCTACGGACCTGTATTATAACATATATCGTATACGTTTCACCAATATACAGACATAATTATAAGCGACCAAATCACTCCCACACCTTCGTTTACGTGGACTTCATTACTGAATTTCAGTGGAGATATTGAAAACTCCGCCCTTCAACATTCTTTACCCAGTAATAAAAATGAATCTATTCTTCAAAGAACGGTAGACTTTTATTCTAATAAAAGTTACAATTCCCTTTACTATCAAAAGAAGTAAGTAAGTTCAAATCCAATACCAAAATAATATATCCAACAACAATATTCTTAAGTAAACAAGTATAAGGGAAATGCAGAGGCAGCGAATGTCTATTTATAGGTTCTTTATATTCTGTGTCGGTGAGTCTCGTAACCCTATTAGACTGGAGGGGCCTAATGAGCACCATCTAATTATCGCCTTGGCGCTACGTGCGCCAGTTGTTAACACCTGAATAATGAACGACAGGTTGGAAACGATTGTGTTTTTGTATTAAAATGTTAATTTATTGATACACGTTGGTATCTCAGGCATTGCGTGTTGAGTGGCGGAGCTCAACGCTGCGCTTTGCCTTATTACCAGAGCGAAGAAATTAAACATTAAATATTTAAATTGAAAATATTAAATATTTCATTTCCTCGACTGGGGATCGAACACAGTACCTGTCGGTTTCAGTCACACGCTTGTGCCGCTGCGCCACGCAATGCCTCAAATTCGGCGGAAATTGCGTGTTGAGTGGCGGAGCGGCGGAAAGTGGGGAATGCAAGTGGAACGGAGTGTTTTAACACTAGGTTCCCGGGTTCCCACTGTCTAGCCTGCCTCGTGCGGAATACAGCGTGAAGCTAAGAAAGAAAGACGTTGGTATTTGATGGTAGGGTATTCGAATTGAGGCCTGTGTTGGCGCAGTGGCACAAGCTCGTGACTGTTAACGATGGGTTGGAGGTGTGATCCCCATTTGAAGAGGTAAAATATATAATAATATCAAATTATTTTTTTTATTCATTTTTTCGCTCTGGTAACAAGGCAAAACACAGCGTTGAGCTCCACCACTCAACACGCAATGCCTTAAATTCAGCAAAAAATAAGGAAAATAATGGAGTGTTTTAACAGTAGGTTCCTAAGTTCCCTCTAACTACCCTGACATGTGCGGGTTCAAGCGTGAAACTGAGATGAAGATATTCAAATATGTACATAAATAACTCCACGCTGTAACCCGCACTAAGTGGATTAGACAAAGGCTATTTCAGTGTTAAATATTTCTTGTATATATTAGTTAGGTATTCATATTAGATTGCTTTGAATGAAAGTCACTCATTCGCATGAATCCCACAACATTGCGTTACATCCAGAGACTGTACCAGTACAGCTTTTATCGCAGGCAAAAGAAGAGATATTGATTTCTCAAAGTAAATATAAAATCTGTACATAAATGTCCTTTACTTAGTATTTCTAATGTGGAAAGAAAGCCGGGTCGCCCCGTCATCAGTGGCGGTCGTAAATCAGCGCACCTGACCGAGGGCACTTGTCTAAACGCATAAATCTCGGGGTCACTAAGCGGGTAGGGTTGTTTTGTTGTTTTTATCGATGTATATTGTTTTATTATTATTATTATTTCTTTGTTTATATATTAGTATTGGGTAAGGAGAAGGAAATGTATGATTTTATAAGTGCGGAGAAATTCAAATAATTTTAATATATATCATTTGACTGAAAGGAGATCGAATCAAGGATCATTTCGTTTAACATACTTTGTTCTTTTGCACCATAATGACTATGTTAACAGATAACTGATCTATTTGCGAAATAAACAAGCTCGAAACGTAATAACATTGCATCTACGCTTTTAGAATAGTAAAAATATATTCCTCTGTCTAGTTACAGATATGAAATCTGCCAATAAACAGTAAATATCAAATGGAGTGATTTAACATAAAATTCTCTTTGCACATTCTGGTCTACAATATACGCATAAAATAATTATAATAAAATAATTTCGCTACAAATTGAAATAAATAATGTGTTTAAGCTTCATAATTATTGATCAATATTAGTATCTCTATTTGGTGATTTATGTTAAGATACTCCGTTCCACTTCCGTTCCCCACTTTCCGCCGAATTTGAGGCATTGCGTGTTGAGTGGCGGAACTCAACGCCGCGCTTTGCCTTATTACCAGAGCGAAGAAATGAAAATATTAAATATTTAAATTGAAAATATTAAATATTTCATTTCCTCGACTGGGGATCGAACCCACAACTTGTCGGTTACAGTCACACGCTTGTGCCGCTGCGCCGCGACAGGCCTCATTTATATCAATGAAAATGATGTTATATCGAAACTAATTTGATAGTGTCACATCACTAATCATGATAGGGAGTCGAACTCGTAAATATTGAAGTATTGACTTCGCGGCGACTGCGGGTTAGGTTGACTGTTTAGTAATGATAGTGGGGTTGAACCTATTTAAACCAAGATATTGTGATAGATGGTGGTATATTTTAGATATTTTTGACTATAATTTTAAATTTCAACTGGAGAATATTTTAATCACACTCAGCTTCACATGGCGGGGTACTCAACGTCTCTCTTTTCTCAACTCAACGTCTCGCTTTTCCTTGATACCAAAGCGAAAAAATAATCATCTCCTCGAATGAGGATCGAATCCATAATCTGTCACAGCTTTCTGTCTCTGCGCTACGACAGGCTTCAAAATATTGAAAAAAGTCTAAGAAACTTTTTAATGTTTTGGCAGAATTATACTAAAATGCAAAGTGTTATAAGAAACGTATCTTCAGGTCGGTAAATGGGAAGAAATTAGTGCCTTCTTAGTTAGTAGTCCAGACGAGCACGTCGTAATACAGGTTGTCGCTACTCGCATAATAATGTACCTGTCGTAGTTTTAACTTTAATGTTTTTTAGAAGTAAATAATAACATTGAGGCACAACGTGGCACAGCGGCAGAAGCGTGTGACTGTAAACGGCAGGTTATGGGTTCTATCCCCGCTCGAGGCAATGAAATATTTAATATTTTCATATAAAATATTTGATGTTTTCATTCCATTCGGATACAGCGTGAGGCTGAAAAAAATAACTAGAATTAATTTGGACTGCTTTGAGGCCTGGTGGTGGTGTGTCTTTTAATGTTATAGGGTGTTGGTTTGATTACAAAAAGTTAAATTGTAATAGCTCATTTCTTTAGTGGGAAACGGAAGTAGAATGGAATATCTTAACACTAGGTTTAAGTTCTTCCACTTCGAAACATTTTAAGTTGAATGAGCGTAACTCAACTCCGCAAATGAATAATATATTTAATAAGATGTTACCCAAACATAAATAAAAAAAAATAAAAGAAATTTCTATTTATATCTCTTGTGACGTAGCAATATAAATAGCCATCAAAGGATATTCGTAGCAGGTCTACGCAAATGGCTACACACTGTGACCGCATCGATAAAACTTTTCCCATTACCTGTCTCAGCAACATTTATTACGGAAAAGGTAATTAATATACTTTCGATACGGTTACAGACTATTTCCGGTACTTTTATTTTTCTCTAAATAGTATTAGTATTACTTCCCGACAGTATTAGGGATGTATTTAAGATATTTGGATCTGACTAAAATCTAAATAAGTCAAAATTACATAACTTTATTCAAAATTAAAACATGAATTCCTAATTTTTTTAACTTCTTCTTCTTAATCTGCCATTGGGCAGTAGAATTTTTGCCTTAGACATGAGAAAAATCGGCGCAAGAACTCTAATGGGATTTTATTTCGTTAGATTTAATACTTTGCAGATTTTCAATGAATTATTAAGGTTTTCTATATATTGATAATTTCTTTAATATATGTCACATCTTATTTTTTTTTAAAATACTTTTATAACAGACGGTGTGGTTACGAGGGAAGAGTGGTGGATCGGCAGTAAATTCTTTACTTTTTATGAGGCATAGGAATCACATCGATCGGTTCTGCGATGCCCGCAGCAAACAGCTTCTGGCGACCTTGACCATACCACTATCTATTATATATTAATATTTTTATAAAAGAAATTAAATTTGTTTGAGTTGTAGTTTACTATTTAAAAAAAATTAAATGAATGCGTATGATACGCAATTTTATACTCACTATAGAATACGTGGAGACGATTATATAGAAGTAACCATAAATTATTTTATAAAGGTTACACAAACTAATAGTTGTCTATGCCATTATGGCGCTATATTTATACCAAGTACCTGTTCTTGTTATTAAATAGTATTCCGATATCCAAATTCAACAACAATGCATAGTAAAAAAAATATTTGTGCAAAACATTTTACCGGCTATATTGCAGTGGCAGCCATTTTCAACATATATTATATATCTATACCTACTAACACGTTAAGGCAAATAAAAGCTTTAAAAAATACTCAAAATTAATTCAACAAAATGACACAAAAGAAGAATAAAAAGGTCATTAAATATTAAAAAAAAAACACATTTCCCAAATTCTCTCCTTAGCCATACGTTACAATATTTTATTGTAAAAACTTCTTCTTAACCAGAATAGTTGGCACAAGTTTTAGAGAAATTTTAACGAACAAAAAGATTCTAAATGTACTAACGCCGTTCATCTTATTTATGGGTCCATTCACAATTTACAATGCCTAGATTTTAATTTAATTTCTGTCTGGGTCTGGATCTAGACACTAAATCATACCTGGCAGGTGCCGGAGCGGCGATTTAGTCAAGCGTGAAGTAGATAGTAATAAATTTCTTCGTTGAAGGTAAATCCCATAAAATGCGTCATAGAGAATCAATGGAGCGTGATGCCATGAAGTATGATGTCGTGATTGGACGCTGTGAGCTAGAATGTGGGAAATTTTAAAGAAATAATAAATTGTTGGTTACTTTTAATTGACAGTATAGTATCAAATATGTGTATGTACAGCATCAAATATGTTCAAATTATGTTATGTATATAGTACCCCTTTAAAACAAGAGCTCCAGGCAATAAAGGCAGTCAATAAATCTCATAGAAATAGAGGTCACCTGAAACGAATTACAATTATGAAATTGTAATACTTATTACCTGAAATGTAAATTGGCTTTTTTCATTTCTCTGTTTCTGTTTTTGTACAGCAAATTCTCACTTCTGTCTATACCCTAATTGTTTTGAATACACAGCGAATAAAGTTGTGAACTATGCAGGTAGCCTGTCGTGGCGTGTATCTGTGACCGATTGTGTGCTTATACGCAATTTGTAAAATAAAATATATTTTTTTTATATTTTCTTCGCTCTGGCAACAAGGCAAAGCGCGGCGTTGAGTTCCACCATTCTATACTAAATATCTGAAATTAAATGGAAAGGCGGAAATATAACTTCTCTTAGCACTAGGTTCCATAGTTCCCTCTGTCTACCCTGCGATTTCCGGGATACAGCGTGAAGGTATAAAGAAAATATTTTTTTTATTGCATATTTGGTAAACTCATCTCCTAGTGTAAATCAACGCCATTACTTATCGAAACTGACCAGAAAAGACCCAAAGCATAAATTTAAATATATAAATGTTTTATAAAACAAGCCTTTTTGGATTGCATTCCCCCGAGTAGCATTTCAACCTACATCATCGTTTTCAAAAAACACGTCCCGTATGCGCTATTATTGCGTCATTTTAACTTAACCTTTATTTAATCAGTGTAATTTTGTATGGTTCCATTTTTTTCTATATTACAAAAAAAAACAATAATTTTGCGTAAAGCTAGTTCCTTTATCTAGTATTAAAACGCTTTGTCCTATTACGAGAAAATGACAGTAATATATACTCCTGAATCACTGCTTACTTAACTCCTTCGTCTAAGATTAGTATACTCAGCTTCACGCTGTATCCCGCACATGGCAGGGTAGGCAGAGGGAACTTGGGAACCTAGTGTCAAGACACTCCATTCCACTTCCGTTCCCCACTTTCCGCCAAATTTTGAGGCATTGCGTGTTGAGTGGCGGGACTCAACACCGCGCTTTGCCTTATTACCAGAGTGAAGAAATGACACCTTATATATTTAAATTGAAAATATTAAACATTTCATTTCCTCGACTGGGATCGAACCCAGAACCTGTCGGTTACAGTCACAAGCTTGTGCCGCTGCGTCACGACAGGCCTCAAAATTAGTATAATCCATAAAAATATTGAAACATCAGTGCAGGGTTGCAATTTCTCCTGAAAAAGGAGTTTCTACTCTATAATACGCTGACAGGTTAATAAAATTCTCATCACAGAACTATCTGGTGCCATCACTAGGGTTGTAAAACTCGGACCAATAATTCACACGCCAGTCGTTACGGCTCATCACTTTATTCGAAAAACCCACGTGAGACCAAATCCTGGAAAACTTATAATAGAAGTACGTTGCGCAAAAATAGCTTTTAATCTTATGTATTAAAGTTCAAGGCAGGTGAATAAATATATTTGATATATATGATGTGCAAAGTTAATAAAAAGCTATTTAAATGAAAATGAACCTTTTTTCTATGTAATAAAGGTTAGAATAGAGCAATTATATGTTGGTATATCAGATCGTACGTCAAAAAGTCTCATTTGCATTGGGCAGGAAATATACGAGTGCTTTCATGCGAAGCTTTACAATATTTTAGAGATCCATTGTAAATCTCATGTTGGATTGCAGTTTGACTTCTTAAACTAAATATATAAATATTTGTAGATTTTTGTTTCATGTCCATTAATATGAAACAGAAGATATATAGATATAATTGTATTGTATGAAAGTAGAAGAAAAAAACTTGTATGTAAAATACTTTTTAGAAAACTCAAAAATGTAGCCATATTTGAATCCACACCTCTGTGAAACTAAATGCAGTTAAAAATATGTTGTAAAGTGACTGATATTTTTTTAAAATTAAGTTTTTTGTTAGATTATGTTGGAGTTCGAGACTTAATGATCTAAGTTATTTCATTAAATACTGCACTTTATGTACCAGAATTGGGAAATAAACATAATTATTTCCTTAAGTGAAATTGAACCTATGACCATCGTGTTTTTAAGTCGAACACTGCACCATGATGACCATTGATGATCTTACATCGTTACGTCGACTGTCATGATAATATCTATAATGTTACTGATAATATTTATAATGTTACTGGGGCTAAGCGTTTAAAAACGTCACTTTTTTTTTTTCAGGAAACATATTCATATTCTCATTCTGAAATACTTTAAATAACAAAACATAACATGTCTTTAAATATGTATCGGCACAAGCGTGTGACTGTAAGCTACTCCAGAAAATTAACTATTTAATGCGTTGAGTTCGGACACTCAACACGCAATGCCTCAAAAATCACAGAAATTGAAGATCGGTAGTGTCTTAATGGGAACTGTCATAACACTAGGTTCCCGAGTTCCTTCTGCCTACCCTGCAAAATGTTCCTAATATTTGAACTACGTATTATTCCATATATAAGAAGTTGATCTAGTAAAAGCTTTGAGATTTGAAATATGATGTTATCCGTCGGCTCCGTCTGCGGTCTAGACAAATCCTAGACGAATAGGTGTTCAGATGATTGGTAGGTGAGACTTTACTCCACTTAAGCTAACTCCTTATTTACTTATTTATGTGGGCAGGTAGAAAGTTTTAAAAGTTTATTATACAATGCTGAAATCGATTTATAAAATACGATAGGAAACGTATCTTATTTTTGTACTTCTTGCAGTGACTGTAGATTTACGAATTTTTCATAACTTAACGTGTCCATGCAATATATAAAATATTATGACTTTTTTGTCCATTGCATACTTGTTTACTATTAAGAATGGTATACTGCTTTTCAACGGGTAATGTATGAAATAAATAGATCTTGATCTATTTCAGATATGTATATAAATGATTAAAGTTTAATGAATAAATGTTGTAAATAAATGTTGTGTATAGGTTCGGTAAGGTTAGTTATTTTTAACATTTATGAGGTTTTTACATCAAATTGTCTTTGGGTAGAGGAAATTTGAAAAATCTATGAGACGCAGAGACGCTAACAACATACTATAAGTTGTAACAAATGTATAAAAATTTCGACCTAGCTTGATGAGAACGCATGGCTTAGTTGGTCATAGCGATTGAGCGACTTCCAAGAGACGCGAGATTAATGGGGATAAATTATTTCAGGAGAAATTAGAGGATAGTAAACTGGTTGTTTTGCATTAAAAAATGACAATGGTTAAATAATGGTTAAAACTGTATAAGATACCACCATATAAGATACCATAGATAAAATAGTTAAAAATGTTTAAGATACCCATAGCCACATGCTATAACCCTCAGTTGGAAGACAAAGGAAACTTGGGAACCCAATCTGTTTTCATTAAGGCACTTCCGTTACCCTGTTTCCGGGTGTTTATTGATGAACTCAACGCTTGTTACCAGAGAAAATAAATAAAAATATTAAATATTTCGTTTTCTTAAATGGATATAGAACCGGTAATCAGTCACGTTTACAGCCTCTGTTAGGTATCATTATAATAATATTTACTCAGCTTCACGCTGTATCCCGCACATGGCAGAATAGGCAGAGGGAAGTTGGGAACCTAGTGTTAAGACACTCCGTTCCACTTCCGTTTCCCACTATAATACTTGTTTATTATTTTAGTATAGATATACCTTAAATAAGCAGAATTTAATCTTCAATATTAGTAGTAGCGTATGCACATCAGAAGTTACTCGTAGCTTAGTTAGGTGTTCTCCGCTAGCGATAAACTCAATTTATCATCTTAGAGTAACAATATTCAGTTTGGTTATTGAAAGCTCTTTGCTATAAATTTGATTATAGATAAATATTCTTTTTCAGGTTCACACTGTATCTTGTATGGCAGGGTAAGTACAGGGAACATGGGAACCTTGTCTTAAGGCACCCAGTTTTTTCTCGTTGTCCGCCGAATTTAAAGCAGTGAATTTGAAGTGACGGCACTGAACGCCCCGTTTTGCCTTGTTGCCAGAGCGAAGAAATAAAATCATCAAATTATTTAAATTGAAAGTATGAAACAGTTCCATTTCTCGAGTGGGATCGAACCCACAACTGCTTCCGCGTTTACAGAACATGCTTGTGCTCCTGAGCCACAACAGGCCTCAGGTATAAAATTACTCCTTTAAGGACTGTGATATCTGTGAAAACTATATAATATACTAGATTAGTCTTCAGTACTTAGATATTAATCTATAACATTTACAGTATATTATATAGTATTTGTTTAATATTTTATTCACATTTTACTTTTACTTCTTAGTGTCAAAACACAAAAATAACTAAAAAAGGCTAGTGTTAAGACACTTAGTTCCTATTAAAAGACTTCCGACTTCTTACTCTCTCTGCCTAATTTAAGGCACTGAGTTCACTGTTTACCAGAATGGAGAAATGAAAATATTAAATATTTGATTTCCTCGCGTAGGTTTGAGCCCAAAACCTGTCGTTTTTACAGTCACAAAATAAAACTTTAAATTATTACAAAACAAACAACATAATAAACAGATTTACCAAAATAATTTTACAAAACGAAAACATTTGAGAAGGTCAAAAGCTCTTCCTGCAAAACAAAGGTAGCTTATTCGTCTCCCGGGCCCTCTCGGGTCGACTGTTAGAGCTCGCGATTGTTACGTTTATTGTTGTATCTTGTTAACCTGAGGGCGTAAACTGTTGATTACTTTGTTACGTAGTTTCTGGTATGAGAGATTTAACTTAGAAAACACTAGTGCCATTTAGTGTTATAGCATGTGGTTATTCCTACATAAGATACGTTAGCGGTCAATTCAGACTATGGTAAGCAGAATGTGGCGTAGAGTTTTGTCACTCAGTGTGAAATTGGGTGTGTGGAGAACGGAGTACCTTAACACTAGGTTTCCTCTGCCTATCGTTCTATGTAGATATAGAGTAACGCCAAAAATGAGCTCTATGCTTTATTATTTTCACTTTATGCCCCAAATTAATTAAAAATAATAATAATCTAGCAATTGTGTGAAAAAATATTACATATTCACGTGTGGGGGACACGTGAATATCATATATTTTTTATATAATTTCTTCATTTTGGCATGCCACTCGACAATTAATACTTTAAATTCACGGAAAATGGATGGATTGTTTAACACTGGGTTCCCAAGTTTCCTTTGCCTATCCTGCTATACCTGGAATGCAGTTTAAGGCTACTAACCTAACTATGTATTGCAACTGACTTTATGATTTTTAATTAAACTAACAATCAAATATTTAAGCCAATTGTACGTTTAAAAATTTGACATACAGTTTACGATCGACATATATATAGATGTTTGTCCTACGATGTTTCCAGCTAGCGTTTTAGAGGAGCAAATATTCACCGTTGCGATGGAACGGGCAAATATTATTGAGTGGACAGATCTTGTTACGCGATTGGGATTCTGGAATGCTACTGTGGGAGTGTCAATAAAAATAACTTTTAAAGTTTTAGAATTTTATTATTTGAAGAAAATTAATTTTGTGTATCTTTGTGGTTTCGTTTCAAAGTGCGGCGTTGAGTTCCAGCAGTTAGCAAGTAAAGTTTCGACGGTTGGGCAGTGAGTGGGGAATGGAAAGCTTTAGGCTGTATTAAAATGCTTGAAGACTTATTTTAAATAGACCCAAAACATAGCCTGATAGTTAAAGGAAACTTCGGGATATAATAAGTAAGGAGTGTCCGTTCCCATTATATCCTTCCGTTCCTAACTTTTCATTGAATTCTCAAAGCATAGGCGATAGATAAGGTGCTTTGATAATAATAATTATTTCATTTCCTCAAATAGTCATCCAGTCATACGCATGTGTGAGGCTGCTAGGAAGATGATTTTTTTTTGCTACACGCTGTATCCCACACGAGGCAGGGTAGGCAGAGGGAACCTAGGAACCTAGTGTTAAGACACTCCGTTCCACTTCCGTTCCCCACTTTCCGCCGAATTTGAGGCATTGCGTGTTGAATGGCGGAACTGAACGCCGCGCTTTGCCTTATTACCAGAGTGAAGAAATGAAACATTAAATATTTAAATTGAACATATTAAATATTTCATTTCCTCGACTGGGGATCGAATCCAGAACCTGTCGGTTACAGTCACACACTTGTGCCGCTGCGCCACGACAGGCCTCTAAGATTCAGTTGTAAAATAAATAAGGTGTAAGAATTAGTCAAAAGACATTTTAATTTTATAACATTTTGAACAATTTAATAACACACTATAAGCTTTTTATTATTTTTATAACTTTAAAGTTACGATTCCGTTCAAATGAAATGAAATGAAATAACTTTAATTCGAAGTTTTCAAACAAATAAATGAAACTCGTTACTAAGTTTCAGGTTAGCCAGGTTAAGTTATCTGGCAGCCGCGCCAAGATTCTTGCGGCACCAAAATGAAGATGCTAGCCGTTGATAATATATTTTATGTGTACTTTTTATGTTCTGACACCTTTATTAGTCTTTTACATTCTTGTATACTCACTCACTCTGCCTCACACTGTATCCTGCACATGGCAGGGTAGGCAGAGGGAACTTGGGAACCTAGTGTAACTGACTCCGTTCCACTTCCATTCCCAGTCTTTTATATTATTTTTTGGCTACCGATAAACAAATGAGGGTTACAAGTTTAACCTGGTCTGTAACACTATAGGTCCTGAGTGAATGGAACGATTAGAGTGTGGTAAATTGTTATCGAAAGCCTTGTCCATAATTCATAATACCTGAGTTCTTGTGAAGGTTTAGGAAAAACGATTTAGTAATATAAGAGAAACAAGCACTTTGCCAATTTAGGTCGGATGTAATTTAAATTTGAAATGTTGTTGTTTATATTTTTAAGTTTTTTTGTAACTAAATATTTTTTTTGTTAAATTTACAGTTAAAGTGTCATAGTTGTAGATTGGTTTCCTCTCGGGTAAAAATAATATAATATAATTATATTTATTTTAATTTGTAGGCTTTGGTAGACAACGCGCGGCGTTAAGTTCCGTCCACTCAGATAACAATGTTTTGATAATTCGTCGCAAAGTGAAGGCTTCTTAACATTAATAAATCTCTCTCCTGCTTTTGTAATAACGAGTAAAGATATTAAAAAAAAACTAATAGCAGTCGTGGGACTGCCGATAGAAGTGAAAACGGAACTATTAAGTTGAGAGTAATTAAAACTATATGCAAAAATTTACATCATTGTCGTGACTCACAAAATGATACATATCCAAAAAGCGTCCAACGCGCACATAATACAGTCAGAAATAGTCGATGTATTAGTGTATACGTGTACACAGGCTACTGCGCGTGCGCTAGTCTGGGTCTCCATAGCGATAGATATACTATTATCATTAGCATGTCGGTGACGCGTACCGAGGATTTTACCCTCTACCAAAACGCTCAACGCGCCTAAAGAAATTTTCACTTCAAAAAGTTGTATTCAAAACCATTTTACACATTAGATACATGTCATTTTTATACAAATAGGCAACTATACTTATAATAAAAATAGAAAAGCTCACAAAATAAATTCAAGTCAGGTCAAGTTGAGAAGCTTTCAAATGATTTACCGGTAACAGCAACTAAACGGATTACTTTCTGACTCACGTACGATATAGAGTATCGACTGTTCACCGTAATATGTGGCTACTTATTGGAGGGCAGGTTTTAGAAAATGGTTGATTCGCACGAAATTTATTTTTCTATGACAAAACTCATTCATTTCTGTGATTTCAAACGTGGACGGTACTGAGATATAATCTTCGCTCAGTTAAAAAGACAAAAAAGACAAAATTTCGACACTTAATACGTAATACCTCAAATTATGCAGGAAGTGGGAAACGGAACGGTGTTGGGAAGTGAACAATGCAATAGAACCAAAAGAAATAGCTTTTAAGATTTTTACTAAGTTTAAAGTATTATTCTACACTTAAGAAAGAATATACTAATTTTAAAAATATATAAATATTTGAAAATAGTCGGATTTGAACCCGCGTCTCTTGGAAACCCTTCAAGCGCTGTGACCAACTAAGCCAACTAAACTGAACGTATAAAAATTTGAACTTAGCAGAACTTACTTTTACTTCAATTTAGTATTTTTTATCTTTCCTAAGTGTGGAATAAAACTTTAAACACCTTCACTAAAATATAAAATAAATAGCAATCTTTTTTGCCAAGAGATGCTAGCAATGTAAAATAAGTTGTAACAAGCGTATAAGAATTTGGACGTAGTTTGATGAGAACGTATAGTTTAGTCGGCCAGCTTACTTGGACGGTTTCTAAGAGGCGCGGGTTTAAATCCTGCTGCGTTAAATTTTTATACGCCATTTAAATATCACACGCTAATCTCCAAAACAGCTCAAATGGTTTACAACTTGCAATATTGTATTTTGGAAACATCTCTATATATAGTGTTACTTTTATTTAAATTGTTTTAAAAACAAAGAACTGTTAAATTTGTTTGACAAAATTGTTAGAGTTTTTTTTTTTATTGAATTGTCCGAAACATGAGTGTCCAATATACGATAGTTGTATTAGATTATAAAATTAAATCAGGTGAGAAAATGTTCATAGTGGCGAAGCCGCGAGCGGGTCTTTAGTATTAAATTTATTTATACTATGTTTAATTTTTAACGTACTTACTTACTTGTTAACGGCTTCACATTATACTACTTAATAAATAAGGTAAAAAAAAGAATAAAAACACGTACATCTATTTATAAAATATTCAATAAATTGTAGCTTATAATGTAAAGTACTTAATCATTATTTCCATATTATATTAAGAGCCACACTAAAAAAAAATAAAAACATATTATGCATCGGCCGGGAATCGAACCCGGGCCGCCCGCGTGGCAGGCGAGCATTCTACCACTGAACCACCGATGCTTATATACTCAGTACAAATATAACATTCATATAAAGTTACAAAAGTTAAAAACCATTGTAAATTAAACGTTTACACGATACAAATAAGATGAAAATTCATATATCTTCGTCACCAACAGAGATTAGAAAGGAAGATGATCGTTTTATAATGTTGCAATAAAACTGATAGTTAGTTCATTGTCATTATATATTGTGCATATTTAATATTTTCATTTTCTCAGTCTGGTGACGAGGTGAAGTGCGGCGTTGAGCTCCGCCACGCATTACTCAGTGCTCTCCAGAAATTTCAGAATTTGACTCTCCAGAAACCTCAGAATTCCCAGATTCTGTTACCATTGTAAGGCGGTTGTAGCATTGCGGCACATTTCAGTAAATGTTGACGTTAAGAGGTTTGATTCCGGGATTGTAAAGTAGTAAATAAGCTTTTTGAATATTTATTTCTTGTATCCTGGGATGTTATTAGGTATTCCCCCCTCCCTAGTCCCCTTTCCTTACCTAAAAAATACACAGCATACACTAAAAAAATTACACACTTATAATATGTCAAATATTTACTGAATATTCCTCTAATACGTTCGTGTTTTCCTCCTCAATAGACCTCAATTATATGTCAATGTTCCTACTTTTATTCATTTTTCATGTACCACAGATGTAAGAAAAAAAATAATATGGGTGATTTATACTATAAATAAACAGTGAAATTTGTTTTTGAATATTTAATATATTCGCAAAAAATATTGTAATGGGCACCGCTGGAGGGGCACATAGGTTGTAGGTTCGACGCCCACTCGAAGAAATGATATATTTAATAGTTTAATTTATTCGCGCAAAGGAAAGCATGGCAAGAAGCTGAAAAGAAAACAGTACCAAACTTTAAAATCAAATAAAGCCAGGATCTTATAACTAAATGACAAGAGAAGTCATTAAAATCTCGATCAGTGCGCTTTGCAACAGCGAAGAAATGAAAATAATAAATTTTGAAATTCCCTCCCTTATACACTTGCGCCTCTGCGTCTGCAGGACAGGCCTCTGATACTCTCTCTATTGGTACTGATGTAATAACATATTTACCCAGTTAAATATAAGAAATAAATAAATGAGTCCTTAACAAGAGTTGTTTAGTATAATGCACTTTTCATGAATAAATCAAATTTAAGATCCGAAAGTTCTGATAAAGAATTATAAATTTTGAATAATAATAAAATTGCGCTTTAACTATTTTTTTTTTTCAATATTATGTTCAATTTTAATTGACAAATAACAATTATTGATAATTGAAGATATCGTGGCACAGTCACAGTTTGTACACTTCTTTTTTGTACTCTTGTGGTTGTGAGTTCGATCTTCAATCACGGAAGTTTTTTTTTCCGCACCCATAACTGAATAGAATTTCTGAATTGAGTTAAGTTACAACTCAACACACATTGACTTGGACTTGAGTGTCTGGACACTATGTTCTCCTTGCTCACTTCCTTCAATCATTTCAATCACAATAAGCAGTAAATAAAAGCAGTAGGGCAGTCATAAAGTCCACGCAACCGAAGCTGCGGTCATAAATTTTGAATTAACTTTAGAAATAATATTATTTAGTCGTATTTCAGCAACTTTCTGTAAAGATCGCGGTATCAATTTTCACCGAGGACAGGAATTCTATGAATCTTTTTATGTGTAAGGTTACTTGCTTTACACTGTATTCCGGATATCGTCGGTTAAGATATATAATTATTTCGAAAATTTATTTGTATTCTACAATACTATATGAATAAAATATGATTTAATACGATAGGTCAGAGTAGAAGAACATAGGGTCTTAGCACTTGGTAACATCTACATACTTGCTGGTCTAGTGTTACTGTTAAGTCAAGTCGTTCTCATTAAGACACCTTCATTTCTCTCTTCTCACTAAAAATTTTTAAGATATTGAGATCTAAGTGACGGAACTCAACGCCGACCTCTACATGGTAAACAGAGCGAGAAAATTAATCATAAGATAAAAGAGAAAAACTTTTCTTAAAATATTTATAATTCAATAAATTTGTTTCGTAATCCACGACAAAGCCGTCTCTCGTCAGTATACGTGACAGGTGACGTGTTTGTACCGGGCCGGGCACCGTTTAGTTTGCACATCCCTAATGGCTCCGTTGAAAAATGAATATTGTTGAGTCTGTTTGTGTAGATTAAAACTTTTATTGATGTTAATATTTTAGAAGAAGCCTGTCGTGGCGCAGGGGCTCAAGCGTGTAGACCTGACAGGTTCTGAGTTCGATTCCCCTAATTTTTTTTTTTTTCAATTTTAATATTTAATGTTTTTATTTTTTTTGCTTTGGTAACAAGGCCAAGTGCGGCGTTGAATTCCGCCACTTGACACGGAATGCCTCTAATTCGGCGAAAACTGAAGAACGAAACGAAAAGTTTCCAAGTTCTCTCCGTTTACCCTCCCACGTGCGGGATACAACATGAATCTAAGAAATATATATATATATATATATATATATATATATATATATATATATATATATATATATATATATATATATATATATATATATATATATATATATATATATATATATATATATATATATATATATATATATATATATATATATATATATATATATATATATATATATATATATATATATATATATATATATATATATATATATATATATATATATATATATATATATATATATATATATATATATATATATATATATATATATATATATATATATATATATATATATTTATATCTTTAATTAAGCGTTTTCTTGAAAAGCATTGTATCCATATCTCAAAAACTACTAAAATGACTTTGATGAAACTTGGAATGTTTTCTAAATTGAATTACACCATATTTAAATACAAAAAGGTCATGTCAATTAGCTTTTAATCCTCGATAAAATTATGACGAAAATTAAAAACAAACCTATCACTTATGAAATTTAACGCACGTGCTTGGAATTCTAAATAGAACATGATGTTCAACATTATCCAATTCCACATGTACATAATAATAATCTGATTAATAACATTATAGTAGACCTTTTTTCTATTTTTAAAAACAAGCTTGCAATTACTAAATCAATAGACAATAACGGGCATAGTTAGGTGTAAAAATAAAAAGATTTACTCAGTTTCACGCTGTATCCCGCACATGGCAGGATAGGCAGAGGGAACTTGGGAAGCTAGTATTTAGACATTACGTTCCACTTCCGTTTCCCAACATCCGCCAAATTTGAGGCGTTGCGTGTTGAGTGGCGGAATTCAACGCCGCGTTTTGCCTTGCACCAGAGTGAAGAAATAAAAACATTAAATATTTAATTTCAATTTAAATATTTAATGTTTTTATTTCTTCGCTCTGGTGCAATATTAAGGGGGAAAATATTAAATATTTCATTACCTTGAGGTCTTGAGGTCTCAAAAATAAAAAGACAAAACAATATATTATAATAACATCTTAGAAATATTTAGTGTTAATAATAGATAAGCCTGTCGAGGCGCAGGAGTAAAAACTGCACACACGGGGTTATGGTGTTGATGGGGTTGATTGTACTCGAGGAAAGGAAATAATTAATATTTTCTTTTTCTACGTTCTGGTATCGAAGCTAAACGCCACGTGAGTTCCACTCGACGTGCTTCAAATTCACCGGAAAGTGGGGATCAGAAGGGTTAACACTAGGTTCCCAAGTTCCATCTGTCTACCCTACTATATAGATTACAACGTAAAGCAAGCAAAATCGACAAATATATAATACGACAAATCGTCGAAAATACAGGGTGAGGTGAAAACAGCTGGAAAATGTACTGAAAGAGATTTATTGCGAGGACTCCATGCCGAT
The DNA here is from genome assembly GCA_019049475.1 of Eueides isabella. Classification (NCBI taxonomy): domain Eukaryota; kingdom Metazoa; phylum Arthropoda; class Insecta; order Lepidoptera; family Nymphalidae; genus Eueides; species Eueides isabella. The sequence continues at coordinate 15,258,106 of CM032392.1, forward strand.
TGATCTGTACGTGTTGAATGGCGAACGAAGTACCGACGATTTTAAACGACCGGCTTAATTTATATCGTGGGGTTAGAAATTAACATTTTTTGTATGTTTTTGTAATGTTTTAACTAGTTTTTTTTTATTTAAAAATAACAAGAGGCTATCGTGACTTTAAATAAATCTTTAAAGTGGGAATATTTGAATATTTCTCATACTGCTATACGCTAAGTTCTCTAAAATTCATATGTAACAAAAATATAGGTATATTCAAAAGCGTTTACACCTACAATTTCCACAATCGAAATCGAAATGAATATAAACTATGTGAAACGTTTAAACGCTCGCACCGTCCGCGGCGCGGGTGTCTAAACATTGGAACAGAAACGATCGCTCAACACGTCGACAGTACCATTTGTCTCCGGCCACCTTTAAAAGCTATTCACAATCATTTTTCTTTTTAAACCTTCGGCTAACGTTCACTTTTTCAATTGGAATATCTGTGCGGAAAAGTTCAGAGTTGTTATTACTTGGGATAGATTAATGTTATTTATGTAGGTATTTAAGATATATTATTGAGATGATCACGCAATATCTCAAATTTGACGGAGAGTGGGGGACGAAAGTGTCTTAATGGGACCGAAATGTCTTAATACTAGATTCCAAGTTCCCTCATTAACCTTGGTTATGAGAAGTCTGTTTGTATTCGTTGAAAATTAACGAGTTAATATAAAAACGATACTAATAAAAAAAAGATTTTTTGAAGCATTCTTTAGCATAATTTTTACGATATTAACTATATTTTTCAGACTGAACTTCGAAAAAGCTAGCTAACTTTAAGAAACAGTTACAGCAGAAACCTCAAATATCTAAAAAAAATATAAAATAACAATAAATAAATTAACACTTTGACCATATCTTCAATAGGCGTAGGTACATTATCTAGCAAAATCCCATTCAATCCACCAGACTAAAGACAGTCGTTTATCAGTGCTGCTCAGTTTTTAATTGAAAGCTCAATTTTGCATCCGTTCGTGCCATCAATATCTGTAACCTTTAGTTCGTCTCTTTTCGTTTCTTTACACGTTGATGCCGTTGTTTATCACCATTTATTTTAATGGTGCCACTTTATAAGCTATTTGAACTGGCGCTTTAAACTTTTGATATAAAAATAACTTCTAGCTTGAGGTTTATACATATTATAAGAATACGATGTGTATGAGGCCTTTCGTGGCGCAGCGGCACAAGAGTGTGACTGTAACCGACAGGTTCTGGGTTCGATCCCCAGTCGAGGAAATGAAATATTTAATATTTTCAATTTAAATATTTAATGTTTCATTTCTTCGTAATGAGGCAAAGCGCGGCGTTGAGTTCCGCCACTCAACACGCAATGCCTCAAATTCGGTGGAAAGTGGGGAACGGAAGTGGAACGGAGTGTCATAACACTAGGTTTCACTTCCGTTCCTTCTGCCTACCCTGCCTAGTGCGGGATAAAGCGTGAAGCTGAAAAAAAAAGTGTATGACTGAAGTGGTATAGGGGGCATTCCACGTCAAGTGGGCAGGTAAAAATTTTGGATGTTTCCGATCTTAGTAATGTTTAAATATGTTATTGGTATGGATGTTCTTAAGCTATATATACAATATTTTTTGAAATACTATGTATATTTAATAAGTTGTAGGACATTGAAGTTTTAATTAACTATAGCGTATTTATTATTTCAAACGCAAGCGATCGCTCGAATCGATCGAAACTAAGTTTTAAAATTTTATAATCGAATAAACTAACTAATTAAATATGTACTCGACTTAATGTGTTATTTAATAGCATTTTTTAAAATAAGAAAAATATTTTTTTTTTAAAAATTCTTTTTGTTTTACAAATTGATTTTTTTAAAGTTGGACCCGTTTAATTTTTTTTAAAATAAAATATATAAAAAAAATATTAGTATTGGTGAAAGAGAGAGAGAGGAAACACAATATGACCGATACTAGAGGATGGTCACGTAAAAATCGTTAAGACCCCACGGCATGTATGAAGAGGTTGATAGCATTGGATGAGGCGAAAGAGGCCGTATGCCAAGACCGCAGCGTTTGGCGCACCGTTCACTCTGGCTACTCCACTACGGATACAGCGTGAAGCTAAGTTAAGTGTGTGACTGTAAACACAAACGGTTATATAATTTCACCCTGGGAATAAAGACATAGTTAAGTTCCGTTCCGTCTATGAGGCCTGTCGTGGCGTAGCGGCACAAGCGTGTACAAGGCTGTAAACGACAAGTTGTGGGTTTGATCCCCAAGCGAGGATACTTAGCTTCACGCTGTATCCCGCACTAGGCAGGGTAGGCAGAGGGAACGGAAGTGAAACCTAGTGTTATGACACTCCGTTCCACTTCCGTTCCCCACTTGGGAACTTGCGAGGATATAAGGTATTTAATATTTTGTAATAAAATATTTAATGTATTCATTTTTTCGCCCTGGTAACAACGCAAAGCGCGGCGTTGAGTTCCGCCACTCAGCACGCCATGCCTTAAATTCAGCGAAAAGAGGGGAACGGAAGTGGAACGGAGTGTCCTAACTATTTCGTAAAAATGCCGCGTTTTGCCTTGTACCAGAGCGAAGAAATTAAAATATTAAATATTTAATTTCCTCGAGTGGGGATCGAACCAAGAACCTGTGAGTTACAGTCATTTGTACTTGTGCCGCTGCGCCACGACTAACGTAATCCATCGCTATTTTTTCCCAACAAAATCTAGACTTCAATACTGTTTCAATATACATATATTCAATGCAAAAGCAATCAAAAACAACAAAAGCCGTATGTAACGCTATCTATCATTCGTATAGGATCTCTTCAAAAACGCACTTCATAGTTATTCAGTGAATGGATTAATCACTATGGGGTCGGGGGCAATAAATCTCGCATAGAAGATGTTTTCATATACGTTTAGAGTTGATGCGTCTCCCTAAATGTATTTAAGATTTAATTGTTGATTGTGAGTGATGCATTATATTGTTATTTTTATGATTATTTGTTTTGGTTTGTTTGTCAATATGTTTTGCCATTTATAGAAATTATCAAGGCATTAGAATTTTTGCAATTTTTCTGTACAACAATGTTTATTTTATATGCTTTCTAATATAACTTTACTTAACTAGACTTATATGACTATTTAGATATATAGCCATTAGAATAGAACCTTTAGCAAGATAGACAAATGAATCCTTGCGTAATTTTTAACGAGAACGTATTGTTTCTTCTGTGTTAGTATTTTTTTACTTTTATTTTATTTTTGCTTCTTGCTGTCCGCCACATAGAAGAGTAGATAGAGGAAACTTGGGAACATAGTGTTAAGATACTTCGTTCCCATTAAGACACTCTTGTGCCCCAATTTTCATCGAATACTAGAGGTATTACGTGTTGAGTGGCGGAACTCATCCCCGTCAGAATATATTTTTATATTATAATTACGTAACAAAATTATATGTAATAACATTTTGACAAGAAAACAACCTGAAAAGTCATATACTATAATATAAGCTTTATGGATCGAACCTGTTACTAGTTTTGTTTGTTATTTCAACACCAAAGATCACCAAAACAAGCTCCATTGAATCAAGAACCGTAGTTAAACAGTTTAGTAACTTTAATAGTTAAAGTTAACTGGTTTATCTACTTTCAAAGTTAAGGCAGGTGAGCAGTGGAGTGCGAGAGATAGTTTGTACGTACTAGAGCGAAATTTGACTTTTTGTTGTTTTGACGTTATCACTTGGATATTCTTTTTGTGACAGATATTGCTGTGTTAAAAAGATCTAATATTTAATGTTTTATTTCTTCGCTTTGGTAATAAGGTAAAGGACGGCGTTGAGTTCCGCCACTCAACACGCAATGCCTCAAATTCGGCGGAAAGTGGGGAACGGAAGTGGAACGGAGTGTCATAACACTAGGTTTCACTTCCGTTCCCTCTGCCTACCCTGCCTAGTGCGGGATACAGCGTGAAGCTGAAAAAAAAAAAAAAAAAAGATCTATTTGGTTAGGTGATGTCTGTCTGTACTTCTGTTTGAGGCACTATAGCTCCTGAATCCGATTTGATAGGTAGTTTTTTTTATTAAAAGCTTAGTTATAGGTGATCAAGGAGGGCTTTAGGTATGAGTCATTATGATAGGAATAGCAATTTATGAATCAAGTCAAGGATTTTTCCAAGATTAAGAGTAGTGATCATTTGAGTGATTTTTTTTTTTTTTATTAAGACATTACGTGCTCAGTAGCGGAGCTAAACACCGTATTTGCCTTATTTAAGTAAGAAAATAAATATTCGATTGAAAATCTAGTCCATTCGCCACGTCATTTCGTCATAAAAGCTCCAATAACATTGAAATTGCAAATAATTTATTTATTTATTTAGCTTCACGGTGTATCCCGCACGAGGCAGGGTATGCAGAGGGAACCCGGGAACCTAGTGTCAAGACACTCCGTTCCACTTCCGTTCCCCACTTAATTGCAAATAATGATATATTTAAATATATTTTGTTACCTAAATCAAGTTAAATTAGAAACAGAACGTAGCTAAAATAGTCTATTTATTCTATTCTTAATTCCGGCGCGTGGACGCTCCTTCGGCAAACTCGTTAAGTGCGATTTTTTCACACTTTCGTTTCGGTTTTGTTAATTAGAAACCTGTCTGCTCCGTGACGAGCTCTGTCTGTGTAATGAAAAAAGGTATTTCAAAATTACTTCATTTCTTATATATTATTTGTTTTTTTTAGATTCACGTAGTATCCTGCACTTAGTAGGGAAGGTAGAGGGAACTTGGGAACCTAGTGTTAAGACATTTTGTTCTCTGTTCACCAGTTTTCGCTGAATTTAAGTAGTTGCGTGTTGGTTGGCGGAACTCAATATCGCGGATTGCCTAGTAACCAGAGCAAAGGAATTAAATATTTAATCATCATTCATTCATTTCTTCGAATGGGAAATGAACCCGCAACGTGTCGTGTTTACTTTTGTATGATTATACTCCTGCACCACTGAAAGTGTCTTACTTCCCGGTGTCTGATTGAGCTGAGATTAGGAATATGACTTGGGTCATAATGACAATAAAATGACATATAAACAACTTCGTAGTTAAACTAAAATGGCCACCACAGCAAAATGGCCGATTATTTTAAAATTTTGTACCACTAACCTAATATTTAGGTATATTAAATGAAAGAGCTTACCTTGTAAATTAAACTACACGAAAAAAAATATCCAAATAATAAAAAAAATATATAAAAAATGTATATGCTCATTTTTTTAGATAGAAAAGGAACATTAAAAAAAGTCAAAAGTCATAGAAAATTGATAACTTTTGAGGGCAGGGCAGCGTCTCCGTATCGCGATGATAGTTGATGAGACACATATTAAATGTGTAGGCGAAAATCAATATTATGACGTTGACTGTGCGGGGTCCTCGAGTCGGATTCGAACCTTTAACCTGCCTGTTACAGTCGCAAGCTTTGTAGGAACAAGCTGCAATAGGCAAACCATTACAAAAATTAATTACCAATAACCAATTGACTCATTAATTATAAATAACCAATTATAAATAATTCACAAAATATAAAACAAGAGCTAGAAATGAAATTAATTCGCTATTACCCTTGTTCCGGAACAATTACCTACCGGATTTTATTACGGAAAGTAATAAAAGGGGATTACGGATTCAATAGCTGGCTGATAAAAGTTTGAGAGCACCTGCCCCGAATTTACGAGCAACCCCTTCGAAGTTTACCAATCATTTTCAGGTCTATTGGACGTTTTATAATGTGTATATAGCTTTTCTATTGTTTTGTGGACACTTGTTCTTATTGTTAAACACGTTAATTAATAAAATGAGTGAATTGTGTTATTTTAACACTTTTTTATTTTTTTATAATTCTAAGGCCTGTCGTGGCGCAGGAGCACAAACGTGTAACTGTGACCGACAGGTTCTGGGTTCGATCCCCGGTCGAGGAAATGAAATATTTAATATTTTCAACTTAAACATTTAATGTTTCATTTCTTCGCTCTGGTTAATAAGGCAAAGCGCGGCGTTGAGTTCCGCCACTCAACACGCAATGACTCAAATTCGGTGGAAAGTGGGGAACAGAAGTGGAACGGAGTGTCTTAACACTAGGTTCCCGGGTTACCTCTGCCTACCCTGCCTCGTGCGGGATACAGCGTGAAGCTGAGTAGAGTAGAGTATAATAATTTCTCTCTGTATCCCGCGTATAGCAGAGCAAAAGAAGCAGAAGAAGTGTTGTGTTAAGACACTTAATTTTCCATAAAACGGCTTATTTTCGAGATAAAGCGTATTGACGTAACCCAACGCCGTGCTTTATTACCAGACAGAATAAATCAAAACAATTTGACAGTGATATTTACACTTGGAAATATAAAATATTTTTTTAAAGAAAAAAATAATAATAAACGTAGTAATATTTGAAGATGAGAGAGATGCCATCAACATAAATAGATTAATACAAGAAACAACATTCCTAGAGTAGGAATCGAACTCACAATTTATCGCGTTTACTTTTGTGCCCCTGTGCAACGATAGGCCTTATGTCATATATCTTTTTATTCTTTTTCAATATGTACTTAAAATTTTGTAGTTCACCAAGAAAGCTCGTAACAATTAGAGAAACCCATAAAATGTACGGCAAGAGCTTTACGGACACCTGAGTTACTGTTTCGTTCCGCTCTCCCTCAGGAACTATTTCGTTGTGAGCTTTGTAACTTTAAAGGCACTTGCATGAAGACGCTGGGTGGAGATTAAAAGATATACTTCTTATTGATCAAACTGAGTATTTATTTTAACGTTTTAGCTTCTAATTGTATCTTCCATTCCAAAGATAGACAAAACTAATGTTAAAACACTTTGACCCCATTAAGTTATTCCGTTTCTGCTTTACCAAATTCTGGGGACATTGATTGAGTGGCGGAAGTCAACGCCGTGCTTTGTCTCGTTTATAGGGTGAGAAAATGGTTATATTAAATATTCTATTAGCCACTTCTTTATATTAAATTTTATATGTTTTAAAATATAATGGACGTTCTAAATCTCACTTGGTATTCAAGGTTGAATAAAGTATCTATATAATATTAGAGTAAGATAAGATATCAGAGTCGTGTGGCGCATCAGCAGCGTTTGATTTACAACGCAATAGTGGTGTGTTCAATCCCTTTTGAGGAATAAATTATTTTCAAAGTATTACTTTCATTTCTTTATTCTGGTAACTTAAAAAAGCGCGGCATAAAGTTTAACCACTCAACTGTAAGTTGAGTGAATGTGTCAGAAATTGAAAAATGGAGTATCTTAGCACTAGGTACACCCTGTACTTATGCGGGTACGTAGAAAGACCGTAAAATGACTAAAAAAAAATTAACATCATTATTTACGCTCACCTCAAAAGCCAATACAAAACATTGGTCAAACAAAAAGGGAAATTCCGGAATCTCCGTAATTTCACAAATACACAGCCAAGCAAAAAGACCAACACGTTTTTGTCGGCACGTGAGTTGAATCCAATCATTTTTTTCTTATTCCGCCCCGATTGATTGGACGTGGGCATTTTTTCCGATTTTTTCGTTTGACCAACGCAAACACCGTGGGTGCAGGTGAGCTAAACGGTTTCCGATGCTTCATACAAATTGTTATGATTTAAACATGTTACTTATTTTTAGACATATTGGGTTATAAAATAATATATTTTGTTTAGAGTCTACCTTCTCTTCTCTTATCTTTTATAATTAGTCATATTTTGAATCTGCTTTTGACAAATCAATGTGCCCTACAAGCTTTACGGCATCAATACGGCACGGCATGGCATCAATAATATTGACGAAAATATTTTAGAGAAAAGACGTAATATTTTGTGACTGCAATGACAAATCATTAATACATTCGATCATGACAAAGATGATCTCTAAACAGTAGCTAACTTCACTTGCAAATGATAATATTTACCACCAAAACATTTATGAAACATTTATGAAACAGTCCACTAAATGCATATTTTTATTGGCAAAAATCTAGAAAATTTTAAAAGTCATAGCTTATTTAAAACTTCCGATTCAGCTGAACGCTCGAGCAAAGTTACAATCACAGTAGGTAATGAAAGCTGCAAAGTTTCATGTAGCTTTTGAAAGTTCGATCGGTTCCGCGGACCGAAGGTGACCGGTGACTCATAGTAAGTGAAGTATGGAGAGATAAGGAAACCAATCTGAGAAGATATCCAACTTTAAGAAGTCCAATTTGCGTGTCTGAATGGAACACTTTTAAGAATTTTTACTATTTCTTGGTTTTTAAAACGGAGTTATGGTAGAAAATGTTTATTGAGTCCCTTACTGGCGTAGGGCGACAAGTGTGCGACTGTAATTATGACGGATTGGGGATTCGATCCTCGTTTGAAGAACCAAAAATTTCATATTTTCATTTTACTCGATCACAATGCTACTCATTACGCAATGCCTTCAAATTTCGGTGAAAGGTGAAAATGAAAGATAATTAATGAAAGTAAATAAAAGCTTTGTGTTCCGCCACTCGATAGGCAATACCTCAAATTTGGTGGAATGTGGGAAACGAAACGAAATGTCTTAACACTAGGTACACAAGTTTCCTCTGCCTACTCTGCCATGTGCCGAATACTTCGTGAAGCTGAAAAAGAAATGAAAGTAATTAATTCCACCAAATAAGATTCGACACTCCAACCTCAGCTATCACGATCGCTAAATACTGTAATAATAACTAGCTTCACGCTGTATCCCGCACGAGGCAGGGTAGGCAGAGGGAACCCGGGAACGTAGTGTTAAGACACTCCGTTCCACTTTGTTCCCCACTTTCCGTCGAATTTCAGGTATTGCGTTTTGAGTGAACGCCGCGCTTTGCCTCATTACCAGAGCAAAGAAATAAAACAAAACATTAAATATTTAAATTGAAACTGTTAAATATTCAGTTTTCTCGACTGGGGATCGAACACAGAACCTGTCGGTTACAGTCACACGCTTGTGCAATTGCGCCTCGACAGGCCTCAACAATAACTTATTACAATTAAAAAACTCAAGATAAAGAATAAATCAAAGTATGAAATTTTCTCCACAAGAACTATTTCCGTCTATGTTAAAACACAGACAGGTCTATTAAAGTCGCCGAGTGCAAAGTTACTTATCGCTTAATATTCTAGTTATAATGATCAGAGCTTGTTGGAGAATCTATGTAAATCGTGAATTGAGTTTTTTTTATTGGAGGTATGATAATTTTTGTCTTTGGAGCCTGTCGTGGCTCATGTAGGTTCGGTTCTGGTTAAATGAAATATTCAATGAGTTCGTTTCCTCATCAGTCGTTTGTTAACGAGGTAAAGAGCGGCGTTGAGTTCCGCTACACGCAATGCCTCAAATTCAGCCGAAAACGGGGAGCGAAATTATCTTAATGAGAATGGAGTTTGACATTACGTTCTCAATTTCTATCTTTCTACCCTATCATATACAGTATTTTTATGTATGTATGTATGTGTTTTTTTTTTTTTAGTTTCATGTTGTATCCCGCACGAGGCAGGGTAGGCAGAAGGAACCCGGGAACCTAGTGTCAAGACACTCCGTTCCACTTCCGTTCCCCACTTTCCGCCAAATTTGAGGCATTGCGTGTTGAGTGGCGGAACTCAACGCCGCGCTTTGCCTTATTACCAGAGCGAAGAAATGAAATATTAAATATTTAAATTGAAAATATTAAATATTTCATTTCCTCGACTGGGGATCGAACCCAGAACCTGTCGGTTACAGTCACACGCTTGTGCCGCTGCGCCACGACAGGCCTCTATATGTATGTATGTTGTATGTATGTATTATGTATGTATGTATGTATATATGTATATATGTAACAAAATGTAACACACTTTGACTGTAATCAGAGTTACTATCGGGCGCTTAGAACGTTTCATATTTGAGTATGATTCAGTTTTTTCCATTGGAACACACGGGCCGTAGATAAACGCAATTATATAGCAGAGATGATTATTTCAATCTGTGACAGACACCTGCACCCGACGAGTTTTGTAAATCAGAAATGAATCATGTGGATATAATGACGATGACAAAAAGCTTTTGTTTACAATATGAAATTTATATAAGCCACTCGTGAACGTTTTGTTCTTCGCCTGCAAAAATATATATATTGGTATTTTTTTTATTATTATCTTTTTCCCGCTTTATCACTTATTGAACAATAAATAGACCTTAGTGTCTATACACTTTGCTTATCACTTTCTGTGTCATTTCTAAACTTTATGAGTAAAGCGATAGTTTTGAAACAATAAAATAAAAATGTTTAAATAATTTTAAAATAGTGTGCTACACTGAGGATTAAAGAATGCTTTTAGAAAGTGTATAATAAAAAAATACGTAGAATTCGAACTCGTTCTTACTTCGTTCAATTTGGACGATTTCAGTACAATTTTTCATATAACTGACATATTATTATGTTTTATTTCATAAGGCTATATAAATTATAATTTGACTAATTACTTGTATTGTACGAGGTGATATAAGATTGAAGTCTGTCGTGGCACGAGGCCACAAGCATGCGACTGTCAACACTACGGGTTGTGGGTTCAATGGTTCCACTCGAAATATTTTTTTTTTAATATTTTCATTTCTTAACTGTGGTTACAACTAATACTGCGGCGGAGAGTTCTGCCACTTACGCTCACTCACGCAATGCCTCGAATGTTATTGCCTTATAAGTAGGTAGTGTCTTAATAGGAACAGAGTGAACTAACACAAGTTTCCCAAGTTACGTACTCTGCCATGAGCGGGATACAGCGTGAAACTGATAAAAAGTTATATAATTGCTATGAACAGTTGAGTGTATATAAAGCTTTATGGTAAAAAGTCAGATCACGTCGCAGAGCGTGGAAGGTGAGGGGTCCAATAAAAATGTATAGAGGGATTTGTAAGAGAAATAAACTCATATTCGGACTACTGCCACCGGCGTGCGGCGGCCATTGCCAATTAATGAATTATTACGCTATATGAATTGTAATAAGTCATAAAAAATAGCTAAAGAATAAATGAAGTATATTATAGTACATAGCTGCGGCGTTGAGTTCCGCCACTCAACACGCAATGCTGTCAAAATTTGTCGGAAAGCCCCCATTTTCGAAAACGTATGAACCTAATGTCTTAACACTAGGTGCTTTTTGCTACCGTGCTTTTTGGGGGACAAAGCGAAGTCAAAAGAAAATAGTATATGTCTACTGTAATATTACATGCTTGTAGATTTTCTTTGATGAACCCGATAATCTCAAGGAGTTATATGAATTGAATAGTTATTTTTGCTTTGATTGTTCAATATGTCTAGAATAGACACAAAAAAACACGAAGTAAAGAAATACAATAACAAAGCTGCCAAGGGAGAATGTATCAATTTTAATTTAATTATTCATAGTTGACCATTAGAGAGCCATATAAAATCAAAAGTATCTAACTTTTTTTTACCACTAAAGCATAGTATAGAAGGGTATCCCTAGAGAAAATCTGAGAATCAATTGTTGAAACACTCCGTCATTATGACGATTCGGTCTCATTTTCTGCCGGATTCAGGAGGCACTACCTAATCCTTCATTCTCCACTTACTCGTTTAAAGAAAAATAAATAAACAAACATAACATTGAGTCCAATAGAACTCACAACTATCACATGTTTCAGAAATTCACGGTGGCGTTAACAGTATTAGGAACTATAAGGCAAGTATATATAATGCATATTTATTATTTGTACTATCCTAATACTACGGCAAAATTCTTATACGCTTGTTTTAACTCATTTATGTTGTTAGCTTAAAAAAATTATACGCTTTTTGGAATTTAAATTTAGTATTTTCTGTCCTAAGTGTGGAATAACACTTTAAAACATAGTAAAAATATTAAATAAATAGTATCCTATCTTGCCAAACGATAATTCTTACGAATTGTCTTTGGGTAGCGGAAATTTGTAAAAATCTCCCTACAGAGATGCTCACATCATAAATAAGTTGTAATGAGCTTATAAGAATTTCGACGTAGCTTGATAAGAACGTATGGCTTAGTTGGTCAGAGCACTTGGGAGCGGTTTCCTAGAGGCGCAGATTCAAATCCTGCTAAGTTCAACATTTTTATACGCTTATTAAATTTAAATTTAATATGCATATTTATAATTTTTTACAATGTATTCTGTACGAGTATAGCAGAGGACAAAATATTACGGTATTCCGCTACCTATTATTTACCTATTTTTCGAAACAATTTTTTCTTGAATGTTGGAATTAAATATCGCGCTTTGTCATACAAGACATAGGTACCTGTAATTAATTTCCAATGCCTCAGTTATAAATAATAATTTTATTTAATTAAAATAACAAAATAAATCCTTAATACCTATTCCCTATACACAATACAAATAAAATACAAAAGTCCATACATTTGACATGTATTTACATATTCGGCTTTACGCCGTCAGATTAACTGTTTTTGTTCATTACCGGGGATAACGGCGCGGTCAGGTGAGTCCTCCAATTTAAGGGGTTTATTTTAAAATCCTATCGCTGCTTATGTTAAATTGCTGTACGTTTTGATGGTTGTTTTGGGGCTTATTTTGGTGTGTTAATTGATGATTTTAATAATTATCTCTGTATATAATAAATTTGTAAGTACTCGTTGTTTGAACATGGAAAATATACGTAAAAAATATTATTGGTGGCGTTTATTGTTGTGATAGATCTCAAAACAATGCTCTTTAAAATTAATGTCGGTTTGTCTGTGTGTCTTTTCGCGCTTATATCAGAAACAGATTAAGCGATCTAATTTCTGTTCTCTCACAATTGTATTTTAATAAATTGCTGTCATTGTTGCACAATATCTTGCCGGACTGAAATTACGAAGGGCTATAAAATATAAAAAAAAATAGCCGGGGTGTAGACGCATAATGTGGTAGTTCGGGGTTCGAACCTTATTTGAGTAAATTAAATATTTAATATTTTCATTTCTTCGCTCTGAAAACGGGGTTTCCTCGTTTCCACTCAACATTCAATTCCTTAAATTTGACGGAAAGTGGAGAATAGTAATGACTTAATGGAGACGGAGTGTTTTAACACTACTTTCCCAAGTTCCCTCTACCTATTAAAAATAACAATCCCACACCATTGATGATGGGGATATTATCCACAACTGACAACCTCTTGTTCAGTCATATCTATTATATCGTCAGGATGACGTCTTAAAATCCCTGAAATATCCAAATCATTAATCAAAACCATTTTGAAAATCTATCTGCAAGTAAAAGTATTTTAGAAACATATAAGAATCACATTCTTAGGAATACGGTGAATCAATCAATGTCTTCGTATCTCGTGCTCCTGTAATCCCACCTCGAGGTTATCCCGCTTGGATGAATTCCAGCAAAGGTATGTATTTTTGCTTATTACGTAGGTATATATGTAAACTGGCCACTTGCGTCTTCGTCCGCTTATTTTTCTCGTTTTATTATATAAAATTAATTTGTTTCTTTAAATAAAACCCTATGTGTGGTAAAGCCGTTTTAGATACTAGCACTAAAAGATACACAGACTAATAGTCAATCAGGTAAACAGAGAAACAAACAGAAATTAAGCAACTCATTGCTTTGGGTCCTATTACATTAACAAATGCTTCCAATATTTTATTTTCTTATATATTATCTATGTACAGACAACGGTACGATACATATTTGAAATTCGACGAAAAGTGGAGAAGAGAAGTGGAACGGAGTGTCTTAACACTAGGTTTCCAAGTTTTCTCTGCCTATCCTGTTCTGTACATGTTCGGGATACAGCCTGAAGCTGAGTGACTGAGTGACATTTCTTTTACTTAAAAATATATTAAAATATTATATTTATTATTAAATATAAATTATTTTCAAATTGAATCTTGATCAACTTTCCAGTTGGGTGTTTCAACAAAAGTGAAACATTCGTTCGTCTTTTCACGGCTGTTAATTTCGGAGTTGTTCGAATTAAGATTATTTGAGGGGGCGAAGTTTGCGCTATCGTTTGAATTATTCAGTACATTTGCTACAAGCAGGTAAGTCTTTGCTGTGTGTACTTTTGTTTATGTTTAGTATTAATATTTAATAATTATACAAGAGGTCTGTCGTGGCACAGGAATACAAAAGTATACGACTATAACCGAGACGATATGGGTTCGATACCCACTTAAAAAAAAAATAATTTTACTCTGGTAACATTGCAAAGCGCAGGGTTTAGTGTTGCCCCTCAACACGCAATGCCATAAATTCGGAGAAGTGGGAAACGGAAGCGTCTTTCATAAGGTTCCCAGCCTTCCCACATAGTTTGATTGTAAGCGAGATAATTGTGGTTTCATATTATTGTGATTATTAAGTATTTTCGTGACATGGCTCTGGTAAAGGGACAAAGAGATTTTTTTCCCTACCCACCCCCAAATGCGGGATACAGTCTAAACCTAAAGATAACAAAAGAAAAAGCAACTATTATTTCTTTAGCTTACCGTTTGTGCCCTAACCAGCACAGTAACAATGACAGTACAGCGGCAACTCCTTACACTATAATAATGTCTTTGATTTTCGCGATTGTTATACATTTTAAATGAAACACTTTTAAACGGATTAATTGCGTATATTGAATGGTAAACATTTTTGGGAAACCCGACGTTTCGAACACTTTACAGTAGTCCGTGGTCACGGGTAGACTGAGGTGGCATTTGTCTGTCAGTTGATATAATTATTATATCAAACTACCGCCAACGATTCCTTAATTGCCTCGCGTACTGCCCTGGATTCTTGCAGAATGAGCTAACTGTATCTGGTCCTCTAGTGTGGTGTGCTGGGGATTTTAATTTTTTTAATAGTCCCGTAATTTTAATAATAAAATCCTTACACTTTTTTATTCTTTTATTTATTATTGAAAATGTTATTTTATATTTGGCATTTAAGCATTTTTAAACAAGAAAAAAAAACATCTATTTTGGGAAACGTTACGGAGTGTTTTAACCCTAATTTTCCAACTTCCCTCTGCCTACTATGTATGTACGTGTAAGACACTCCGTTCCACTTCCGTTCCCCGGTTTTCGCCGAATTTGAGGCATTGTGTGTTGAGTGGCGGGACTCAAGGCCACGCTTCTGCCTTATTACCAGAGCGAAGAAATGAAACATTAAATATTTAAATTGAAAATATTAAATATTTCCTTTCCTCGACTGGGAATCGAACCTAGAACCTATCGGTTACAGTCACACGCTTGTGCCGCTGCGCCACGATAGGCTTCATATACAACTTCGTTGTCAATACGTAGTTATTTAAATTTCTACAGCGAGCAAAGCAACAAAATCTGGTTGGACTAAATCTGGCAGAATAATATGCCACTCTATACCTCTAGAAGTCAATGATAGGATAAACATGTATACATATATACCTAATCAGCAGAAGGAACCAAAACAATAGACGGTGGGTACAATCTAATTGAATCGATACGCTCTTCAGTGAAGAGTTCGTTTCTTACGTCGGGCGTCTCAGGCCAATATAAATGTAAATGTTCCGAGGTACACTATACTGGCCAGTTGATCAAAGAGTATGGTAATATTTTTTTTTTATTTATTACTTTATATTTATTATTAATATAGCTGGGTAGCTACAGAAAACTTGTTTTCGAGACGTTGTGGGTTGAGTAACTGAACGCCGCGTTTTGCCTTGTTACCAGAGCGACAAAATTAAATCATTACTCTAGTCAGTTTCACGCTGTAACGAGCACATGGCAGGGTAGGTAGAGGGAACTTAGGAACTTAGTGTGAAGACACTCCGTTCCACTTCCGTTCCCAAATTTTTGCCAAATTTGAGCCATTGCGAGTTGAGTGAATTGAAAATATTAAATGTAATTTCCTCAAGTGGGCATCGAACTCACAACCTGTCGTTAAAAGTCACACGATTATGAAATTATTAAATAATAACACATGTAGTATTTTACATTACGTATTCATCAGTCATTTGTAGATATTGAGTAGTAAATAACAGTTTAGATATTCTTGCAAGGGGAAATATATTTATTTGCCTACATTTCTCAACTCTGGTAGGCAAAGGAAGATGTATTATTAATTATAAGCGGTATACCTTAACACTAGGTTCCCTTAACCTTCCTTACTATACGGATTTGCTTTTATTTCGTGTCACATCTATTATTTTACTCTTTGTGTACATATTGGCGACGTGCGTTCCGAATCACAAGAGCTCTCATGCATAAAGAAGCCGACCGCGAACACCGGCACGTCAGCTCAGTGAATATTTCATGTTACATATTATTATTTCATATTATAATGAATAACTTGATACATTCGAAAATATATTTTTTATGTTTGTAGTAAAAAAATATTTTATATATTATTTTTCTTGCCTAAATGTGGAATAGCAAATTGGAAAAATGTTAAAACAAGTGATCTTTACTTCTCAGTATAGCCGTGTCTTTTCCATGAAAATAAAGAAAAGAAAATTATTATTAATTAACTGAAATTAATGTTGAATAAGTCTATATTTTGATAATTACATCCTAAAAATACTGTTTACTATTGTCTCCTAATGGTGCCTATAAAAATTAAATAGCAACATTGTGAAAACAACATTTGCTATGCGTAATCCATTTTATCAACCGTACATCGAGTTTCTTAGCTAGCACATTTGACTTATGTAACTAAAGATGGTTCTTTAACTTCATGTAGACAACAGGAAACATTCAGAAGGAATCTGGGAACCTAGTATTAAGACACTTAGATACTTCTGTTTCCGCTTCATAGGCATTCTGGCATTGAGTATATTTAGTGGCGAAACTCAACGCCGCGCTTCTTTTCACTTCGCTCCGCTTCATTACTAAAACAATGAAATTAAAGCTCAAGTGAGAATCGACCCAACAATGCCTGGCCTCAAAAAACCAAAATATAATTCAGGAAATACAAAAGCAAATTAAATATGAATATGCTATAACAAAGAGATACCAAAATTATAATTAAGAATACTCAATAAGGGTCCGCAATATAAAAGTTCGGGCGTTTTAAAACTTTTAAACTTCCACCTGACCCGCGGAACTTTATCCACTTTTAATGAATACTTTATTCGATAGCGCAACTTGTGGAGTTCCCATGATTTTTATATTCGAAACTTTTTACATTACATTACAATGTATGGGGCATTGTCTTCATATTCGTGTTTAATTTAACAAGGGACCCAGCGGATGATAGATGGTCAATTTTTCTTTACTTTCTTCTTTACTGTGGGCAGAGGGAACCCGGGAACCTAGTGTTAAGACACTCCGTTCCTCTTCCGTTCCCCACTTTCCTCCGAATTTGAGGCACTGCGTGTTAAGTGGCGGAACTTAACGCCGCGCTTTGCCTTATTACCAGAGCGAAGAAATGAAACATTAAATATTCAAAAAATCGAACCCAGAACCTGTCGGCTACAGTTACACGCTTGTGCCGCTGCGCCACGACAGGCCTCAAGCGACAGCGAGAAGCTCATTACTGTATACCGCATTTAACAAGGTAGACAGAGGAAACTTGGAAACCTATCATTAAAGAATTTTTTTTAAAGGATTTTGTTCCCATTATTCCCACTTCTGTTCCCCACTTTAAATTTTGGTCTAAGCCTTCGGTGTTGAGTAGCGGAACTCAATGCTGTGTCTCTGAAAAATGAAATTATGAAATATTTATTTACTAGTCAACATCAAGAACATGATTTTCCACTGTGCTAAGCTAGAAATGTCATTGAATTTGTAAATAAATTAAGTTGAAAAAAGTTAAAGTAAGAATCTTTTAATATTTACAGTAAACCAAAGCTATTGCTACTTTGCATTTTTTTAGGCAAAAGGAACCTAGTGTTAGTCGCCACGCACCATTCAATTTCCTAAATACTCAGTTGTACGACAAAATTCAACGTCGCGCAACTCAACATTCACACAAAATTCACTATCATTGAACAAAATTAAAATCAATGAACAAAAATTTCGCTGAATTGATTCAATCATTCTTGTTTATATAGTTTTAATACTACATACTACTACATATTTCATTTGTTCTCATATATTCTTCGACAATTATTTTTCGTGTGTTGAAAGGAACTTGGGAACCTAGTGTTAAGATTCTCCGTTCTATTCCTCACTTACCACTGAAGTTGAGGCATTGCTTGTTGAGTGGCTTTTAATTTCATCAAGTGGCAATAGAATCCACAACCTGCCACGTTTACAGCTGAACGCTTGTGCCCTTGCACCACGAAAGGACGAAAAGTATGTATTATAATACATAAAGTTAAAAAATAAAAAAAAAACCTCTTAACTTATGTAAGCGTTCAATATGACTGGATCACAGCTACACTAATCTCAAAAGTCATCTGTTCTGACAATCACACTGCACCTACCTTTGTTTCATTTCCTGATACTGCTCATATATTTTTTCTAACACAAAGTGCACAGGTCAGTGTGGAGAAGGATTAAAAATATTTAAAATATTTTATTTAGTTTCCGGATAGGCAGTGTTAACTTGGGAACTTATTGTTAATACAATTCTTTCCTGTTAAGATGCTTCCGTTCCCCAATTTTTGGCCGAATGATTGAAGCATTCGGTCTAGTGAGGCGGAACTCAGCGCCGCATTTGTGTCATTACCAGAGCGGAGTAATTAAAATACTTAATATTTTATTGTTTTCTAATCTGATTAGACAGAGTGCGGTATTGGCTTTTTCATACAAAAAGTGTGTGCCTTTGAAGTTCAAGTGTCTTTGAAATATATGTAAGATAAGTTGATTAATGAAGGAATGGATACAATTATATGCTTACTTAACTAAAAAAATATTTCAAAGTTAACAAACATTTACATTAAATTTTAAAGGCATATTGTATTTGTATTTGCAGCATTTGACGGTAGACTTGGATTTGTAATTGAAAATTTCTTTTTTTTTAAAACAAAGAGAGTTAATAATCCTTAGCCAGATAAAAAAACAAAGTTCTAAGTGTAAAAATTGGTCAAAATGAAAAAAAAACGGAGCTTAAAGCTGTAAGATTAACTACTAAAAAAGCTCTATCTAGATAAAGACACAGGAAAAAGCATCAAGATGCTTCACACTTTTTCTCGACTTTATTTTGGTTGTATTAAATATATGTATATATTTTTTTATCAAATACAAAATAAACCCTTTGCTATAACATAGAAAAAAAAAAAACAATCCATAACATTTAAATGGCAAATCCTTAAAAACCCTACAAAAAAGAAAAAAAAATAATTTTTCCTCAAATAAATCCATCTCCATACAACTGAGCATTCGTTATTAGGTACGATCGCGCCGAACGTTGGATTTCAATAAAGCGACCTTTTGTTACGTGCGCCACCAATATTTGATCTGGTCCGTTGCAATATTAAAAGATTCATTTCAGTCCCGTTCATCATACTCGTTCGTAGGTAGCTCGTTAGGTGCTTAGATGCTCAATGGTTGGAGGCTTGCTTTAAGTTTGGTTAACGGATTTGGTACTTGTCGTGGTGCAAGTGTGTTAATGTAAACGACAGGTTGTGGCTTTGATCCACACTTGAGAAAATGAAATATTTAATGTTTTCAATTTAGATATTAATTGTTTTCATTTCTTTGATCTGGTAACAAGGTAAAGCGCGGCGTTGAGTTCCGCCACTCAAATTCGGCAGAAAGTGGGGAACGGGACAGAGTGTCGTTAACAATAGGTTCGGTTGTTCCCTTTGCCTACTCTGTTATGTGCGAAATACAGAGTAAAGTTAAATAAAAGAAACATAGCATTTTGTATGTAGCGGGATAATTATGAACTTGCGCCTGTGAGGTCTATGGATTTTCCTTAGTGTGAATATTTTTTTTTGTGAACACTTGAAAGTGAGAAAATCAATAGTCTGATGTCTGTGTTTAGGTGAATTTGTAATTAATAAAAAAAATAGATTTTAGAAACTGATTATTAGGCTCTTCTGTCATACAAAGTGTCATATATAAATAATATATTACAGAGGCTGCGAGCGAATTTAAAAGCCACGGTGGTAAGTTCGATTTCCACTCATGTTTAATGTTGTCATTATCATACTCAATCTTCTTCTTCTTCTTCTTCTTTAAACACCGGTGAACGAAAGTATCTTAACAGGGACTTATGTCTTAATACTAGGTTCCTAGCTTCCGTCTCCCTATCCCTAAAGTTACCCTATAAGATACAATGTGATTAAAAAAAATCTTCAAGGTTTTTCCGCAAAACTGAAGAAAAGAATTTAAACCAATGATTCTAACCACAATTACTCAGAGATAATACGTATTTACGTTGATATTTTAAATATCAGAATTTGACAAAGCATACTGTGGTAGTATAAATCATATAATTTATGTTTTCAGTTTCACTGTTTATCTCCTTAGAGTAGATTAATGGCTTGTGCTTCCAAGTTAGAATGAACGTAGTCAAAGAGGCCTAAACATAAAAAAATATTTTTTAATATAATTTACTCTTCTGCCTTAGTGACTGACGAACGCTGTATAGAAAAAAAATATGCGGTGTATAACACCGAAATTTGGTATATGTGTTTCGCGAGCGCAAGAAGATTTCCCAAAATTTCTATGATAACCTGAAAATAAGTGATAATTAAACTTAAATTTAATACTAAACTTAAATTTAAAAAGCGTGTAAAAATTTTGAACGAAGCAGGATTTGAACCCGCGCCTCTGGAAAACAGTTCCAGCGCTCGATCGATTCGATCGATCTCACCAAGCTCCGTCGAAATACTTATACGCTTGTTACAACTTATTTATGTTGTTAGCATCTCTGAAGGGAGATTTTTACAAATTTCCGCTACCCAAAGACAACTCGTAAGAATTATCGTTTGGCAAGAGAGAATACTATTTATTTTAATATTTTTACTATGTTTTAAAGCGTTATTACACGAAGTGATAATTTCCGGAAATACTTACGACGACCGGAAAAAAAAATGTTTTACGTACTTCCCTTTTATCTAGACTAGCTAATACGTAACGGCGCTAAGGTAAAACAAAAAGTGTTAAGTACGACACTACCTAATTACACAGGCGATTCAACATGTCGTTAATAATAATGATGGATAACAGGTTCGATGCCAACAAAAGATTTAGTGCATCTGCCAAGTGTGCAGAATGCTATGTATAATTGTCACGGCACTATTGTCTTCGCGTGTGCAGAATTTATATCATGTATGTTTTTTCTTTTACTCTTCATGATTGTCTGTGGCTATATTTTTTTTAATTTTATTATATTTTAATTATATAATTATTTGCGATATTTTTGCTATATTTAAAGTGTTATTTCACACTTAGGAAAGCAAAATACTAAATTTAAAAATGTATAAAAATTTGATCGAAGCAGGATTTGAAAGAATGGCATAGTTGGTCAGAACGCTTGGACGGTTTCCAAGAGGCGCGGGTTCACATCCTGCTTTGTTTAAATTTTTATACATTTTTACGTTTATTAAATTTTAATAATACATATAATAAAAAAATAATATTAACAGTAAATGGTATTTTTTATTATTTAAAAAATGTTGTTCCATACTTAGGACAGAAAATACTAAGCTTAAATTTAAAAAGCGCAAAAATTTTCGAACGAAGCAGCATTTCAACCCGCGCCTCTTGAAAACCGTTTAAGTGCTCTGACCACTAAACTTTACGTTCTCATCAAGCTACGTCGAAATTATTATAAGCTGGTAACAACCTCTTTATGTTGTTAGCATCTCTGTAGAGAGATTATAACAAATTTCCTCTACCCAAAGATAATTCCTAAGAATAATCGTTGGGCAAAACAAAACTATTAAAAAATATTTTTACTAGTTGTATAGTGTTAATTCACACTTAGGATAAAAAATAATACAAAAACGTAAGAAACTTAGATCAGAACAAAAAAAATGAGGATTAACACTTTAAAATTAGTAAAAATCTTATGTCCTTTATTTCTGCCTTAGACTGATATTAAATTGATTGAATATTCTCATTTTATTTACATATTAGTATATTTTTTAATAACTGACAAAGAAAGAATTCAGTTTAAACCTACACTTATCTTGTAAACTAAGTGTTCCAGGAGGTATATTTAATTGTTGTAGATTGCCATTGTCTTAGCGAGTGCCATATGCGTTTCATGTTATTTCTGTCATTACAAATGGCTAAGGGATAGGTATGCTATGTTATTGTTATAATATTAGAATATATTCTGGTCTTGTAATAAAACTTAAGACCGTCGTGGCATATTGTTTGTATTTTAATGTAACGGTTGTAAGTTTGACTCCTATTCGGGTGAATTACTTTGTTTAACTTGATCTGTTATCAAGATAAAGCGCGGTGTTAAACTCTGATAATGGAACGGAGTGTCTCAATACTAGGTCCCCTTGACCTTCCTTGCTATATAAGGAGTACAAAGTGCGAGATACAGAAACTGAAAAAAAATCAATGACCAACTCGTTTTAATCCGCGACGTAAACAGATAAGCGCTATAATTTTCACCTTATTTTTTTGTATGTCTAAGGCAGGGTAGTTGCTGTTTTTTTTTTAAATTGAGTGGTTCATTTTAAATTGAAAGCCTTGTTTGTTTGTTGAGTGCCGTCACTAAACATACAATGTCTCAAATTTGGCGGAAAATGGGAAACCGGAGTGAAACGAAGTGTTTTAACACTAGGTTCCCAAGTTCCCTCTGCCTACCCTCCCATGTGCGGGATACAGCGTGAAACTGAGAAAGCCTTGTTTATCGCAGTGCTTCTAAGCTATGTTTTATCAAAAGATGTAGAAACATTTTTTGGTTAGGATTTTTTTTTAATTTAATTTTTGTTTTAAATATAAATTTATATTTTCTCTAAAATAACACTGTATACTGTACTATAGTAAGAAACAACTTCGTATAATAGAGCTGAGATCATAAACAAATGAAATTAAACAGCGTTCATAAAATACTCGGCGCGCGAAATGCAAATGCAATGGTGACAATAATTTCCGGGTGGAGTCGGGAACATAAATATGTACGTGCGCTTTCCTGTTTCACACCGTTTTTAGTTGAAATTAGTTTACAAAATTTATGGTTAGCAAAATAGTTGAATTTTAGTCACTTATTCGTGACCAAACTGTGATTAAGTAGAATATGTAGAGGTAGGCATTTATCGTTATTTGAAAGAAAAAAAAAGGCCTTTCATGGGGCAGTGCGTACATGCGTGTCGATAGCGCGACAAGGTTGTGGATTCAATCCTCTATGGAGTTAAAAATGTTCATTTCTTCGCTCTGGTGTGGTCTGGAGACGATGTTTAGAAAGAAACCACTCTGAAAGCTAAAAAAATTGTAATGTTTTTAAGGAAAAGTATAGTCTAAGTCGTTTTATTTCACATTATATCAAACGTGAAATTGACAAAAAATATGTTTTTCTGCATATGTATATACGCGACATATATTACTTTAACGTTTCATTCGAATCTGTTCAGTAGTTTTTGCGTGTATTTGGAAATTGTTCCAAATACATGGATGATTGCATCCAAGTCATGTTGTATAACATGAAGTACATTAATTTCATACGAAACGTGTGGATGGCGCCGCAAAGTTGTACTTCCCGTTAACTTACATACTTGGTACGAGACCCTTGATGGGAGTGTGACTCATACTTGACCGATTTTTTTTATCTTATAAAATTCTTGGTTGTCTTGCTTGGCACAAGAAAGTTATACCAATACAGGTAACAAATAACCATTATAATTATTTAACAAAACAAAACAAACATTTTTTTTCTATTTTCTACTTAACTACTTGCCAATTGGCTCTCAGGTATATCGCGCGATGCAAATTAAAATTACATCTATCAATCACGTGGCGCCAGAGGTGACTGGCGCTTATAGTGTGTCTAAAAATAAAGATATTATTTAACAATACATCTAAGAAGCCAACTCGTTTACAAATGCTGTTCCAAGTCCAGTTTGCCTTGTTTGTTCCAGTTTGCACTACGCATTGGAAAAGCATTTGTAAAAGAGATGATTGTGTGTACAATTCCTATATTGAAGGAATAAGTTATTCTTCACTTAACTTCGTCAATATGATTTTTTAAAAGTATGCAAAACATGCAAGAATACCTGGGGCTGTTAGGTGACTGTCACTAATAGTCGAGGCTGGGATATCCAAAAAAAAAATACTAATTTCCTCACGCTGGTACTCAATGCGCGACGTTGACTTTTGCCACTCGACACGCAACAATTAGGACGTGTGGGAAGGTCTTAACACTAGGTTCCCTTGACCTCGCTATATACGAGTGTACCTCGCCTCTAAAGAAACGCATGTACAATCGAAAGATACGAGGGGATTCCCTGCGAGTTGCTTATCCGGGGATTATCAACGTCTCCCAAACATCAATTATTATCAAAAAATGTCAGGTATGATAACCATTATTCGATTGGGACTTCCTTAAACCGGTCCATTCAGGGTTACAAGGCATTATACGCGTTTAGAACGGGCCATTACTCATCCGGCTATATTAATGACAGCTACTGACTTACCTTTTTCGTTTCATGTTTGCCTCAAAGTATTGTATTTTGGCCAAAAATTAATACTAGGGACTACCCATTTTTTCTCTGCCTGCCCTGTTAGATGCAGGATACAGTTTGAGGCCAGTTTATATAATTGCAAACTGAAAATCTGTTTATATTGTTAAAATATAGATAATGAGATATATATTAGTCTTAGCGTGGGTTCGATTTCCATTTGAGGGAATTAAATATTTTCATTTGTTCGTTCTGACGTCGAGACAAAGCGCGGCGTTGAGCTCCGCAACTGTACACGCAATGCTTTCTAAATTCGGCGAAAATTAGGGAGATAATTAAACGCTTATATCTTACACCGAAATTACCTTAAAAATTGTGCCACGAAGCTTTCACCTCTATACATAAAGCAATAAGGTACAATTTTATACATTAAATATTTGCATTTCTCCTGGCAGGTCGCTTTAGGCACTTCATTCGTTACAATTTTTCTTTGTCACAAAGAGACGGATTCGTGTGGAATTAATTTCGCAAGGGGTTTTTATTAAGCGGTTTTTAAGGTGCTTTTGTTGGGAGCGTTTGGATTTTTGTATGAATGTTTTCGATATAAATGATTGTTAATACTGTGTGTGTGTGTGTCTGTTGTGGTTCAGTAGGGTCTGGTGGTGCTGATGGTCCGAAAAAAAAATAGCGGTAGTCGAGGCGTATTGACGAAAATACCTGTAGTTTCGTTCTCATTCTATTTCTATTATATTAACATACGTATCTAATTATTACCTGCTTAACATTATTTAATAATGTTTTACGGTGAAATTAAAACTTTTTAAGAACTGAATGATAACATAGCTTAATGATGTATTCGATGTATAACAGAGTGACCTGGCAAATTAAGCAGAAATGAGAAACGGAACGGAGTGTCTTAACACTAGTTTTAAGTGCTTAAGTAAAGGAAGGCTTGGAGTACCGTCAATCAACATGCAATGCTTCAAAATATCGGTGGAAAATAAAGAACAGACGTATTCTCATGGCTTAATACTAAAGACCCATTAGGAAACCAGTGTTGTGACACTCCGTTCCAATTAAAACACTTTTGTTCCCCACTTTGCACTGAATTTGCATTGCGTGTGATTATTTCCCACGACTCTAAACCAAACCTGCAATCTGGTGGTTGAAAAATATTCTATTTCGCTATGATGGTCTTGCTTAGGTATATATTTTTTATAAATATAAAAATTCAAGACGATCCCGTTAATTACACCGTCTACTATCCGTTAGGGGAAGTGGAGAAGTGAATAATTAACCAAACAGTGCTATTTACAATCTTTACGAAACTTAACAAAGTTAAGAATTTTCTGTATCCTTTTAAAATTCCTGTCGCGAGCGCCTTGAATAAATAATACGTTTATATATAACGACCTGGGCACGATAACGATTCGACTGTTTTAACATATTTAATAATCGTGTACAGTTGTTGGTGCTTTCCTTAAATCCTTCACAAATATCTACAGCATGTTCTTAGTTCTAGTCATTAACCCATCCACTTCTACTGGTTGGCTGAAAAAGATCTCTTTTAGTTATAAGTCCAACAAAATTCTCTTACCTTTTTAATATATATATTATTAAATAAACCCTTTTCATATATTTTAATACAACAATAAATATGAAAGTAAATTATTAATAAATAATTGACTTTAATTATAGATTTCCTATGCTAATCCTGATATGTCCGGGATACAATGTTAAGATAAAAAAAATGAAAAAAAAAAAAAAAAATATAAATCGAATCGTTAAATTTAAAATGAAGCATGAGGCGGGCGTAAATAAAATTAATTGGCTATTCTGTCCGTACCTGTCGCTCGCTAACGAGGTAGTAGATTGAGTGGTTTATTGTTCTTAATATTAGCTTACTTATTAGAAATGTGAAAATTACATTATATTATTTTTTTGCGTTGAGTTTCGCCACGATTTTTTTTTTATGGAGAAGACACGGCAAACGAGCGTTTGGGACACCTGATGGTAAGTGATCATCGCCGTCCTAAAGATGGATGAGCACCGGGGCCCGGCACTACCCAATGCGAAACACAGTGGCCGAAGCCACTACTTAACGCCGGTTTCAATGCCGGGGGTGGTGTTACCACCCCCGGCATCCGGTCGAGTCTGCCCATGCGTGTTGTCATTGCTGACAACGTGACTCTACCACACGCACTTTAATCGCCTCTTACGACACCATCAGTACCAGGGTGATCCTATTCTAAGCGGGATCACACGGCAACGTAACGCAACGTATCATGTAATGTTCCGGAAACTGGGCCAAAAGTTGTTGGTAGAGGTTTTTTGAGAAATAGTTTAAACACCGATACCGTAGTTCCTAAATTAATGAAACAATTAGAGTGAAGTTTTTGTCATCGATATCCTTAATAATCTTAGATATGTTTTGTGAAAATTTAATAAGCACTTTGTCGAGATGAGATAGTGATTTCTCGAGAGGAGATAGTGATGTCTTGGGTTTGGAGTGTTTTTCAATTTTTCTTTTTTTTTTACCTTCATGCTGTATCTCACACATGGCACAGGGAATTTATTAACCCAGTGTATCAATGTATAATACATTCATTTCATTCCCTATTTCTTGCCGAATTTCGAATCGGGATCGAACTCACTATCTGGTGCCTTTTACAGTCGCTTGTACCGCCACTACATGCTTCAACTTACTTACTTAGCTTCACGCTATATCCAGAGAGAACAGAGCCCCAAACGCTAAGGTCTCGGCATACCTCTTTCGCCTCGTCCACTGTCATCAGCCTCTTCGTATATGCCCTCCGGGGGGTCCTCGTGATTTTTACGTGACCTAAAGTCAGGCTTCAACTAATTTTAAATATTTCTTTTTCTTGTATCTCTGCCAATCCTGCTCTATGTAGGATACAGCGTAAAGTTTTTTTTTTGCTTTTTAAAGAAAATGTATTAGTGGAATGTGTTTATGCTGACATTATTCCATCTTATAATATCTCAGAAGATCAATATGATATGGTAGTAAGGTATGATATTAAGATAAGTAAAGCTTACAGATTAATAAATAGGGAGGAGCATATGATACTATATACATATATTAAATTATTGTATTTGTAGGCATAGGAGAACTGAGTCCCGAACGCTACGCCCTCCTCGTACATTGTCATCTCTTACCAGTCCAATTACATCTACATCTGGGGGGGTCTTTATTCTCTTTTCGTGATCTTCTTCCAGTAATCATATATACTGTGTTTTCGGAAGTTAGCCCACGTTTTTACCACTTACATTTATAATAATGGCTTGTTTGTATTAAAAAAACGATAAGATCGATAAATTTATCAAGTTATCGATATAGAAAACCCCTGGAGGCACAAATCTCATTTGGTCTGTTGGTCTCAAACATAGCGACACCTGTCGATGGCGTTCAGCCCAATGATACGTCATTACGACGAAGACCGATCCCCTAATCCCGGCTCACCTGCAGGGCTTTGGGGCGAAGCGATGTTTGGACGTGTCTGTTAACGGGATAAATAGTAATGTTAGGAAATAGATATTTGGGGTCTCAATAAACATTTATTTTAAATTATTTTCTATTATTTAAATTATGTCACGGAGTTACAGGAGGATAAATGTTTTCCTTACTTTTAATTTTTTTCCTATTATTTAAGCTCTATAATAAATATTAGTGGCCCAACGTGGCTCTGGGGAAAAAGCGAGCGTCTTTAAGCGGTACAGATTTGGGTTCGATTCCCACTCAAGGAAATGGAAAAGCAGAACTACGCGATGTGTCAGTTTGGCGAAAAGTGGAGAACGGAGAAGAATAAACCGAAAATAAATGTCTTTACACTTAAATAGTGTAAAGACACTTATTTTTGCTATATCCCGCATATATATGGGTAGGCTGAAGAAATTTAGTGTTAAGATACTCCGTTTTCGACTCCTTTAATATGAAGTTTTTGAAATGTAGTAAATTATAACGTTATAATGTTTGATATCTGTAAGTCCTATTTAAGAAAATCATCCTAGTTATTACTATACGTATGTAAGTAGTACTAAACACGGTAGGTCTTTTTTGTAATAAATTATTTACATTCACATATTATATTATATCATTATCTTATATCGATTAGCTACAGTCATACTTTTTAAATAGTCTGGTGCGAGCTTTTCATTTCCAAGGGATATCATGATACACAAACGTGTTTTTAACGTTTATCTATGGCAATTATCCGAAGGGAAAGCAAAGCCTTTTCCAGATTCTGCTAACTTAAACATTTAAAACAAAATATCACACATCTTAATAACATTCTTTTCAAGTTGGTTAAATATATCACCGAGCTCGATTAAAGTTCAGGCATGCGTAGTACTTTCGAAAAGAATCGTTTAACTTACAACTGCTGTGAATTTGGTGCTTAAAAAGTTCACCTGAAGTTCCCAATTTTAATGAAAAAATAATTTCAATTTACAAAGTCACGCGGAAAGTTGGCCGACATCATTACCTTACCACATTAAGGATGTCGCCCGAAGAATTTTCTTGTCAAATTTTCGCCAACTTCTTAAATACAAATTTCGGCACTCGTTGTTTTTACATGGACTTTGTGTGTCAGTACTTTTTTGGATTTATATTTTGCTTGGGTATTTTTTTGGTGAACGGCAGGTGTAGAAAAGTCTGTTCTAATAATGTAGATACGTTCTGAGTACTAATATTTGCAGTGTTTATCCCCTTTTTAGCGGGATAGGCAGTCGGAACATAGGAACTAGTTTTAAGACACTCCGTTGTCCAATGTCTAGATAGACGTTACGTGTTATTTGAGGGAATTTAACGCCACGCTTATTTAATATTATTTAATTTGAAAATATTAAATACTGCTAGTAAAGCTTTGTTAATTCTTTTTTGAATTTTACAATTATTTAATCCGGGATAGGATCCTAACCTAATTATAACTAAGTGTGGAGACATACCGCTCTCATACTTCGATCAATTTTCAAGACCTTGGATATTAAGGAAGTCAATAAATACAATTTATGTACCTAAATAGGATTCGAAATGACAATCAAGTTAATTACAATCATAGTCAGTGTTTTCCGCACATGACAGGGTAGGCAGCGGGAACTTGGGAACCTAGTGTTAAGACACTCCGCTCCACTTCCGTTACCCACTTAGTTTAAAAAAGTTAAATTTAAAAAAAAAATGGAAATAGACAAAAGGAATCTATAATTATATTACAATGTATCTGTATTTACTGACGTGTAATAAAATGGCACATGGAAACAAAAAGACAAAAGCGAAACTTGGCCCGCGGTGCAGGTGTTAATCCGGCGGCGATAGGAAAATTTTCACAGCAACTTCCTCAACTTGTGACAGCCCCCCGCGGCTACTGACTGATACAAGTAAGAAAATGTTAGAAAATTATATTTATATTTTAGAAAATATTTCCGGTGAAGACAATTTATAAGAATGAAAACAATATAGAATTGTTTCAAATGTATTTCGAGGCCTGTCGTGGCGCAGCGGCACAAACGTATGACTGTAACCGACAGGTTCTGGGTTCGATCCCCAGTCGAGGAAATGAAATATTTAATTTTTTCAATTTAAATATTTAATGATTCATTTCTTCGCTCTGGTAATAAGGCAAAGCGCGGCGTTGAGTTCCGCCACTCAACACGCAATGCCTCAAATTTGGCGGAAAGTGGGGAACGGAAGTGGAACGGAGTGTCTTGACACTAGGTTCCCGGGTTCCCTCTGCCTACCCTGCCTCGAGCGGGATTCAGCGTGAAGCTAAAAAAAAACGTATTTTGTTAAATAATTCAATTATCTACCTTTGTCCTATATTATTCGTTCTAATCACTCTCTCTCTCTCTCTCAGCTTCACGCTATATCCCGCACATGGTAGGGTAGGCAGAGGGAATTTGGGAACCAAATGTTAAAACACTTCATTGCACGTTGAGTGGTGGAACTTAACGCCGCGCTTTGCCTTGTTACCAGAGCGAAAAAATGGAAACATTTAATATTTAATTTCAAAATATAAAAATATTTTATTTCCAGAGATCGAAGCCACAGCCTATCGTTTACAGTCACACGCTTGTGCCACTGTGGCATTCGTTCTAATTTTCGATTACATTCTGTTTTTTAATGTTAATGGTATTCATTGTCTGGTCTGTGTATAATTTTTCATAACAGTAGATACATTTCCGCAACCCGTTGGTTGTCGTCGTACTAACAGTATCCTCACTTAAAACATAATATGTTGTAAAAAAAATCAGTTAGCATATATTATATGTTAATATTTTTTTTTTCCTTCACACTGTATGTTGATGGAAGGAACATGGGAATCTAGTGTTAAAACACTCCGTTCACATTAAGTAACTTTTTCGTTTCCGTTTCCGTTCTCCATCAAATCCTTGAGCTATTGTCTATTGATTGACCTGTATCGTTTGCAGTTTCACGTATATGCCCACGTCAGATTTGATTTTCTTAATAGATAACAAGTACTGTTTCTAGCCCTTAATTGATAACAAGTATTGTTTTTAATCATTCTTTAAACACTCAGCGTTTCCACCCTTTCGTCCTATCCATTATCCTACGTATAAGCTCGCTTGCGGCGTAAGTCTAAAATCGTGTTTGATCCGGTTCGGCCCGCCCTGAACCGGAATAATCCGGTCCACCTGATCCGCCCCGACTTGCGGCGGCGCTTGTTTGCTTGCTACCAAGTATACTCTTCTGTTTATATTTTATTTTGTTAAATATATTGAATAATTGTGTAGGTAAATGTTTTTAGTTTCATATAGTATTTAATTCTTAAACATGCTAAAGAGACAAAGAGGCTAACACCTATGTGGCAGTAATCGAGATGTGTGATAAAAAGATATGACGTATATATATGAAGTTTGCTTTAGAGGTAGTTGAAATGTGTTGATAGGCATACTTGTCGGTACGTAGAGAACGCTTCACCCATTTACCAATACATCGTAATATGTAAAGCAAAAAAAATATCACAATGCGTCGTTTTTTTTTAATATAGACAAAATCACTAATATAGACTAAATCACTAATAAATGTTTCGAAAAGACAAATATTTGAAAATAGTCAAGAAGATTCTGTAAAACATTACACTCCTTTAAAAAGGGTTCTTTTAAACTCTAAAAGTAAAATACCTTAAGGCAGTAATGATTCGATTACCTTTCATCCCTTCCTAGATTGCGAGGGGTGGTTAAAAATTGCTCGGGGGTTCAAAATACCTGGCTAATTCATGCAAACGAATGCAAGCCAATTAATTAAGAGCAGTCCGACTGCGTTGCGCTCAGAAATCTGCTGGCGTCAGATGTATAGGGTGTTCAACATGGAGCGATAAATCGTTGCGATTTTACTTATTATAATTTAATATATTATCAAAAAAATAAATGTAAATGAGCCAAATTCAATATGAAATTAGAAATCATATTGAATTTGGCAATTATTTCATGTTTCATTTCTTCGCTCTGGTAATAAGGCAAAAGCGTGGCGTTGAGTTCCGCCACTCAACACGCAGTGCCTCAAATTTGGCGGAAAGTGGTTCCCGGGTTCCCTCTGCCTACCCTGCCTAATGCGGGATACAGCGTGAAGCTAAAAAAAAATAAAAAAATAGACATAATTCTCCTTTTCAATGACAAGAGAAACGGAGAAACGGAGATTTATTTGGGTGCCAAGTTTTGTGATCGTTTGGGATGTAATTAAAGGTCAAATCGAATGTTGACATATGTATGTTTTATTTACATGAACAAAAGGAGGAGTTTTTGTCAATTTATGTCATAAAATTTACTTACAAAGTATATATCTCGAAAAAAAAAGTGTGATGGAGATGGAGAACCTAAACACTAATTATAAAAAATCATGATATAATGTTATTTAATATTTGATAAAAAAGAACCGGTCCTTTTAGAAAATGTTATTTTTTCGAGTTTCAAATTCAAAAGCTATTTATTAAAAAAACGCAACGTATTTCACCATTCGTCTGAAGCGTCTCTGATTACACTAATTAATATAGCAGAATCTCATCATTCTGCAACGGGAGTCTGTAAGATTAAGGTGTTTCATTATGGATTTTTTTCTGCTTTATTTCATGAAAGGTTATGTTATTAAGTATTAAAGTTATAATTATTAATGAATGTATGTACAATTCTTATTGTTTTGTTTCTTAAATACATGGTAAGTAAAATATAATTTATAGTTACTTTAATTTGATTTATAATTAATTCTTATTTATAATTAGGTGCGGCGTTGAGTTCCAATGCATTAAGGTTTTTGGGGAAAGTGGGGAACGGTAACGTAACTTAACGTCAGGTTCCCAGGTTCCCTATGCTTTATCTTCTATGTGCAGGATACAGCGAGAAAAAAGTATAGTCCGACTGCAAATGGTTGTGTGATCGACTGTCACTCCAAGAAATGAATTACTTTATTTCTCCGCTCTCCGTCAAAGTCTACCATGTGAAATAAACATTCTTAAACATTGACGGATACACAAGGAAGATATTAAGCATTCGCTTATTTTTATTTATTTAGATTTACGCTAAATCCCGCACATGGCAAAATAGGCAGAGGAACCTTAGGAAGCAAGATATTACGTAATAATTATGGCACTATAGTCCCCTACTTTCCACTGCATTCAAAGGTATGATATGTAAACACTCACTCACTCATTCACCATCTCGTTGTATCTCGCACATGGCAGGGTAGGTAGCAGGAACTTGGGAACCTAGTGTTAAGACACTCCATTCCACTTCCCTTCTCCACACTCCACCGAATTTGATTCGTTGAGTGTTGAGTGGCGGAACTCAACGCCGCGTTTTTCCTTATACCAAAGCGAAGAAATGAAAACATTAAATATTAAATTGAAAGTATTAAATATTTCATTTCCTCGAGAGGGGTCGATCCCAAACCTGTTGTTTACAGTCACACGCTTGTGCCGCTGCGCCACGATAGGCCTCAATAATATGTAAACGATAGGTTTTTTCTCTATTAATAACTATTAAATCTTGCACTTCAATAGTAAATCCTAATATTTAAACACGAATTCCGTGACACCAATAGACCTAAATCTACACGATTTATATCTCATATTTTCCAATATAACGTGAAATATCGTAACAAGTACAAATGACACACGGTCCGGTACATTAGTTACGGGAATGAGAGTGAAATTGCGTGTTTAGACACACCGAAGCCACTCGGGTCCACTGACTGCGGGCTATTTGTCAGAGGCTGGGGATAGTGTTGGCCTTTTATTTTATATGTTTTGTTTTGAGAATAATATAAGAAAATGTATCAAATATATTGTTTGATATCGTAGCATAGTTAATAGAAGATAAGTTGGTTGTGGGTTCGATTCTCAGTTGCGGGAATATCTTTTTAGTTTTTTTTTATCATTATCGTGCATCCCATCTATCAAGGTAGGTAGAAGTGTAATAAAGTTGGCCTTTTTCCACACACCGCAGTATTTTCTTGATAACATCTATTTTATGACGGACCTCTACATCACGTTTTGTTTTTTAACAAAGTAAAGAAATTAAAGTAGTCCATTCCCTAGGCGGAAGTCGAACCGACAACCGCTATATTTACAGTAAGATGCTATAAAACTGCTCCACGACAACTCCATATTAATATATTTTATTAATTTATTATTATTAATATTATAAATGAGAAAGTTTGTAAGGATGGATTTTTGTGCTACTTTTAAGAAAAAAAATACTGAATGAATTTTGGTAAAACTTTATGGTATTACAGTTTATACATCAGAATGCCTGTGTGTTACAAGTTAATATGTATGTATATATTTTGTATAATTTTCGTACGATATAATAACAAGCGGGTGAACCCGCATGTATTTTTTATTTTTTTTTGACCTTACCACATAATTGTTCAATATACAACCTAGGTACATCACTAGAACGCATCTGCGTGAAATCAGTACAGTTCCCCGGTCGAGTCCGCAAGATGAATGGTGTCTTCAGGATAGTTTTATAACTCGCATTCACCTTTGCTCGGAAATATTAACTTCAAAATGGATCTGTTTACATGAACTATAGAAATTTGAACTGAGACATATCATTTGTTGAAAGTAAAAAGTAAAGATTAAAAATTACAAAAAGTCACTTATTAGAAAGGAAACTTATATGAGGTGTTTCAGAAAAACACAACAAAAAAATTGTTATTTGCATTACAACTGCAACTAATGAATAGAGATTTACACTTTGAGGAGTAAATTAATTTCACTCATAATTAAATAACAACCAGTTGTGGCGAAAGGACCAGTGTATGTAAGCACAATAACAGTTTATGGATCAAGATCAGGATCGACCCTACCTTGCTCTGGCAACGAAATAAGGCATGGCGTAGAGCTCCGTCACTTAAAACTGTTTCTGCTGTATAACCAGAGTCGATATATATATATATATATATATATATATATATATATATATATATATATTTTTTAATTTGATAATATATCGACACTGGTTTTACTCTGCGTAAGCTGCTAATTGTAATTCTTTATATATGCCATTATACTTCATAAGTTTAAAAAGAGTGACTGGACACAAAAGTTACTTCGTCCAATCCATGTTATCATTCAACATACAAAATATTTTTAACAAAAGATAAAATACAAAAACAAAATAGGTGCGTCTAGCCCTGACTAAGACGAATGTTCCGCGATGATTGCGGAGATACCCGTAGCGGAGGTGATCGTAGGGTCGATAGTGGCGCAGATTTGGATTTTGATAAGCTTTGTATTACTTTGAAAGTTTAGCTGACGCTGATGGTGCAGGGAAGTTCAGATCATTTATAAGGGAGTAATGTAAGGTAGCAGAAGGAACCTGGGAACCTAGTGTTCAGACACTCTGTTCTGATTAAGACACTTAAGCTTCCCTACTTTCTGCTGATTTCTGACGGTATGTCGTGAGCGGAACTCAACGTCGAGCTTTTACGTCACCAGTGCAAGAAAATTTAACGCTTGTGTGATCATCATGGAGATCGTTCGTGTAACGATCTCCCTGATAGTTAAGAATTCCACTTGGTAAAAAAAAATACTTTAAAATACTGGGTTATAAATTCAGTCTCCCTTTGCCTACCAACTTATGTGAAAGAATTGAGAAACTGATAAGACTATAATATCGTTAATTATTGATTGGACAAAGCAATATTGTTTTATTTTGAAGTGACACACACTACAAAATAAGGTACCTACATAATTTTAATTTTCATTTATTTTAACTTTTTTTTTTATTAATGATTATTAAATGGTAATTAATTTCGCTCTAAGTGTGACGATCAATTCCATTACTTATCTCTGAATGCTTACCTAAACTATTTTGCTCTTGTTGTTCATGATATTTAGACTATCGTAGCGCAGCAGTATAGCGGCTGATAGTAAGGGCGACGATTGAAGTTTCATTCTCGTTTGAGAAAATTATTATTTAATTGCGTTGAGTCCAATCGTTCAACACGTACTGAATAAAGTATAAGGAAACTTAGTTCCCTTGATATCCTGATGCATGCAGGATAACGCGAGAAGCGACAAAAAAAAAAGCGAATTTTCTGCTACTTGCTGTATTTTACACCTGGCAGGGTAGGCTGAGGGGGTTTGGGAACCTAATGTTAAGACACCTCGTTCTACTTCTCATTTTACTCTGTATTTGACATTTCGCATTGAGTAATGTTTACCAGAGTCAAAATTATGTATATTAATTTATACAAAAAAAATCGCTAAAATATTATTGGTATTAAACAATATATATTTTTATTCTTAGAAGCCACTGCATAATGATTTATCAACATTCTTTATACATAACATACTGTAACTTAACAAAACGCCTAATAAAATCAACCAAATAGCAAGTATTTTAAGCCACAAACTGTCCCGAGCTCACGTAAGCCATTACGTACAAACTAAACGATCACCGGACCTCATTACGTCTTGCCACCCCCCCAAATAGGGAGGGGAAGAGGGTAAGTAAGTGACTCCGAACGGAAATAAAGGTGCACGCGACTGGAGGTAATGTTAATTGAATTTCTGCAGACGCGTGGATAGTGATGTCGTTTAATTAATATCGATAGTCTAATTCTTTTTCGATATTTAAATAAATATGTTAGATTTGGTTACGGTACCAATGAATTTTGTATATACTTCCTATACCTTAAGTATAGGTACCGCCCTGTGTATAAAAATATCGATATTGTCGACTGTAAAGAACATGTAAGTTTTGTTGTTTTAATACACAATATTTTTTTAGATATCCTACTATCCCAGATACCCTATTCTCAGTATTGAATTCCCTTAGTGCCCACTAACCTAGTATTAAGATTATCTATTCCCTACCCTCTGTTTAATTATGGTGAGTGGTGGAACTTATGGGATAAGTCATTTGTATTGTTAACAGGGTGAGTAAATAAGTTTTCTCTCATCATCATTTTCCTTATGAGAATCGAACCAGAAACTACACCTATATTTAGAAATATTATAAATATATTATACAGCAATACCGCCTTAGCGCTTAATTTTAACTTTTTCTAGGCTTGTCGTGGCGCTGCGGCACTAGAGTGTGACTGAACTCAATAGGTTGTGGGTTCAATCCCCACTCTAAGAAATTAAATATTTAATATTTTCAATTTAAATATTTAATGTTTCATTTCTTCTCTCTGGTACAAGGCAAAACGCGGCATTGAGTTCCACCATTCAACACGCAATGCCTCAAATTCGGCGGAAAGTGGAGTACGGAAGTGTTCCCAAGTTCCCTCTGCCTAACCTGCCATGTGCGGGAAACAGCGTGAAGCTGAATTAATTAAATGAAATAAGTCAATTATTAAAAAGAAATACAAGCTTAATTAATCACATTCTATCGAATCAACGCATCACTAAAATCGCCCGTCGAGTGATACCTACGCGGCCGCTACGCAAGATTAAACGTCACCAACCGTCAGATATTTCCTACAGAAGAGGGTAGCTACATCCCCCCATCCCCCTTCTCTTAATATTATTATATAAAATTCAAGTTTTCTTAAGAAAAGTGCAAATATAAAATTGTTAAATCATCTGCTGTGAATTGGGTTTCAATTGTTTGGTAACGTTTAACTTTTATAGGTATTAGACAAAGCTTTTCTTTTAATGTTCTGTAAAATACGTTTCGTCTGTACAGGACATGTTTTTTACTCCATACTGTAACCTGTATATAGTAGGGTAAGCAAAGACAACCTGGGAACCTAATTTTAAGACACAGGAAACTCCGTTCTTCTTGTTATATTTTGAGGCCTGTCGTGGCGCAGCGACACAAGCGTGTGACTGTAAGCGACAGGTTGTGGATTCGATCACCACTCAGGGAAAAGAAATATTAAATATTTTCAAATTAAATATATAATGTTTTATTACTTCGCTTTGGTAACAAGGCAAAGCGCGGCGTTGAGTTCCACCACTCAACACGCAATGAATTCGGTGGAAAGTGGGGAACAGAAGTGAAACGCAGTGTCTTGAGACTAGGTTTCCAAGTTCCCTTCGTCTACCCTGCCATGTGCGGGATACATTAGTTACATTTAATAATATATCCTAATTAGAGTAGTAATATTTTACTGTCTTTTAGTAGCTGCAATTGATTTTTTTTTTTCTTCGTCTTTCACTTTCCACCCAAAGGGAAAAGGTACAGCGACTCACCGTAAAGGCATAGTTAGCGGGTTCGACCCCAATCGTCCTAATAAGAAGACAAAGAGTTGTCCATCGTTTGTTAGTTTAAGTATTTCCAATAAAACACTCCATTGCCATTAAAACAATTTCGTTCTCGACTGAATTTAATCATTGTGAGGCGTTGAGTTACGCCACTCAATAGGCGTAACTCAACGCCGTGCTTGCGTCTGTACCAGGGTGAGGACAATGAAAACAGTAATTATTAATAACATAAAATAAATATGTAATAGTTGCAGCGTTAAGTTCCGAAACTCAACATGACATGCCTCAAATCCGGAGGAAAGTGGGCAACGGAAGTGGAATGGAGTGTCTTAACCCTAGGTTCCCAACTTCCCTCTGCCTACACTGCCATGTGCGGGATTAAGCGTGAAGCTAAGTGAGTGAGTGAAAAAAATAAATAACAATAATTTTTAACACAACAAAATTATGTATATTAAAACAAACAAAAAATCTTTTTTATTTTTGTTACTTATTTAGTTTCTAGTGAGAAAATCTTAACACTAACATATGAAAATTCACTCGAATGTCTGACAATTTCACTTTTCAATATAAACGTTTAAACGATTTCCAAGTGGATTGTTCAAGTGCCGTAACACGAGAGCAATTTTTAAGGCAATTTCTCTCAATTTCCTCGCCATTTGATGTTTTCCGTTAAGTAAAGGTGCAGCGGTCTGGGCACGTATTCATCAGGTAAAGTATGACCACTTAAGCTTTTACTTCTCTAGCATTCATGTATGTATTATATTCTAGATTTTACTTATGTCGTTATTGTTCGTAGTGTTTGATTTGTGTTACTCTCACTTATTCAGCTTTACGCTATATCACGCACATGACAGGGTAGGCAGAGGGAACTTGGGAACCTAGTGTTAAGACACTCCGTTTTTCGCTTTCCATGTTGAGAAGCGGAAGTCAACGCCACGCTTAGATAATGAGATAAAGCGTTACTAATTTTCATGATTTGACAAAGATTGCAATCACGCACTGTCACTTCTACCGTCACACGTTAGTATACTCGCGCCACGACTGGCCTCTCTCGAGAAACATATACCTTATTCATCTTAAATCTCCTTAGTGAATTTGAATCCACACAAATCGACAGGTTGTGGGTTCGATTCCCACTTAATATTAAATTTAATATTTTCCAATTAAATATTTAATGTTTTCATTTCTTCGCTAACAAGGCAAAACGCTCTCTTCCAACTCTGCCATTTACGGGGTAGAGCGTAAAGGTGACACAAAAAGTATTATAATTACGTAATCTTCACAATTATATACAAGAAATACTTATTTTTTACACATTTTTATATAAGAAATACGTATTTTTACACAACAAGTATCGACGGGTAAACGATACGGCGATAACAAGTGTAACGAGACACCACCAAAGCTTTTAGCCGACCAAACAGTACAGGTGCTTACGTGCTTATTATTTGTGAAATAAACACTACCGTTTACTTTCTTGCAAGATTGATTCGTTTCATTGGTTCATATTACTTTCTTTATTTCAATGTTTGTTTTTTATTTGTTTTTGTTTATTGTTGTTTTGTGTTTGTGTTTGTGTTTAATGTGTAAGTAAATTGAGGCCAGTCGTGGCGCAGCGACACAAGAGTGTGACTGTTACCGACAGGTTCTGGGTTCGATCTTTTCAATTTAAATATTTAATGTGTAATTTTTTCGCTCTGGTAATAAGGCAAAGCACGGCCTACAATGGAACACAATGCCTCAAATTCGGCGGAAAGTAGGGAATGGAAGTGGAACGGAGTGTCTTAACACTAGGTTCCCGGGTTTCCTCTGCCTACCCTGCCTCGTGCGGGATACAGCGTGAAGCTGTGAGAGAGTGAGAGAGTGTGTAAGTAAATATTAATGTACTAGCTGACCCGGCGAACTTCGTACCGCCTTAGCGTAGCAATGATGCACTACTTTATTTTGTATAGCTGACCTATCTTACGTATCGGTACCTATTCAATTTGAACTGGAATCTATAATATCCTCCATATAAAAATGAATCCATAATTCCCTGGTCTCGCTATAACTGAAAAGGACTTTACTAATTTAATTAAATAAAAAACAAAATATATATTTTCATAATAGTGTTTATTCCATAGGATTCAATAATTCCACTAATATTTTTACAAATCGCTATTGAACAACTTGGCATATTTAAGTAAACACTGAGCTCTATACCACGCGCGCTCTAGAAAGCAACTAATAGTCTCTGTACCCTTCACTGCTTCTCTCTACTCTAATGCTTTTTGATAAACTATATTTTTAGTTTTATGTTCTGGCGCGTAAATAAATAATGTTGATGGTTTTCCGACACGGGAACAGGCGACATATAATTGGCCATGGGAAAAACATGGATTTTCTAGGTTGATGCCACATACACTTAGCGACTGCCCTTGCGATTTATTTATTGACATTGCAAATGCAAGCCGCACTGGAAACTGTAAACGCTTAAAGCTGAATGGCATGTCGTTCGGTATCATAGGGATGCGTGGGATTAAAGCATCTTCGCCTTTGTACTTCCCTTTCA
Source organism: Eueides isabella (assembly GCA_019049475.1). Taxonomy (NCBI): domain Eukaryota; kingdom Metazoa; phylum Arthropoda; class Insecta; order Lepidoptera; family Nymphalidae; genus Eueides; species Eueides isabella. Next base: position 15,298,890 of record CM032392.1, read on the forward strand.
AAATTGTGGCTTCGATGACATTGTTCAATAATTTCTTCACCGCAAGCCGGGTGCCATTACACAGACGTGGCTGGTTTATGTTCCTTAACATAATAATTACTGATCCGATTTTTATTTGCAGATTATGTGGTGGTAAGCCGGGCAATTCCAGCGAATTTAAAAATTCTGTTGGATAATTGACAACTTCATCTTCATTAGTAACGGAATCAACTGATTTGTAATTCATCAATTCGCCAGCTATTTTCTCTTGAATCTGAAAATTCATTTCGTTCACATCAACATTTTTTGCGGCCAATATAACACGTTCGCTTAACCAAACGTGATTTACGTAATTTTGAGCAATGTTTGGGAAAACCATCTCCATGAGTTCGGTCTTTGATTCACAAAAGTTACAAAAATTGGTAGGGAATGTAATGTATCCAGATGATGTATCAACAGCAATATTACCATTACCAATATCGAGCAGTTGTTTGGAAAACACTTCTCCAGACTGGTCTTCCTGCAATTCGACTCTCATGTTTATACTCAATTTAAGTGTTTTAATGTATTTCCATAAAATGGACGACTTCAAACATGCATTTAGTTCATCTGGCGTTGAGCGTGGAACAACTGGCAATATTTGTCGAAAATCACCTGCCAATAGTATCATTGCACCACCAAACCGGTTTTTGTTATTTCGTAAATCTTGCATTGAGCGATCAATGCCTCTAAAAATCGATGCCTCTAAAGATTTTTTGTGAGCCATCGTGCATTCATCCCAAATGATCAATCTGGTTTGCTGCAGCACTTTGGCCATGGCAGAATTCCTCGAAAGGTTGCAAGTTGGAGTTTCATTAATTTGAAGGTTCAACGGCAACTTGAGAGCTGAATGAGCTGTTCGACCGCCTTCCAACAACGTAGCTGCAATACCTGATGAAGCTAGGGCTAGTGCAATTCCATTTTGCGATCGAATCGTGGCCAAAATCAATGATAACAAAAAGGTTTTTCCAGTTCCACCAGGAGCATCTAAAAAATAAAATCCACCAGTTCCATCGTTCACTACTTTCATGAGCATTTCGTAGGCATATTTTTGTTGTTGATTTAAAAGGGGAACTGTTCTATCAACCATTTCACGTAATGTTTCGGAATCGTATTGGGCTTCGCGTCTCAATTCTTGATCAAATGCGTTGTGCATTGGGCGATTAGGTGCTATCATTCCTATTTGTGTTAATACTTTGTTGGTAAGCATCAAGCACATGTCCTCAATTAAAATTAATGCTTCATTGTGAATTTCTTCGTTCATTTGTAAATCTGCATTCGATGTTCTAAGACGCATCTGATGCAATATATCTTCCGCCATATGATCTTTGTATTTATGCCATAAATCAGCCGGTGTTGATGGGAAGCATGTAGACAAATTTATAGAAAATAATGTTCGTATTTGTTTAGCATTTGACGAAATCACAGCATCTTCGAGAGTGTGGTCCCAATGAGTGTCATTCTCTAACAATCCCAAATGTTGATAGGCTTCTCTGTATGTGCCACACAATACACCATTAACAGTTCGCAGATGTTCGAATGATGTTGAACCACGAACATTGACTAACAGTAAACGCAAATAAAAACACTCGTCTTGACTGGGATGGACTGCATAAAGACGGCCTAGTGCATCGGTGGAAAATACTTGTGGATAACCTGGAACTGGCTGTCCTCGTTTTCGTCGTTGGAATTTTTTTGATGATTGATTCCAAGTATAATATCTTGGCATTTCGGAGTAAAGTAGCGTTCTGGCAAAATCATCATTCTGGCACATTTCAAAGAAGCTGGTTAATGTTGTCGATGGTGGCCTGTCAACTCGTTGTAATACGTTTGCATCTGTAAAATACACCCGTTGACCATTTTCCAAATGTACGGCCAAGTGAACAACAGTAGGGTGTCGTTCATGTATAGGAAACGAAAATATACGCCACATGCCTTCGTTACTACTGACATAGCGGCCCATTTGATATTGAGTGACTTCATCATTTGAATTTTCAGCAGCAACTCCGAAGACAGCCATATCACTACCTTTGTTCACATACTTACAAATGTATTTAATGGATTTTACGGAATGGCAAAATTCGACGTTTATGTGTGCTTTATATGTCTTGCAGAGTAATGGCGAAAACGGAACAACCCAACGATTATCAACTTCAATGTCCTGACTATTGTTGACTTTCCATTGTCATCAATGGATCGGCGGCGATAAAGTGGATATCCATCATTTCCAGTAATAGTTTCTGCTACTAATTGTCTTGGGTAGCGTTTTGAACATTTTCCTTGAACCATACATGGAGAAATGGGATTTAATATTCCACATGGACCATGTATCATATTTTTGTAATAACCTCATGTAACAGTGGGTCTTCATTATAATCGGGAATTTCTGCTGATATCACATGATCAATTTCATTCGGTCTTATCCTCTCAACCAACCAAATGAGGATATGTGCATGTGGTAATCCGCGTTTCTGCCACTCAACTGAGTACATCCAACAGCGCGTCTCGCCGAACACGCGATGCTTAACAATAAAATTCATGAGTGATTTTAATTTCATTTTGAACACCCTTGCAGTGATATCGTGGCGATCAATGGGTGATTGGCTTGTAAATAATTCTTGTTGAATTTCTGTCCACTTTGGATTGCATGTGAATGTGATAAACAAATCTGGTGTGCCATAATGTCGTACATAGCACATAGCATCTTGAGCATATTCATGCATATGACGTGGACTTCCGACGTATGTTGCTGGGAGAATAGTTGTTCTGCCAACATTCTGTGCATTTCCATCAGCATTAATGGCATCCCGAAGATGAATGTATTCCTCGGAATGGAGTTTTGTCTGGTTCAACCTGATAAATGTCAATCGTTCAGTTTCAACTTTCACATACATATCCACAGCATATTGGTGAAATAGACGCCGACATTTTAAGATGTGATTGTCCTCATTTTCCCGAACCATCAGTCTTTATGAATAATAATTCATTGAACTAACTTTTTTGTTCGTGTCAGCACCTGTAAACAATTTTTTGTGTTAATAATATAAATTTTAAGTTAGTAAACATATATTTTAATGTAGTAAACATATTGTTAATAACTTACCTGTAACTGGATTTATCATCTTCATTGAAAAATGATAGCCGTCTTCACCTTGCCAAAATAAGATAGGATATTGTAAGGCATCATATGATCGATGTGTTTCAGACACACGCTGAAGCTGATCGTTCCGCCGATGTAAAACAATGTCTCGGTTTTCTAAATTTTCACCCACGACGACAATAGCCACTTCATCAATTGTTGGCGCATTAAAGCGTCCAGCATGTTGTCCTGCAGGTGCCTTATCGGCTCTGATGACAATTTTGTGATTATCTGATGGCATGCGGTCTAATGCAGTTGTGAATAATGCAACTAATTCATTGTGTTGATGGAAAAATGTTTGAAGTTGTTCCACAATGGATCTTTTCACTGAGTTGTTGTGTGCGCAACGCTGATCGACTTCTTTTGCTGAATTGCCCATAAAATATATTTGCAAAAATTTATAGTCTTCATCAGGCACTGGCAATAAGGAACCTGTTCGATGATATATTTGACCCTGAATCTGCAAGAATAAAAATATGTATATAGGTAATTGTATAGCAAATTGTACCACCATGTGGCTCGCAAAATACTGCCACAATACTTTACATCATTTCAAATTAAAACTATTTTTTACTTACTTTGAAAGTAGGCATAAAATTGTCTCGAATAACTTTGGTTGCCCCAAATGATGTCATTTGAAAGCAATTATTGTACTGCTGGATATGAGTCAAAAAATGATAAGAATCTGGGCCAATTCCAGAAACCAATGAATGTAGTGGCTCTGGTGGCGGTACCAATGGCGTCAATTTGACTTGGCCGCTGGCGCAACACAATCCAGGGGCTTCATTTTTGAATTTCAATGCCTTGCAATGTGGACACACAATATTCATTAGTCCAATAGCAACCATTTTCTCTGAACTGTAATCAATTGCCACATTATAACTAAATGCAGCTCTGTGGGGATTAAACACAACATTTCTATCTTGATATCAATTCCGTTCAAGTTCATTTCGCGCTTCGCGTTGCTCATCAGTTTGATTTGCTCTTATATTTCTTTGACTTGCCGTATTTCGAGTTCTGCGGCCTAAGCTTGTACGTCTGGTTGGTGGCATTGTTAAAAACGAAAATTCAACTAAAAATAAAAAGCTCTCTTACATTTTCTGTTTATCCATGTATACCAAATTATAGTATTGTGTAGTCACCAAAAGTTACTTAAAATCAATATGAAGCTGTGAACTTACCGTGATTAACAAACACTTATTAGCAAACAAAAATCTTCTTAGTCTTTAAAACAAAACAAACTTTATCAAAAACTTTATAAACTTACATTTGTTTCCGAACAAATGATGCTCGAATTTAATTACGTAACCACGTATCCGAACAAACGATGCTCTTTCAATATAGTCTATGGCCACAGAACAATAATTGTTAAAACAAACAATTATTGTTATGTGCTATGGCTGTGAATGACATTGACATTCGTTACGCGCGTTTTTTAAAATATGCAAAATTAAATGTATATTTTTCAATATTTCTGAGAGATTTTCTTAATATTTTTCTCCATAAGAACCTTCTCCTAATAATAACAAATACAACAAAAAAAGAATTAGTGAAATCGGTCCAGCCATTCACGCGTGATGCTGTGACCAAGGAAAACGGGTTTCATTTTAATATTAATGTATACGTACCTACATAGTTATTGTTGGGTCTTTATATTTTTTTATAACTGTTTAAATATATTTAGCTTTTTTATTTGTCTCCTTTATAAAGAAATTCAATAGATATAGATGGGGAAGAGAAAGTCATTATACTGGGTTCCAAGATTATCTTTGCGTTTTTTTGCGTTTTTATGGAAAAGATGGCAAACGAGCGTACGGGTTACCTGATGGTAAGTGATCACCGTCGCCCACGGCCCCGAGTAACTCCAGAGGAGCTACAGGAGCGTCGCCGTCCTTTAAGGCGGAAGGGCACCGGGGCCCGGCATTACCTAATACGAAACGCAGTGGCCAAAGCCACTACTTAACGCCGGTCTTAAATGCCGGGGGTGGTAATAATCCGGTTGAGTCCATGCGTGTTGCCATTACTGGCAACGTGACTCTACCACACGCACTTTAGTCGCCTCTTACGACACCATCAGTACCAGGGTGATCCTATTCTAAGCCGGAATCACACGGCTAAAATACCTTGTTATATGTGGGATGCAGCATGAAGTTAAATATATTTAAATGGTGGTGATGGAGGCGTAGTGGTACAACGGTGATGAGTACACTTGGAGTAACATTGCTTAAGTAACAAGACAAAACGAATTTGAAAAAGGGTGATAAGTAAAGAAGACAGTACGTTTATATTATGTTCACTTTATAAATATAAAGAGAAAACAGACAGACCCTATACAGAACGGAAAATTGAAATAAGCGTGCAACGCGGTAGGCTCAGGGTTCAAATTGCCTGTAAGAAATTAAATATTTGATAATTGGAACAAAGCGCGGCATTGAGTTCCGATAGTACACAATACACAATGCCTCAGCATTTCGCTAGAGATACATGGAACGCATGGCAGGGTAGGCAGAGGGAACATGGGAACCTAGTGTTAAGACACTCTGTTTTATTTCCGTTTCTTACTTTCTGCCAAAATTACGGGATTGCGTGATGAGTGGCGGAACTCAACACCACGGTGTACCTTGTTACCAGAACGAACAAATGAAAACATTAAATATTTAATTGGAAAATATTAAATATTTCATTTCCTCGAGTGGGGATCGAACCCACAAACTGTCGTACGCTTGTGCCGCTGCGCCACGACAGGTCTGTCTACCTTATAAACAAAGCTTCTCTTGCGATTGCGAATAAAAAACTAATTGTTTTTCAAATCGAATTCATCCATCACGGTCGGACGTTGATTGAGTTTTTCTTTTTGCATTTGTTACAGAACTTTTGTTTATTTATGTTTAGTATTGTTTTTAGACTTATACATATTAATTATTCTATGATAACTTCTTTTAGCTTCTCGCTGTATTTTGAACACAGCAGGGTAGGCAAAGGGAACTTGGGAACTCACTGTGTGTCCATCAGTTTAGATATACGGTAACACTCTAGTCATAGTCACCTGTCACGATAAGCTCTTAAGATAACTTTATTAGAAGTTAATATTCCAATGGGAACGCTTAAGGCATAAACATATATCGTTCATTTAGTGCATAAATGACAAAATATGAAATATTTAATTTCGAAATATTAAATATTTCACTTCTTTACAGCCATGCACGCCACGGCAAGCCTTTAAAAAAAAGACATTTAAAAAAAATATGTCTATTAAGTGATGAAGCTAGAAGATTATTGTGTAGAAAGGGTATACACCTGCAACTGTAAACGGGAGAGGTTATGGGGTTTTATTCCCACTTGGCGGAAATATTAAATAAAGAAAACTCAAATTGATAATAGGGCAATGCCGCAATGGTTATCGCTTCGAAATGAATCGACCAATAACTCATCTTATTTCTCGCGACGTTGAGTTCCGTTACTCAATTTAGTGTCAAAATGGGGCGGTAAGCTCAGAACAAAATGGGTTCACACTTGGTTCGTTCTCCTTACTTTGCTATGGGTATACAAAATAAAGAAAAAATATATAGATTTATCTAATATATAAATTGTATAAAAGGTATACCTACGCAAGTAACAATGTATAAGGGGCTGACCGGCTATTATCCGAAGTGAGGTTAACATGTTATGGATACGCTTGTGAGCCTGTCAGCTAAATTTGTAATATTTTATTTTTGTTTTTTTTTTAATCTTATGTATGCTGCACATAGCCGATTAGGCAAAGGGAAGTTTTTAATCTAGTAATTAGACACTTTGTTAGTACACTACAGTGTTTTATTCTTTCTGCTGAATTCTTGATGCATTGTATGTTGAGTAGCGAGACTCAAAGTCGAGCTGCGCCTCGTTAGCAAAGCGGTGAAATGAAAATAATTATTTATTTCATGGGAATTGAACCTCAAACTGTCGTCTTTACAGTCATACTCTTGTGCCACTGGACCTCGATGGGTACATAATAAATTTTTATAATATCTTATGTATTTACAAGTATTTATCTTGTATATTTTTTTCATATAAGTACGTACATACTTATTAATTTATCCACCTCTTAACCACCGAAAATAGGACTAAAAGTAAAGAATTCTGCCACTACATTTCGTTCTACATAGTTTACTAAAGTCGAAAAATAAGCGTGACCACTTTCCCGGAAGCTCTCTCCTGCATATCCATACAAAGATCCCGTCGTCTGTCCGTAATTGGCGCTATCAGGAAGTGGCAGGGCATAGAGTTCACCTATCGAGGTGGTCCGATCGAGCGTGAAACCTGCACGGAACGATGAAAGAAACTAACCGCAGTAAATGTAGCGGCCAAGATTAACTGTTCGAAACTTTTCTCTAACTTCGAGGATATGCCTTTATAGCAGACTAATGAGCGTTACGTTCGTCTTGATAGAAATACTTAGTGTATTGTGTATTTTAGGCCTACCCTGTACTCTGCATGAGAAACTTGGACACCATGTGTCAGGACACTTCCGTTTATAATTTTTGCCAATCTGAGCCATTGTGGTGGAACTAAACGCCGCGTTTTGCCAGGGAAATAAAAAATAGAAATACTTCTTTTTCTTGAGAAGGAATCGAACTCATAACCTATCATATTACACTCTTGTGCCACTCCACTGTCGATCTCATAAAACATATATTATATAGAACATAAATATATATTAACTAAATTCGTAATCTCAACCCTAATAGAGATTTCAGGTTAAACGGAACATTTTTAAGCGTCTACAAGGTACGGTACAAGAGCAGGGCTAAAAGGCCGTCGTAAAGGCGCCGCAGAGCGATTTGTAGGCCCAATTGACTGTCAATGAATGGATGTACCTCACTATGCTCCGGAGGAAATGGATTTGAAGGTAAATTTTGTATAAATCCTACCTTTTTGTGGTGTATTTAGGGTTCGTATGTATGGAGATTGGGCTTTTTCATTGTGTCTGTGTTATAAGGAAACTTATAAATTTACTTGTAACTTGAAAGAAATTGTTTAAGCGGCGTTGAGTTCCGCCACTCAAAATGCCACTAGAATTCGTCGGGAAGTGTATATTGAATAAGACTATATTGAGGTCTGTCGTGGATCAAGGGCACAAGCGTGTAACTGTTAACGCGCCGGTTGTGGGTTCGATCCTCAACAAATATTTAATATTTTCAATTTAACTCTACTCAGCTTCACGTTGTATCCCGCACGAGGCAGGGTAGGCAGAGGGAACCCGGAAACCTAGTGTAAAGACACTCCGTTCCACTTCTGTTCCCCACTTTCCGTCGAATTTGAGGCATTGTGTGTTGAGTAGCGGAACTCGACGCCGCGCTTAGCCTTATTACCAGAGCGAAGAAATGAAACATTAAATATTTAAATTGAAAATATTAATTTTCAATTTAAATATTTAATATTTTACTTACCTCGCTCTGGTAACAAGGCAATGCGCGACATTGAGAACCACCATTAAACACGATATGCCTCAATTTCAGCGAAAAATAAATAACGTAACATAGTGCATATTGACTTTTTAGAAAACGTAGAAAAAAAATTTAACGGGATTTCAACCAGCGCCCTTTGGGCGCCGCTGAAGGACGGTAACTTTTTCTCTTTTATACGTAAAGAATATCTATTTATAATATGTTAGAAAGAATGTCATATTTCATTTTATTTCTATCATTATTTATTAGATGTGTCATTATACGTGTTAATACAGAAAATTTCGTATATAAATTATTAATAAATATAAAAAGAATATAATAATATATAATGACGTAAAATACCCTTAAACTTATTATTTATTTAATTTAACGTTAAGCCATACAGCGTTAAACCTTATCTATACATTATTTATCGTTTGTTTTATACAGAACGAAATAACATATTTATAGTAAATTACATATTTACTTAAATAATTACTAAATCATTAAAAAAATACAAAACAAAACAAATTCATTAAAAAATAGTATGTTTTTAGGAAAAATAACTATTATTTAATTATCTACCAAAAATAAATAATATACATATAACTACCCTACATAAACTATAGAAATTATTAAAAAAAAATTTGGTATGAACCAAAAACAGTGAAAGTTCCATAGAGCCCACAAAGTTAGTTAAAACAGTAAACAATATCTCTCCAGGTCCCCAGGCCCAGCGGTGAACGACGGCGTTCCACTTAATAATATTTTTCACCTTGTTTCGCTTTCCAATTTTCCGCAAGTCACTCTCGGGGGTAACGGGCCGTGTTTTGATTTAGAAATGCGCCAGTGACCGTCATCTTTTTCTTTACACGTAAACGATACGATTTTTTTAATAATTAGGTAGGGCAGTGGTTGTATATTTGTGATTTTATATTTTTTACACGATGGTTGCTAGTTTGATACCTATTTGGGGAAATCACTATGCTTGCATCTTCAATTTGGCACATAGAGCGTCTCGCTTGCCACTACTCTACTCGCAATGTCGCGTTAATTTGAAGGAATGTGGGAAATATATTGTGTTAAGATTAGATATTTTGTGCTTATTCTTGTTTCTTGTTCTTCTTGTGTCTTGTTACTAGCTTTACGCCGCATACGTTTATGGGTGCGAGACTTGGAAAGCCACCAAAGCCATCTCGCAGCGTCTTCAGGTCTTCGTCAACCGTTGTTTTCGCCAGATTCTCGGTATTTACTGGCCCGAGAAGATCACCAACAAGCAACTGTTGGAACATTGCCAACAATCCCCGATCGACCAGCAGATCAAGCGCCGGAAGTGGAACTGGATTGGCCACACTCTCCGAAGGGATCTCCGATCACATCCCTAAGCAGGCTCTGGATTGGAACCCTCAAGGAAGACGCAAAGGTGGTCGCCCCAAGCAAACCTGGTGGCGCACTGTAACGGATGAGGCGAAGAAAATCGGCAAGACTTTGAGCGAAATCAAACACGAAGCTCAAGATAGGACAGTATGGAGGACTACTGTGAATGCCCTCTGCCCCACCTAGGGGACTTAGGACATTAAGTCAAGTTACGCCGCATAAGGTAGAGTAGGCAAAGCGAACCCGGGCACATAGTGTTAAAAATATGTTTGATATCTTTTATTTCTTACTTTAGACTTTGAAATTATAACACCTATTTAAAATATATATGTAATCTCACTTAGGTACATTGAGCGTCTCGAAGGCCACGACTCTACACGCAAGCTCGTGTTAATTTGAAGGAATGTTTTTTGAAAAGAGATCAATTAATATTAGTTATACTAGGTATATAAATGAGAACCTGGGCACATAGTGTTCATAAAATAAAATGTTTGATATCTTTAATATAAGCTGTAAGCTACTAATTCCCCAAAACTCATGTTAAAAAATAATCGAGTCGTGACTTATAAAAGTGCGGTTTCATATCTTTTAAGTTGTACTGACATCACGTCACCACCATTTTATAGTAAAAGAATAAAGGAAACTTAATTTTCTGATGAATTATTCTTCATTTTTTAGCTTAACGCTGTATGCCGCACATAGCAGGATATACAGATTTTATAGAAATTATCAAATGATTATTTTGTAAACTGTAGTATAAATTAAACAAAAAAAAACCTTATGTTAATTTAATTTCAGTGGAAAAAAGAAACGAAACGGAATATCTCAACTCTACTCTACCATGAGCGGGATATAAGATAAAATATTAAAAAAACAGCCTAATTCTAAATGTGGAAAAAATATTGGCCTCTTTGGTATATAACCTCATAGGGCGATGCAGGTAAAGAAAATCTAATTTACCAAATTGAATTACACCGTCCACTTCCGGATATATTTCTATTTCAAGTGCCATACTGACATGTTATTGTTGAAAAGATGACATTTTTATGAACGATTGTTATTGAACCGATGAAAGGTAGATGTGGGGGATGTAATGTTATTATTATATTGTAAAACTTCGTGTTTCTAGATGACTTTGGTTTGAAAGTAGTTTTTGGATCAATCTTAGAAAAGGCTGTAATTATTTTAAGTGTTTGTTTAATAAAAAAATAGATATCTATTTTTAAAAATATTGTGACGATTTTCTTGGTAAGGCTATTTGTATGGATTACAAAAAGTATGACAATCCAAAAGTAATTTCTTTTTAATTTCACCTACAGAGCGTAGGCAGACGAAACCTAGTGGTAGAGACGGAAGTTGTCGCTTTATTGGTAAACAAAAAGAACATGAGTCTTGGTTGGAAAGTAGGAACTAATAAGAGCAAATGAAAGTGATAATAGAATTTACAGTCACACTCTGTCCTACACTACGATGCCCCAATGATTATTTCTTATACAGGGGGATGGAAATTAGAGAAAATATGTATCATCTGACTTCTACGTTCTCTGTCAAATATAGAATACCTTTATAAAATGAAAAAAAATGTATATATTTCAATTAAATTGTGTTACCAAGGCTTAGAATTCAACATATATTTATTTCAAAATATAGTATTACGTGAACATCAACAAATTATAGTTTAAGGGGTGGTTGCGTATTATTTATCGGATGTGTCATATCGGCCCTATGTCGTCGTAATGCCGGTTAATACCAGGTGGCATGTGTCAGAACTAGCCGCTTAGCCGCGTAATCCCAAAACCCGCATGTCCTTGCTTCTCTACTTCACTTTGACATAGTTTTTGTTTGAACTTGTAAACTATCTGGGATTGTATGAAATGTGTATGTATACATATATTTTATATGTATGCTTAGGATATCTTTTTGTTGGTGTAGTGTGGGTCACTTTTGTAGCGAATATGAAATGTGAGAAATATTTAATTTTCTTTTGGACAGTAATAATAAAAATGTTTATGGTCATAAAAAGTAGAGATTGCTATAAGAAATCAAAATTATAAATCTATGGCTAAAAAGCCTACCTTAATTTTTATAAGTAAGTATTTAAACCATTGAGTCGTACAAATGTGTTGGTTGTTGCTTAGGTTTCTGCTGGAGAGAAAAAAAAATTATAAAGCAATTTGCATTTCCTTACTTTAGTAACAATTAATGTTTCAAAACTGGATTTAAATCGAAAATTTTACGAAAAAATAATAATATATATTAATTCTAACAACGTAATACAACGGTTGCAAGCATTTAAACGTTCGCACACGCCCAAAATTATCTGATTATCTGGCGCAGATGGCAGTAAAAAGTAACTGAAGTGTGCAGAGCTCACCTCAGCAAAATGCAATTAGATTCGTCTCGGGAGACTGACGCGACTCGCATTTGTAGTCTAAGGGTCAATCGTGATGTTTTAATTTTATGTTTTATTTGGAAAACAGTAATAATATCGACTATTAAAACCCTGTGTGGGCAATACGTTATTTTGTGAACTGAAGAAGAAAACCGTTTAAGTTTAATTTGATTTAAGGTTTCCAAAAATAAATAATTTTAAGAAAACTCATTTCATTGTAAAATAAGTGTCACTTAACCTAAGACACAGAAAAATCCGCTGATTTATTACGTAAATAATTCAATCTCACAAAAATGTTTGTTTTTATATATATTTTATGGAAATAAAGTACAATATATATATATATATATATATATATATATATATATATATATATATATATATATATATATATATATATATATATATATATATATATATATATTTATTTTTCAGTTTCACGCTGTATCCCGCACTAGGCAGGGTAGGCAGAGGGAACGGAAGTGAAACCTAGTGTAACGACACTCCGTTCCACTTCCGTTCCCCACTTTCCGCCGAATTTGAGGCATTGCGTGTTGAGTGGCGGTACTCAACGCCGCGCTTTGCCTTCTTACCAGAGCGAAGAAATGAAACATTAAATATTTAAATTGAAAATATTAAATATTTCATTTCCTCGACTGGGGATCGAACCCAGAACCTGTCGGTTACAGTCACACTCTTGTGCCGCTGCGCCACGACAGGCCTATATATATTTATATATATATATATATATATATATATATATATATATATATATATATATATATATATATATATATATATATATAATTAATTAAAGTAACACATAATATTTGTACAGATACTTTTACGAGACTAACTATATTTTTAACATTTATAAGTACTACTTGCGTATTTAGATACCAAAATCCTATTACGGTAAAATTTGAGTATGAAAATATTATTTCTAAAATAAATCTAAAACTCTTTAACAATAGAAATCAAAATTCAATTTTAAAAGCAATAGGTAATGTGTTAAATTAATAAATATTTATTTTGTATGTATGTGCAGGGCATCTCCTGTACTATATTGTCCCGCGTCTGATTTACATATAAATTGTACCTAACTCACGTGGCGTCTCTTACTTTTAACTGTTGTAACCGCACAACCCTCGTTGTTCAACGAGACTTTGGACTGCATTTTAGTCGTTTTGGTTTGAATTGATATCAATAATGTAAGAATCAAGTGTGCGAAAGGTTGTGGGTTCGATCCTCACTCTATGAAATAAAATATTTAATATTTTCATTTCTCTGCTCTGGTAACAAGACTAAGTGTGGCGTTGAGTTCTGCCACTCAACAATCAATGCCTCATATTCAAAGGAAAGTGGGGAAGAGAACAGAGTGTTTTAATAACAGGTTCCCAAGTTCCCTATGCACACGGAGCGGGGTCTGTGCGGGATAAAGTGTGAAGCTAAATAAGTAAATAAAGAATATCCATTTAGTTCTCTAATATATCTATATATCTATCTATTTAGATTAACTTTTTTTTTATCTTAAAATATTAGATATATCTTTTTAATTTAACAAATGCGAGGCCTGTTGTCGCGCCTCGGCACAAGAGTGTGACTGTAACCGACAGATTCTGGGTTCGATCTCCAGTCGAGGAAATGAAATATTTAATATTTTCAATTTAAATATTTAATATTTCATTTCTCCGCTCTGGTGGCAAAGCGCGGCGTTGAGTTCCGCCCCTCAACACGCAATGCCTCAAATTCGGCGGAAAGTGGGGAACGGAAGTGGAACGGAGTGTCTTAACACTAGGTTCCTGGGTACCCTCTGCCTACCCTGCCTCGTGCGGGATACAGCGTAAAGAAAAAATAAATATGAATTTATGAATGAAAACATTGAGGCATGTTGTGGCGCAGCGGAACAAGTGTGTGACTGTAACCAACAGGTTATGGGCTCGATCCCCACTCGAAAAAATGAAATATTTAATATTTTCAATATTAATATTTAATGTTTTCATTTCTTCACTCTGGTACAAGGCAAACCCCCACCATCCGCCACTCAACATGCAATGCCTCAAATTCGGCGAAAAGTAGGGAAACGGAGTGGAACGGAGTGTTTTTACACTAGGTTCCCAAGTTCCCTCTGCCTAGAGTAGAGTATAAATGAAAATTACAATATTTTTTTTTACTAAATTAACATTTATTAGTACTTGTTAATTCATATATTTTTAATTTAAATTATACTTACAGGTATAGAGGAGGTAGGTTAGAGACATATTCTTTTTGCACATGCTTAGGCCGTACGTGTCTCTCTATTGCTTGTGCCGCGCTTTTGCTTGGATGCTTATCTTAGGCAGAACGTGACTATTTATTGCGCTGTCCTGCCACTTTTCTGTTTAATAATAAGAAAGATAATTTTAAAAAAGCAACAATTTTGAGTTAAATCAAATATGTCATCAAATACTATACCGATCGGAGAATATTATGTGATACATTTTGAAACAAAAAAATTGTCTAATAAATTTGATAAAATAATATTACCTATATACTATATTTACTCTATTGACTGACACAAATGCTAATAGCCATATAAAACTCTTATTCAAATGTAATTACAAAACCAAAACAACTATCTACTATATATTAAAGATATCATTACAATAATGCTAATCGTGTAAACAAAAATAAATCAGCCAGGCCGTTGATCGTGCAAATTAAACATTATTCTTTTCAATCTGCATTCCACAGAGCGGGCGACTTTTTATTGGAATTTTTGCGTATCCCGTACGTGCCAATAAATAGCTTTAAGCGTAAGCGTAAGCGTTTGAACGAACGATTCAGACCCTACGATTTACGTAGCCTCCTTTTATGTCAATCGCCACCTACACAAGCGTCTGTGATCATTTGAAAACTCACACTGAGCTAGTTTTGATTGCTACTATTTTATTTATGTGACTTTGTTTGGTGATTATTTTTAATCTATATATTTGGAGTTAAAAGTCCTCTTTTGCTAGTAACAGACAGATAAAAAATTGGAATTTCAAATGTACATTAGGTAAGTAAAAGCATCAAGTAAACTTATTTTATAATAAATAAAAACACTACATTAGGCTGAGTCAAAAGTAATTATAATAATTATCTTATATTACATCGATTAATATACGAGCACATACACACCTAGTAAGGTAGGCAGAGGGAATGTGGGAATCTACTGGTAAGTCACTCCTCTCCCATTGGCACACTTCCGTTCTCTATTTATCGCCGAATTCTGGAGACATAGTGTGTTGAGTGTTGAAACTCAACGCCACGCTTTGCCTAATTATCAGAACCAGGAAATGAAAATGCTTAATATTTCCAATGGCTTCAATTTTAGTAAATTTATTTCATTATTTAACATAAGCTACCCTTTTCATTAAATTAATTAACAACAAAGAAATATACTATATGAGCCATAAGAATAAATAATCTCACACACACACACACACATACACATACACAGACAACTACATAGTGACAATACATTGTTCTCACACTAACGCAGGACATGCAAATCGCAAAGATAGAACACGGATTCAACGTGTATTCTATTTACTACTGTACTGTATTGTAGAAAGAAAATAGTCTTGATATTTACTATATAAAATAACTGTCAGTATTAACACGCTTTTATTAGGTCAACTTGTTTAACCACTAAAGAAGATCTATGAAACTAAATTTTATTTCTGAACTTGTGCTTGTTGTATAAATGTGAAACTTGGAGGCCTGTCGTGGCGGCACAAGCGTGTAAATGACAGGTTCGATCCCCACTCGAGGAAATAAAATATTTAATATTTTCAAATTAAATATTTAATGTTTTCATTTCTTCATAAGGCAAAGCGCTGAGTTGAGCTCCACCACTCAACACGCAATACCTCAAACTCGGTGGAAAGTGGGGAACAGAAGTGTAACGGAGTGTCTTAAAAGTAGGTTTCCAAGTTCCCTCTGCCTACCCTGCTATGTGAGGGATACAGTGTGAAGCTGAGTAGAATATACTAACGAAAAATTAAACGATCAAAAAGAGCCCATCCAACAACAAATCCCAGAATTGTTCCTTTAACACGACACAGAGGCGTATAACAAAATAAAATACAATAGAAAAAGCGTAAAAAAGATCATATTGATTCACAGGAATTTTTATTAGGAGGTGTTTGTAACGGCACCGGTGCAGGGCTCGAGTCGCATGTTATTGCTTACTGTACTGATACTATAAATTTTAGTATATTGGACAGCTTAAAGGGTGTGATAGGGAACATGTAGGAACCTGCTGGCTTTGTGGCACTTAGATGTATACTGTAAATGTGAGAGTTGTTATTTCTATATCCATTTGGGGGTATGAATATTTTTCCTGCTCTAGGCGAGTTGAGTACTGCAACTTATTTTGCTGTACGCCAATGCCTCAACAATGTTGGAAATGGAATTGTCTTAATAGGTACAAAGTGTTTTAACAAGGTTCCCAAGTTTTCTCTAACTAGAATGAAATATAAAAAATATATTTTCAGTATCGGGACAGCGCCTTACTGAAAATGTAGACTAGGGTTGTGTGTTCGATTCCTACGACGACGAATGTTTTTATTTAAATTATATTCATTAGACCGCCTTTGTGGAAATATATCCATAAAGCAGAGCAGGCTGAAAAAGCGTTATTAATTTAAGACACGTAGTAGACGTATTGAGTGGCGGAGCTCAACGTCGTGCCTTACACTATCGAGTAAAAAAAATAAACTATACAATATTTAACTTCCCCAAGAAACGAACCCACAACTTAGTCTGGTGCCAGAGCGAGGAAATGAAAGACAGCCCTTACATATTATTACACACATACAATAAAGCATAAAATTTCCATAGAAATCTTAATTCCATCCTATTTAAATATGCGAAATTAAAAGTACACGGAACGTACCAGCAAGGTTGTGTTTACACTGCGCGAGCGAGCAACCAATGCCAAAAGGTAGAGATTTGTAACGATGTAAATCAAACTGAATGTTTTATTAAACACTCGCTTGCGCTGTATTCAAATTAAGTGGCGGTGTCGATGCTAAGTTGTTGTGGAAGTAGATTTTATAAGGTGCACATAGAAAAGTGTTAGTTTGAACTGTCTGCCTGTCTGTGGTCACGTCGCTCCTTAACAAATAAACTGATTTAAGTATAGTTTTCTTATTTGAAAGTTTTTTTCTTAGAAAGTTCTTAGAATCAGATTAGCAGTTCAAGAGCTACAAGGAATTAGCTAAGATGATAAAGATTTT
Source organism: Eueides isabella (assembly GCA_019049475.1). Classification (NCBI taxonomy): domain Eukaryota; kingdom Metazoa; phylum Arthropoda; class Insecta; order Lepidoptera; family Nymphalidae; genus Eueides; species Eueides isabella. The sequence continues at coordinate 15,316,509 of CM032392.1, forward strand.
GTGGGTCGGGACTATTTCATTTTTATTTATTTTTTATATTATTTGCTGTTTTGTTAAAACATTCTGTTCTTGAAATAGCGAAACTCAACGTCGCGCCGTACATTGTCCTTTTAGTATAAAATCACAACTGTCGGCCTTACGGTCATACGACAGTATGCCAGCGCACCACTGAGCCCTTTTTTTATTTTATTATATTAAGCAAATAATTTTCAGCTTAACGCAATGAATACAGGGGACTGAATTTAGGAATTGAGAAAGTGGGAAGTGGTCTAATAGGCATAGAGAATCTTAACACTAGATTCCCAGTTTCCCTTTGTAGGCAAAGGCTCTGCTCTCGAAGGAATACATTGTGAAAATAAAAAAAATAATTTCCACTGTTTTCCGATAGCTAAAAACCATTTGAATCATAAGCCTTAAAAACAATGTACAACTCCATACTCTGTTAGCACCAAAGATTTCCACCTCTACGTTCGCAATATTTACCCGTTACTTTCCGTAAATATTCCACCAACATCGCGAATATAACTTGTACAAGAAAATTAAGCTTGTTTAATTACTGTGTATCTAGCCTCAAGAACAATTTTACTTGCCGTGTCAAGCAAAAGTTTGATTTAATTAATTTATCTTCATTTCTGATGATCTTTATTTATTTATTTTGAGTACAAAAGTGTTATATATTGTGAACTATGAATGTATGGAAGGCTAGTGTGGCTGTGGGACAACCTAGTTATAAGTTTGATTCCCAGTTTGTACAATCGGTTATTTCAATTCTAATGTTCTGATTTGACAAGACAGCGCAGCGTTAATCTCCGTTACTCATATCAATTCAGGTGAAAAATAGCACAAAAAAAAATGTTTTTGTATTCTAGTTAGATAAAGTGCTATAAGGTATTACTTAAACATTGTCATTCACTTAAAATTAAATAATTATGTGAAGTAGGGATTAAGTAATGAATAAAGAAGTGTTATTGAAAATAAATATTTATTTAAAAAAATAATATAAGATTTAAGTTGTTGGCTTAATTTAGATAAGAAATTAAATATATATATAGGAACTTTATACATAAAACAAGTAAAAAGTGGGCAAAAATTATTGATCTGGAGAATACATCTGAACTTGAACAGTGGTGTTCAGAGTTTAGGACCAATTGATTTCCCAATTGACTTATTTTAACCTTACAGAAGGCATATTGATTGGGTGATATTTTCATTCGTATTGTAATGATACATTAGTAATTTTTAATGCCTTTGTAAACGTATAAAATGAAGTTATTAAGAAATAAGATAAATTTTTCAAAACAAGTTTTTTGTTGTATCTTCTTATTTATATTTTATACTAGGTGAGTTTTTAATTATCCTCTTGTTGTTGTTCATCACCATCTTGTTGCAGCAGCCATTTTGGATTAAAAACAATATACACTCAAATTCAAATTCATACATTCGAAATAATAAGCTACTAGCATCATTTTTAAACGTCAAAAAATTTACCACCAGTTCACTAAAGTTACTGCCTCAAACCTGAGAAGAACTGGGGCAAGAAACTCAGCGAGAAAAATCATTTAATTTAAAGTAGTAACACAAATTTCAGTTTAATTAGAACTCTTATATAATATCACCACATACTTATATATACATCATCACTGAGAAATATAAACATATGAAAATCAAATCGCCGTATGATTCCGGCTTCGCCGTATGATTCCGGCTTCAAATAGGATCACCCTGGTACTGATGGTGTCGTAAGATGCGACTAAAGTACGTGTGGGATCGTCACGTTACCAGCAATGGGAAAACGCATGGGCAGATTCACCGGATTGTTACCACTCCCGGCATTTAAAACCAGCGTCAAGTGGTGGCTTTGGTCACTGCATTTCGCATTGGGTAATGCCAGGCCTCGGTGCCCATCCATCTTAAAGGCTGGCACCGCTCCTGTAGCTCCTCTGGAGTTACACAGGGCCATGCGCGACAGTGATGACTTACCATCTGGATACCTGTACGTTCGTTTGCCGTCTTTTCCATAAAAAAAAAAACAAAAATCAGCGAATCAAACATCACTATTTCGTTTGGCAAAATCCTTGTAGCTCTTAAGCTGCCGATCCCATTTCATTAGACATAGTCATCAACCACGGCGCAGAACAACCTATTCAGTATTTAAAAACCACACTCAAATTAATTGATTCGTTCAAGAGCCGCAGTGCTACAGAAAGACACGTCCCGCACATGACAGGATAGGCTGAGGGAACTTGGGAAACTAGTTTTAAAACACTCCGTTCCACTTCCGTTCCTTACTTTACGTCAAAAGTGGCAATGCTTGTTTTTACTATGTTTCAAAGTGTTATTCCACACTTAGGACAGAAAATACTAAACTTAAATTTAAAAAGCGTATAAAAATTTTGAACGAAGAAGGATTTGAACCCGCGCCTCTGGAATACCGTTCCAGCGCTCTGACCACTAAGCCATTCGTTCTCACCGAGCTCCGTCGAAATTCTTATACGCTTGTTACAACTTATTTTTGTTGTTAGCATCTCTGTAGGGAGATTTTTACAAATTTCCGCTACCCAAAGACAACTCATAAGAATTATCGTTTGGCAAGAGAGAATACTATTTACTTTAATATTTTTACTATGTTTCAAAGTGTTCGACGGAGCTCGGTGAGAACGAATGGCTTAGTGGTCAGAGCGCTGGAACGGTATTCCAGAGGCGCGGGTTCAAATCCTGCTTCGTTCAAAATTTTTATACGCTTTTTAAATTTAAGTTTAGTGGCAATGCTTGTTGAGCGGTGGGACTCAACGCCGCGCTTTGCCTTGTTATCAGAGCGAAGAAATGATAACATTAAATATTAAATTTAAAAAAGTTAGATATTTCATTTTACTTAAATTTAAAAGGCGTATAAAAATTTTGAACGAAGCAGGATTTGAACCCACGCCTCTGGAAAATCTAAGTGTGGAATAACACCTAAAAACATAGTAAAAATAGATATTTCATTTCCTCGAGTGAGGATCGAACCCACAACCTGTCGTATGTACAGTCCACGCTTATGCCGCCGCGCCACGAAAGTCTTGTAATACTGTATTTATTAATTATTCTCTTCATTAAAATTTCAATTCAATTGAACACCATCTTTTATAATCTGAAATGCTAATAAAACGACCTAAACACCTTCCGAAGTTATAGCGCCGTCTCGCTCCCTGTCAGACGGTGACACGAAATTAATTACGGCAAGCCGGGAATAATGGTCCGGCGTGATTTTTAAATGAAATTTACTTTCTTCACTTCATTTATTTTGCGACATGACACTTTTGTGGTTTCTTTTATGTTGTTTACCTCTGGTTTTTTTTAATTATTGGATGTCAGGTTGGAGGTGATGGGGAGGTCGAGTTTTATTTTTCTTACGATTTTATTGACCTTGTTTCTTTCCACTGGTATAGCAACTGTGTAGAAGGAATATAGTGTCAAGATACTCTGTGTCCTATTTCCCGCCCAATTTTTTATGTGTTCAGTGGAACTAAACGTCGTACTTTGTCATTGCACCAAAGCGCGAATAAATCTATAATTCCATTTTTTGAGTGACTTACATAAAATAAAAATATAAAGGTTATATAAATATTTCTGGTATTATTTATAGTCCTATAGTAGTAGACCATACTCTAGTTTTATACTTTATCGTGCTAATAGCAATTAAAATATTAAATACGACCTCTAAATGATAAAAAGAACAAGTAAAACGAAGCATACTGTTTGTTCTCATTTTAGTATGAATTTCGAAAAAAATATTTTTTCAGTGAGTATATTTCCTAACTTAACTTCTTGGCAAGTTTCAATTTATTAAATCCAATAGTTTCGTCTGTGCGTTGTCATTCACTAAGTAAAGCAAGAGTGTTATATATCATATAGATTAAAATAGATTTTCACGGTCATTCATCTTCTTCTTAAGACGTGTTTAAGCATGTTTGGATGTGTTGGAGACCACCAAAAAAAACCTATTAGTAGGCCGTCAAAGAAATGACAAGGTACAATTTTTCTATATTACAAGCAATATTATATTTTCTTTTATATTGACCTTTGATACTTTGTAATAAAATATACATTTTTATAGCAAAATTAAAAGATAAAATTGTAATTATTAAATTTGTGTGTAAAGAGTTTGGAGCGTTTGTTTTTGGAAATTATGTCTTTATCGATATCATTTGGAATATCTATTTGATTCAAGTAAGAAAGTAAAACTTAGTTGCCTTACTTTTGTTTTGAGCTTCGCGCTATATAAATAAATATTCTGAGAGAACTTAGAGTTAAACTCTGATTGCCGTGCTCTAATTACTTTTCGCAACACTGCGAGTGAGTGACGGAACTTAATGCCGCGCTTTGTTATCTTACCAGTATGGGAATAGCGAGGGCTGTTATAGAGCAGTGCCATAAGCAAATATTTATTATTGTATTTATATATTTTCTTTATTTTTGTCAAGCAAATATACAAAATATCAAAATTTCTGTCAATTTTGTTGCATGTCATAATACACATTACATGATACAACCTAAAAACACTTGAATATTTAACAAAGTCATGCCATTGTTATTATAACTGATTAAATCAAACATAATTAGTGAAACGATGATAAAAATCGGTTAGAAAATTCATTGTTATAATACGACCTTTATAATAAAACGGTCGAAGTTTTTTTCTACATTAGTTTTAAACTAGTCGTCGCCCGCATCTTCACTTGCCAGGTTTAAAACATAAAACTGAATATTCCGTTTTGTCGGATTTTTGTAGGAATTAAGGATTTTCTAATGCTTGTAACTAGGGTAGCTAAAGTTTCGCCACTCAACATGCAATATATCAAATTCGACGAAAAGTGAGGACTGGAATGGAGGGTCTAACCTAGTATGTGTCCTCAAGTTTTCTCTGCCTACCCTGTCTTGTGCTAGTATGGGTCCTCAAGTTTTCTCTGCCTACCCTGCCTTGTGCAGGATACTGTGTAAAGCTGTATATATGTATATAACTATGTATCATGATCACTCTTAGAATTGATTGATTAGATTGACTTGCTACTTTTGTTGCTTTCAAGCATTAACAGGTACACTCAAATTGTATATAACACGTGCTACTATGAGGTATCATTACATAATAAAGCCTATAACAATTCTCAATAAATAGATTATCTAACGCAAAATTTGTTCTTTAAATCAATCCAGTACTTCCTAAGATAAGAGTTAAAACAAACACACACTTCAACTTAATATTAGAGTAGAAGCTGAGATTAGTATATATTATAGTATATTATGAAAATCACATTTGTAAAGGATAATTGGTGTTATAAAATTTAATGTGACATCAAATGTCACGCTACATTTATCAAGGTTCCCAGGTGAAGTAAAAAAATATTGAAGTGAAAGTATTATATTTAATTCCTCAAATTGGTAATATTTATTTAGAAAAGCTAGCTATCTAAGTGGTAATAAAGTAAAGCGCAGCGTTGAGTTCCGCCACTCAACACGCAATGCCTCAAATTCGGCGGAAAGTGGGAACGGCAGTGGAACGGAGTGTCTTAACACCAGGTTCCCGGGTTCCCTCTGCCTACCCTGCTTCGTGCGGGATACAGCGTGAAGCTAAGAAAGACAGAATAAGAAAGAAAATAGTATTAGACTGTTCTCATTAGGACACTTCCTTTCCTCACTATCCACCGAAACCTTGTGTATTGAGTGATGAACTCAAAGCCACGCTTAGCATAGTTACTAGAGTGAAGAAATAAAAAAAAGTTCTTTGTCTCTAGCGGGAATCAAACCCACACAAGCCTACATATGCCTCTACACCATAACTATCCCTATATATAATTATAAAATCTGAAAGTAATAAAAATATGCTCCAGAACCCTACGGTGAACTATATTTTAATTATTTATTAATGATAATTGTGAAGTATCGAGCTTTCATAATTGTATTTGTCAAGGGCTCTGTAATACTGTGTTGTTGAATTTATTTTGTCTATTACTAACGAATAAAAGGGAAATATGTTTGTTCAACGGTCTCTACAATCTCAACTCATTAAAGAAGATCTGCAGAGATTAAGGCGACGTTATACTAAGCCTGTAGAGCCCGAAAAGTCCTTTTTTAAAAACATACTCCAGAAAGCCAGGAAATATTTAGTCTTATTTCTGGAGACATCGTCCATTCATGGATTGAATCATTTAGTTGTTGCTAGAAGACATTCATTTGAAATGTAATTTGTGTATTATTACTCTTACCTTTATTGTGATTCCGGCTTAGAATAGGATCACCCTGGAACTGATGGTGTCGTAAGAGGCGACTAAAGTGCGTGTGGTAGAGTCACGTTGCCAGTAATGGCAACACGCATGGGCAGACTCGACCGGATTATTACCACCCCCGGCATTTAAAACCGGCGTTAAATAGTGGCTTTGGCCACTGCGTTTCGCGTTAGGTAATGCCGGGCCCCAGTGCCCTTCCACCTTAAAGGACGGCAACGCTCCTGTAGCTCCTCTGGAGTGACTCGGGGCCGTGGGTGACGGTGATCATTAACCCCCAGGTGACCCGTACGCTCATTTGCCGTCTTTTCCATAAAAAAAAACTTTAATTGTGCAACTTTGACGGTATGGTATGGAATGGCATTGCCTTCCTCATATATTAAAGACCATTAAAGACGTTTCTTTACACTGGCTTCTTAACGCGGTCACCACGAATTCAGTGTGAAACTAAGAATTAATAACAAATCGTTTTTTAAATTTTACGTCCAAAAAAAATATGGAGAGAAAGAGTTACATGTTTTAAAAAAAAATAATAATTAAGGAATTATGTTTTGTTTTATAAATTTTATTTAATGACATGTTTCAGTTTTCTTTGGCTATCAATAGTGGTTTTGTCTCTATTCGGTACCATCTATTTATCACGCACTACTTGGGTGCGTTACCAATCATCGCCCACAGTTGTTTCGATGGACCGTGACATGTTCGCTTGGAACACTACCTTTCCTTGTGTCACGATTTGTCTTGATAATAAGATTGATCCGGAAAAGCTGGATAATTATATAAGGTATCTATTTTTTTTTTAATGTGACTACTTAAATGGTTTTTCAGCTTCACGCTATATATCGCATATAAGAGATGGTGGTGGTTTGTCGTTGCGTGGGAAAAAAAAAAATATAATATAATCCTAAAACAGTAGCTGCTCATTACCAAAGCGTACCTTGATATTAAAATTAATCTGCCTACTATGCGAGAATCCTCTATGTAAAGAAAAACATAAAACTATTAGAGTTCGCTACCCCAAAAGGAGAAAACGGAACCCTTATAGGATGACTTTGTTGTCCGTCGAAATATCTGCCGAGACCATTTATTTTGACATCGCGTATCAAGTAAAAATAAATATTAAATATAACAAAAGGCACGAACATTTAATGCATAGTATTTGTTTTTATGTGTTTTATATGAAATTTCAAAAACCTGTAGAATAGTTTCCCAGAAACTATGACATCATGTTGAAAATATATCTAAATTTAATCAACTTTATCAACTCAAAAAGCAGAGGGAACTTGGGAACCTAGTGTAAAGACACTCCACTTCCGTTCTCCACTTTCCAGATTTGAAACATTAATATTAAATTATTTAAATCATTACTAACAACATTCTTATAATCAAATACAGACAATCAAACGAAGAAGACAAAGATCGACTGGAAGCATTCATTAAAGCGCTAGCGAACGCAACTTATGATAACTTCGACACAGTGCCCAAATATGAAGGCATAGCGCCTGACAAATATCTTGAGCTACTTCTCAACTTGTCTACGGTTTTCAAACCAACGTTGACTATTGGTACTGCGGGTATTAGTCTCCAAATTATACCGACTGTTACTGAAATGGGAATTTGTTATGGAATTAACTCTAAGGTGGCTGTTTATAATTCACCGGAGTAAGTAGTTAATAGTAGTTTAGATTCAATGCATCTGTAACGTTTCCTAACTTCTTAGTTTCGTCCTCCAAAGAAACGTTCTTAGTTATATCAACCAAATTAATATTAAGATAGATTAAAAAAACTATAGAAATGTAATAATGTGTTCTATATTTTTCTTTAATAAATATATTTATTTAATCAGGTTAACAAAGTTACGGTGGCAATCTACTGTTCCCCACTTTCTACTCAGTTTTTAAGATATTACCAGTGCAAGTAAATGAAACGCTAAGGCCTGTTGTGGTGCCGAGCGAAGTAAGGCCCGAGCGTGGATTTTGGTTTCCTTACACACTCAGGAAAATGAAATGTTAATATTTTCGTCAATACACAATGCCTCACGTTTAGCGAAATGTGGGGAACGGGTGTGCCTTAATGGGAACGGACTCGCTTAAACCTATGTGCCCAAGGCCTGCCTGAAAATAAAGAAGAAAGAAAAGAAAAATAAAAATAATTAATTCTGCCTATAAAGCCTATCAACAAACTTTGCCCTTTGCCACATTTTAAAGGCTAATAAATATTGCAAATATTATTATATTATATATCTATTTAAATTTAAACTTTCTTTAGATACAGAACAGCAAACCGATGGGACATTGTACATACAAAGAACTCAACGTTTTTCATCCACCCTCTAGATGGGGAAGTGTTCGCTCAAGTTATGAACATAACATCACCATATAATGTAAATATGTACATATTTATGAAATGTGCACTATTTTCTAAAATTTGTGTTATTTTAAGTTTTATGTCGCATTCCGTATACGGTTGGTTGGTAGAAGGAATCCAATGTTAAGACACACCGTTTCCACTCCTTGTTTAATTTACTAATTTAGGTTTTTCGTATCCTTTCTACTTTATCTTTCTTCAAATTTAGGCTGTATCCTGCATCTAGCAGGATAAACAGAGGAGTTAGAGGAAGTCCCTAACAATTTTCTGTCGTATTCTGGAGGCATTGAGTGTTGAGTGACGAAAATTAATTTAATAATTTGCCTTGGTACCACGACTGCGTAGTATTTTCCTACCTATTTAAATGTTTTTGATCTAATACAAAATCAAATTTTAACAATACAGATATTAATGAAAATCTTTTGCGACCGTCAATGTGAAGTAAATAATAAAAAGGATAAAAAAAATCATTTTTACCTTAACACGTTAAACGAATAAAAATCTCAGGAACTATTGGACTAATTTTAATATATTTTTAAATTTTATAGCCCATTGGATATATAGATATGACAATGAAAACTATTAAATAATTCTTATAGTTACAGGTATTTAGGATGCGTTTTGTGTCGTTTAAGACTCTCAGTTATTCCTTTATCTATAGGAATAAAGCTGTGGATAAACGCTACTTTCATCATAAAAAAGGATGATTTATCTACCAAATATATATATATATATATATATATATATATATATATATATATATATATATATATATATATAAAAATATATATATATATATATATATATATATATATATATATATATATATATATATATATATATATATATATATATATATATATATATATATATATATATATATATATATATATATATATAATATATATATATATATATATATATATATATATATTTAATAATTTGTATTTAAAACAGGCTTATATACATGGACCGTTAGAAATGCCGGATATTTCAACAAAACACCAGCATTCATATGAAAAATTCTATATGAAAATTTATGTAACCGCACTCACTGTTTACACAGCGCCGGAAGCAGCAAGGTAATTATGATTTTCATGTATGCTTTTGAACTTTAATTTATAAAGAAAATAAACAATATAGCTTAATTATTTTTAAACGCTCTCAGCTTCATGCTGTATCCCGCACGAGGTAGTAGGCAGAGAGAACCTGGGAACCTATTGCTAAGACACTCCGTTCCAATTCCGTCCCCCACTTTCCGCCAAATTCGCGGCATTGCGTGTTGAGTGTTGGAACTCAACGCCGCGCTTTGCCTTATTACCAGAGCGAAGAAATGAAACACTAAATATTTAAATTGAAAATATTAAATATATCATTTACTCGACTGGGGATCGAACCCAGAACCTGTCGGTTGCAGTCACACGCTTGTGTCGCTGCGGCCTATCAGGCCTGTTTAGTTTTCTTGTTTTTAAACACGTATATATTTTTGTTATAATGAGTTTTAGTCAGAAATATTGAGGACTTGTATATACTGAGATATGAACCCGCGTCTCTGAGTTTATGTAATCTAAGAGGCACAGGTTCAAACCTTACTACGTTTAAATTTTTATACGTTTTTTTTTATATAAACACGAGCTAAAAATTTTTCTATTTAATTATTTTGTGTTCCTGAGCGGGGAATATCTGTTTATATGTGTTTAAAGATGAAACTATAGTAAGTTTCATGTTCCTCAAGAACACTGCTCTAAACACTTTAGACACTCCGTTTCTGCCTAATTTTCGAAACAGAGTGTTGAGGCTTGTCGTGGCACAGTGGCACAAGCGTGTGACTGTAACTGACAGGTTCTGGGTTCAATGCCCACTCGAGGAAATGAAATATTGAATATTTTCAATTGAAATATATAATGTTTCATTTCTTCGCTCCGGTACAAGGCAAAACTCGGCGTTGAGTTCCGCCGCTCAACACGCAATGCCTCAAATTCGGCGGAAAGTGGGAAACGGAAGTGAAACGGAGTGTGACTCTAGATTCTCAAGCTCCCTCTGCCTACTCTGCCATATGCCGGATACAGCGTGAAGCTGAGATTGAGAGAGAGTGAGAGAGTAGCGGAATTAAACTCCGCGCTTTGTCTTCTTATAAAACAAGACAGTAAAAAAATATTCTTAAATTGAAGTGGACATTTAATCCCACTACAGAAACAACACTACAGAACTGGGGCACCTAGTGTTAAGTCTTCTCACTTGTTCCATAGTTTTTTGATTTTCAAGCATTGCGTGTAGAATGGCAAAACTCAATACCGTTTTGCCCTATTACCATAGCGAAGATAAAATAAGTAAATATTTGATTTACTCGAGTGGGCATCGAACCCACAAGCTGTCATGTTAACAGTCGTTACGCTTGTGCTCCTGCGCCACGACAGGCCTATAATAATAATAACTAACTTCAAAATTTATCATTTTACGGTGATTTCCGCTATTAAATGTCTAAACAATATGACAATATCTGTAATGATTGAAAAATATCAGGCGATGTGTCAAGAGGAGAGATCTTTCTTCACTCTGCGGGATAAACGCGAAGTTTCTTTTCACGCAAGCAGAGTGCTACGTTCACTTTCAGGTTAAGCATCGGCCAGCGTCGTTGTCGTTTCCCCCATGAAAATAATTTGAAACATAATTCTATTTACTCTTACACAATGTGCCGTATGGAATGTCGAATAAACTTATGCCTGAAACATTGTAATTGTGTACCGCACTTTTACAGAAGAATCGGTAAGAAAATGATAAAAATGTTGGGAATTAATATTATAACTAAGAAATACTTAAATCTCTACTCAGCTTCACGCTGTATCCCGCACGAAGCAGGGTAGGCCAGAGGGAACCCGGGAACCTAGTGTAAAGACACTCCGTTCCAGCTTAAATCACCCTCAACATATACTGCTCGAAAGTCTTACGACCTCTTTTCGCTCTTCTTTCAATCCATTATTTTTCTGTTCTGTATGGTAAACTGATTTAGAAAGGAGACGGTAAGGTAAATATGTAAAATAGGTATGGCTATAATACCAATCAATAAAAGAATCAATTAAACTACCTAGACGTTGTTAACTTGATCTTTTCCCTTTAACCATATCTTCAATAGATATAGAAAAGTTCTGTCCAATGAATTGCATTGTAACAAATTTTATATATATCTAAGAAAGTAGAATTTGATATTTTATTTAACAATAAACACATATTTCGAGATTTGATATTAAAATGTAAGTGACCGTTTATATTTTATAAATTTGGCATTACTTCGTTAAATAAACTATCATTACGTGAAAAATTCAAATTCAAATTCAAATTCAAATAATTTTATTCAAAATAAGAAGTTACAAGCTTCGTTTTTTGAACGTCAAACAATTTACCACCAGTTCACTAAAGTTACTGCCTCAGACCTGAGAAGAACCGGCGAAAGAAACTCAGCGGGACATGTCTTTTTTTTTAATCAAATTTTACATCCTATAATCAATTGTGACAATGATACATTTGAAATAGCCTGGAGCGAGCATTTTATTCCCAAGGCGTGTTATCATTTATGAGAATTATTTATGATTATTAACTTGAATGTTAACTATATGATATTTGATAAGAACGTAGACTCTATGTTATTTTTCAGGGGATGAGAAGACATGTGACGTGAAAGGTTTATATTGCTTGGCTGACCACAAAAGTAAGAATTTTCTTAGTTGAACGCTGTAAAATTATAAAGAAGTCTAGACAGGCCTATTTTCTAAATATTGGGTTTACAGGGCGGAACTTAACGCTACGCTTGTCTTGTTGCTTTTGAGATATAAAATAAAAATAATTAATGTAAAATATTCATATAAATATATTTTTACATTTTCGTTGATTCCCAGACATGGCGGGATAAGTAGAGGGAACTTGGGAACCTATTGTTAAGACACTCCGTTTCGTTCCTCACTTTCTGCTAAATTGGAAGCATTGCGTGTTGAGTGGCGAAACTCAACACCGCGCTTTGTTTTGTTACCAGAATTAAAACATTAAAACATTAAAATGTCTTAATGTAAAATAATAAATATTTTATTTCCTATATTTGTATATATAAAAGTATAACTTGCCTGGCCTGTCGGGGCGTAGCGGCACTAGCGTGTGACTGTAACCGATAGGTTGTGGGTTCAATCCCCACTCGAGGAAATGACATATTAATATATTTAATTTAAATATTTAATGTTTTCATTTCGCATTTCGCTCTGGTACAAGGCAAAAATGCGGCATTTAGTTCCTCGACTTAATCAACGCAATGCCTTAAATGCGGCGGAGAGTATGGAACGAAAGTGGAACGGTGTGTCTAACACTAGGTTCCCAAGTTTCCCTCTGCCTTCCCTGCCATGTGCGGGATACAGCGTGAAGCTAAGCAAAACTATAACTCAACTAATATACAAACACTTTTGTAGATGAACTTTATAAACTTAGAAATAAAAATGGAACAAAAATTAAATGTGAATGCTATCCTATATGTGATGACGTAATTTATACTATACAATTAAATGTAAGTATTTTTTTTGATTATTAACTATTCTTAAAGTGTTTCTATACTTGAGAAAGAAAAATACTTATTCAACAACGTTCAATGACGTTCGAATTGAAAAGGTACGGCTTAGTGGTCAGAGCGCTTGGATGGATTGCGAGAGGCGCAGGTTCCAATCCTGCTACGATAAAATTTTTATACATTTTCTAAATAATGTACGTGGTATGGTAGTCAGAGGGAACTTGGAAACCTAGTGTTACATAAGATACTAATTAGTGTGGATTTGATTCGACACCAAACTATATATATCTATATATATATATATATATATTATATATATATATTAATTATATATAATATATATATATATATATATATATATATATATATATTATATTATATATATATATTTTGAGTCATTTAAATGATAGTTCATTTAACTGCGTATCCCATAAGCAGCAGGGTAGGCAGACAGAAACTAGTGTTAAAACATGTTGTTCTTATGCCGCTGCCTCCACTTTCTCTACACATGTATTTGTATAGTAACTCAATGCCAAGGTTTGTCTGATCACAAGAGAGACGAAATGAAAATAGTTATCTAACAACCGTCACGAAGTCAGCGTTGGGCATACTCTTGTGACGTATTCCCTATTTATATTACTATTCATGATTTTCATCCCTTCTGGTAACAAGGGCAACGCGCCCCCCCCCTCCCCCCGGCGTTGAGTTCCGCCAGTAATGCACAATGTCTTAAATTCGGCAAAAAGTATGTGAACGGAACGTTCTACAAAGACTAGGTTCCTAAGTTTCGTCTACCCTTCGATGTGCTTGATACGGCCTGAAGTTGAGTGAGTGACTGAATGAGTGAGTGAGTGAGTGAGTGAATGAGTGTGGGATTTCTAATATGAATTGCATCCCTAGGCTCTGGAGGAATGGTTCATGGGTACTACGTTCCAGTGGGGTATGGTCACGTACCCTCGTATGAGATATAGACGCGATGTAATTTTTGGTTTTACTGAGTAATAGGTAAGTATGGAAATATAAATTACATAGTAAAAACTTATTACGAAATTTCCATACGTTTTCTAAAGAAATTTTTCTTCTTGTAAGTGTGGATGGACATTTTTAATGTATTAACTACAGTAACTAGAGTTTCAGTTAAAATTTGGCTGTAACCAGTGGTTTTCAGTTCGATTCTGATTTGAGGATATAAAACAATACTCGTACAGCGTGAAGCCTTACTAAGATTTAAAAATTATAAGTACAAAATAAATAAAATGACTCCTCAATGAAGTCATGCGTATATGTATATAGTGATACGATTGGTATCGATAGACTTATAAAACATAATTTAATTAATACTAGCGCCCCCGCCCGCGGCTTCGCCCGCTTGAAGTATACTATTTTTATTTGCTAATCCCATTACTACTTTATTTTACTTGTTCTACTAACATTAATACATGTAACATTATTACTTACTTACTTTCTTACTTATCTTCCCCGCTATAATCCCTAGCGGGGTAGGCAGATGAGAACGGAGCGCCAAACGCTACGGTCTCGGCATACCCCTTTTCGCCTCGTCACTGTCCTCACGTTCCTTCATAAATATTTTTTTACCATTCTTTCTACACTCATTTGCTCGACGTGCCCAAACCACCTGAGCACGTTTTTTCTTAATTCTTACCTGTGACATCCACTCTGAGTACCTACCGTTCTATGTATCTCTTCATTAGGTATGCGATCAGCTAAACTGACTCCGCATATCCAACGAAGAGATCGTATCTCTACAGTATTACATATTACATAATATATGTATCAACATTAAAAGCTAAAATGTAGTGTAATATCCTTTCTTGCTTAAAGCAATTTATTTGAACTAAATGTTTGAAATTGACGTTATATTTTTTTTATCTACTATTCTCTACTCTCTATTCAGCTTCAGGCTGTAATGCCGCACATGGCACTAGGTAGGGGAGGGAACTTGGGAACCTAGTGTTAACACACTCCGTTCCCCGCTTTCCGCCGAATTTGAGGCATTCCGTGTTGAGTGGCGCAACTCAACCCCGCTTTTTGCCCTGTACTACCTGTTGGTTACAGTAACACGCTTGTGACGCTGCGCCACAGGCCTTTTATTTACTAAGTGACTTAAATAAAAAATACACTAAAAATTGTAGGAAGGTTGCAAAAACAAAAAGACTAACAAATCAACAGACAAACAATTTAATAATATATATTTTGGCCCTATTACATTAATTATCATCCTTTATTATGTCTTATCTTGGCGCACGGGCATTGTAAACGACAGGTTGTGGGTTCGATTTACACTCAAGGAAATGTAATATTAACAAATAAAATATTTAATGTCTTCATTTCTTCGCCCTATTAACAAGGCAAAGCGCAGCGTTGAGTTCCGCCACTCAACAGCCAATGCCACAAATTTGACTATATATAGTGGTATCTCACCACTAAGTTCCCTAAGTTCCTTACCTACTGAAAAAAATACTCTTATTTAACATGTCTATACTTTTTAAAAACAGGACATCCATTTTACTTACAGTTGCTGTTGGAGGTATGGCGGGACTGTTTCTCGGCTGTAGCGTACTGAGCTTCATGGAAGTAATATACTTTTTAACTCTACGTTTACTTTGTTACACGCGTAACGCAAAATGAAGCAAGAAGAATAATCATATTGTTTTATTGAAATTTAAAATTAATTTTTTAATGAGTTGACTCATTGTTATCAATCTTAATTTGATAACAAACTTATATAATTGCACATTTGAAATATTACGTAAGATATTTTGTTTTCAGATTCACAGCTGTATCCGCACATGGTAGGTTAGGAGGAGAGAAAGTGGAGAACTATTATTAAGACACTTAGTTTAACAAACTTTGCGCGGAATTGCGACATTGCGTGTTGACTGGCGAAAATCGGGCTTGTCTCGACAGTAAAATATTTCATTTCCCCTTAAATGGGAATCGAACCCACAACCTCATAGGGGTATAATGAAAGTTTATAAATTACATCAATCAGTTTTTTTAAAGTAAAATTACTAGTTGTTGCACTAAATGAAAAATTCACTTGTAAGAGTTTTTTAAATAATGTTTCACAAGACCCTGATTTCTGATGTCCATAACGCTTAATTAAAAATTACAAAGTTAATTGTGTAAAGTAGATAATAAAATTGTTTGTAATAAAGTATTGAAGAAACCAAAACAATAATATTGAAAAAAATAAACATATACAATAATGTTGTGATCAAACTTTTCGAGGATATATTATTTTCTACTAAAATTCGATCCGCTTGCTTTAATCAAACATTATCACAGCAGTTAGGCAATGTAGGCAGAGGGAACTTAGGAACTAGATACTCTGTTCCATTTACTTGACTGGAGAACGAACCCACGACCTTACGTCGCCCTTACAGCTGCACATTTCTACCGTCACGACAGGCCTCAATCATCTATATTACCGTATTACCATATTGTTTGCAAATTCACCCTTTCAGGTAAATTCAATACACAGTTAGGTTAATTGCCATCGTATCACCGGGTATTAACACGTCGTAAATTTAACCCTTAAGTACCTCACTAATAATTAAGATCTTTGGGTCTGGCGAAATATTTGGCCAATTTACGTTACGCACGTTGTAGATAGGCTGTTTTGTGTGTTTGTTTAACGTTTTGGATGGATACAAGATGTAGAGGAGTAAAGTAAACTAATGGTTTTCATACAAAATATGAATATTGTGGAAAGCTACCAAACAAATTATATAAAATTTGAAACTTTGTGCCTGTTGGAACCGAATGATATGAAACACTAAGCTAGATTGACTTTCGCTAATATTTCTTGTTATAAATTGTTATTTAGATTAAGAGACTATACCTAACTCTACTCTATTTTACTCTACTTTTTTAACTATTACGGCAGACAATTTGTGCTATTAGGGCACAACAACATTAATGAAGTTAATGGACAATAATATGTTTTTTATTGCTATAGTTAATATAGATAGAACGAAACAAGGAAGGTATTTACTACTTAGTTGATAGCGTGATGCTATAAAAAATATCAAGCAAGAGACTAAACAGCTTATACTTAAATTAAGTAATTGCGTAATAACGTACTATCCCTTAGCGGACGGGGTTACAGAAAGGGTCGTTGTCATAGGTAAATGTGGATAAGCAATGTTTTAATTAGGGTACCTAACTTAATAATGGTTTAATATATCAATATTAATAATTACTATGTATGAAGCTGAAAACGTGACAGGAAATGAGTTCAATTCCACTCGGAGAAATGAAATACTTTTTTTGTCGTGTGATTCCGGCTTAGAATAGGATCACCCTGGTACTGATGGTGTCGTAAGAGGCTACTAAAGTGCGTGTGGTAGAGTCACGTTGCCAGCAATGGCAACACGCATGGGCAGACTTGACCGAATTATTACCACCCCGGCATTAAGACCGGCGTTTAAGTAGTGGCTTTGGCCATTGCGTTTCGCATTAGGTAATGCCGGACCTCGGTGCCCTTCCACCTTAAAGGGCGGCAACGCTCTTGTAGCTCCTCTGGAGTTACTCGTGGCCGTGGGTGACGGTGATCACTTACCACCAGGTGACCCGTACGCTAGTTTGCCGTCTTTTCCATAAACATAAAATGTATATCTTAGCTTGGGCAAACGCGACGTTGAGTGACATCACTCGACACGCTATTTCTCAAGAATTTGGCGGAAAGTTGTCAGACAGTGTCCTAATGAGGGTCTTAACATTAGGTTCCCAGGGTTCTATGTACCCGTTACATGTGGGATTAAACGTGAAGCTAAAATTGTATATGTATATATAATTAATATAATAAATAAAATGGTTTGTTCCATTAAATCCAAGGATGTCGTACGTCGCAAGTTGTATTTTCAATTTCTACTTCGAGAGTCATTCATTTGAATGTGACCACTCTGAGTATAAGAAAACGCGTGGCGTTAAGTTTTGCCACGCGCCACGAAATATTTCGAAAATGTAGGAGAGTGACTTAACACTAGGTTTCCTCAGCTTAAATAAACATGAAAGACTTAAATAAAATTGCAAATATAAAGTTAACCCTTTGACATATAGCTGACTTTGAATAAATTAAATATCACAATCCTTATATATATTATAATATTTTAAACCTTATCATATTAATATATATTTGCAAAGTACTTGAGTCTTCATTGCAGATTTGGACCAGCTACATGGACCCATATCGTAATGGAGCAAATACCTATACACTGTAGAACTCGTTGTCACTTATCTTTAGTCGCCAAGACGTCTTATATATTGTCATAAACGACTTAAAATTCGGTCTCAGTTACAGCGTTTTTATAGGATGAGCGTTTTTTGTAGTACGGGATTTCTTTATGTAATAAATTAATAAAGACACTTCGTTCTATTCTCTTCTTTCCGCCGAATTTAAGGTATTGCGAAATGTGTGGCGGAACCCAGCGCCGCGCTTTGCCTTGTTACTAGATCGAAGAAATGAAATCATTAAGTATTTAAATTGAAAGTATTATTTAATTTTCTCGAGTTGGTCCGCCTACTTTGCCAGGTGCAACACAGAGTGAAGTTATTTTTTTTTTTAATTATTAAAGTATATTATTTATAAATTTTATTTTACTTGTGTGACGGTAAATGTGATGGTTGTGGATTGGATTCACTATTAGGAGAGTGAAATATTTAATAATTATTTTTGTCTTGATATAGTAAAGAGATAAGCGCCGACATAATAATGATAATAAATATATAATAATGACATAATAAAACACAATAATGGCATAATAATGATAATAATATTGTCAATAATAATGATAATAAATACGAGTATAATGAATATAAAATAGCTGTAAAAGACATGAAGAATAAATAACAATAAATTATTCGACAAAATAAATAATTAAATACATAAGTTTTGTTTCTACTATATCCATGGTTTGACTACGAGTAGGAAAATTAACTTTATTTAAATATTATTACTATTAACTGATTTCGGATCTAACTTATGCTTATCGCGTCTACAATCAGATGCTGTTCTACTCGTATATCAAAAGAAATCTGCTTATAATTGCAATAAGAAAATTGCTTAACCATTTCTTTAGCTATATGCCGTCTCACCAGGTTCTCTTCTCTAGTACATACAGACAGAGGAAACCTATCGTTAAAACGCAATTAAAACACAATTCCTGTTTTCTGCTAAATTTCTGTAATTTTCCTTGGTGGGTGGCGGAACTTAACCCCGCGCAACTAATTATTAATTACATATTTAATAAATATTATCACTGAAGCCCCACACTAATTTTCGACAGTATGGGACGGACGGGGGTGAAGCAATGACGCAAATGTTAAAGATTATTGTTTGGAGTTAGCGAGGTGTAATTTAATTCAAAGACGTACCTCTCTCTTAACGATTCTCTGTATAGTGATGTTTTAGATATTAAATATATATCGTCAGCTTATAGTGTAAACTAGCAAAGGTTATTGTTTACTTAATTTATTTATTCCGTTATTTGTTTTTCGTTGTTTTTTATGCTATGAGAAAGTCTAAAAAGACACAAAGTGGGCCCTTATATAGGAGATATAATACAATTATTTTTTCAATATTATAAAAATTCCATAATTACATATTATAAATTTTTAAGTAAGTACACATTATTATTAAAAAAATATATGCCTTCACTAGTAATTTCTGTTAGCATGTGTTAATAATTCTTAGCAATCATATATTAAGTTGGCCAAAATTTATGTTTGTTTTTTTTTTGTAAATTTTGCCTAATATTATGATTGGTTTATAATTTATTTTATGTATAAAACAATATAAATGAGTATAGTTATCTCTTGTTGTACCGATTTTGGCAACTTTACCAACTTTACAATAATCATTAGAATTACACACAGACGAAAATAACATTGAAAATTATTCCAATAAAATTATCAAAATCACACTCAACAAGCACCACACACACACACACACACACACACACACACACAACTCACGAACCAACACGCACGCACATTCAACTATATTACTTTTTTAATAATTAAAGTAGCTTTAAATATATTGTAAATTTTACCTTCCATGATTGTATTTTAAATAAAACACTAAATTTGTATTGGAACCTTTGTTGTCTTATTGTGGTTAGTGCATGTGCGTTAGTGGCTGCAATAGTGTCCACTAATGCAGTCTTTTTCTTTTGTTATTTTACTTTTATTTAATTTATATTAAAAAATATACAATTTAGCTGTAATATAACAACAAATTTTAAGCCAGTAAAATAATTATATACGATATTAGAATTATACATTTTAAAGAACCCCTGATATAAAATTTTTAGCTTATTATGAAAAAGGTCTTGTAATTCTTAAAATATTTCGATTGTTATTAAACTTACCTTAGAACCAACCCAATGTAAAAGGCTTTTGATCACAAAGTCGCACTGCCACATACCGACATACAGACACACAGACACACAGGTCAAACTTACGACACCCCCTTTTTGTGTCGGTTAAATATAGTTTGATTAAAATATCCGCAATATCGAATAACCGCCGTATCGATACATACCCATCCCTAGCAAGGTGGCGTTTATTAACAGTATATGTTAAGATTTTAATTGCGGGCATCAAGTGGCTTTGTGAATTGTGTGTGAGTTGGGGGCCTTTGTTTTATCTGCCTCGTGTGGTAATGAGGTAAGGGGTAAGAATTAGAATTTGTCTATGCAACGTACTTTGAGCGAAACTTTATTATGTGACTAGTTTCGCTTGCAAGTTTGTTTGGGGATTTTCAAGATATATTTGCTATTTGTGGTAATCCACACTTAGGAAAGATAATATTTAGACGGATTCCAAAAGGCGCGGGTTCGTATCCCGCTATGTTTACTTTTTTATAGGTTTATAAAATAAAATTTTTAGATAATATATATAGCGTGAAGCTAAGTAAGTAGATATGTAAAAAAAAAAAAAATCCTTGACCAATAAATAAAAAAACAAAATGGTTGTAGCGCTTAAACGACAAATATGCATAATACTCGTATATAGCCAAGAGTCACCGCGGTGATCTAACTATCGATTCAAAAAAAAATGTACTAAAATCTGTTTATTCATTTAGGATGGTGCCATAGACAGACAGACGAGTTAAACTTATAACACCTCTAATAATATTTTTATTTTTACTGTTTGTTACACATTTTAATGAAACAATTTTAATCGAATTAATTGCGTATATTGAGGCCAGTCGTGGCGCAGCGGCACAAGCGTGTGACTGTAACCGACAGGTTGTGGGTTCGATCCCCAGTCGAGGAAATGAAATATTTAATATTTTCAATTTAAAATATTTAATGTTTC
The DNA here is from genome assembly GCA_019049475.1 of Eueides isabella. Lineage (NCBI taxonomy): Eukaryota > Metazoa > Arthropoda > Insecta > Lepidoptera > Nymphalidae > Eueides > Eueides isabella. Next base: position 15,338,028 of record CM032392.1, read on the forward strand.
ATTTCTTCGCTCTGGTAATAAGGCAAAGCGCGGCGTTGGGTACCGCCACTCGGCGGAAAGAGGGAACGGAAGTGGAACAGAGTGTCTTAACACTAGGTTCCCGGGTTCCCTCTGCCTACCCTGCCTCGTGCGGGATACAGCGTAAAGCTGAGAGAGAGAGAACTTTTAATCGAATTAATTGCGTATATTGATATTTATACATTATGGAAACCCGAAGTCACGAACTCTTTACAGTAGTCCGTAGTCACAGGTCAATTGAGATGGCATTCGTCTGTCATTCTTGATATCGAAGATTCTTGAGTTGGAGTGTTCCTTCACTCTAACACCTATGCTTCTCTTTGTTTCACCTTTATAAAATAAGCCACAGTTGCAATAAAGTTTGCGCACACGAGAAAGGAATATTACTTTTCCCTGGTCTCAAGAATTGGGTCACTTTCTTGTTAAGTTTGAATATTGTTTTAATAGAAGCTTTTTTTAAGATGCTGCCGATCCTATCTGTTAAGTTGCTGCCGATCCCTTCACGTATGGTAGAAGTGACTGTCTTTTAACCGTGGGTCTTCTAACAACGCAGGCGGCGAATTAACAGCTGATTGATGAAGGGATATCGAGATATCTATTGGCGTGCGTGTGGGACTCATGGACCGGCAGTTATAGGTCTTCCACACTATCCTTTAAAAGCTCACAGTCTCTACTCTACTCGTCGCCTGCCACAGGCCTACACCTGTCTAATTTTCTGTTTTAATTATATTTTTCACTATAATATTTGGCAACCGTCGTTTAGAATTCAGTCTTTGTGATAAAAATAATCGGCTACTAAATTAAAAAAGTTACTTCAATTTAAAATATTTAGTTTGAAAAAAATATTATATTTTTTGTATTTATTTAACTGAAGTTTTAGCTGATAATAATTATGTAATTCAAAAGGGCGCAGCCGCAGGCGGGACGCTGGTCTCATATAAATTTCCTCTTTAACTCAAACAGTTCTCCTATAAAACGCTCAGACAATCAACACCCTATACCATTAATAACAACAAAGGCCCATAAAACCGTCGTACGTACGTTGCACCTTAGATCTTACCCCACCTTAAAGATTGCTGGTAAAAAAATAACATGATTTATATCGTTTTTAGGGTTCCGCACATCAAAGACAAAAACGGAAATCGCTTATAGTACAGAAAAATAAAATTTATGAGTCGAAGTAAAAGATATGAACGTTGGTCGTGTTATCAAAACCTTTAGATGACTTTCTGTTTACAAAAAATTGTAAAATGAACCAAAAAAATGAGCATACGATTTTTGATAGGATAAATCGTAACAAAAATTGTAATTTTATTACAAATGATGTAAAAACATCAAATCTCATCATCTTTTTGAAAAAATGTGGTAAATTGATCAACATTTACAAGTTGTATTTAATAAAAAATCATCTGTAGAGTCCGACTCGCACTTGACCGGCTTTTCCTTATAAATAGTTGTCTTAGAGGCCTTAGGGCAGGATACACTCATATATTGGATACCTTTTTGCTGATAAAAAATGACGAATGGAAGAGATGCCCCTACTTTATGATTAACCGAGTGTGTTTATATAGTGTAGTTATTGGAGATGTTTTTTATGAAACTTGGTTATAATATATATTTCTTTTATTTATATAATCATGATTACTAGATTTTATAATTATCCAAATTTAGACAGCGTTGAGTTACGCCATCTAACATGCAATACATCAAATTTGAGCACAATTTGGCTAATAAAACCTGCTATGGAAAAAAATATAAACATTTTTTTTAATCATCAAAGTATTATTGTTCTCAAGAACATCATAATTTGATACCTAGTTGTAACTTTGAATACACTTTGCAAAACTTTGCCAAGTCATTATAATATGTATAACAACAATAGTACGTATCTCTTTCAGTTGGTTGACGGAGCACGTGACAGGAAGGGGGATCATCGCGAACAAAGATTTCGCTTAGAGACAAAACACGCGCACTTGAGGTTACCTAGTTGGTTATATAGAGTGTTTTTATTTCGATAATGATTTTTTCGGGCTACACGTTGTATCCCGCACATGGTAGAGTAGGCAGAGGGAACTCGTGAATCTAGTGAGGGGCACAAGTGTGACTGTTCGATCCCCACTAGGGAAAAGAAATATTTAATATTTTTAAGTCAAATATTTAATATTTTCCTTTGAACGCGCTGGTAGCAAGGCGAAGCGTGACGTTGAGTTTTACCACTCAACACGCCAATGCCTGATATTCGGCAAAGACTTGGGAACAGAACGGAGTGTTTAAACACTAGGTTATAAAGCTCCCACTTCCTGCCATGCCATCTGCAGGAAACAGCTTACAGCAAAAAAAATACTAATTATAAATTTAATTAATTTTATACGTAACATTAAATTTAAATTATTTTGATACAATAACCATCTTGAATCATCCTGTATACTAACTCTCACCTCTCCTTTGTGTCAGAGACAGGCGCGATCCGACCGCATAACTTTTTAACGAGCGCCCTTCACATTCTCTGTATTGAAATGTCGCCAAATTTGTTAATATTTATTATAATTACATGGCCTTATATAATGTTAATAATAATATTTGGTTTTCACTGGACGATTTCAAAAAACATAGTATATAGTAGGATACGGGAGGTACTCTGTTTCTCACTTTCCGCAGAATTCGAGACGCCTTTCTTCTCGTAACCAGAGCCATTCCTTAGAACAGAGTCTGGTTTGAACCAACAACCTGCGCCACGACAGCCCTGAAAAAATCTATAATACCAAATAAACAAGATTAATCTGGTTGAAAGAGTTTCATTTAAAATATCTAAGGTTTCTTAATTAATTGACGTATCCAATTAAATTAATATATCGAAGCTAATTACTTATTTTGATTATAATTATAGAGTTTATAAAAGCGGAATTATATTTATTTTTTATAAGATTCAGGTAGAATCATGAAGAATGTTATGAAAAGTATTATTGTTCTCGTTTTGTTTTTTACTTTAAATTCAGTTGGTGAATTAATCGAAAAAGGTAATTTTAATAAAGGTAAATTAGTAAAAAGAGCTGGTGAGGCATTAGCGTGCCAAGAAACTAAGTACTCAGATTCGTCTACCTACCTTTCTATATGCGTAATATATGATGTAACATTGAAAAAATAACTTTTTCCATATTAAAATTTAAACTTTTTGTTTTTAAATTATTGTTTTTTGTGCCATACACATTTGCCGTACTTAGGCTAAAAAAATAATATTCTGACAAAACTATTCATGAATTTCGGAACTCAACGCCGCGATAGTTTAATAGTAATTTAATAATTATTCGATAATAGTAATCTTATTTCCAGGTTCGCTTATATCTTGCACAAATGATTCAAATTGCTCAGTCTACTGTTCTTGGATTTGCTTTAAACAATTAGAGGGAAAATGTTTTAACAATAATTGTTTTTGCAAGGCGTCCATTCCAGCGCCTAGCATAGAATTTAAGATGGCCACACCAAAATGCACTGGCCTGCCAAGAGAATAATTTTTATAAATACGTTGATTAAAATCGTTTATACGGCGTTAAGTTCCGCCGCTTGTCACAAATTTCCAATTTGGAGGAAAAGCGAAGGACATTGAAATCCTTTATTTAAAAAGACGTTTTAAAATTTTTAATTGTAAGTTTTACTGTGTTAAGAACAAATAATCTAGTGCAATATTTTTAAGCGGATGTTGAATATAATTTGTTCCACCGATGGAGAACCGAACTTCCAACCACCAGATTTGAAACCCGATACTCTAAACTTAAATTTTAAAAAGCGTATAAAATTTTTTATACGCTTTTTAAAAAAAAATTATACGCTTTTTAAAATTTAAGTTTAGTATTTTCTGTCCTAAGTGTGGAATAACACTTTAAAACATAGTAAAAATACCCGATACTCTTTTTACAATGTTATCTTTATTTAGTTTTCAGCCTTACGCTGTATCCAACACAAGGCAAGGTAAGCATAGGGAACTTGGGAACCTTGTGTTAAGATACTCCGTTCTGTTACTCTCTTTCCGCCTAATCCGAGGCATTGTGTATTGAATGGCTACCATAGAACTTGTCCTTTACAGCCAGACACTAATGCCTCTGCGCCACGACATGCCTTTACTTAGTTCAATTTATTATATTCAAATAACTTTCAGATAAAAGTAACAGTGCTATTGAAGACGGAAGTCAAGTATGGTGTATAAATGCGGACTCTTGCCGGCCAATTTGTACAGCACTTTGCAGAACTGCGACACAAGGATTGTGTGTGACAGGGCAATGTTACTGCGGCTTGGGATCTGCGTAGATCTCTTTTTAGTTTTATGTTTAGTGCGGCTGTTTTATAACTTAGCTTCACGCTGTATCCCGCACGAGGCAGGGTAGGCAGAGGGAACTTGGAAACCTAGTGTTAAGACATTCCGTTCCACTTTCGTTTCCCACTTTCCACTGAATTTGAGGCATTGCGTGCTGAGTAAATTGAAAATTGAGTTGAGGTTTTCATCCTTACTTCAGAAAATGATTTTTATCGTGTTTTCTTTTCCTTGCTGTAGTATTGAGGCAGAATATGGTATTGAGTTCCGCCTTTGCCTCCAGAATTCAGTGGAAAGTGGGTACGAAGTGTTTTTACTCTAAGGTTTCTAGGTTGCCTCTGTTCTTTTCGCCTACTTTAAACTAAATGAGATAAAAGTAAAGCTAGTTCGACAACAGTATGGAAAAAAAAAATGATATTTCTCTACCTTTTAGAAATGTGAATAAACAGAATAATTATATTTTATAAATAATCAAAAATTAATCGTTCTTTCATTTATATTTCTTTTTGTTTGTTTGTGTGTTATAAAAAAATATCAGTATTTTTCTTTCAAAAGTTTTTCTTTAGCAATTATTACTTAATTTTAAATTTAAGATTGTATCGTTTTATATGGCAATAAAATATAATAAAGCAAAGTATTTTAACTAATTTTGAAATAAACATATAAATATAGATTATTAACTAAATATATACCTGTCATTAATTTGAAATTACACTGCTCTTTTCTTTCCGTTTTAAGATTACTCCGCAGTGAAATGATAACTGGGCTTAGCGAGACTTTTGAAGATTTTCTACTTCTATAAAATAGTTCGATTCGTTATTAAATTTAATTGAATCATACAAAATTTAACAAAATTATATTTATGTTTTAACTAAGGGCAGCGTAAACCCGGGACTTTAACTTTACGACCCAGTCAAATTTTTAACGCGCAAGAAATTTCATTTAAAATATTTGATCGAATATTCTAAATATATTAGGAAATTATAGAGAAACAAAAAAACTGGACATAGTTTTAGGTCCACATGCCTTCACAGGAGCAGCACACTTTGGAGGAGTTTCCTAAGAAACGGCACAGTACTGTACGTTTAGAAAATTTGGCATTCTGGTACCAAAACAAACAGTTCTCCGAAACAATTTGCATGATAAATGCGGTAGAAAACGCAGAGCGAGGATACGTCTCTAAGTAAAGTCAAAATATTAAGCCTCTTACAGATCATTGAGTCCCCAATGATTGGATACGATAGCGATAACGAGCTGATACTGGAGAGCATTATCCTAGAGGTGAAAACAGTAACCTGGGCCTTTTGCAGGGTCAAACGGTGTTTTGAGAATGAAGTATTGTTTCGCTCTCTCTCTCTGCTGTCCATGACTTCCAGTTTTTCTGAGGCCAATTTAATCTTGCTTTTCAAATGATCCTTACCATGGCAGTAACTCGAAAAGCTGAAGTCTAATTTACTTATGATGATTTGGAGCAGAAACCGTCAACCGGTACAGAGCCCAGTCAGAAAGCTTGCGATCCACTTGCATAAATTCTCGGACCTCTTACGAAACCATCAATACTAGGGTGATCATTGTTCTAAACCGGAATCACATTGGAGAATCACAAACACATAACGAACTTTGCGTACCCTGCTTTTAATTAATTAATATCGTTTCCTTAAGTATTTAAAAGCTTATCGAATACGATGTATTTTCTAAAAAATTGAATTGAAAGTGAATGTCATACAAAATCAAATGTCGTATTTAAAATATTTTTATTTTCTGAAGAATTTCGTGCCAATTCTATCAGGTAAAATTTTAATTTTATGTGTTAGTTTATTTTGTGTACGTTCAAACAAATTTTAACTCCGAACATCCTGATTGCTACGGGTTTTGCCAACTCCTGATTAAATTAAAATATGTTTTATAGCTTATTAGTGATATCCCGCACATGGCAGGGTAGGCAGAGGGATCTTGGGAACCTAGTATTAAGACACTCCGTTCCATTTCCGCCAAATTTGAGTCATAGCGTGTTGAGTGGCGGAAATCAACGTCCACTTTTGCCTTGAAATGAAACATCAATATTTAAATTGAAAATATAAAATATTTCATTTCCTCGTGTGGGGATCACACGAGGAAATGATGACGTCACACGCTTGTGCCGCTGCGCCACGACAGGCCTCATTAGTGATAAGAATAATATAAAAAAATCCTACATGACACAACACACATTATTTCTTTTTTTTATTTATTTATTTAAAATAAAAGCTTTAACAAAAACAAATTTAAAACACACAAATGTCCTTTTTTTGAAGATTGATTCGTGTGTCCCTGGGATGAAATAAAATAAAAAATAAATAAAAGAAGAAATAGCGAATTAGTCGTATGACATCGCCAGATTATCACTAAACTAAAATAAAGTAATACACACTTTTAATTAATTGTTTCTTTATTAAGAGTAACTAATGCGCAAGCATTTTCATTTGAATCATTTAATCGGCGCCCTTTCTTAATATATTAATTTAATATACAGAAACAGATACCGTTTAAGCAAAGCAAATAGGACACAGAGCCGGCTGTACATGTATTTGCACAAGGAGAAAAACAATCCTGAGCCACGGTGCAATCTGTAAAAAGAAATATTTTTGGAAATAATCGACGATGATGAATATATTACTATTTAAAATGTTAACAATATAGTAATTTATCATAGAAGTACGGATATACTAAGGAAAACAAGTATGCGGTTGCAAAAGACGACACTTTGGGGTCTAGAATGTAGAAGAAGTCGCTTTGGTAACAAAGTAAAACGCAGTGTAACGTCACTTAACAACATTGCATTCAGAATTCGGTGGGAAGTGGGGAACGGTAGTGTATTAGTGGGAACGAAGTGTCTTTACATAAAGTTGCCGTTTCCTTCTGCCTATACATCGATGGGCTAGATACAGCATGCGTTAAAATGAAAAACAAAAGAAACCTTAGGACAGTTGAAAATATTCATTGACTATAATGTTACTACGAAATGACAATAACCTACATATATCTGCACAAGTGAGTGGTCTATGCAGCAGCATATGTATGTGCAGCTATTAACACAATACTAAAATATTAACAAATGATTTTACAATTTTCGTCGGTCTGTCAGAGCTAATCAATCTGTGGTACTGCTAGGCCGATATTTATAGGGTTTTTATTAAAAAATAGGATAGGTTATGTATAAGCCATTTTTTACCTCGAACTGTCCGCGTGATTGGAATTAACGCGCACATTTCGGATCTACAGTCCAGATACATTTATTTTACAAAAGTATAATTAATAAATAATAGTATAGCTTAAGAGGGCGAAGTCTTGAGCGGGTAACCTAGGGTACCTTTAAATGAACCGCCTTTTGAATACAAGGGTGATTCGAGCAATGTCAATAAACATACGTTGAGCATTTTTTGTAGGTATCAAATGATAGTTTTACTAAAAAGTACTTACTTACGATTATTGCGATTATCACACATTTTGTAAAAAACAATTTTAACCGGATTAATCGTTTATCGATTTTAAAACTTGTTATATACAATTAATCTGATTACTAATCTTGATTAGTTAAAGCTCTCTAAATCGAATATTTATTAATTGATTCAATGGAATTTCGCAAATGTATCGTCCTATATATACGTGATTGCTCCGATTCACGCTGTATCCCGCAAATGGAGGGGTAGGCAGTAGGAACTTGGGAACCTAGTGTTAAGACACTTCGTTCCATTTCCGCTCCCTAATTTCTACTGATTTTGAGGCATTGCTTGGAACTCAACGCCGTGTTTTGTCTTGTTACTAGAGCGGAGGAATAAAACACCAAATATTTAATTTTAAAATATTAAAAATTTCATGTCCTCGAGTGGGGATCGAACCCACAACTTATAGTTTGCTTCCAGGGGAAACGGGGAGCCCATATCGTCCTATATATACGTGATTACTCCCCTTCACCTGTATCCCGCATATGGCGGGATAGACAGTAGGAACTTGGGAACCTAATATCTTAAACACTTCGTTCCACTTCCGCTCACCAATTTCCATCTAAGTTGTGGCATTGCATGTTGAGTTGCGGAACTCAACGCCGCGTTTTGTCTTGTTACCAGAGCGAAGAAATGAAAACATGAAATGCTTAATTGGAAATAGATTGCCAGATAGTGGTCTGAATATATTTAGAAAATTTTACTCACTGGAACCGAGACTCTCATAAGCCATCGCTAACACTATCAAAACAATTAATACCAAATATTTCATCTTAAGGGCGTTTAACTTGCGTTGTACGCTTTAGCAAATGCGGTGCGTATATATAGTATATAGCGGTAGCGTGACCAATCCGTTAATTTTCATGATTCTATAATTACATTGTATGGTTGTTTTCACTCTAAATCGATAATTTACAATCCCATAGTAACAGTTATTAGTGAAAATAATTGTATTGGAAGAAAAGAAGATGAAAAGTTCCGTACATGTACAATAATGTCAAAATATCAAAATCAAATATTCGAATATTCTTTACTCAATCAGGTTATTTATTACAAGTACTTTTGAATCATCAAGTTGACATAGAAATGTCTGTAGTGTCAGTTTGCCTATAGGAGGCTACTACCGGCACGGAAGGAAGATTTTTAATTTGCTAAAAGTTGAGTAAAAGTAACCAAATCACGACGTTCTCGTGTGTTATTTTATGTACAACTTTTTTTATTTCCATGCTGCATTTTGCATTGAGCAAAGTATGCAGTGGGAACCTGGGAGGCTCCCACTGCATACTTTGTTAAGAGATTTTTTACTGATTTTTTGAGGAGTTGCCAGTTGAGTGACGGAACTCATCATCGTGTTTTGTTTTGTTACCACAGCCAAATAATGAAAATTCGAAATGTTTAATTTCCCCCCGAGTAGATATCGAAACCACAATGGACGACAATTTACATAAAATTTTAAATATATGAAATAATAGACAATCCAAAATAAATATGTATATATACTAGTGTCAAACACTAATATGCTTAATTTTTAACCAATTAAGTATGCCGATACACCGATATGAAAATTAATAACTTTTTCATGCGAATTACGTTTTTTATATCCAAAACGACATAAGTAAGTATATAAGAAGCGAGTGTTCTGGATTGATTGTATATTGAAGACAGATTGAGCAAGAATGAAGTACACAATTATATTTATTGTATTATCCTTGGCACTTGCTGTCTTTTCAGCTCACGGTGAGATCCCTGTTTTTCCATATCTGAATTTTTGTTCCATTTTTCGATAGTAACTTTTAGACAAGATTTTCAAATATCCTCTGCCTACCCTGTCATTTAAGGGAAACAGAGTGTAGTTAAAAAATTTGATAGATACAAGAAATTCAGTAAGTATTTGATTTTACATTCCATTTTTGATTATCTATAAATATATAAGTACCCTACATCCCCATACCCTACATCATTCTAAGAAGTGTTTTTCACATATCTATTTTTCACTTAGTTTACCTTGTTTCATTTCTCTATACTCGTTTATTTAATCCTTGTCCTACCTCTATTTTTTTGATCCGGTAGATTTTGTTTTAAAATATTCTACTTTTTATTCCGTATATGTTAAGGTTGGCTTGACATAGTCAGTTAGAGAAACTTTATATCTACTGCTATCAATTGTTTCGATTTTTATTTCTTTTTTTTAGCTTCACGCTGTATCCCGCACTTGAATTTGAGAACCTAATGTTAATACATTCCGTTACGTTCTTCACTTTGCGTGTTTAGTGGCGAGAATCAAGCCCTGCTTTGACTTGTTACGAGATCGAAGAAATGAATATATAAAAATATTTCATCTCCCCGAATTGGGATCGCCACAACCTCAACTGGCTTCAATAAAAACATTTTAACTATAAATATTTATTTCAGTTCGATTAGATATTTACACTGTATATTTAAAGTCGATTACATGAATATCTTTTGATAAGGTTTTTCCTTATGAATAAGCTATAAAACCTGTCATGGCACGGAGGCCTTAAGGTGTGGTTGTGAACGACTTGTTGTGGCTTCGGTCCTCTCAAGAAGAAGTAAAATATTTTATATTTTCAAGGCAGAGCGCTGCATTGAGCCCCGTCACTCAATACGCACTCAAATTTGGCGTTAAGTGGGGAACGGAACGAAATGTCTTAGCACAAGGTTCCCAAGTTCTCTATACTTACCCTACCAATGTGCGAGATACAGCGTAGCGTATGTATTAATAAAAGCTTATTTTGAATAAATACATTACAAGCATTTCTTTATATTTTGCAGTGGCTCACCCTACTGATGTATCACATGCCGTAAAAAATATAGAAACCAAATCAGTACCCTGCAACACTAATGGAGAATGCATAGTGCCATGCCAGCTCTTTTGTCCCGATAACGTTGGAGTACTTTGTTACTCTGGAATGTGTACCTGCAAACCTTAGGGGTCAATGCTAGTAAAGTGAAATAAATAAAAAATAAAATATACTCCTGGTTTAATATTTTAATTTTGCCCTTAATTACGCACTTATATTGCTGTTTTTTGTGACTTTGCGTACTTAAAGGCAAATTCCGATGCTATGTTTGTTGTCTTACAAGAGCAAGGTATTGAAAATACATAAAAATATATTTTCAATACCTCACAGTGGAAAGCCTCTACCTTAGAGTCGAACACACAACTGTCGTGTTCATTCTCTTAGAAAAGTAGAATTTTATAATGGATATATATTAACATAAGTAGCAATTGAACTCCATTAGTGGCACATTTTTATTTCGGCGCAAAGTGGGGAATAGAAGTGTTTTAATAGGAATGAAGTTCCTTCTGCCTATCCATTATGTGCGGAATAAAGAGTGACGCTATAATAAACCAAATTATGTATACATAGGTACATAAAATAAATAAATAAAGATACATTTCTCTTCAAGTGCTGCAAGCGTTAGAATATGAACTATAGTTTATGTGACCTTATACTCGAGTAGCTTATTCTCTCTATGGCCAGACCAGCTCAACGGTACCATTTTTAAATTGTCTACTAAATGGAAGATTATATCACTAAGCTTCACGCTGTATCCCACACATGGTAGGGTAGACAGAAGGAACTTGTGAACCTAGTGTTAAGATACTCCGTTCCGTTCCCCACCCCACTTTTCACCGGATTTGAGACAATGCGTGTTGAATGGTGGAACTCAACGTCACGTTTTGCCTCGTTGCCTCGTCAGGCCTCAGTAATTAGTATTTTTTTTTATTATTTTAAATATGTAATGTATTTAATTTTATAGAAGAAAAAAATATTTCCAATAGAAATTTTTAACTACTAAGTTTTTAAGAGCTGCAAGACACTGTTCTCACTACCACGGGCCACTTTTGTCCTAAGTAATTAGTTAGACTTTACTATATTCATTTCTCCACTTTCTGCCGAAACTGAGGCTTTGAGTGCCTGGTTACCGTAACAAGGATGAAAATATTGAATATTTATTTCTCTTCTTTCGGTAACGAGAATGTAGGACGGTAACCTGTAGGGTTTACAGTCGCATGCTCATGCCCCTGCATCACGGCAACACTCTTATTCTTACAGTGCCATTTTGTAAGTCTATGCTTAAAATTAATTGATAAATAATAGTTCTAGACAAGCTGAGATTTTTAACGGTTGTTATACGTCTCGCTCTTACTTTTGTAAACTGCCCTATCTCTAGTCAGTTCTGAGGTAACTTCAACGTTCTTATTACTTATAATCAGCATGTTACTCAAGATATGGAAATACTATTAGTTTTTCTATCTCAACTCCTTCATTCATATAAACAACATACATGTGTCTCAATTACTTTTGGTTCTTGTGGGATATTTTTAATTATATAGATGAAGAAATATTTAGAAAAATATAAATATATTTGTGCACGATTTCGTTATTTATGTTGCATAGCATACATTTTTAATAATTCAGTTGCATGATGGAAAATCTCGCTTTTCTCGTAACTGCAAAAAGATCAAATAATCCTTTTTGGATAATCCACTTTACTTCGTAACCTTAAGCTGGAGCCAAATTTCAACTGTTAAAATCGAGTAATTATTTATGTATTAATTTCTATAATATTGAACATAGTCTGTCATTTTTTTCTAGTCCAGGTAATTTACGTTAAGCGTTGAGTTACATATCTATAAATTGTTTTAATTGAATTGAAAATAACATATATTGCTAAATCAAAATCAAATTGAATTGGAAATAAGAGTGTATGAAACTAAATGAGGCCAGTCGTGGCGTAGCAGCACAAGCGTGTGACTGTAGAGACCAACAGATTCTGTGTTCGATCCCCAGTCGAAGAAATGAAATATTTAATATTTGCAATTTAAATATTTAATGTTTCATTTCCTCGCTCTGGTAACAAGGCAAAAGCGCGGCGTTGAGTTCCGCCACTCAACACGCAATGCCTCAAATTCGGCGGAAAGTGGGGAACGGAAGTGGAACGGATTACACAGAGAAATCGTTTTTAGGTGAAAAACAATAATGATAAAATAGATTTACACATAAGACACAAGAACTGTTTCATACTGTATTTTTTGTAATAAATACATATATTTGAACATTAGCCGTAAGATATTTGCTATAATGGGCTATCTTAAAAGATGGAAAAAATATCTACCAATCAAAACTAAAAACACTTTAGTCACTTTCTTCTCATCATCGACTATGCTTATACATGCTACATGATACCTTGACTTATCACAAGGACACCAAGATAAACTAAAGTGTCTCCAAAATATCTGCATTTTTCAATCAATTATTTTCAATAAAAAATAAAAATGTATCTAACATTTTTATTTTTTATTGAAAATAATTGTGCATTTATGTATATCCTATTCACCATATATACTATCCCTATCTATAAAATAATTTTCCTGGGTACCGATAATTTAGTTCATCGAAACCACTGCTCCAAAAGCAACAACACGTTACAGGTATGTGTAATACAGAAGGTTTTCGCTTCCGCCGTTACGCACGGAAAATTACATCTTGGTCCATACGGCGAAAGAGAAAGCCGGTCTCCTGGGCGCTCTCTTTGCCTCGAACTCGACTATGGATGACCGAGGAACAACGCTGCCGACCATTCCGCGGAGTCAGAGCTCAATACCTGACGTTAAAATCAGCCAGACAGCTGTTAGGCGAGCTCTATGTTCCTTGGATATCCACAAGTCAAGTGGGCCGGATGGAATTTCTTCTCTTGTGCTCCGCTCATGTGCTCCTGAGCTGACTCCGGTGCTAGCGCGTCTATTTCGGCACTTTTACTCAGTCGGCGTAGTCCCAGATTTGTGGAAGAGTGCTCTTATCCACCCGATTCCAAAAAAAGGCGATGGTTCCGATCCAACTAACTACAAGCCTACTGCTATCACCTCCTTGCTCTCAAAAATTATGGAGAGCTAGAGGATCACCAATTGATTAACGACCACCAATGTGGCTTTCGCCAGGGTCGCTCAACCGGTGATCTTCTGGTTTACCTAACCCACCGCTGGGCTGCGGGTATTGAAAGCAAAGGAGAGGGCCTGGCAGTTAGTCTAGACATGGCGAAGGCCTTTGATCGAGTGAGGCATGGGGCGCTCCTCGCGAAACCTCCTTCTTACGGGCTTGCCGAGAATTTAAGCTCCCGAGAATTCCCCGAAACCGATTCCCGAGAATTTAGCTTACTCACTAGGCGCAGCGTTAAGGTCGATATCGATGATTTCTGCTTCGCATACATGCCCGTGAACGCCGGCGTCCTCTAAGGCTGCGTGCTGTCCCTTACGCTTTTTCTTCTGTATGTCAATGATATGTTGGAGGGCTCTAACATACATTGTTATGCAAATTACAGCATTGTGGACGCTGTATACTTAGGCCATGCAAGTCTTTCTCGGGAAAACGTTGACCAGTGTCGAAATCAACTTGTGTCTTCCATTGAGGCATCCCTCGAAAATGTCTCCGGATGGGGTAAAAAAGTTCACTTCAACCTCCAGACACACATGTCTGCGCGTTACGCGCTAAAAAAAATCCCATTTGTCGTATCACCAGTTTTCGAGAACATTGAGAGTGTTCTCAAAAGCCACACCCTGCATCAGCATATTGGGCCTCAGTTTTTCGAGCGACTATTGCGATCATCTGGAAAGCAAGGTCAAGTTGACCTCGAAGAAACTAAGGATCATCAGCAGAGTGAGACAGTACTATACGCCAAAACAACGTTTGGCCCTGTACAGGGCCCAGGTTCGGCCAGGAACATTGTTCTCAATACTGGGCTGGTGCACCCCAGTATCAGCTGGAACCATTTTATCACGTACAACGTAGAGCCGTTCAAATCGTTGGGGACTCAATGATCTGTAAGGGGCTTGACATTTTGGCTTTTCATAGAGACATATCTTTACTGTGCGTTCTCTACCATTCTGGAGAACTGTTTGACTTGGTAGCTTTCGTCTAATTTTCTAACCGCACAGTACGTCACGAGTTAATGTACCACCCACATCATCGGGATACGTACCACTCCACTACAGTGCGGTTTCGTAGGAATTTCCTTCCATGCGCCACACATCTCTGGCCTACCCGCGGCTGTATTTCCAGGTGAATACTACATGGGTTCCTTCAAAAAGCGCGTTTACTTCCACCTTAAAGGCCGGCAACGCCCCTGTAGCTTCCCTGGTGTTTTACGGTGACCACTCACCATCAGGCGACCCGTAAGCCTGTTTGCCTTATGTTTGCCATAAAATAAATTCTTTACTGTTAAAAGTGTAATTTTGTGAAATTAGTTACCATCCTATATTCGACATTATGAAACACTTCACGTCTTTAAAAAAGCTTTGAAGCGTCACTTCACTAGAGGCCTGTCGTGGGTTCGATCCCCAGTCGAGGAAATGAAATATTTAATATTTTCAATTTAAATATTTAATATTTCATTTCTTCGCTCTGGTAATAAGGCAAAGCGCGGCGTTGAATTCCGCCACTCAACACGCAATGCCTCAAATTCGGCGGAAAGTGGGGAAGGGAAGTGGAACGTAGTGTCTTTACACTAGGTTCCCGAGTTCCTTCTGCCTACCCTGCCTAGTGCGGGATACAGCGTGAAGATATAAAAAAAACTATAGATAGAAGTGAAAACGGAACTAATAAGTTGAGAGTAATTAAAACTATATGCAAAAATGATATGATTTTTTTATGTTTTATTTATTAGTTACATATGATGGGTTAAACAAATCATGAACAAAATATAAATACAAAGTGGTTGAAAAAATAATTAATATACAATTATCTTAATTATACATAGTATTTATATTTACACGAATTTCAATGAATTCAAGTTTGAACATTATTTTCATTATTTACATTATTGTCGTGACTCACAAAATTATACTTATCCAAAAAGCGTCCAACGCGCACATAATACGGTCAGAAATAGTCGATGTATTAGTGTATACGTGTACACAGGCTACTGCGCGTGCGCTAGTCTGGGTCTCCATAGCGATAGATATACTATTATCATTAGCATGTCGGTGACGCGAACCGAGGATTTTACCCTCTACCAAAACGCTCAACGCGCCTAAAGAAGTTTTCACTTCAAAAAAAAGCGTCACTATTTGCCAATCAAAGTAATATTTAATATACATGTAACAATGTTTATGTATTTATTTATATGTCTGTAAAAGATCACCAATAGTGATAAGGTCACCTTTGCATGCAGTATTTTCACTTACGTGTGTACGTATTTCTGTTTCTTTCTTTTATATTTTCTTTTATTTCATTTGTTAGTTTGATTTTATTTGTAATTTTTATTTTGCATTATCAATAAAGAATTATCTATCTATATTTCTACATGTTTTACTAAAATATTGTTCTAGGGTATTACCTAACATGTTATACTATTTAATTATATCGATTTTACTTATAACTTTTTTGAAACTCTACTTTTTGGCGTACTCACTTCAATCTATAGGACACTTACATGGAAGAACTATTTAGTTTGTAAAATAATGCTCATTTTAAAACGTTTAGAAGGTTAAGGAGATGGTTATAATTTCAAATGTACGAAAAACAATTAAAGACTATCATACACATATCAATTTATTAATTGAACAAGTAATAAGTTAGATGTTATTTTGCTATTCTTTTTACACAGGCTGACACGCACAACTTCTAGAATAACAAAGTACACCCACAAAAGTGGGACAAGCATCACGACAAAACTTCAGACAATCCTCGGCAAAGTTGCATGGTTTTAATAAAGCTTGCAGCGAGTCAGTATGAACTTCTGTAAAATATAACTAAAATAAATAATTTAGTTACAAAGATATATATTAAAATATTTCATTTGGTGTTTTTTGTAGGCAGAGGGCTGTATTCTCTATTCATAGAAAATCATGCAGACACATTTAGAGAAGTAATGTCACATAATCTATGTTATCATTATAACTGGATTTGAAATTGTATCCTTTTCATGTGTTGATTAGTATTTTTCCGTCAGTTCACGTGGTAGCGCTAGCCAGATAAAACAGTACAGACTAAAAAACAGTTTTAAGCTTCACGTTGTATCATGCACATAATAATTTTGACGGTGAGTACTTGTGAACCTAGTGTTGAGACACTCTGTTTCATTCTCCATTTTCTGCCAATTCAAGGCATTGAATGTTGGGTGGCAGAACTCAATACCTTTATTTGCCTTGTTGCTAGAGTTAATAAATAAAAATATTAAATATTAATTTGAAAATATTAAATATTATATTTCTTCGAATGACGATCGAACCCACAACATGTTATGTTTACAGACACACCGCCACTACGTCACGACAGGCCCCAATTAAAGAATTTCTTACTCTTGATTTATCACAGACGAGTTCTATTCATATTATCAAATATATTTGTTATCAATGGCATTAATTATTAAAAATTATTCAGTAAGATAAGATATCTTAAGAAATCTATAAAAAATGGTATATAAAAAGCGGCGGCTATGAGTGGTTGTCCAATGTCTCCCAAACTTTTCTCAGCAGTTCTTGAACATATATTTAGACGTCTTCAATGGGTCAATTATGGATTAAACGTCAATGGAGTTAAATTGAATCACTTAAGATTTGCAGACGATTTAATATTAATTTCAAAAGATCCAATGAACCTTTCAGATATGTTAAAACAACTTGTGTACGAAAGCGACAAAGTAGGACTATCAATGAACACAACAAAGACCAAAGTTATGACAAACAGTGTAAAAATACCAATAACCATTCACAACAATACTATAGAATATGTGGAAGAATATATGTATCTCGGACAAATTATATCTCCCACAGAACTCACGAGTAAAGAAATCAATAATAGGATAAACTTAGCATGGAAAAGATTTTGGTCTCTGAAGGAGATCATGAAAAACCCACTCGTGCCACTGCGATCCAAAAGTAAAACATTTAACTTATGTATTTTACCTGTGTTGACTTACGGATGCCAAACATGGAGTCTTACTAAACATAATTTACAGCAATTAGAAACCTGTCAACACAACATGGAACGTAGTATACTACGAGTCAGATTGAAAGACAAAATAAACCTAAAAACCATAAGAAAACAAACAAAGATTACTGATGTTACTTATTGCATTAAAAAACTGAAATGGAAATGGGCAGGCCACATGATTAGATGTAAAAAAGATAAATGGTCAAGAGACGTAACGGAGTGGTGCCCGAAACATAACAAAAGGAGAAAAGGAAAACAACGACGGAGATGGGAAGACGACATTAGGAAAATTGCAGGCGTTACTTGGACGAGACCAGCTCAGGACCGTGTCTTGTGGCAAACTCTAGGGGAGGCCTATGCTGGAAAGCAAGACAATCTTCACGTTCTGGTGTCAGGAAGTTAAATATAAGCAATTTGTTAAATATAATTTAAGTAATGTGTAAGATTGTAAATAAAGGCTATTATTATTATTATTATGAGTGGTTGTCTGTCAACTCAATAAAGAACAAACTTCGAAAAACAAAATAAAATATTGACAAAAAAGAATTTTACCATTAGCTGAAAAAGCAGCAAGTAGTGAGGATAATACCAAAATTATAATTGTGTACTTCATGTTGGTCACACTGTTTTCAAAATTAAATCGAATGAAATTTGTAGTCTCTTATATACTTCTATATAGAACTTATCTCACACAACTAATATGTATGAAAATAATTAATTCCCGTATCGTTAGTTATTTGATTGCCTGTCATGTGTTAAACAATTGTTTATGGTTGATGTAGATTTAAAATTTTTAAACTTAAGAATCAAAAATTTTTTCTATGATTTGTTTCTCTTGCTCTGTTTTTAGATTATAGTTTTTTTTTTCCACTATACGATGTATCCCAGATATTACAGGGTAGACAGAGGGAACTTGGGAACCTAGTGTTAAGATACTAACTACTATTCCCATTCACTTCCGTTCCTCACTTTTCTCCGAATTTAAGGTATTGCGTGTTGAGTTGCAAAACTCAACGCCGCATTTGCTTTGTTAATAGATCGAAGCGATAAAAATATTACATGTCTCATTTATATTTATACCGTACTTTCTCCAAGTATTAATGTAACATTATATTTACCGTACCGTACTTTCTGTGTTCTCCATACAACGTGACAATAACGAAATTATTGTTCCCCAACTGGAACGTTCGGAACGGCATAATTTATGAACATAAGAGAAATATCCAGCTTTACGCTGTATCCCAGACATGGCAGGGTAGCCAAGGTTCCTCACCTTGGAAACCTAGTGTTAAGACACTTCATTCCGTTACCCACTTTCCGACGTCATAGAAACGATGACTAAATAAAGAAATGAAAAATTATCCAGCAATGGATGTATTAAGCATATCCGAGATTGGAAAGACAAAACTGTTCCAAGTTTCACAAGCAAACTTGAAATTCCTATTCTTTCATATAAACGGAACCACTCGCCCTGTTTTCTTCAAATATAATTATTTCGATTTTCGATATTACAAGATTAAATTCACTACTAATTTTGTTATCGCCTTATAAATCATTAAATTACAGTCAAAACAATCACACCACATTAATTATGTATACGCGAAAATTAACGAATTAGTTGCGCTATTTTATATTCGTATAAATAGGTAAAGGAGTTACAGTGGAGTCACACTGCAAAAAGAAACGTCCTCAAAATGAAATATATCATTTTATTTCTGTTCATAGTATTGGCTATGTTTTATGAGGTTCTCTGTGATCACTGTAAGTAAATTGTTCTTTATACAATCAGTCCAAATATGTATGCTTTTTTTTTTTTCATATCGTCGAGGTTTTCTTTTATCATGTTGAAACGATTCTTTTAATTGAATTTTAGTAAATTTAGAATATTTCGTTACTAATGTGCTGCTAAATGTGGTAATTAATTTTAACATAATCTTTAGATCTTTTAAGGCCTATCGTGGCGCAACAGAACAAACGTGTGACTGTAACCGATAGTTTCTGGGTTCGATCTCCACTCGAGGAAATGAAATATGATACATTTTCAATTTTAATATTTAATGTTTTCATTTTTTCGCTCTGGTACAAGGCAGAAACGCGACGTTGAGCTCCGCCACTCAACAAGCTATGCCTCAAATTCAGCGGAAAGTGGGAAACTAAAGTGGAACGGAGTGTCTTAACAGTAGGTTCTTCACTGCCTACCCTGCCATGTGCGGGATACAGCGTAAAGCTGAGTGAGTAAGTGACATAATCTTTATCTCGATTAGGAATCGAACCTACCACGGCCGATTGGGTATTATTAAATAAAGATATATCTTCTATTCTTACAAGTGTTTTTATTTACAGCATGTAATACAGCTTTAGACTGTTATGGGCCTTGCAATAACACATGTGGAATTCAAGCTACTTACAGTTTGCTTTGCTACAATTTTATTTGCTACTGTGTAATTCCATAGAATATGTATAGTAAGCGATTACATAACACGTATGGAATTCATTGCGTATTAGTTACTGTGAATAAAGAAATTGATAATTAAAAATATTTTTTAATTTTTTTACGTATTCAAGTCGACAAGTGCATCAACACGCACACATTCATTCTCACGATAATAAAAATTGGATTTTGGATAAGAAGGCTTGGTTCTGACGTGGCTAGATGCAATACACGTAGTTCGCTGGCTGTTGTTGATTATTTTTCCTATTCTGTCGTGGCCCAGGGATACAAACGTGTGACTGTAAATGAAAGGTTGTGGGCTATCGAACCCACAACCTGTCGTTTACAGTCTCCCGGGGATGTTTATTTCTCCGCTCTGGTAACAAAGCGCGGCGTTGTGTTCTGTCAGTCGACTTTGAAATCCGTCGAAAGTGAGGAAACGGCACGGAGTGTCCTATCACTAGGTTCTCAAGTTCCTTCTGGCTATCCTGCCATGTGTAGGATATAGCGGGAAGCAGAAAAAAAAAAAAAGAAAAGAAGAATGCTGTGGATGTTAGTTTGTCTTATATCGTATTCTTCAGTGAGACTTTGGATCTTTTCTTCTGAATCACATAACAGTTTTGTGTAAACACCTAATGTAATAAAGAAAGAAGAAGTAATACTTAAGAAGCAAAAGGTAAACTTAAAATGATGTTTATTTAACATTTTTAGCTTTTTCTGAAAAGTAAATATATGTATAACTTTTTAAATGAAACACTTTTAGACGGATTAATCGCGGACTGGACATCAAAATGCTAACAACGAAACCATGGTCAGTTTTGATGTCCAGTCGCTGTTTACCAGTATACCTATTAAAGACTGCATCATGATTGTCAAGCGGAAGCTAGAGGAGAATAACATGCCTATAGAATATCTTGAACTTCTAGAACACTGCCTTACATCTGGATATCTGGTGTTCAATCAAGAATTCTATTTACAAATAGATGGCATTGCTATGGGTTCGCCTGTGTCCCCGGTAATAGCAGATATATACATGGAGGACTTCGAGGAGATGGCTCTTAGCTCTGCACCATGTCTACCTAGGATATATAAGCGGTACGTAGATGACACTTTCACAATTTTACCTACGGACAGTATTTATATATTCTTAAACCACCTTAATTCTATTAATAATAATATTCAGTTTACAATGGAATTACAGGCAAATGATTCTTTCCTTGATATTTTAGTCATTAAGAATTCTAATGGCACAATAGGCCACACAGTATATAGGAAACCCACGCACACCAATAGATACCTCAATGGTGAATCTCACCACCACCCTACACAGTTATCTACCGTTGGCAAATCTTTGTTTCAGAGAGCCAACCACCTCTGCGATGCTGAACACCTAGGGGACGAGCTTCGACAGGTGAAGACTGCTCTTCATCAGAACAAGCTGCCAGTTCCCCGCCAGCATTGTCAGAAGACCAACAAGCCACCCACAGTTGAGAGGCAACCAGCACTTTTAACATATGTAAAGGGTGTTACAGACAGGATCGGCAACATCTTAAGAAGAGCTTCTATTTAAACTATTTTCAAGCCTAACAAGAAAGTGAGCCAATTCTTGAGACCAGTGAAGAGTAATATTCCTTTGCAGTGTGCAGGTGTATACAAACTTGATTGTGACTGTGGCTTATCATATATAGGTCAAACAAAGAGAAGCATCGGTGTTAGGGTGAAGGAACACATCTCCGATGTCAAGAATGGGCATGTATCAAAGTCAGCTGTGTGTG
Source organism: Eueides isabella (assembly GCA_019049475.1). Classification (NCBI taxonomy): domain Eukaryota; kingdom Metazoa; phylum Arthropoda; class Insecta; order Lepidoptera; family Nymphalidae; genus Eueides; species Eueides isabella. Next base: position 15,359,999 of record CM032392.1, read on the forward strand.
AGCATACATCGAACAAATCCAACCATTACATCAGGTTTGATAAACCCCACATACTCGCTAGGGAGAATAGATATATCCCTAGAATGGTCCGCGAGGCTATTGAAATACAAAAACATTTCTTTTTTTTTTTTTTTTTTTTTTTTTTCAGCTTCACGCTGTATCCCGCACTAGGCAGGGTAGGCAGAGGGAAAGGAAGTGAAACCTAGTGTTATGACACTCCGTTCCACTTCCGTTCCCCACTTTCCGCCGAATTTGAGGCATTGCGTGTTGAGTGGCGGAACTCAACGCCGCGCTTTGCCTTATTACCAGAGCGAAGAAATGAAACGTTAAATATTCAAATTGAAAATATTAAATATTTCATTTCCTCGACTGGGGATCGAACCCAGAACCTATCGGTTACAGTCACACGCTTGTGCCGCTGCGCCACGACAGGCCTTAAAGACTAAATACAAAAACATCCTAATTTCAATAGAGAAGATGGTTGGAAACTTTCCACCACCTGGGACCCACTATTAAAAAATTTAAAATCCCCAGCACACCACACTAGAGGACCAGATACAGTTAGCTCATTCTGCAAGAATCCAGGGCAGTACGCGAGGCAATTAAGGAATCGTTGGCGGTAGTTTGATATAATAATTATATCAACTGACAGACAAATGCCTCCTCAGTCTACCCGTGACCACGGACTACTGTAAAGTGTTCGAAACGTCGGGTTTCCCAAAAATGTTTACCATTCAATATACGCGATTAATCCGTTTAAAAGTGTTTCATTTAAAATGTATAACAATCGCGAAAATCAAAGACATCATTATATGTATAACTTTAATTTATATATTACAAAAGTATTAAATATAATAAAAATTCTCTTTTTTTAGTAATATCTTTATTCAGTGTTCTGTTATATAAGGCAAATAGAAGAGTTGGTAGAGGGAACTTGGGAACCTAATATTAAGAAACTGTCCGTATTAATATACTTTCCTTCCCAAATTTCCGTAGGAATTGAAGCATTTCTTGATGGCAGAACTGTGCACCCGCTCTTGTCACGTTATCAGATCAATTATTAAAATTAAAAAAAAATCTTTGTTTTAAATATTTATTGTGTAATAATTCTGCTGTATATTTCATGGGTAATAATATTATCAAAACATAATCATAGATAACTTTTGACTCACTTAGAAAATGAGTGAATATTTTTCCTCTTTTTCATAATATTACTATTTTTCCAAATATTTTTTCTTTTGATTTAATAATCGTAAAAAGATTTTTAATGAACCGTAATTGAATTTTCGTGCATTATATAATTTATGTTAAAATAAATCATTTATAAACCAAGATCCAATTTATTGTTTTAAATTAATGATGAGTAAGCTTTACGCTGTATCCCGCACGACGCAGGGTAGGCAGAGGGAACCCGGGAGCCTAGTGTTAAGACACTCCGTTCCACTTTCAATCCTCACTTGCCACCGAATTTAAGGCGTTGCGTGTTGAGTGGTGGAACTCCGTGCTTTGCCTTATTACCAAAGCGAAGAAATGAAACATTAAATATTTTAATTGAAAATATTAAATATTTCATTTCTTCGACTGGGGATCGAACCTAGAACCTGTCGGTTACAGTCACATGCTTGTGCCGCTACGACACGACGAATAATGAATAAGTTATATTGAAGAATGATGGATAACTTATATTTTTTTTAATTTTACAGCTGTCAGAATAGAAGGAGAATTCTTATATTCACCACCAATACGTGGATTTTAGTAATATGTACATATATGTATATGTATTGCAAAACACCTGTATTAATACCTGTTTAAACACATTTTTCAATGTAAACCCATTTGGAAAATTATCTCGAGCTTTAAAATAAGAAAAAGTCCTTTCTTGGAGCATAAAAAAAAAATTACATCTGTGGCACTACCTCATGATAACGTGACAAGAGCGGGTGCTTAGGTTCTGCCATCAAGCAATGTTTTAATTTCTACGGAAATTTGGGAAGGGAAGTATATTAATACGGACAGAGTTTCCTAACATTAGGTTCTCAAGTTCCCTCTGCCTACTCTTGTATGTGCCTTATATGACAAGAAACTGAAGAACCTAATCATGCATAGAAAATTAAAACATATTTTAATATTAATTATTTTTTATTTCGTCATTAAATCATTTAATTTTCATCACTGTCTATGTAGTCATATGGTGAAATAGGTCTGGCTTTGCAGGCACAAGAATTACTGATGCAATAAGGACCATCGTGGTTGGGACATTTTGCGTCACATAATCGTACACATTCCACATCATACATGCAGGTTTGCGATTCCAACTGCTTCTGTGCTACGTGTCTTGGGGAATACACTGTAACATTTAAATGAAAATTTATTTTTGTTAGTTTTTTAATAAGTGAGACAGGCAGATACCTAGAGTTAAATCCACATCTAACTATTTTTAGCTTCACGCAATATCTCACATTCGGCAGAAGGTAGGGAACGGAAATGGAACGGAGTGTCTTAACACTAGGTTCCCAAGTTCCCTCAGCCTACTCTGCCATGTGCGGTATACAGCGCAATGCTGGCACGCTGTATCTTTAGTTTAGTAAACTTGAGAACTAAGTGTTCATACATTCTTTTGAGGTATTGCCTCTTCCAGAGAGCGAAAAGAATGCTGAAGTGGAAATCAAACCCAAAAGAATTGCTTTCACAGTGAGACGCAGTCCACTGCTTCAAGATAACTGCTCTTGATACTGCTCCTTCCTCTCATTGTTTATCTCTTTTTGTCACTTTTTAGAGAAGCCCTGTTATATTTATAGAATATTTACAAGTTTGTGACATATCTATAATAAATAACTTATATACTTATAAAGCAAATGTATAAAGATTTGAACATACCGAGCTTAAAACTGTGCCTTCAACGTTACGTTAAAAATTTTCTAAATGAGTGTTTTATTTAAGTGTGTAATAATAATCCTTCTAATCTCCTAATCGGCTAGTTTATTTCAAACAATGTGAGAAAATATCTTAATATGTAATCTCGGACCTCGTTGTTTTAAGTGAGGATCAGTGGTTATTGGTTCGATGACAAACCGAGCAACTGCTCTTAAGAGGCGTACGCATTGTGGTGGCATAAACGCACAATTTTTTAAATCCAAAAACGTAGAGAACAAAGTAAATTAACATTAATTTTCTCTGTGTACCAATCACAATAAAAAATATAAAAAAATATTTTAACTTTTAAGAAAAATGGACTTTACCGTGAGATGGAAAGACAGCAACCGCCAGAGATAGTACCAAAAATATGATTGCACACTTCATGTTTGCTCACTCCTTCTGTAATATTCAAGTGATCTAACATTGTAGTTCCTTATATATTCAGATTTTTGATCTTAATAAATCTAATAAATGTAAAATCCGTGACAAAAATATTAATTTTCTTATCGTTACTTAATTAGCAATAAAATAAATACAACAAAATACAAGTTATATGTTCATTTATTCTTGGTTTAATTGTTAGGGTTCCGTACGTTAAAAATTATAGCATCAGTCTGTTGTTCTTTTGTCTGTCTCTAAATACCATTTATCTGAAGAATTATCATCAGTCCCCTAGAGTACAGAAAAAACATTTTTGGAATTAACGCAATTAAAAGATAATGCATTTTGTATGAAGTTCGCCACGTAATTAAAACCTACGTACATCCCGTAGGTTTTCATAATTAACGTAACGTAGATCCCACAAATTTCACGATTGTATATACCGGGTACTTCCCATAAATTTAGATTTATTTATTTCATTTATTGTGTATACATATATACATACATATCTTCACGCTATATCCCTAGCGGGGTAGGCAGAGAGAACGGAGCGCCAAACGCTACGGTCTCGGCATACCTCTTTCGCCTCGTCCACTGTCCTCTTCATACATCCTTCCTTCAGTATCATCGATACTATGTTTTCGAAGGTCAACCGAGGTCTCCCCCTCTCATTTTTACCACTCACTTTTCCTTCATAAATCTTTCCTACCATTCTTCCCTCACACATTCGCTCGACGTGCCCAAACCACCGGAGCACGTTCTTTTTCGTTCTCACTCTGACATTCACATCATGTGTATCTCTTCATTGGTTATGCAATCAGTTAAACTAACTCCGCATATCCGACGAAGAGACCGCATCTCTACAGTATTCATCTTTCTTACATTCTTCTTCTGTAATACCCACGTTTCGCTGCCGTATAACAGTGTCGGTACCAACACTGCATTGTGTACGACCAAACGCGCAGCTATGCTGAGCTTTCGGCGTCTCAACAATGTAGCTAAGGCCCCGTTAACTTTGTTACTGGCAGCAATACGCCTTTCCACATCCCTTTCGTATCTTCCGTCTCTGCTAAACATACTTCCCAGATATTGTAAATCACAATTATGAAATTGTATGCCGAATCCGTATCGTGTGGCACTTTATTCTACCTGCCTACCCTGTTAGGGATATAGTGTGAAGCTAAGTACAATTATAAAATCTAGTATAAATTGAAAATTTTCAAATTAAAGTTATAATTAAATTAGAAAAGAGTTTTTAAGACTGACAACCGAACTTTATGGCCTTTAGATTTTGGTATACTATATCTGGGTAGTGGTGTGATAGTAGGTGCTAAGAATTCTCGGGCTAAAGCCCTGCTTTACAGAATTATATTCTCCTATTCCTCGGGCTACAGAATTATATTTGGCGATTCTCATCGAATGCTCGTAGGACCGGAAGTACTCCTACCTCACCTAAACAACTCACCTACTCTATCTCTATTTTGGAGGACAACACTAATAACCATCTTGTAAAGATAAAATATTGTGCATTTTATTTTAATTTATTTATTAAAGTTGAAACTGAAAACAGTCATTGGAAATCTTGCTATCGCTATATCAAAATTAAATTAGGGTAAAAACTACCATAAAATGTTAATTATACGATCGTAAAAATAAACTAATTGGTTGCGCTATGACTATTTAATATATATAAGCTTAATATTTGCTTACTAGGCACGACGCTGAAATAAACTTCTGCAAAATGAAATATTTTGTATTATTACTGGTAATATTGTTGGCAATGCCCTACGAGGGTCTTTGTGATGTGTGTAAGTAAATTTACGAGTATCTGTATCTTTTCCATAAGGAGACTAAAGTAAAAAAGTCTGAACTGATTTTATATATACTACATATATTCTTCTCCAATTTACAAGATCTTTGATTATAAGCACTCAGAATTTTTTCTTTACTAATATTAGTCAATTGATATATGCAAATGAAATCAACCTAATACAATACTATCAGTTCTCTGTTTTCTTCCACTCTCAGTCATGTTTAGGCAAAACTGGAAGAAATAAAATTATACTCAACGAACCTTATTTGCTCTGGGGATTGACCTTGGCCTAGTAGCATTGCGTCAAAAGACATAATCAAAAATTGGTAATAGTATGAAGAAGTAGAGAAGTAAAAATATATATCAGAGCTAGACAAGAGTGTTATGTCAGAAGAGTCGTTTACCCATCGAGAACACAATATTGATGGTACTGGAGAAACACCAGAAAAGTATGATAAAGAGGACAGTCCGTCGGAGTGACCGTCACATAACACTTTTATTGTTGACGTTTTGTAATTTTTTTTTCCTTTTGCAGTTTGTTACGTTGACGAGGACTGTGCGACTCCTTGTGTACGGACATGTAGATCGTTTTTGTGCTATTTGGTGTGCGAGAAGAATACTTGCTACTGTGGCATTCTTTAATACTTGAAAAATTTGACTGTAAACTAGTACAAATGGGATGTCTTGGATATTAAATATTTTTAGTTAATAAAAAAAAACAACCAAGTAAAGAATGTTTATATTTTATGTGAAAAACCCTATATTGTCCCACAAATAAAATGTTAAACATATATATACTAGTATGTTAAGCCGTGCTTTTTAAAGATTGTGTGCAGAGGCGGCGTAAGACGTGGGTGGTGTGGGCCTCGCGGTACAAAGGGCCTCGCGTCTCAAAGTCGACCATAAATTCAAAAAAGTACACACCACATTTTTTTTTTATAATTAAAACATTAGAAAATTCCCAACCTAAAGATATTCTACTCTCCGGCGCACGAATGAAAAATTCGAAAAAATATTTCTTTTTCTGATTCACTATACTTATTATATTAAATGTTTAATAAATTTAAAAAAATCTCAGCTTTGTCGCTGAAAGGAGCTTTTTAAAATTCGAACTAATCAAAAATTATTTAAAAAATAGTATGAGTCGAGAAAGACTTTAACCTCTGGCAGTTTTATCTATTGAAGCAAATATAACGTCTAATATAAATTACGAACCAAACATTAAGAATTTCGCAAAAATTAAAGAGAAATAGATTAGAAAAATTCTATTTCTTTAATTTTTTTGTTTGCATTTTTTTTTAATTTCTGTTTATTGTCCAAAAAATTGAATAAAAAAAAATTCAATTTCAAATGCTTCTAAATTTATAAACCCTTCTTCTTGCACCATTATAGGGCCTCGCGAAACGTACCTTGCCCACATTTAATTTAGGTCTTGCGCCGCCACTGATTGTGTGTAATTCTGTTTCTCATAATCCTCATTAAAAGTTACTGGAGTTCTGGGGTCAATTTAGAACTTCAAGGTTCTTCTGTTTTAGGGTTATGTTGTTAGTGCTATCTCTATTCAGCCCTCCCTATTCTCTTATTATTCTCCTTTCTCACAACTAACCGATCAATATCTCCATTCCTAAAAAGCCAGTGGTTGCGCAGGTGCACAGGCACAATTACATAATTTACGATAATTTATAATAATAGTAAATAAATTAATCTTTATGGTATCAGTTTAATCGTTTTCGGGCTACAAAATTTGCTTTTTAATAAACTTTTTTCACTCCTACAGAAAGACTATCTATTTTAGAAATGACTATCTTAGAATTAAATACAGCATTAAACTCATTTTAAATAAATTTATAAAAATTTCGACATAAAAAAATTAATTTTTATTATATTTTGTATATTAAAGTTTCGCTATAAACTTTCGTCTTTAAGATTTCCTGTTTGTTACGTCTTTTAAGTTTAGTGGAACTTAACGCCACTCACTCAGCTTCACACTGTATCCTGCACATGGCAGGGTGGGCAAAGGGAATTTGGGAACCTAGTGTTAAGATACTCCATTCTACTTTCGTTCCTCACTTTCCGCCGCGCTGCGTTTTACAAGGCAAAAAACCAGAGCTAAGAAATGAAAACATAAAATATATTTTTATATAAAATATAAAATATTACATTTCCTTGAGTAGGAATCGAACCCATAACCTGTCGGTTTCAGTCAAATGTTTGTGCCGCTGCGTCACAATAGGCTTCATATATAAAATAGTTCTGAAATGTAAAAGTAATCTATGTATCTCGGTGTCTGAGTTTTCTATATAGTCTATCGACGAACTCTACTTTTAGACTTTCCTTTTTATTTTCATTGAAACTTTTAATATTTTCGTATTGTATTCTAAAATCATCTGATATTCTAAGCTTTTCTGAAAAAAAAGAATATATTTATGTAATAATTTGCTTTTTTTTGTATTTATTATTTTTTATTTTAACTGACACGTGGAATATGACTGCATATCTTGCTATCGCTATATATGTTATTAAGTTAGGGTGATAACTTTATCAAAATGCTAATTAAACAATCATTTAGATTAATTAATTAGTTGCGCTACAATTATTTAATATATATAAAGTCAACATTTGCTTAGAATACTCAAACAAATTTTGAGGACAAAATGAAAAATTTTGTATTATTACTGGTAATACTGCTGGCTACACCCTATGAGGGTCTTTGTGATCTTTGTGAGTAAAATGTACTACAAGTACAGTCAGCTTCCTTTCTAAGATAAGAACTTGAAAACTGTATATGTACTGTTCTGATATTCGCGCAATTTTTTATTTTATATATTATTATTTATTTTTTTACTAATAATGTCAAATTAAATATTCGATTAAAGTTTTCTAATCACCACTATTAGTCATTTTTAGCGAAAAGAAAGCCGTAAATTTATAGTTAATAGTAGTAGTATTTATAAACTAACTTTTGTTTTGATTATTGAACTTTACAGAATTACGTAAGATCAAAAGTAAGTAAGTAAAAAATATATACATGGCAAAAGTTTGTAGTAAATTATATAGTCAAATATCGAGAATATATCTATAATACTGGAGAAACATCAGAAATGTATGAGGGATATATTAAAAGATTATAGGCATATGAGAGACAGAGAAAATAGAAGAAGTAGAATTCTTGTTGTTTAGTTTTTATAACAATTGTTTTCCTTTTACAGTTTGTTACTCTGATGTGGACTGTATGATTCCTTGTCTAGAAACTTGTCTGAATCTCTACTGCCGTTTGGTTTGCGACAATAATATTTGCTACTGTCGTATTTCTTAGTACTTGAAGAGCTAGACTTTTGACTATTTCTATTTTTATTTTTGATTAACAAATAAAAATTATTGGAAATTAACTACTTTTACTAAATATAAACAAAAACTTAATATTTTTTTTTATTTCACATACAATAATTATTATGACAGATTGGAAAATGTGAGAGAGAGCTGTTTACTTTTATGATTGTAAGTATCTGTCACTAAACCTGTATTCTGAGCTGTTCTCTCAATTGATTACAAAGATATATTTTTTGATTATATAATATTTTTATTTTTATTCCTCACTTGATTTCATTTTTGTACCTATAATTGAGGCTAGAACAGTAGAATTGTAATTAAGTGCTTTTACCATCTGCCAGGACTTTCTATAAAAAACTTTGTCAACAAAGGAAAAGTATAGGAAAAACATACTTTACACTACTGTAAAGAGTTTTTATATACTTATATACACATATAAATATATACACAAAATATACACATTCTTAATTTTAACGGAAAGTGGGATACGAAACGGAGTACAAAATATTAAAATGTTCCAATTTCCCTCTGTCTACACTGCCAAAGGTAGGATGCAGCGTGAAGATAAAACATATTATTATTAATATATTTAACATCTAACAGTAGATTTATGCTAAATATATTAATAATAATATTTTTTCATTAATATTATAAATTCAAAAATAGCCAAGCAATAATCATTTATTTATATAATTATAATCATTAATTATTTATTTATATAGTCTCTCTTTCAGCTTCACAAGGCAGGGTAGGCAGAGCGAAAGTGAAACCTAGTGTTATGACACTCCCATCCACTTCCGTTCCCCACTTTCCGCCGAATTTGAGGCATTGCGTGTTGAGTGGCGGAACTCAACGCCGCGCTTTGTCTTACTGCCAGAGCGAAGAAATGAAACATTAAATATTTAAATTGAAAATATTAAATATTTCATTTCCTCGGCTGGGGATCGAACCCAGAACCTGTCGGTTACAGTCACACTCTTGTGCGGCTGCGCCACGATAGGCCTCACTTAATGATTAATGATTATAATTATATAAATAATTATTTATATAATTATAATCATTAGTCATTTATTTACATAATTATTTATTTATATAATTATAATCATTAATCATTTATTTATATTATTATTCATTTATATAATTATAAGCATTAATTATTTATTTGTTTTATTATTTATTTTTTACAAACTAGCTGGATCTGCAGGTACAGTATCCATTAACAAAATGTGGACCAATGTGGAGGGGACAGAATTGAGGAAATAATATATTAAATATTTTCAATTTAAACATTTAATGTTTCATTTCTTCGCTCTGGTAATAAGGCAAAGCGTGGCGTTGAGTTCCGCCACTCAACACGGGAGATTTTTACAAATTTCCGCTACCCAAAGACAACTCATAAGAATTATCGCTTGGCAAGAGAGAATACTATTTACTTTAATATTTTTACTATGTTTTAAAGTGTTATTCCACACTTAGGACAGAAAATACTAAACTAAAATTTAAAAGGCGTATAAAAAAATCTCCCTACAGAGATGCTAACAACAAAATAAGTTGTAACAAGCGTATAAGAATTTCGACGGAGCTCGGTGAGAACGAATGGCTTAGTTGGTCAGAGCGCTGGAACGGTATTCCAGAGGCGCGGGTTCAAATCCTGCTTCGTTCAAAATTTTTATACGCTTTTTAAATTTAAGTTTAGTATATACATAAATTTATTTGAAAGTGGAATACGAAACGGAGTATCTTAACACAATTTGACCAAGTTACCTCTGTCTACTCAGCCATGAGTAGGATACAACGTGAAGACGAAAAAAAATATCATTAATGTATTTCGCATAAAGTTATTGGGCTTTATTTGTAAAAGATAAAGCTGAGTAACTTTATGCTGAATATATTCTGAATTTAAAAATAGTTCAATCATTTTAATTTATATTTATATCTATAAATAAAAAATAATAAAAAAAAAAACTAAAATAATGACTAACAGCCATAAGAAACCTATCATTATCAAAGACACATTAATAGAATACACAGACAGTTATATATATTTAGGTAAACAAGTATCCTTCTCTAAGACCAATAATGAAGAAGAAGTTTTAAGAAGAGCAAGCATAACTTGGAAAAAGTTTGGTCAAGAAATACTAAAAGGAGACTATAGCATGGCTATAAAAAAGAAAGTTAGTGATACATGCCTCTTGCCATGCTTTTTATACGGCTCACAAACATGGGTAAAATAAAACAAAAGATCAGAAGCACTCAACGAGCAATGGAGAGAATCATGCTGAGAGTACAAAAAATAAGCAAAATAAGGCACACAAAGATCAGACAAAGGACCAAACTCATTAATACATTAAAACATGGCTTACAACAAAAGTGGAAATTGGCAGGCCACATAGCGTGTCTTTCTGACTCTAGATGGACTATAAGGTCAACCTTGTGGAAGGAACCGTCTGGAAAAAGAAGTGTTGGCAGACCTCAAAAACGTTGGAAGGATGACATTGTACACACAGCTGGACAGAAATGGACCGAGATAGCAAAAAACAGAGATGAATGGCAAAGATTGGAGGAGGCCTTCACCCTAAGAGGGATCCATGATGAATTAAACTGAACTTTGAACTAACAATACTAACACATAAAATAAGAAATTTATCTAAAGTTAAGTAGGTACTAACACCACCCACTAACAACTCAACTGTAAAATTCATGGAATTAAAAAGGCTTATTATTATTTATATTTATATCTATAAATAGCACTTAGTGGAAAAATAATCAGGAATAACAAGTACAAAAATAACCAAGCAATAATCATTTATTTATATAATTATAAACATTAATCATTTATTTATATAATTGTTTATTTCTTTACAAACTTGCTTGCTTTGCAGGTACAGTATCCTTTAACACAATGTGGACCATCATGAAGAGGACAAAATTTGTTGCATGCATGTAGACATTGAAAGTCTTTGTGGCATTGTACTGATCCAACTTGCCTTTGCGGCTTGTGTCTAGGGGAGTGCACTGTAAGAGATAAAAAATATACATAGGAATAATGGTCTTAATTTTAAATTATACACTTTATAGAAACAAATTTGTTTATAACTTGTTCGTACAATACTCGTCTTTAAAAAATGTAAAGAAACAAATTGAAATTGTATCGAACAGAAAGTGATTTTCAATAAATCACTTTCTGTACAGTTGCACTTTCTCAGTTACACCGTTATTAAGAAAACCAGTAAATCTGATGGGTATTAAATTGATTTTGTCTGAAACAACTCTTGACTCTTGACTTGACTATACTATCGGGAAGACAAGGACACGACCATGTCACCAAGCCTCTTCAATATGTAAAAAATAACTAAATACTAGCTTCTCATTGTCTACAAATTACGATTAAAGAAATATACAGTACGGAATACTAAGAACCACCACGATGAACAAGTTTTCCGATTAAAATACCAAATAGAGTGCTTAATAGGTCCGTTGATTCAGAAGCTATGATACTACAGTTAAACAGACAGGTCAAATTTATAATACTCCTCTTACATGGGGGTGTATTTATTATCTCACCGTGATGTGAAAGAACAGCAACTGCCAGAGATAATACTAAAAATAAAATTGTATACTTCATGTTTGCTTTCTCTGTATTCAATATTCTATTGATCCAAAATTCTTAGTTCTTATATATTTATATCCACAATTTGATAAAAGTAATAAACGTAAAATGTATGACAAATATAATTAATTTTGTTAGCGTTACTTAATTGGCAAAAATAAACCATAACGAAACATATGCCAGATATTTTATTATTATTTTATATTGTTGTGGGTTCGATTCTTACTTAAGGAAATAAAACATTTCAATATTTTCAAATTAAATATTTCTCTATTAATGCGTAATGTTGCTATTTACTTATGAATCCTCGGGCTACAGCAGGGAAGCCAAAGAGCCAAAGAACTATATTTGGCGATTTTCACCGAATGCTCGTAGGAAGGGAAGCACTCCTACCTCACCTAAACAACTTACATATTCTTTCTCTATTTTGGAGGAGAACACTAATCATCTTGGAAATTTTTTGTTTTATTTTTTTTTAATTTATTTATTAAAACAGAAACCGAAAACAGTTATTGGAAATCTTGCTATCGCTATATCAAAATTAAATTAGGGTAAAAACTACCATAAAATGTTAATTATACGATCGTAAAAATAAACTAATTGGTTGCGCTATGACTATTTAATATATATAAGCTTAATATTTGCTTACTAGGCACGACGCTCAAATAAATTTCTCCAAAATGAAATATTTTGTATTATTACTGGTAATATTGTTGGCAATGCCCTACGAGGGTCTTTGTGATGTGTGTAAGTAAATTGTACTTATCAAGTCATCTGCCTGCATGAACTAGAAGACTGTATTCAATTTGTTTTGTAATTCGTCATCATTTTATATTTTTACGAGTATCTGTATCTTTTCCATAAGGAGACTAAAGTAAAGAAGTCTGAACTGATTTTATATATACTACATATATTGTCAAGTGTATGCTAAAATATTAGCGAGAAGAATGCAAGATAGATCTGGAAGGCTGTTGTGGGAGACCCAGGGAGGCTTTAGACCTGGAAGAGGTTGTATAGATCAGATCTTTTCCCTCCGCATGATTACGGAAAAGTTTTTGGCAGTAAACCAAAAAGTTTTCTTTGCTTTTGTGGACTTGGAAAAGGCGTTTGACAGGGTTGTAAGAGATAGATTTTTGAGATACTGCCCCCATACAATGTGAGCGGACCCTTGCTGTAGGCTTTATAGTCTCTTTACAGAGATCACTCAACCTGCGTGCAAGTAGGAGCTGGCATGTCGCCTTGGTTTGACATCCAATCGGGTGTTAAACAAGGTTGCGCCATGTCAGCTTGGTTGTTCAATTTGTATTTGGACAGCTGTCTTCATGGAGTGAGACAAAGTGACATGGGAGTGAAAGTAGGTACCTCGAATATAAATTGCCTGCTGTTCGTAGATGATGCAGTGCCGTGCTCTTCGTCGGATATCCGGAGTCAGTTTATCTGATCGCATATCCAATGAAGAAATACACAGAATGGTAGATACTAGCGTGGATGTCACAGTGAGAATGAAGAAGAACATGCTCAGGTGATTTGGGCACGTCGAGCGAATGAGTGAAGAAAGAATGGTAAAAAAGATTTATGAAGGAAAAGTGAGTGGTATCAGTTCTCTGTTTTCTTCCACTCTCAGTCATTTTTAGGCAAAACTTGAAGAAATAAAATTATACTCAACCAACCATTTTTGCTCTGAGAATTGACTTTGACGCAATGCTAGTAGGTAGCATTGCGTCAAAAGACATAATCAAAAATTAATAAAAGGTAATAGTTTGAAGAAGTAGAGAAGTAAAAATATATATCAGAGCTAGACAAGAGTGTTATGTCATGTAGAGTCATTTACCCATCGAGAACACAATATTGATGATACTGGAGAAACACCAGAAAAGTATGATAAAGAGGACAGTCCGTCGGAGTGACCGTCAAATAACACTTTTATGGTTGACGTTTTGTAATATATTTTTTTCCTTTTGCAGTTTGTTACGTTGACGAGGACTGTGCGACTCCTTGTGTACGGACATGTAGATCGTTTTTGTGCTATTTGGTGTGCGAGAAGAATACTTGCTACTGTGGCATTCTTTAAAACTTGAAAAATTTGACTGTAAACTAGTACAAATGGGATTTCTTGGATATTAAATATTTTTAGTTAATAAAAAAAACAACCAAGTAAAGAATGTTTATATTTTATATGAAAAACCCTATATTGTTCTACAAATAAAATGTTAAACATATATATACTAGTATGTTAAGCCGTGCTTTTTAAAGATTGTGTGTAATTCTGTTTCTCATAATCCTCATTAAAAGTTACTGGGGCTCTGGGGTCAATTTAGAACTTCAAGGTTCTTCTGTTTTAGGGTTATGTAGGTAGTGCTATCTCTATTCAGCACCCCTTATTCTCTTATTATTCTCCTTTCTCACAACTAACCGATCAATATCTCCATTCCTAAAAAGCCAGTGGTTGCGCACAGGCACAAGCACAGGCACAATTACATAATTTACGATAATTTATAATAATAGTAAATAAATTCATCTCAAATCTTTATGGTAAGAGAGGTAAGAGAGGGAGGGGGAGACCTCGGTTGACCTTCGAAAACACAGTATCGACGATACTGGAGGAAGGTCACGTAAAAAGCATGAGGACCCCCCGGAGGGCATGTATGAAGAGGTTGATGACAGTGGACGAGGCGAAAGAGGTATGCCAAGACCGTAGCGTTTGGCGCTCCGTTCTCTCTGCCTACCCCGCTAGGGATATGGCGTGAAGCTAAGTAAGTAAGTAAGCAAATCTTTATGGTATCAAACTAATCGTTTTCGGGCTACAAAATTTACTTTTTAATAAACTTTTTTTGACTCATATAGAAACTTTTAGAAGATCTTATAATTAAATACAGCATTAAATTCATTTTTAATAAATTTTAAAATTTTCCGACATAAAAATTGGATTTATTATTATATATTGAATATTAAAGTTTCGCTATAACAGCTTCACGCTGTATCCTGCATACTATATGGCATAGTGAACAAAGGGAATTTGGGAACCTAGTGCTAAGACACTTCATTCTACTTACGTTCCTTACTTTCGTGCCGCGCTCCGTTTTACAAGGCAAAAAACCAGAGCGAAGAAATGAAAACATAAAATATGTTTTAATATAAAATATTAAATATTTCATGCTTTTAGTCATATGCGTATGTCGCTGCGTCGCGGCAGGCCTCATATGTATAATACTTCGGAAATGTAAAAATAATCTATACATATATCGGTATCTGAGTTTTCTATATAGTAAACTCTACTTTTAGACCTTTCTTTCTATTCTTATTTAAGCTTTTAATTTTTTCTTTTTGTATTCTAAAAACATCTGATATTCTGAGCTTTTCTGAAAAACAAAGAATATATTTATGTAATAATTCTCATAAATTCACGTAAATAAGTTTTTGTATTTTTTATTTATTTATTTTAACTGACACGTGCAATATGACTGCATATCTTGCTATCGCTATATGCTTTTAAGTTACTATGATATCTATATCAAAATGCTAATTATACAATCATATAGATTTATGAATTGGTTGCGCTACAATTATTTAATATATATAAAGTCAAAATTTGCTTAGAATACTCAAAGAGATTTTGAGGACAAAATGAAATATTTTGTATTATTACTGGTAATACTGCTGGCTACACCCTATGAGGGTCTTTGTGATCTTTGTGAGTAAAATGTACCACAAGTGCAGTCAGCTTCCTTTCTTAGATAAGAACTTGAAAATTGTATACGTACTTCTGATATTCGTGCATTTTTTTATTTTATATATTATTACTTATTTTTTTACTTATAATGTCAAATTAAATATTTGATTTAAGTTTTCTAATCACCACCATTAGCCCTTTTGTAGCGAAATGAAAGCCGTAAATTTATAGTTAATAGGTATTTACCTATTAACTAAAAAACTAACTTTTGTTTTGATGATTGAGCTTTATAGAATTACGAAAGATCAAAAGTAAGTAAGTTAAATCAATCAAAAGTAAGTAAGTAAAAAATATATACATGGCAAAAGTTTGTAGTAAATTATATAGTCGAATATCGAGAGTATGATATCGATGATACTGGAGGATCATCAGAAATGTATGAGGGATATATGAGAATGTTATAACCATACCACAGAGAAAATAGAAGAAGTATAGTAAAATTCTTGTTGTTTAATTTTTCTAACAATTGTTTTTCTTTTACAGTTTGTTACTCTGATGTGGACTGTATGATTCCTTGTCTAGAAACTTGTCGGAATCTCAACTGCCGTTTGGTTTGCGACAATAATATTTGCTACTGTCGTATTTCTTAGTACTTGAAGAGCTAGACTTTTGACTATTTCTATTTTTATTTGTGATTAACAAATAAAATTTATTGGACATTAACTACTTTTACAAAATATAAACAAAAACTAAATGTTTTTTTTTATTTCACATACAATAATTATTATGATAGTCAGATTGAAAAATAAGAGAGAGCCGTTTACTTTTATGATTGTAAGTATCTGTCGCTAAACCTGTATTTTGAGCTCTTCTCTCAATTGATTACAAAGATATGTTTTTTGATTATATAATATTTTATTTTTTTTTCGTTACTTGTTTAATTTTTTCTACGTAATTGATGCTAGAACAGTAGAATTGTAATTAAGTGCTTGCACCATCTGCCAGAAGTTTCTATAAAAAAATTGTGAACAAAGGAAAAGATTTTTTTATAAACTTATACACACATTTAAATATACTTATACACCAATATAAACATTCTTTAATTTAACGGAAAGTGAGAACAACATATCAAAATGTTCCAAGTTCCCTCTGTCTACACTGCCATAAGTAGGATACAGCGTGAAGATGAAATAATATTATTATTAATATATTTAGCGTAAAGCTACTGAGCCTTATCTGTAAAAGATAAAGTTGAGTAACTTTATGCTAAATATTAAGCTTTATTCTGAATTTAAAAATAGGTTTTAATTCATATTTATATCTATAAATAGCACTTGGTGGGAAAATAATCGCGAATATACTAAACTTAAATTTTTATACGCTTTTTAAATTTAAGTTTAATATTTTCTGTCCTAAGTGTGGAATAACACTTTAAAACATAGTAAAAATAATCACAAATAATAAGTTCAAAAATAGCCAAGCAATAATCATTATTTGTTTATATAATTATCATCATTAATATTTTATTTATTTATTTATAATCATTAATAATTTATTTAAGTAATTATTTATTTATATAATTATAATCATTAAATTTATTTATATAATTATTTATTTGTATAATTATAATCATTAAAGATTTATTTATATAATTATTTATTTTTTTACAAACTAGCTGGTTTTGCAGGTACAGTATCCATGAACACAATGTGGACTATCGTGGAGGGGACAGAATTTGTTGCATGAATCGAGACTTTTAAAATCTTTCATATCTAACACGCCTTTGTGGCTCGTTTCTAGGAGAATGCACTGTCAGAGATAAAAAAAATGTATCACGCTTTTTTTTATATTGACACTCAGGTTCCTCCATCTATTATTTTTGGTAATTTTAGAAATTTTTTCGACTTTTTCAATACAACACATATATTTTTACGAACAAGTTATAAACAACAAATTTGTTTATAACTTTTTCGTAAAAATATTTCTTCAAAAAATGTAAAGAAACCAATTGAAACTAACAATATTTAAAATTTACATTAACTAGGGTATATAACCAAAAAGTGACTTATTAAAGTTACAACATTATTAAGGAAACCAGTGAATTTGATGGATATTAAATTGATTTTGTCTGAAACAACTCTTGATAAACAAAAAACAAATAACTCAGACTAAAAATTATATATGAGGCATGTCGTGGCGCAGCGGAACAAGTGTTTGACTGTAACCGACAGGTTCTGGGTTCGATTCCCGGTCGAGGAACTGAAATACGAAATATTTTCAATCTTAAGTATTTAATGTTTTGTTGTTGAGCTCCGCCACTCAACACGTATTGTCTCGAATTCGGTGGAAAGTGGGCAACGGAAGTGCAACGGAGTGTCCTAACACTAGGTTTCTAAGTTTTCTCTGGCTACCCTGCCATGTACGGGATACAGCGTGAAGCTGAGAGAGAGAGAGACATAGAAAAGTTGATGTGATGAAAGAAATAAATTGTTAAAAATTTGAGCCTATCGACACGCAGGGGCACAAAGTTGACTGTAAATGTTACAGGTTGTGGGTTTTTATTCTCACTAGATAAAATGAAATATTTAATAACAAACAAACAATCAAAATACTCTTTATTGTACCTCAGAAAGATACACCATAATTATATAAAATAATAATTGGAGCAGTACAATAGGCTCTCTTCCAGTCAAACTTTGGGTACAGGAGAAGAATATATAAGAAAAAGAAAGGGAAAAGTAGTGTAAAGAGGTTTTATATATTATACAAAGATATAAATATATATTCAAGTATAAACGGATTTGGGAACCTTGTGTTATGAAACGAAGTATCGTTACACAAGGTTCCCAAGTTCCCTCTGTCTACCCTGCCATAAGTGGAATACAGCGTAAAGATGAAAAAAAAATATATTATTAGTGTATTTAGCAGACAGTTACTAGGTAAATATTATTAATGTATTTAGCATAAAGTTACTACTTTATCTGCAAAAGATAAAACTGAGTAACTTTATGCTAAATATGTGCTGAATTTAAAAATAGTCAAATACTTTTTATTTATATTTTTATCTATAAATAGCACTTAGTGGGAAAATAATCACGAGTAATGAGTACAAAAATAACCAAGCAATAATCATTTATTAATATAATCATAATCATTAATAATTAATTTATATAATTCTAATCATTAATCATTTATTTGTATAATTATAATCATTAGTAATTTATTTATTTTTTTACAAACTAGCTGGCTTTGCAGGTACAATATCCATTATCACAATGTGGACCATCATGGAGAGGACACAATTTGTTGCATGCATGTAGACATTGAAAGTCTACCTGGCATTGTACTGATCCAACTTGCTTTTGCGGCTCGTGTCTAGGGGAATGCACTGTAAGAGATAAAATTATATAGTGTCACGCTTTCTATTTACACTTCGATTCCTCCGTCTATTATTTTTGATCTACATAGAAACAATAGTATAGAAACAACTTTATAAAAACATTCTTTTATAACTTGTTCTTAAAATATTTGTCTTTAAAAAAATTTTAAGAAACAAATTGTAATTATTATGATTAAAATTTTACATTAATTAAGGTATGTACATATATAAAACAGAGAAAGTGATTTATTGTAGTTACAACGTTATTAAGGAAACCATTAAATCTGATGGGTATTAAATTGATTTTGTCTGAAACAACTCTTGACACTTGACTTGACTATACTATCGGGAAGACAAGGACACGACCATGCAACAATACTACATATAGAATTAAAGGAACGACATGACTTTATACTAGCTACCCATTGTCTAAGAATTACGATTAAAGAAATATACGGAAAGGGTAAACTATGAACCACCACGATGACCAAAGTTTCCGATTAAAAAAACTAAATGGAGTGCTTAATAGGTCTGTTGATTCAGAAGCTACGATACTACAGACAAACAACAACAGACAGGTCAAATTTACAATACCCCTCTTACATGGGGGTGTATTTATTATCTCACCGTGACGTGAAAAAACAGCAACTGCCAAAGATAATACTACAAATAGAATTGTATACTTCATGTTTGATTTCTCTGTATTCAATATTGAGTTGATCAAAATTTCCTAGTTCTTATATATTTATATTAAAAATTTCATAAAAGTAATAAACGTAAAATGTATGACAAATATAATTAATTTTGTTAGCGTTACTTAATTGGCAAAAATAAAACGCAACGAAACATATGTCAAATATTTTATTATTATTTTGTATTGATGTGAGTTCGATTCTCACTAGATAAAAGGAAATAATATATTTAATATTTGCAAATCAAATATTTCTCTATTAATGCCTAATGTTACCAGAGCGCGGCGCTACTCATCACGTGATGTTTCGAATTTGGCAAAAAGTGGCCAATGAAACGCTGTGTCTTGACACCAGGCTCCCAAATTTCCTCTGCCTAATCTACCAGTAAGTGCTAGTGAAGCTAAAAAAAATAGCTAAGGCCGGCAAAGCCACAGGCAGGTAGCTTTGTAAGGCCGGCAAAGCCACAGGCAGGTAGGTAGTATAGTATGGTAAATTATAGTTATATTAAATTAGGGTGAAACAACCATAAAATATGAATTATGCAATCATAAAAATTAACGAATTAGTTGTGCTGTAGATTATTTAATATAAATAAGCACAGTATTTGCCATAGAGACACAACGCAAGAAGAAACGTCCTCAAAATGAAATACTTTGCATTATTACTGTTAATAGTGTTGGCAATGTCCTATGAGGCTCTTTGTGATGTCAGTAAGTACTGTATTTTTAATGTCAATATTTGGTTTAAAATTTATATTACTAAATTTTGTTCTTTAGCTTACTGTTAAGACACTACTTTTACAACTTTCTACTAAAAGTAGGAGACATTGTGTGGTATGTGGCGAAACTTAACGCCGCGCTTCACCTCGTCCCAAGAACGAAGATTTCATTTCCTCGAGTAAGGTTCAAGCCCACAACTCCACAGCGACCACAACGCTTGTGTCCCTTTGTCACGAGAAATCAATTTAAATGTAAAATCATCATAAATTTACATGTAAAATTATCATAAAATCATCAATTTACAGGAACATGTAAATTTATAAGATGCTACAATGCATTATCTACTGGCAAACCTCGTCATTGTGGGTGAAATCACACACACAAAACATTCATTAACTTACATTTTTCTTTTAAAGGTTGTAACCAGCCTCTGGACTGTCTGAACGCTTGTGCAAATACATGTAACCCATACACCAGTGTCCTGATTTGCCTGAACCATGTATGTTACTGTGGTATTCCATAATAATTAAAGAGCGAAACTTTTAACTACTACAAATGGAATTTCCTGTACAATAATAGATGTTGTTATAAATAAAAAAAAGATATAAAAAAGCTGTATTGTTTCATTTTATTTCTTGTACATAGAAAACGAAAATAAGTTAGTTGAGATTAAGTCTGTAATGTGTTTCCAGCTCTGGTCCAGACCAGATACCGAAGGTAAGGCTCCATTCACACTGTGACAATGTTATTACCATGATAAATTTAATAAAGGACTCCCAATGATATGTTTTAGTCTCTTTAGTTGTTTTTAGTACTCTGTCGAATAAACTCTTTACTGCAACATATACTTTCCCCAATTCTCTTTCTAAATATTAACGTTACAAATTCCAAAGAAATAGGTACGTGAATTCTATGGATTACATGTTTGTCAATATTAAGAATTAGTTAGTAGTTGTATTATATTAGTAACTTGTGGAAAATGTACCAAGACAAAGCGCGGTGTTGGTTTCCGCTACTCAACATGCAATGCATCAAGTCCCCCGGGAAAGTGGAGAACGGAACGGAATGTCTTAACACTATGTTTTCAAATTTCTCTGCCTAACCTGCCACGTGCGGGTTACGGCGAGTTTTTTAAAGGCTAATTCTTATAATATATAACTTGATATACACGAAGTGATTTTTAATCAAGTCACTGGAAACTGGAATAAGGACACAGTCATGGACACTGTAAACGTCGTAACAAGAGTATTCAACTGATCGATATTTATATTATTTAATGCTCTAAAAATAGCATGTAGATTTGAAATGTTAGATGCATTTTAAAAATATATTTATTTAATTGAGACCTGTCGTGGCGCAGCGGCACGAGAGTGTGACTGTAACCGACAGGTTCTGGGTTCGATCCCCAGTCGAGATTTTCAATTTAAATATTTAATGTTTAATTTCTTCGCTCTGGTAATAAGGCAAAGCGCGGCGTTGAGCTCCGCCACTCAACACGCAATGCCTCAAATTCGGCGGAAAGTGGGGAACGGAAGTGGAACGGAGTGTCTTAACACTAGGTTCCCGTGTTCCCTCTGCCTACCCTGCCAAGTGCGGGATACAGCGTGAAGCTGAAAAAAAAAAAAAAAAATAATTTAAATAAAAATTCTATACTCAAATACCAAGTAGTAAGTAAGTAGGTTTCACCTTAAGTCTACTACTTACATAAGCACTGTTGTGTCTTCGTTAGTCGATTTTTTTATTATATAAGTTCATACATTTATAATATAATTTATACATAAACGGTACAATTATTTGCGGTGACTCGATTGGTTTTTGTACGTCTTTTAATAATTTACGTTAATATTTTTCTCAGCTTCACGCTGTATTTCGGGTAGTTTTTTAAACTTTGTTCTTTTCTCCACTTCCGGCTTAATAGGAGGCGTACGTATTGAGCTCAACACTGCTCTTCATATTTGTCCAGATTCCAGAACGATGAAAAGAAAATTTATAAATATTTAATTTTCTCGGAAGGGAATCGAACCCATAACTTGCCGTTCTTAGAGTCATACACAATATTAAGAGCTCACTCTGCCAGATTTTTTTTTAGTCATTTTCGTATCAAATGACAAGAAATATATGTATTTTGGCCCTCCGTACAATATATATACATATATAAATTCAATCAAATTCAAAACATTTAAAAGGGATTTCAAAGTAAACTATAATTTCATTAACCTATCAACATTGCGGATTGCACTTCCAATGGCCAAAGCGGCAGTGATGAAATCAAGCGTTTATTTGTACAGAGCCACTCGTCCGTATTGGGATCATCCGCGGATATTTGCGAGTTTCGATTAAATCTGAAAAAGCTGTATTAAAATGAGCAAAGGCAGCGTTTGCGGTCAAGTTGTGGTATTGGATTCGCATTCGGTTGAGTTTCAAGAGCTTTTTTTGTAGCTTTTTTGTACTTGTAACGCGTGAAAGCTCGTTTGTGTATTTTTTGGTGTGTATTTCCGAAATTTCCGAAATATATAGATAGATGTTTAAAATTAAGTTAATGTTTGATCTGGTTTTTTAAAAAATAAGAATTTTAATATAAATTTAATCTTTTTAATCTCATTTTATTAATATATTTTTATTTTTGTTCTTAAATTTGTTGTCATCAGTTCTCTGTATTTTTGTATATTTTTTAATAATACAATAAATATATTTATATTATTGATTGAAAAAAGTTACATTAATTCCACCACCCACTAACTTATCCAGCTGCTATAAAGTATTTATTTATAATTCAATTAAAAAAACCTATATTTTTTTTCTCTTTAGATTTTATTTTTTTGTTTTCGATAATATTTAAAAAAAAGAACATTTTATATAACGTATATTAAAATCCTATAAGCTCGCTAATCACTCGCACCACAGATCCGATATTGGTGTAAATTCCTGTATCAATTAACAGAGTAGGGTATAACGGCATACTATTGACAAAGCGGCGGTGTTTGCCCGCAATGAGACCAGTAATTAGCGACGAATGCAACCGCTACCAATGACAATCTGTTTGATCGGTTTTCACATAGTGTAGAAATTTTGTTTTATAGAAAAATGCAATTTTTTTATATATATTTATGCATAAAAGATGTCATTGTTCAGGGTGCAAATGGAAACGCGAGGGGTGTGGGTTCGATTCCGATATGTTGAAATATTTAATATTTTTATTTCTTCGCTCTGATAAGGTCGAAGCATGTCTTTGAGTTTCAAAACGCATTGCCACTGGAATTTGACGGAAAATGGAAACGGAAGTGCATCTAATGAAAAAACGTATGTTACACTACAAAATCTAAAAAAACGTATAAAAATGTCTAACGAAGCAGGATTTTAACCAGCGCCTCTTGAAAACCGTTCAACGGTTTGTCACCAAGCTTCGTTGAAATTCTTATACGCTTATTACAACATATTTTGTTAGAATTTCTGTAAGGAGAGTTTTACAAATTTCCACTACCGAAAGACAACTCGTAAGAATTATTGCTTGGCAAGAGAGAATACTATTTATTTAATAATATTTATTTAAAAAACTCCATTAAAATATTTTTACGTTTTTTAAATTTAAGTTTAGTATTTTCTGTCCTAAGTGTGGAATAACACTTTAAAAAATAGTAAAAATATGTCACACTAAGTTCTCAGGTTCTAAAAAAATGGTAGCTAAAAAAAATATAAATAAGATATTTAATAGGTTTAATTACAATAAATAGGTTTTAAGACCAACTAATAAATATTTTTATAAATAAAAATTAAGCGCTTGTTAATATAAAAATATTATTGTAGGGACCAAGTATATCCAGTTAAAAACAGTACTCAGCTTCACACAGCAGGGTAGGCAGAGGGAACTTTGATACGTAGTGTTAAGACACTCCATTCCACTTCCGTTTCTCACTTTCCGCCAAATTTGAGAAATTGCGTATTGAATGGCGGAAAACAGTAAAGTAATCTGATTAATAATATAAAAGAAAAATATTAAAAGTGAAAACTACTCAGTAGCGCAGGGTCTTTACTAGGACTGTTGTAGGTTCGAATTCCAGTAAAAGCTTTTTTTAAATTCCACAATTTAAAAAAAATAACAGTAAATAAAAATTAAATTT
The DNA here is from genome assembly GCA_019049475.1 of Eueides isabella. Lineage (NCBI taxonomy): Eukaryota > Metazoa > Arthropoda > Insecta > Lepidoptera > Nymphalidae > Eueides > Eueides isabella. The sequence continues at coordinate 15,384,627 of CM032392.1, forward strand.
AATAATAATAACAGTAGTTCTAAACTTTGACGCGGTTATAAAAGCCCACCTTAAATAATATATAAATAAATTAATTAAAAATATTACTTACAGAGAAAAATAAAAAATATATACTCAGTTTCACGCCTGAAGAGGGAACCCGGGAACCTAGTGTTGAGACACTCCGTTCCACTTTCGTTCCCCACTTTCCGCCGAATTTGAGGCATTGCGTGTTGAGTGGCACACGCTTGTGCCGCTGCGCCACGACAGGCCTCGAAAAAAACATATATAGTTAAAAAAATATATAGTTATTTAATTTCCTCACTCTGGTAACAAAAGATAACGCGTAATTGATTCGTTTCGCCATATAACTCACAATGGCCTGCCGTATAAGTTTAAATCTTTCGAGAATCAGGCGGTTCTTGGGGAACATAGGGTTATGAAATTATTTTGTAATTTGATTATGCGGGAACCTGGTACAACATAAAGCTATTTTTGTTAATTTTGCCTACTGATTTACACTAGTCTGTGGTCGCAGTCAGCTTGTTAAATCGCTTCACAAACAAAATTGGTAGCACATGTATTGAGTATAAACGCGATAGTGTTAACGCGATCTCATTTATGTGATAGGTGACGAGATGTATACCAAATTATTTACATAGTTCATTTTAATTTAGTTTTGAATATATTTAATCTTAGTTATATTTCACGTTATATTTAGATTAAAGTATGAAGAAGGATGATTTTCTAATTAAAGATATTTACATCTTTAACTGGCTTCAAAAAAGACATAGTCGATTCGACTGTATGGTTTTATTTACACGTTTGTTACGCAATAGCTCCTTCTATTATAATTTCATGATGTAGAAAGAAATATAAAACAAGATGTTGAAATTAATTTCTTCGCTTAAATAATAATAGAAATAAATCTTTATGTCCAAAAAAAAAATCCATTACCAAAGATTTACAAATAAAATTGAAATATTTGAATGAATAAAATGCTGACATCACATATACCTTGAGTATTGAGGCCTGTCGTGGCGCAGCGGCATAAAACGTGCGACTTTGAACTATAGGTTGTGGTTTGATCCCCACTCGAGGAAATGAAATATTTAATATTTTCAATTTAAATGCAAAGCGCGGCATTGAGTTCCGCCACTCAAGACGCAATGCTTCAAATTCAGCGGAAAGTGGGGAACGGAAGTGGAACGGAGTGTCTTAACGCTAGGTTCCCAAGTTCCCTCTGCCTACCCTGCCATGTGCGGGATACAGCGTGAAGCTGATAAAACATAAATAAAAAAAACATACTTATAAGAATAAAATATAAAGAATAAATTGCACTTATCATTTGCAGGTTAAATACAAAAATTGTAAGCATATTTCAATACTAATTAAACTAAGATATAAGGTTATACAAATACATCACATTGTTACACAAAAACAAAATGGAAATATTTAGTTTTCCGAGTGTAAATTAAACCAACAACAGTCAAACACCGTACCCCTGCGCCATTTGGGTATTTTCTTACAGCATCACACTGTATCCTGCACTTGGCAGGGTAATAAAAGGAAAGTTGGGGAGGACACACTTCAATCACAATTACGATTTACTATTGTTAGATTGAAATTAAATTTAAACAATGTGACATGAAATATTAGCCTTAACACAGATATATACTCGTATGTATGAATAAAGACATAAATTAGGGAACTATGATACCTACCTGTTAACCCTTAGACACCAAGGTGAGATCTGGAAGGCCCGCAGCTGATTGACAAGTTGATAGATTTAGTTCTTTCAGGCTGACAGGTTAAGTGATGCTTCGAAGCGGCATCTTAGGTCCAACGTCAGTACTAACTTTTATTTTGTTAAAGACAAAAACAAAAAAAAAAATAGTTTAAAAAAAATATATAAAAAATATATAAGCTTAAGAATAATATTTTTTTCGTTATACAGTGTGGTGGGGCCATGCTGGGGGTATAAGGAACTGGTCTGCCATGGTGTCTTTCTACGAATGTTGAATGTTCGAAATCGAGATGGTTCGAGAGTCCCGAGAAAATGCCGACCCACTCCGTCGTCGGAGACCAGGGGGTAGGGGAAGGCAGTACACGCATCTAACTCACACTAAAGACCTATAGGACCTGCTACACTCAGTCATTGAGGTTTAGAGGGATAGATAGAACCATATGGCATACTTAGATGGTGGCTCGTAATAGGTAGGCCTTCCACCGAGACATCGTAGTGGCATGCACCAGCGATGCTGCGACGTATCGACTTTCCGCTGGGTTTCATTCAGTCGGTAGTATTGGATTTCCTTTCGATGAGGCCCACAGTACCTTCCGTCCGTAGGGCATATTTCTTTTGCACTTTTTTTTACAGTTTAAATTTGAATTTGAATTTGAATTCACAAAAAAAAACATCAACCCCAAAATCAATCCCTTAGGAGTTAAATTCGTAAACATTTCATCCTAAACACAAAGTACGTACAAAAAATAATCAAAAATGTATTTAAAATTGTAGACTTAGCACTTGTGACTTCAAAGTTTCATTTCAATTTTTCAGTCATTCAATTTATTTTTTCCTCTCATGAATCAAATTTTTAAAACTCCTACTTAAGTAAGTATCTACATCCTAAAGAGAACCTCCATGCAAATTGCAAATTTGAATCATCTAGCTATTGTAGTTCTTGAGGTTTCGTGATGAATGAGTTCTTGGTCTTAGAAGCTTGATTTTTTGTATGCTTAAATGGACCATAGCATCAAATATTTGATATTAATTTCAGCTCGATACCTCCAATCGCTCTCCAGAGCTTTAATAGATGTACAGACGAACAACAAAATTAAATTAGTTCTGCTTATTCATTTTGACGCACCAGAAAAATAACTCTAAAAAAGTAATTGCTTATTACAAGCAATTACATCATATTGACCAAAGAAATTCAATTATATTAAGAAAATTATAACTCAAGTCAAATATAGATCAATAATGACGTTCTCCTTAGTGAGTTGTTGTCGTTTCCCTCAAAAATCATATTTCAAACGGTTTATACGCTGTTTGTACGTATTTTAAAGCTTTTTACGAGCTTAGTGTGTTCTGCGTAATTCAGGTTAGAATGAGGTCTATTGCCTTAGTAAAGTTTTATTAGTATCATTTAGATACATTAATTTATAGTATAAAATGTATATATAATTTAAATGTTAATCTATTTATATTTTTATATCATGTTGAAAATCAGATGAGGGAAGATTTACAGAATATTGACTTATATAGTGAATCAGTTCAGGGGCAATAAGTAAAAAAATGTTAACGCTTTTTTGATTCCTGCTGTATAGCAGTAGCAGTGGCTCAGGGAACCTGGGACCCTTGTGTTAAGTCACTCCGATTCCATTAAAACTTTCGCGGCATTGCGTTTTAAATGGCGTAAGGTCTTTAAAGTGTAGTAATTCAGTAATTATTGTTTTATTTTCGAATTTATGATATATATGTATAGGAAAAAGAATAATTCTAAGTACGATTATAACTTTTAATAATTAAAAATTTATATAAAAAAAATATTTAATTTATTAACTTTGCATAGGATCCAAGTAAGTTTTTGATTTGGCCTTAATAAATCAGTCGGTTTTGTATGGATACTATTTTCTCTTCTGAGAGAGAATTAAGTAAGGAGTGATCCCGTTCTGTTTCCCGTTACATACAGGCTGTTTTTGGCTTGAATATCTTTATTTCCACTTTTATATATTTATTTCCCACATTTATATAAGAAATTTATTAAAAAGATACATTATGTACCAATAATAGGCCATACATAAATTAAATATACGTAAGCATAAAATTACAAAAACAAACATGTAGAAATAAAATAAGAACCTTTAAAAAAGTTTTCTTTCTTTAGAGATATTTCGTTTTCTACCCTTGTTGAGTGGCAGAAACTGTATGAAAAGACCCTGGAATCGAGAAATAGTCATGGTAACAGCAAGGCGCAATTCATTCCCCTACACGATTTTTGAGTCTCGTACATACAGGGAGTCTGAAACTCTAATGTTAAGATACTCCATTCCTATTAGGACACCTCCGTTTGCCACTTTCCGCTGAACTCTTCAGGCATTGCGTTTTGAGTGGCGTAACTTAACACTGCTCTTTACAGTGAAGAAATAAATGTTATTAATGTAATGTTAAAAAAATAATTTTTAAAATATTAAATATTTCATTTCCTCGAGTGGAGATCGAACCCAAAACCTATAGTTAACAGTCACGCGCTTGTGCCGCTGCGCAACGACAGGCCTCAAAATTTAAAAATAAATTGTTACCTGGTATCAAAATAATAATTAATATACACAAATCGCCTATTATTTCAATTACTAAAGTAATTTACACATTTAGTTAAACAAAATAAAACATTATTTGTCTTTTTTCTAACATTTTTAAGTCTCGATCTCACCTAGAGCGATTAACGCAATCGGTTTATACGATCTAATGGCGGACGGAGTGGTTTCGCGTGTAACTTCGCAGGGGGTGACCCTACTTTTAGTTTTTTACGCCGACTTCTAGGTGACACTGTATTGCTTTCATTGTGGATTAAGTTTCAGTATGTCTTTTACTATGTATTTTTTTGTTTCGAATCGTTTTTAACATTGTTTTTTATTTTTTATTTTGGGTGAGGTTATGAGGCTTGTCTTAGCGCGGGGGCACAAGCGTGCAACCGGAAACGGGACTGGTTATGGGTTTTCGAGAAAAACAAATATTTAATATACTCATTTCTTCATTCTGGTAACGTGGCAGACCGCGGCGTTGAGTTAACACGCTATGCCTCAAATTCGGAGAAAAGCCGGGAACGAAAGTCTCTAATTGGGAACAGAGTGTTCCTTCTGCCTATTCTGTCGTGTGTGGAACACAACGTGAGGCTGTAGCAAATGTGGAGTTAAAATATCAATAAAAAAATCATTTTATGGAATTTATGTATATAATGTACAGTTGTACGTACGTGATCTTTTTTAATGGGTAAAACATTGTATATATTCTTCATATTAATTTTAATTTTTTATCGACTCAAATCACAGCGTGAAGCTAAAACAAAATTTTATTCACCATCTTTACCCCCATGATCAAAGAAGTAAATAAGTTATATTGAAACTATAATATTATATTAATGTAAAGGAATAAAATCTTTTTTTTTTAATTCTAGCTTATTATATATTACCTAAGGTAAACGCATTAAACCAAACATTTTTTTTGCAAATTTATAAAATTAATATAAAATACAATAAGTAATATAATGTTAGTTTTAAATTTCTGTCAATAATGATAACAAATATTTTCATTTGTGCTCTGGAAAATCGCGGCATTGGGTTCCGCCACTCAAATCATGCGGAAAGTGAAGAAGAGAAATGCCTTAATAAGAACGGAGTGTTTGCGCACTAGGTTCCCATGTTCCCTACGTGTACCCTGCCATGCAGGATACAGCGTAAAGCTGAATCAAAGATAAAAAATATTCTTTAACTATGCATATAAATCTATTCCAGTTTACACGTAACATTATAACATTAACATTTTCTTCATAATAATACCTGTGATAGTTTTATAGCTCTGGTGTCCGGGAAATACATAAATATACAGCTAACGAGGCGACGATGTAAAACTTTTATACGTACACTATTATCAAAATTGTGCCAAACAAATGATGAATATGTTGAAAGAAACGAAATTAACAATATATAAATGAGAAAAATGTGGATGGTATTGCATTATTAAGTAAAATATGTCTCTGATATGATGATAGTAATGAGTTCAATCACCTGGTGAAGCAGATTTGTATTGAGAGAAGAAATATAATATTTATTTAGATGCTCACACTTAGCCGAGTAATCAGAGGGAACTTGGGAGTCTAGCGTTCCCTCTAACACACTTCCGTTTCCCAATGTATACCGAATTGTAAAGGTTTGAGTGGGCTCATGCGTGCAACAAGAAAAAATGCACGGGACACAGCGTGAAATTAAAAAAAATGAGCGTGATACAGCGTGAAGCTCAAACAATGTTGTATACATAACTCATTATATCCATTGTAATATAAATGTCACATCTAAACGTTCTGTATCGACCTTGTCTGAGCACTAATTATGACGTTCGAGATGAAAGCGTCGGGGACGTGACGAATTGAACGTAAAAGAAATCGGGACTACCAATAAAGTGACCAAGTATTTTAATAGGCACATTGTTTTTCATCTATTTTTGTTTATTGCTGGTGCATGATAATTTCGTTCGTTTGTTCAAATTTTTCTCTTTCTTTTTTTAAATATGTTTTTACCTGTTGAAGCTAATTTAATGCTTAAATTGAATATTATGTTAGGTTTAACGCGTTAATCTAAGGAACTACTTGTTCAATATAAACATTTATTTTTCTATTGTTTTCTATAGTACGTTTATAAAGAAAAGCTAAAGGCTATATTACTTCACCATAATATGCGTTTTATTCTAATCAAAAGTACCAATCTGAACTGCAATCAATACTTGTGTCATACTCAATAGACATTTTTGTGGACCGCGAGCACGAATACCCATGCTTGTGCCTCAGTGCCATGATAGGCTTTTTTTATGGAAAGGACGGCAAACGAGCGTACGGGTCACCTGGTGGTATGTGCTCACCGTCGCCCACGGCCCCGAGTAACTCCAGAGGAGCTACAGGAGCGTTGCCGTCCTTTAAGGTGGAAGGGCACCGGGGCTCGGCATTACCTAATGCGAAACGCAGTGGCCAAAGCCACTACTTAACGCCGGTCTTAAATGCCGGGGGTGGTAATAATCCGGTCGAGTCTGCCCATGCGTGTTGCCATTGCTGGCAACGTGATTCTACCACACGCACTTTAGTCGCCTCTTACGACACCATCAGCACCAGGGTGATCCTATGCTAAGCCGGAATCACAAGGCAAAAAAAATAACATGCGGCAAAAAAACCGCTCCAAAGATTATTATTAAAAACAAAACAAAAATAATACAAAAGAGATATAAAGACTTAAATTCTTTGTTTCGTCGTTATGTACTTAGAGAAATGTTGAGAATAAAGTGACTTCGAAAGGAAAGAAAAAATATATCATAATATTACTTACTCTCATTCTCTTCACGCCGTATTCTGCACATAGCACGGTAGGCAGAGGTAACTTGAGAACTTAGGGTTAAGACACTTCGTCCCATTCCTGACTTTCCACTGAATTTGAGGCATTCCGTGTTACATACATAATATAAGACATTTAATTATAGGCCTTAGATATTTATAAGGTATCATACACATCATAAACAAGTACATATATCTTATTATCTTATTGAACGTAAAACAAACGAAATCGTGTCAATCATTGAGTAAGCAATAAATTTACATTGTAACGCCTATATACTGCTAGAGGACGGGATGCACTTTGATAATTTATTTGAATATTTCATAGTAATTTATAGACGTGGTTGCAGTCCTGGCGTATTTAAGACTGTTTTATGTACATATCTTTGTAACTAGTGGTCCGTTTGCGGCTTCGCCTGCTTTAATTATTTTTTTTATTGTCAGATGAAATTTCTAATATTCGTACTTCTTCATATATGTTAACAGACACTAAATCTTGAGAGAAGGTTACCAAATTGTTTAAGATGTTTCTGAGGTTAACACAAACGACCGCATACATATATACAATTAGACATTTTTTTTAAAAAAACATTATTTTAGCATATATTACACAAATAAATCCCCCAGTACTGATTTTTCTTATATATCTTCCATGTACAGACAGCGTTACAGATTTATAGATTTTACATACAACTTAATTAGCTCTGGTAGTAGTTTTACTGTATATGAAAGATTTGAAAAAGCTTTTTAATGAATGTGGTTAATATATGCAGAAAGGCTATTTAGGACAGATTTGGTTGGCTAAACAAATAATTGTGTTGAAAATAGTGTTTGATATCCACCTGTTATCTATTGGAAGTGTAACGGAGTATCTTAACACTAGGTTCCCAAGTTCCCTCCATGGGACCTGCCATGTGCGGAATACACCATGAGTATCCATTGAAAAGCTAACAAAAAAAATCTAATACATGCAAGAAAAGATGCAGGCGTCGTCAGTGAAGTAAGATTTAAAAAAAATACTTGCTTATTTTCAATTATTTTGACATATTATTAAAGTGTTTCTCAAATTCTCATTAATCAGATCAAAAGAAATGTCCGCGGAGCCCCTTAAAAATATTTATTGGCACCATTCCTCAATCTTTACAGCATTATTTGTAGTTAATATCGACTTTTGTATTTTTATTCAGTGATTTAAATAACTTGTAACATATTTAGACTGTTCTTTGGTATGTATTTTTTACTCATTTAGAACCGGAAGTTATTAGATTCATATATTTGTGTGAAATATTGTGATTTGATAACTTATAAATATGATGATCTATTTAAGCTTTCACTCCACAAAATTAAATATTTAATATTTCCAAATTATATATTTAATGTTTCCATTACCTGGCTCCGGTGACAAAGCAAAGCGCGGCGTTGAGTTCCGCCACTCAACATGTAATGCCTCAATATCGGCGGAAAGCAGGATACGGTAGAGACATGTTTATATTATTTTTATAAAAGAAAGAAGTCACATCAAGATTATCTAGCTGTATATGTAATATTAGCATTGTACATATTTCATACAGGTATTTGTCGATTTCTTCTTTTTTTTGTTTTACCTAAACATTTATAGGTAAGGACAATTGCACGCACACCCATCAATTTGTAACCGCAGTAAATGTTGCTTAACTAATTTATATGATAGTGTTGGCACTACTAAGCTATCGCATCTTAACTCCTGTTTAAGCAGTAATGCTCGTATTACATAATGCACTATGGTTCAATACGCCAATATTTGGATATACGTGTGTATTTCTGAGTTCAAATCTTATACAGTCATTCTTTTTTATTTCATAATATTTTCATTCTTCAGTCTGGTCAAACAAAATGTTGCCACATTTCAATAATAATAATTAATAGAAAAATAAGTTAACGATTTTTAAAATTGAAAACATTTAATTTTATTCTACAAATTTAATGGAGAATACTTTAACCTAACAAATTACCATTTAAAATAAATATCATTCCTACAATACCAATCGTGCTTAGTCAGTTGTTGTACTAGTGCGCTACGATGCTTTCTATATTTTTTTTTGCTTCAAGCTACAACGAAGTAGTCGAAGGGAACCTGGGAACCTTACGTTAAGATACACCAGTCTCATTAAAACACCTCCGTTCTGGCATCGCGTATTAAGCGACGGAACTCAACGCCGCCTCCATAATAATAAGTATTTATTTTATTTTTATTTTTCATTTTATTTATGTTTGGGAAACATACAATTACAGTAACAATAAAATTACAAAAAAATAAGCATAAATCAATAAAGTTCCCACTTAAAATTAATACATATAATTGAAAATACAAAAAACAAAAACAGAAAGTTAAACTATGAAATAGTTAAAATAGTTAAAATATTAAAGTATTAAAGCCTAGGACAATTTACGCACTTTTTTATTATAATTACTAATTTTCATGTTGAATATATCTAAATTATTACAATTTTTATTATAACTCACTTATGCATAAAAACACATTTGGCATAATAATTTCTACAACGAGGAACAAAAAATAGTGATTCGTTTCTTGAGCTAAGACGTGGACATTCAAATAAAATTTTACCAAAGATGTTTTTAAATCAATAAGATTATTGACAATTTTGTGTAGAAATAATTAATCCCTTAAGCCACGCAGAGGCTGATACTGAATGGGGTAACACTAGCAAGAACTTTACACTTTGAATTGTCGGAACAGCGGCGCATCTAAATCTCAAAATGTTTTAAAAATTTTGATAGAATTTTTTAAATTTTATTTATATGTTTTTAGTAAAACGGGATCCAAACCGTAGAACAATATTCAAAGAGGGATCTTACATAAGTATTAAAAAGTAGAATATGCGTATGGCAATCCTTAAACTCCCTTGAAGATCTAAGAATAAATCCAAGCATTCGATAGGCATTAGACGTTACGTAGTCAATATGATATCCATAACATAATTTTTGATCTAAAAAAATACCCAAATCTTGAACTTCAGGGACTCTAGACCACACCGTATTCTGTAAGTTATAGGCAAATGATATTGCTTTTCTCTTTCTTGTAAAAGTTATAGTGCTACATTTGTTTATGTTTAAATTTGAACGGTTATATTCAGAGTAATTCACCAAGCTATCGAGATCATTTTGAATTAAAGCGCAGTCTTTATGAGATTCGACAACTTTAAATATCTTCATGTCGTCAGCATGAAGTAAAACGCTATAATTATGAATGTATTTAGTTACATAATTAATAAAAATATTAAATAATAACGGTCCGAGATTCTCACCTGGGGCATCCCGAAAATGACAGGAACAGATGACGAACAATAACCCTTAACAGCTACGGCCTGACAGCGGTGCCTCAAATAAGAATCAAGCCAACGGAGCAAATCGGAGAGATTTTATCCAACGGTTTTAAAAAGTCCGTGTTCACAACATCCACCTGCCCACCCTTGTCCATTGTCGTTTGTTGTGAGTTGATAAGTAAGGTCACAAAGGTTTGTTTCAGTCGATCTACTGTCGATAAATCCAAGCTGTTGGTCAATGATTAATGGTCTTACAACCTGATGATAAATATTTTTTTCGAATAATTATGCATTAGTGGTTAGTTTAGATATAGGTCTATAATTCTGTATATTGTGTCTATCTCCGGTTTTATAGACGGGTACCACGAAAGATTGTTTCCACAATTTAGGCATTTTACCTGTATGGAGAGAAATATTAAATAAGATAGACAAAGGAACATCCAAATTACTATAACAAGATTTTAGAAAAACGGGAGGGACACCATCAGGACCACTCCCTTTCCCTATGTCCAAACATTTCAAATACTTCCTGACTAATTTAGTGGAGAGATCGCCAGAACCAATAGAAACCGTTTCATTGTCACGGCTATGGATCGCCAGCAAAGCATCCCTGCCACTGTAACAAGGTGAGTCCGAGGCAAAGGCAGCTTGAAAATGAGAATTAAAAAGCTGACAGATTTCGCTACCATCAGATGATTGAATTCCGTCACAGTACATTATATCAGGAATATCGGGTGAAACATTTTTGGATTTAATAAAAGACCAAAAGAATTTGCTGTTACGTTTGATACTACTTTCCGCACTTTCGACATATTTATCATAACAATCCGACTGTCAATCACTTAAGAGACTAAAAGTGCTATAATCACTCTTTCTCCCATATATTTTCAATTTTTATGAAATTTTAACTTCTCTTTAATTATTTTAATAAGCGATTTTGTCTACCACGGAGGATATCGTACACTTTTACACTTTTTCGTAGGAACATATTTTTGAATTACTATGTTAACTACTTCATAGAATTTATTAAGTGCTACGTCCATATCACACGCATCAATAACCACAGCCCAAAGGATATCAGACAATTCTAAATTTATGGCATGGTAATCAGTAGCACGGAAAAGAGAACTCAACAACCAGTGGTTCCTCACAATGAGTGACACAACACTTTAAATCTCCAATCACTAAATCAAGAAATCTTTTATTAATATTAAATTGGCTAAAGCCTGTAAATTCGAGAAAAGTGTACAGTGACTGAACCGAAGTTTTATCAGTATCTATATATTAAAATTTGATTAGTACAAGAGTCGGAGCAGTTCCACCTAGCTTTACTTATGTTGAAATCACCGATTTTAAAAAAGTGATCATAAGATTTATTCAAATAATAAACCTTATGATCACTTTTTTATAATCGGTGATTTTAATTTTATTTTATAACTATTTTAGTAATATTTATCAATAACTAAATGTTAAATATATAATTATATATTTTTGCTATTAACATCACATATCAAGTGATAATGGATAAAAGCTCAGTAAAATATAATTTGTTTGCGCTACCTTTACGGCCATTCCGCACATTTGCACGTAATAACGCTTTGAACGCATTGCGGATGATGTTCCCCCATGGATATTTTAGTATATTTTACGCTATAGTGGATTTTTGGATAGTATTGAATGCGTAAGAAGGTTCTGAGTTCAATTCAACTTATGTTTGTGAAGTAAATGTTAAAAGTTTTCTAAGATAAACTTTTACTATAAGCGGGTGATAAGTTAACAAGAAAATAAATTGCTCATTTATATTTATCTTCATATATGTGAAAGAATCCAATGTATTTAATTTTGGGACTGACACTTATTTTGAAACACTTACACTGAACTTTATTTTTGTCCACAAGGTGTTTTAGGGTCTATCATGCCACAGGGACATAATCGTGGACTCTAAATTCGACAGGTTCTGGGTTCGAACATTAATGGAGGAAATGAACAATTTAATATTTAAATTTCCTTACAGTAACGAGGCAAGGTGCGGCGTTAACCTCCGCCATTTAGAATTCGGCGATATTCGGCGAAGAGTCTCAATTGGAGACCGTCTTATATGGATGATTTCCAAGAGGTGTGGTTTCAAATCCTGCTACGTTCAAACTTTAACACGTATTCAAAAAATAGTATTTTTCCTAAGTGTGGAATAGCACTTTAAAAATTGTAAGAACTGTTTCTTTAAACTTCACGCTACGTCCTGGAAAAAGCAGGGTAGGTAAAAAGAAGCTTATGTTAAGTCACTTCGCTCTCCTTTTCGCCTTATCTTTAAAAAATTGACTGCTATTACCAAAGCGAATAAAAGTAAATAGTTAATTCTTCCGAGTGGAAATCAAACCGAGATCCACCACACATATACTCATCATATATTATTTTTATTACAAAAAAACTTTTCAATATCGTTTCATCGTTTCTAAGAACAAAATACACCACAATAGAATTCCTCTATCTCTTCCAATACTTCCCATATTAGCTTAAAGCTCCAAATAGTACAAAACAGTTTTACACGCTAGATTTATAACTTAGACATGCAAATTAAAATATCGATCTCAATCCGTTGAATTTAACCTGTTGAATTAATTGTCGATTACTCTTCATTATAGTAGCTTAGATCGTCTCTAACTAATATGTACTAATAGTCTCGTTCCCGCTTTACTGTCACGATACAAATTAGATACTAGGTCTGTTTTATTGAGTTCAGGAACAGGTGCCATTAAATAAATGTGTTTTAATATAATTTATGTATAAAATTATTTATTTATATTTGGAATCTTTGGAAAATACTTTTGTATTAATCTATTTTGTCTTTAGCTTCATGATAGTTCAAAGACATAGAGAAACTGGGAAACTATTCCGTTCCCATTTAGACATTCCGTCTTCTTATTTCCCACCGAATTCTAAAGGCACTATAAGTAAAGTGTCAGAACTCAATGCCTTAAAACAAGGCGTTGAGTCCCAAGGAAATTAAAATATTATATATTTGATTTCCTTAAAGTGAGAATTTTGAATCTCTGCCCCTATATAATCTACACTTACAAAAACATCTGTAACCGATCACTGTTTACTTACAAAAAAATCTGTAACCGACCACCGTATATTAAAAAAATCTTATGGGAGACGTTTATTATTGTAGTAGGACCCAAAATTGTGAGTTTTTAAATTTTTTTGTCTTGTCTTTGTATGTACGTAGTAATCTCAAAAATGACCGACATTGTAATGCAGTTTTCACTATTATATTTTGGCAACCTCTCCTTAATATTTAGTATTTGTCTTATTTAAATCGGTTAGAAAATAAAAAATACGTCAATTTAAAATATTAAAATGGTTAAAATTGCTTTAAACCTATTCAGTTAGCTAAAAAGTTATTATAACAATAAAACAATAGAAACAGGAAAAAAATATGTAATTCAAGCGAACGAAGCCGCTTTTGTAATATATATATTTGTATACACATCCGTAGTGTTGAGCTTTTCGTAATTCCAACTAGAGCTTTAAGCTCAATGAATTTACTCATGTTTGTTTTTCCCCGCATACGAAACGCAAGGAAAATTACATACATATCTCAACAGAAATAATAAACCGCGTCTTGTCACCTTCAGATAAAAGGGATTAACTGAGTCGTGAAACAGGTTGACTTCAAACGTGTTAATTTTAATAGTGTTTTTAACTTTGTGCCTTAGGAAATAAAGTTTAAAATTGTTTGAAAAAAAGATAACGAGCGTTAGAAGAAAATTAACAGTGTATTATTGCAAGTGTGTAGGCGTTGTATAATTTCATTTCGCGACAACCCTAATGTGTAGTGATGTTAAATATCGATAAATTGGAACAATACTTATGAAAAAAAAATTAAAAAGAATTATGAATTTCTTAAAGTTATTAAAGTTAGATCATAAATACGTAGTAAAAGATAAATATATAAAAAAATAAGACTTCCATAAATTTGGTGCCCCCGATGTTACAAGCGTGTGACTGTAAACGCGACGGTTGGGTTCGATTCCCACTTTGAACAGTACAAAAAATGGAAATGGAATTGTCTTAATGGAAACGGAATATCTTAACAAGGTCCCTAAGTTTTTTAAGCTTATTTAGATAAAATGCAAAAATTAAAAAAAAAAATCTATTGGAACGCCAAAACGTATGATTTCACATTTCGAAATCTATGCTAAGGAATTAACGGATATATCGATAATTATCACAGCACTAGCCCAGTTTTCCTTCTTCAGAGGTTTTAACTACGTAGTTAAGTGGCTCAAGCTTGTTTTGTCTCAAGCAGGTGGAGGCGCGTATTAAATTAAACAATAGACTCCTATGATTGTTATTTGAAACTATAAGTAAGCTTACAGCTGTTATTGTCGTGGTATACTTTAGTAATCCTTATTTAGACGTGGGTAGCGGGATCAAATCATTATTTAATACGTACGAAGTGAGGTTATATATAGATTTTTGATGATTATTTTTTATGACTTAAAATCAGATTTCAATCAGATCTGAATTATCAATATCACATAGTACAGTTTTGTGCAGATATCGTCGATCCGTGTGCTTTTTCTCTATATATATTTTGTTATGTTCGTTCTACTATTTTTATATTTATTTTATTTATCAAAATGCGGAGTTAGGTACTGTAATAAAAATGTAGGTATGAATTTAAGAAATTGTATATAACTATTTGCGTAAGCTATCAGTTGAAAGTTTTTTCAGAAGTGATGATACAATGGTTGGTTTTCACCAAATAATTTCAGAATATATTCAATAAAAGATAACCTACGAACTTGGTGTTGAGACGATTGGCCTTATTACTAGAGCGAAGATTTAAAAATATTTAATATTAAATTTTCCTCCAATGACAATAAAACCCATAATCTATCGCGAACATACGTATGATTGAGCCTTTGATTCACGATTAACTTCACAATTAATATTAACGTATGTATATATTTTTTGTCTATAAATAAATTTCTCTCTATTTTTTTTACCTTCACGCTGTATTCTGCTATGCTATGGTTTGGGAAACTACTGTTAGACACTCTGTTACCGTTAATATATACCGTTCCCCACTTTCCGCTGAATTTGAAACGTTGCTTTTTGAATCGAACCCACACCTTGTCACGTTTGCAGTCGCAAATTTGTATTCCTGTGCCACGACATACTTCTTAAAATGTATTATTTTTTTTATTATTCATTCTAAATAAACCTTGATCAAACCAATCGTCTCAAAATAGATATTTATCCAATAAAATTTAAAACGATACTGATAGTAATGAAGCCAACCAGTACAAGCGTTAAACGTTTTAGATATAGACGTATAAAAATACCTTTCAGGTAATGGTAAATTGCGGCGCTGTACGAGAAACACATGGCTCGGGTTTATGAATAGTGGGAAATGATTGTCTTGAGTATTTTATTATTTTATTTTATTTTTTATATTAATTTTATTTTTAGAACCTCAATTATGTGTATAATGGGGACTTTTTTTTATGGAAAAGACAAGGCAAACTTGCGTACGGGTCACCTAATGATGAGTGATCATCGTTGCCCACGGCCCCGTGTAACACCAGGGGAGCCACAGGTGTATTGCCGACCTTTGAGGTAGAGGTAGACGCGGTTTTTGAAGGTACCTATGTAGTATCAACCTGAAAATACAGCCGGACGTTTTTCAGCTCTGCGCTTTATCCCGATGGCAACGTGGGCAGAGAGAACTTGGGAATGTAATGTTAAGATACTCTATTCCGTTCTCCATTTTTGCCAAATTAAGGAACTGTGAGTAGCGGGAATCAAAAGGGCTCTAACTCTAATGTTATTTAGGTGCCTCCCAATTTTTGAGAAATTATATGAAATTGCAAAAGTTAGTACTGTGCTTTAATCTGTTACAAGAGCAAGGATATAAAATTTCTTATACTTCCGAGGGAAATCGAACCCACAAAGGTCAATCAGACATTTTTTCAGACAATTTTAATTTTATTTTTTGGTTCTAGTAGTAATACAAGTCGCAGCTTTGAATTCTACATTTCTATAATGGGCTATTGCGGGGCAAAGAGAATATTTTAACTGTATCTAACAACATATAAGGCCTTAAACATACAGCGGTGCGTGGGAAGCATGGTGTGCATGAGGTGTCTTCTGATAACTGCGCTATGTGGTAAATAAAAAAGCATGAATTTAGAATTCTCATAAAAAATAGATGAGGCCTGTTGTGGCGCATGGTAATGTGACTGTAAACCCAACTAGTTGTAGGTTCGATTTCTACTCGATTTTGGTTCGTCAAGTTGAACGTTGGTGATGAGGCAAAGTGTATTGAGTCCCACCACTTAACATGTTCTTCACAGTAGGTTCCCATGTTCCCTCTGTGTACTTTACCACATGTAGTAAGCAGTGTAAACAAAAAAAAAAAAAAAAAATCTTAAAAAAACACTTATCTCAAGATCTACCAAGCCAACTACATCTTGTCGATCAAGCGCAAACGCAACAAACATTTCAGTAAAACTAACAGGTAATTCACATAGCGGACGTTAGAGCGATGTTTATTTTTGATCATATATTTATTTTACCATCGGGAATTAGGACGCTGATTACATTTTATTATTATGGCGTGAGATTTTTTTTATATTTTTAATATATATTTGTGTGTTTTAAAAACACCTGTGTTTATAAAAATGTTTTGAAATGGAAGTGTTGAGGCGTTTTAGTCCTAACAATATGTGTTTCGTCATTTCTGTTTTGTTAACGGAAATCAGTAGCTATATTTCAAGCTTGTGTATTTTGTTTTTCATTTATTTTATAATGTACTAACCGTCGCCCGCAATTTGTTTACGTGGATTTTAAGACCTATTTATTACTCTCCATAGAGTTCGCGTACATTCCTTAATTTTGTTATTAAAGCAATTTTTAGAGGTTCCAAAGAGGATATTATTTATAGAGTAAGATATATGCATCTATATTATTATGCGATCGCTAGTGACGCAAAACATGCCAAAGCATGCCACTGTCAACGCTGTGGATTTGAATCCAACTCTGGAGAAAATATCAATTTAATATATTTATTTACTCGCTCTGGTTATAGGGAAAAGCGCAGTGTTTGAGATCCACCACTTAATACTTTCAGTTTTTAGCAGAAAATGGTTAATGACAAATGTCTTGAGAAAATGAAACGGAGTGAACACTAGACTTCCGAATTTTCTTTATCTACCCTAAATAAGTAAATACAGCAGAAAACCGAAATAAAAACCATCATTATTAGCATCATTTCTCAGAACAGCAAATTTAAGAAATTCACGTTGAGAAGAGAAGAAATAAAAAGGTTAACTTTTATAATAATCAACAATAAAAGACAACAATTCGTCTGTATGTACTGCTAGCATTAATATAGAAAATACGCTCAAACTAGGTACTGTCTTAGTAATTTATTCCTTTTTTGATGCTATTTAAGGTTATTTTGTGAAGACGAGCCCAGCATACTAACATCAGGTCTGTATAAATCTTCAACTGATAGCTTAACCAAATATTTAAATACAATTATCTTTTAAACCAACTTCCTAGACCATACCCTAGATACATCTAATTAATTATCGAGCAGCAGAAGTCAATTTACTGAATGAATAATCATCTAATTCAGGGTTCACCTTTCGAACGGCACTAGAATCATAAATCGCCAGTACACTATGTGTCCATTGCACCCGCTGTCAGATTCCAGCCACGTTCCGGCGTTCTTGAGGCCTTTTTATGACGTTCCCGAGATGACGTTTTCGTCATGAACCAGTCGTTCGGTCGAATCGGCTGAGAATTGCATACTGAGCGAGTCAATTGGCCGTTGGTGTTTAAATCAGGTGCGAATGATGGCTGTCTAATTAAACATAACGTTGAGGACAAATGGAATTGATTTGTGCTTTTTGGTTTATTTTGTTTGATGCGCTTTTTGAATATTATTTTTGGTTATATAGGATATGCAGCAGGATATAATAAATATTTTATTAACAAATTCATAGGTTAAAGGAAGCTATAGTGATAGGTAACTTACGATTAGGACTTTTTCTGGTGGAACTCAACGCCGCACCAATAGTAGCTTATTAATTATTTTATTAAATGGCTTTTTCATAAACAGAAAATACGGTAATTAATGTTTCATAATAATCTTATATCTCCGTAGTTATACTGATCATGATATCTTTAGACCTATAATTATGATATTTTATCTATTGATCCAGATATTTCAACGAATAAAACTTATAACTTACAGTAACCTATTTACCTATTACTATTAAAAGTGTTTTAGTAATAGATATAAAATGTAAAATAAAAGTGAATTTCTTCAAAATGATGAAGTGATGATAGATATTATCTGAGCTATAGCAGGGCAGGGCCATATATTATGTTTCCACTCTTTTTATCCAACTTTACCATCAATTTTCGAGACATTGTGTGCTAAGTAGCCAAAATGAAAGCGAAACGTTGTCTTGCGACCGGAGTGAAGAAATTAATACAATTAACTATTCCAAGTGGAAACTGAACCCATAACTATAGCTTTTACAGTTATTTTGCGACTTCACCATGATAGCTTCAAAAAGTTAATAACTAATAGTTTCACTTTGTATCTCCCACATAGCAGGTAGACAGGGGAAACCGGGAACTTTTCTGCTACTAACTTCACTCGCTTTTGTCTTCAGGTCTGAACGGAGTTTTGAGATATGGAGCTTAACGTTGCGCTTTCTTTCTTATATAATTACTTATAAAATATTATTCGCTTGTTATAATTTATTTATGTTGTTAGTATCTAGATATTTAGGTCTATCGTGGTACAGTGGCACGAGCTTGTGACTGTAACCAACAGGTTGTGGGTTCCATTTACACTCGAGAAAATGAAATATTTAATATTTTCAATTTAAATATTTAATGTTTTGGGCAAAAGGCAAAAAACGTTGAGTTTGGCCACTCAACACGCAATACCTCAAATTTGGCGAAAAGTGGGGA
This sequence comes from Eueides isabella, assembly GCA_019049475.1. Classification (NCBI taxonomy): domain Eukaryota; kingdom Metazoa; phylum Arthropoda; class Insecta; order Lepidoptera; family Nymphalidae; genus Eueides; species Eueides isabella. The sequence continues at coordinate 15,404,035 of CM032392.1, forward strand.
ACGGGTGTGAAACGGAGTGTCTTAACACTAGGTTCCCAAGTTCCCTCTACCTACCCTGCCGTATGCGGGATACAACGTGAAACTGAGTGAGTGAGCATCAAGGTATTTCATCATCATATCCAGCTACCGTCAATTTAACTGCAAAATTAAATATTTTCACGAAACCACCAAGATAACACAATTATCCACTCTAAAAGGTAAATGTAAAAGTAAACTTGTTACAGAATTATAATTCCTACCCAAGTACGATGTAATTACATTCTTATCTCAAAAGACTTTTCCTTTTACCGCACCTAACTCGACTTTATCAGGTGAAACTTTTGCGAGAGCAAATTGAAAATTTTACGAGAGCGAGAGACCAACGAATTAATTGCGTTATCAAATATTAATGTATCTTGCCTTGGTTTAATTACTAATTTTGAGTAATTTCTTAGTTGCGAAAGTATCGACGGTGTATTAGTGACTTTCTTAATTTTTATTTTATTCAGATGGTAGAGTTATATTATATAGACAGATTTATAAATTACTCAATTTAAAAAAAAAACGTATAAAAATTAAAACGAAGCAGGATTTGAAACCGCATCTCTTGGAAACAGTCCAAGAGCTCTGATCAACTAAACCATTCGTTCTCACCAAGCTACGTCGAAATACTTATAAGCTTGTTACAACTTATTTATGTTGTTATCATCCCTGTAGGGAGATTTTTACAAATTTCCGCTACCCAAAGACAATTCGTTTAGAATTATCGTTTGGCAAGAGAAAATGCTATTTTTTAAATATTTTTATTGTTTAAAAAGTATGCTTCCACACTTAGGAAAGAAAAATACTAAATTTAAAAAATGTATAAAAATTTGAGCGAAGCAGTATTTGAACCCGCGCCTCTTGGAGACCGTCCTAGCGCTCTGACTAACTAACCAACTGAAAGTATGGTTAGTTAGTCAGAGCGCTAGGAAGTTAACTAGTACTTAGTTACTACTGTGACTGGTTAGATAGGATTTGAACCACACTCGAGGAAATATTTTATATATCTTTCCTTCGCTTTGGTCTGCTTCGAGGTGAAACGCAGCGTAAAGTTCCGCCACTCAACACGCAAAGCTTCAAATTATGAGGAAAGTGGGGAACGGAAGTGACTTAATCGGAAGCGGAATTCGGGAGTTTTAACATTACGTTCCCAAGTTCCCTCTGCTTACCCTACCATGTGTAGTCCAGCATATAGAAAGAAGCTAAAATAAATTATGATATTTCCACTTTAATCCATACAGTTAAATAACTACAGTTGTAACTTTTAGTAATCTGTAAGCACTTACAACCGCAGAAGCGCTTAAAACCAGGTGTACCGACCACTCTCTAAAACTAATATTTAACTATTGAGATATATGCAAATGCATATTGTGATATGTATAGTTTTGATGTTCAATAAGATATATTTTCCATATAGGTAGATTTGATAATTATTACGAAATTTTAAATTATATCAAAGTTTTTTTTATAGTTTGAAAGGCCTGTCATAGCGCAGCGGCATTAGCGTTTGACTGTAAACGATAGGTTGTGGGTTTGATTCTGCCTACTTTGCCACGTGCGGGGGGTTCCAGGGTAAAGCTGAGATGTGAGTGAATAAATGAATCAAAGTTTTCAAGTTTTTGGCGACAGATTCACGCTGAGGCCGTTGTTTAGACACTACTGTTCTCCAATTTTTCTACACATATGAGTATCATTACGTTGAGTGGCGGAATCCAACGCCGAAGGAATTAAATTAAAATATTAAATATTTAATTACGTCGAATGGGTATCGAATCCACAACCTGTTGGGCTTACAGTCGCGCGCTATTGCCGCGGTTTATCTACCTCCTAATGTTAAATATTTCCCGTAGATAAGACAGAAAAAGAAAAAAAAAACGTGATTGCTTTAACAAATCCACGATTATAACTTCGAACAGTACTAATATACTTTATCCACACTCTCGAGGCCAGGTGCGGCGGCCGCTCGCTAAATTTAACATATTATTTATATTTGCCCCGTTCCATGTTTTTATAGTACTCCCCCCTAATTGGAAAGTGATTTTAAAGCACGTATTTCTGCATGTACAATTAACGTGCCGGTACACCTGGCTTTCTGGTGAACACAAAAATAGACGTTTTATGACCAATGGTTTGAGTCTTTCGACTTTCGTGGAGTTTGCGTACTAAGAAAATAGTTGATATTTTTATTTCAATTTTGTTTATATAGTAGATAGGCTTATAATTACTAATTTAAAATATGTTTAAAAATTGAATGTGACGAGTTGGTTTGGCCAGTGCAAAAAAAATCCCCATTGACGTTTAAAACCATAGCGAAACATAATTGTGTTTACAGTAATTCGTTACGATTTGCTGCAATGTATATCCTTCCTGAATATTATATCCTTGTAATAGTATTTTTTAGCTTCGTGCTATATCCTTCACGAGGCAGGGTAGGCAAAGGGAACCTGGGAACCTAGTGTTAAGCACTCCACTTCCGTTCCCCACTTTCCGCCGAATTTGAGGCGTTACGTGTTAAGTGGCGAAACTCAACGTCGCGCTTTGCGTCATTACCAGAGCGAAGAGATGAAACATTAAATATTTAAATTAAAAATATTAAATATCTCATTTCCTCGACTGGAGATCGAACCCAGAACCTGTCGGTTACAGTCACACGCTTGTGCCGCTGCGCCACGACAGGTCTCATATGAATAGTAAATTGATTGTCATAAATATTTCTTGTTTTTTTTTCGATCATTTGTATGTCCCTGAAATGTTAAATGTGTCACGCTCTATGCCGCACATAGCAGTGTAGGCAGAGGGAACTTGGGAACCTGGTAAGAAAACACTCCATTCTCAATCTTAGCCTAAATCTAATTAAAAGAGGTCCTTATCAAGAGGGAATCTTTATGTTCCTATAATTAGTAGTAGTAGTAGTAGTTCCATCAAGTTAATATTATTATTATTTTTTTTTTTTTTTCAGCTGCAGGGTAGCAGGGTAGGCAGAGGAAACGGAAGTGGAACCTAGTGTTATGACACTCCGTTCCACTTCCTTTCCCCACTTTCCGCCGAATTTGAGGCATTGCGTGTTGAGGGGCGGAACTCAACGCCGCGCTTTGCCTTATTACCAAAGCGAAGAAATGAAACATTAAATATTTTTAAATTGAAAATATTAAATATTTCATTTCCTCGACTGGGGATCGAACCCAGAACCTGTCGGTTACAGTCACACTCTTGTGCCGCTGCGCCACGACAGGCGCATTAATTAATACTTACGGTTTTTGGAGACACTACGTATTGGTTGATAAGATAACATTTTAAGTGATAGAGATGAAGATTTCCATCTATACAGTTTAACTTTGGAACATTTTTTACTTACTTTATATTTTTTATTTAACGAGGAACAGTTTTGATTAATTTAGTAAACTTTACGTGTTATTCATTCTATAGTAAAAAAGGAAGAGGGAGTAGTGCAGAAACTCAACGCCGCATTTACCTATTACCAAAAGAAATAAATAATTATTGCTTCAGCGGAATCGAATCTACAATTGCCGTCCCTATAATCAGACACTGTGTCACTAAACCACGATAGTCTAAATAATAATTAAAATGAACCTGCTATCTAATAACCAAAAAACGTCACCAGCAAATTAAACATTAATGAATAGCCATTACTCGCAGCCTACGCGTAACAATAGATAATTTAGTATTTATAGCTACATAGTTTTATTAGGCCTGGCGTATTGCCAGGAGGGTCAGGTATGGTAATGTGTATATGAGAGAAGTGTATAGGTGTACCGGAATTATCGTTTGTCTGTTTTTGTCTGTATATTATCTTCACTCTGTATGCTGGAAACCTGGGAACCTTGTGTTAAGACCCTCCGTTCCCATAAAGACCTATCTGTTTCCTACTTTCCGGTCCATTCTGCAGGTATTGTGTTTATAGTGGCGGAACTCAACGCCGCAATTGGCTACGTTGCCAGAGCGACGAAATTAAAATATTTTATACAACTAGTTGGTCTATTTATGTGATCTTTTACATTAAATTCTATATAAGATCATCGCGGTGCAGTGAACAGCCGTAAATGCATATTTTTATTTTGATTCTAAGTAGAGTGAAGGAATTATGCTAATTTTATTTTCTTTGGTTAGAAAGCAGTGTGGTATCGAGTCCCTAGAGGCCTGTCGTGGCGCAGCGACAGAAGAGTGTGACTGTAACCGACAGGTTCTGGGTTCCATCCCCAGTCGAGGAAATGAAATATTTAATATTTTAAATTTAAATGTTTAATGTTTCATTTCTTTGCTCTGGTAATAAAGCAAGGCGCGGCGTTGAGTTCCGCCACACAACACGCAATGCCTTAAATTCGGCGGAAAGTGGGGACCGGAAGTGGAACGGAGTGTCTTAACACTAGGTTCCTGAATTCCCTCTGCCTAACCTGCCTCGTGCGGGATACAGCGTGAATCTGAGTCCCGCCATTATACTATATCTCAAAGATTCGTCAGTGCGTGGGCATATTGGGGTACCTAATACTACACCTATACCTATGTTACAGCTAACACATTTTGTATGCCGTAAGTAATAGTGGACATATGCTTATTAAACACATCTTCGTTATTCAACAAGTTTTGCAGTGTCGAAATTTCCGTAATTTAACACTAGGTTCCCTCTGCCTACCGTTGAACAAGGTTTTTACTAATTAATTTGACCCTTCGAAAAACGTCCCTTTACATTAGCTTCGTCTTTTAGCTTCACCTTGTATTCTGCTCATGTCTTGATAGGCAGAAGGATTTTGGCAACCTAGTCTAAGGCCATTCTGTTCCGTTTGATACATTGCGTTTTGACTGTAAAATTGAAATATTCATAATTTGATGTCGTAGAATGGCGATTCAACAATGCGCCACGACCAGCCACAATTTCTATAGATTTCATACAAATACCAATACACATACTATAATCCACTATTATCCTGGAAGTAATCACAAAATCCCATCGACTGGTCTGCCCCAGCTTTGTTTGCTGAAGCGCAATAATTATAACGCTACACGTGGGGTGAAACAATGCCCTGACCGACGTCCGTAAATAGCGGCTCTATGGAATGCAGTCTAAGCTGCTGTAACTTGTTTAAACTTGATGATTATTTAGAAATATATCAATTATTCAAAAATATCATTATATTTTTTGTTGAGGAAATATAATTCATACTTATTTATATAATTAAATATTAAAATAATATACGGTTCTCGTGGCATAGGGGCACAAGCGTATGATTGCAAACGCGGCAGGTTGCGGGTTCGATTCACACTTACGGAAATGAAATATTTAATATATTAATTTCATCACTTTGGTGTCCAGGCCAAGGCCATGTGTTAAGAGGTAAGTGTTACCAAAGAAAAAATATAAAATAATAATTTCTATATTAAGATAACAGACTTTAAGACATATAGTAATAAAAAATCACCTTTTTCCTGTCCCTGAAGGCATTTCAAGGAATATTCTGCGCTATTTGCTTACATGCCAAATTTAATTTTATATGTCCAGTAGTTTCTTTTTGCGTTGTCTATTAGTAACATAAGATTATTTTTATAATATGATAGGCAATGCGTCAAATTCAGTGAAAACTGGGGAACAGAGTGTCTTAACACTAAGTTCCCAAGTTCCCTCTGTCAACCCTGTCATGTGAAGGATACAGCGTGATACTGAAAATAAAATACACCATATAAGTATATACAACATAGCAAATTTAACCAGTAGTTCTAAATGTGAATCCAATCAACATAAATTGAACCGTCCACGCTCAGAGCGACACAGCGACAGATGCCGTGTAATCGCTTCCACGACGCGACGGTTTTTCTGTCCACCCTCACCTAATGTGGTACGGTGATCGAATCTATTTAAAACTGGGTACAATTGTATGGAGTGCGCTACTGTGATTACGGTAATTTTAATAATAAATATATATTTATAGAGTCGTTTAGGATAGCGTCTGGTACTAAATGCAATGGTTGTCAGTTTGATTTTTGCTGTAAGGAATGAAATATTTCTATGTTCTTCCAGAATACATATATAATTTTTCATACCAACAACACATATATACACACACATACGCACCCACTTTCACACACATACAACACACGCACGCGTACACACAAAACACTTGCCTCCAATCAGGGATGAGTTTTTATTGCAATCGTGGTTATTTTTAAGATAAATATATTTATCGTATATATTTTTTTTAATTATATTGTATTTCTTCTATAACGTCAAAAAAAATACTGACAGTTCGGAATTAAGTGTTATAGAATTCCCTCTTTCCTTTCATTCCCTCTTTTTTGCGGGCTACAGCGTGAATCTTTAAGAATCCTGTGCCATACTAACAAAGCATTTAACTTTGCCAGGGGTGCAGTGTGCTCAGGTGTCGAATCGCGATTCTGCGAGGTATCCACCGTCCCTTCTAAACTGTACACGGAAATTATAGCTGCGGCACATGTTAGTGGGCATGAAAGGCGTTTGTTCAGTCAATAAAATATATATTTTTTAAATTAATCAAACATTTTTTTGCAATTAATAAAAAAATTAAAAGTATTTTTTTTTATTTTTTTCATAACTTGTGATTCCCTTTTGTTTTATTTATTATTATTTTAAAATGCATTTAAATCATAAAATCAATGAGATACTAGCTTTTAATGTTTTCTTGTTTATTTTCAAACTGAATTGTTATATTTTTTTCTAATTATTAAATAAATATCAATTATTTTTATTTTATTGTTAATAAATGTTAATTGTTACATTTTTATTATAATATTATAAAGATGAAGAAATTATTTCGCTCTGGATGGCCTTAGCGCGTTCATCTCAGAAACTAATTTATCAAATTGAAGTTTTTTTTTATATTCTATAGTACTTACATTTATTAAGGATGGCTGAATTGTTATGTATACTATATTAAGTCACATTCATGTTTTTTAACTTCACTATGTATCTAGCACGTGGCGTAGGCAGAGGCGACTTGGGAAACTAGTGTTGAGGCACGCCGTTTCTGCCGGTACGAATTTGAATCATATCGTGTTGAGTGGCGACTCCAAACGTGCCTTACCTTCCTTACCTTATTACCACGAGACCGAAGAAAGGAAAACATTAAATATTTCATTTGAAAATATCTAATATTTCAGTTAGAAAATATCTAATAGTAGTAGTATTTGAGCCCATGCACCACAACAAGCCTCTACATTCATCATTTTATCTGTTTAAAACGTTTCAAGATATTAAAACAAATTGAAGTTATTCATATAACAGTTTTCACATTAACCACGCGGGCAAAGCTGCAAATAAAAGTTAGCAAGTAAATATATATCGCACACTATTCTACAGAACAAGTTTTACTTCAATACAGGGGATGATCAGGGAGGGGAGCGCCCCAACTCTTTGATGTGGTGACCGTGAACGCCGATCTGCGATGCAATTAACGCATTCGTAATTACATTAGTATTTGTTCTTTTATTTTTATATATTATGAATATATATCTATATTATTTTGTTCATATTTTTTTTATAAATTCTAAGCCGAATCTAAGCAAAAAAAAGTACTTTTTCGTTTCATGACTGGTCTTAAATTTTTGAAATACTTAATTATTGAGAGAAGTACCGCCGCAGCAAAACGAATTATTAAAAATAATTAAATCCTCTAAAGGAGAATCGAACCCACAACTATCGTCTATTTCTTGAATATTACATAGTTTATACAAATACATTTTCTTTACTTTGCTTTGGCATGGTAGAGTAGACGGATCTTGAAAATCTAATGTGAAGGCATTCTGTTCCACTTCCTACTTTTCGCTGAATTTGAGGCATTGCGTGTTAGGAGGTAGACCTTAACGCCGCGCTTTGTCTTATTCCCAGAGCGAAGAAATTAAAATATTCAATATCTAATTTGAAATTATTAAATATTTCATTTCTTCGAATCGGAATCGAACCCACAACCTGTCATTTCCAGTCACACGCTTGTGCCACTGCGTCACAATAGGCCATAGTTAAAATAATGATCGTCTACAATTATAGACAAAATTTGAAATGTCTAGACAATTTGAGCTGTAAGTTCCATTATAGTAATAATAAAATAAACAAAAAAAAATAACTGAAAATCCCTTCTGGGTACGAACATTTAACAACTTATAAATGTCTTTATAATATTGTAATGTGTTTCCAAACGTTCGTTAGAATGGTTTTAGATAAAATCACAATATATATGTATGATTTATGCGTTATTTATTGTAGGGGGTCGATACAGTCGGTGCAAGGGTGAAATTGAAGGTTAGCTCATGGGCTATTCACTTGGAAAAAATACATTAAATAATATTGCAGTTATATACAATCATGATTATGTGTTATAAACTTGTCTCTTTTTTTTCTTTTTCACTCAGCTTCACGCTGTATCCCGCACATGGCAGCATGACAGGGCAGAGGGAACTTGGGAACCTATGTTAAGACACTCCGTTCCACTTCTGTTTCCTACTTTTCGTCGAATTTGAGGCATTGCGTGTTGAGTGGCGAAACTCAACGCCTTTTTTCTTTTTTCGTATTGAAAAATATATTTTTATATAAATTCCATGGAAAAATATTCGAATTTTTTTGAAAATTATTCTTACATAATAATCTCTCTTCTATTGGACGTATCTATTTACTAGAAACCAAAGGGCTAATTTATATGCATATATAACATATCTAACATAGTTAGGTTAAATTTCAGTGGCCTCATTAGCGCCACTTGTGCCTGATTAATGCGACTCTAATTACAGGATTGTACACTAACAGGTCGAGTCTACGCCATACGTATTTTGTTGTTCTTCGGTTTATTTTACATACAATTAAAGAAGCTACTTAAAAAACATTCACTAGAAAATTATTGACTGACGAAATTGTCGAAAATATTGATAAGCCCTTTTAAAGTTATCGTTAAATTATATAAAAATCAAGAATAATATTTGTAATATGATTATTATGCTAAGAACGTACTTACCTATTAATATTTGAGGGCCCCGTTCGTGAAAATGAAAAGATTTCATAATGTCAATTGTATAAAAATAATGGTATCCATATTTTCAAGTGCAGCGTTAAGCTCCGCCATTTATCACGCAATGCCTCCAGAATTCGGTGTAGCCTATGAGCGAAATATAGAATAAAGCAAAAAAAAAAACACGACAACCCAAATAAACACGTTTCCTACGCATATAAATACACATCCCCAGTGGCTAAAACGAGCAAAATAAGGCACAAAGTTAAAATTGACTCAGAGTTAAGAAACAGTTGGGTTCTCATCAATCAATGTTGATGGAGGTATATAATCAAGTTTTGTAGTCAGTCTGTCCGTACAAACACCTACTAATTCGAGATCAGGTGCACTCGAGGGCTTCATTTTCGATAACTTTACGATAGCATTGGATATCTATATATATCTATATATATATATATATTTAGTTGTATTATTGAGGTTTGTGCAATAAAAATATATTCTACAATTTAAATTTATTTTTTTGCTGCCGGTTATAAGTTTGTCTTGTATGTGTGTCTGTAGCGACGTAACTCCATAATGAATGTACCGGTTTTTTAACAAGTTAAATACTGGCATTGTTATGATTTTAGCTGTAATTTACAAATATCGTATAACCAGTTTAAGGGCTACAAGCACCAAAATTTGATAGTAATATTTTGTGTCGGGGGCTTTTCAAAATGTACAATTTTGAAAAAGCTTAGATTCACGTGTAAAAACTCTCTTGTCTGCGAATTTACCTCAAATTATAATATTGTAAAGAAATTAAAAGCCACGCTTTGTTTATCGACGCGAGAAAATGAAAATAATTATTTCCTCGAATATGAACTGAATCCATGACCGCCATCTACATTTAGACGCTATGCTTCTGCTCAATAACAGCAATAAAAAAAGATAATAATATGTAAATAGATCTGAAATTTACGCCGTATGCTAAGTACCCTTGCTTATTCGGCCACAGCCCTCGTATAACCAGGAGCGTGTACGTAATTATACATTTCAATAATCACCCCACCTCAATATCACTAGAACTAGACTATATGAATAAGAACTCAAGTGTCCAAATAATTTTAAAAAAAAAATCAAACAAAAAACTAAAAGTAGTTGCATGTATGGCTCATACATCTGTCGGTCAAACACGCCGCGGGCATCTAAACGATTTACCCCTCAGCTCGAGGCAATCATATCGAGTGGCATTGTCGAAGATAAAAAGGTAAAGGCTGGCAAAATGCATGGAAGTGTATGGATGTGGTGATTTGATTTTTTTTTTATTGCACTGCAAAAGAGATGTATGTAGTAGTATGTTATTCGGTTCGGCAAAAAATAATTTGTAATTTAGTTTAGTACAGAAATAATAGAAAATTTTTATATACTTACAATGTTTTTTTTTGGTATTCTTATTTTTTTTTTCTTGTAGTGATTCCTTTGTAGGTGAATTCTGTATTAAGCAATGAACATAGTATTAAGGTAATTCGTTTCCCAATTGACGCCCGATTTTCGAAATATTGTATGTTGAATGGCGGAGATTAACGCTGCGATTTGCTTAGCAGAATAATAATAGCTTAAGAGCAATAAATTAAATTAACTTTTTTTATATTCTCATCCTAATATTTGTAACTCAATGTTGCCCAGCATTATACGCTGCAATTCCCCCAATTTTGAGTACGAGAGCCATGTTTCAAGTAGCGAGGTGTGCGGGTCGATATCGCCATTATAATAGATCTTTTATGATATCCAAAATACTAACGTACATATTTTTTTCCTTTATTTTATAACATCCTATATATCTTCAAGAGAAAATAAAAGGTATAGTTTTTCATATAAAATAAGCGTATCATGATTAAAAACATTGTACATTTTTTTACGAGATTTTTGATCGACATACTGTGATGTTTTTTTTTTACTGATGGATACTTATATTAAAAAGTTCATTTTCATTGGTAGGGATGTACTGTACATGAAAACATAAAAATGGAAAGAAATAAAATAAAGAAAGTGATAGTATTGTTTCGTCCGTCTGACCATTTTCCTCCAGATTGCTTGAAGATATATCAAGCTTAAAATAATAATAAATATTCAGGTCCACAGTTCCTTAGAGCACAGTAGTAACCAAGATATTAAGTCACACCATCAAAAGATGCGAGCATTTATGTATGGTTTTTGCTGGACGTCGTATGATATTCGCTGCTTTATCAAAACTTTTTAGTATTAAATATCATGCATGTCGTGTGGGGCATAAGCGTGTGACTGTAACCGATAAGTTCTGGGTTCGATCCCCACTCGAAGAAATGAACTATTTACTATTTTCAATTTAAATATTTAATGTTTTCATTTCTTCGCTCTGGTACAAGGCAAAACGCGGCGTTGAATTCCGCCACTCAACAAGCAATGCCTCAAATTCGGCAGAAAGTGGAAAACGGAAGTAGAACGGAGTGTCTTAACACTAGGTTCCCAAGTTCCCTCTGCCAACCCTGCCATGTGCGGGATACAGCATGATGCTGAGTAGAGTAGAGTAGAGTAGAGTAGAGTAAAAAGCATAATATTTTTATTGGTGAATCATAAAGGCCAACAAACCTTAGGAGAAGACACAAAATCAAATTACCTACCAATCAGATCGGATTTTAATTTGAATCGATCACAAAGAGTTCGTCGGAATGTTAAAATTACGATGACCTTTATTCGTTATTCAACTTTTTCGTATTTAGTGGGACGGAAAATTCACAATTTATTCGTGTAAAGATTGGCTTACCCCAAAGGCGGTTACAAACGATAAATTTAATTAAAAATGTGTTAATATGTGAGTTTTATATATTCAAGGGATATTTTGAAACATTTCTATGTTATTCAACTCAGTTTTTTTTTCAGCTTCACGCTGTATCCTGCACGAGGCAGGGTAGGCAGAGGAACCCGGGAACATAGTGTTAAGACATTCCATTCCAATTTTGTTTTTATTTAAAGGCCACTTTTAAACATTTTCAAGTAGAGTATTATTTTTTTTTGTATACTCGTACGTCTTATAAGAAAATTTATTTGTTGGTCTAAACGTTTGTCAGAATTAATCTCAACACAACGGCTTATCTGATTTAAATGTGGCTTTCCCGATAAAATTTGAGCAATATTCCTTCAAGAAAATATGTTTATTACATTTCCATCGAATCTTAAATAAAAAAAATGTATCATTATAAAATAAGGAGCCTTGTGGTAGCACATAGGCGCAAGCATCGACTGTAAACGCGAGATTAAGAGTTCTATTCCCACGAAATTAAATATTTAATAATGTCATTTCTTTGCTCTGGTATCAATATCACGGCGTTAAGTACTGCCACTCAACAAGCAATGTCTCCAATTTGACGGATAGTGGAAAATAGAATAAAGTGTCCGTATCCTGTCATGTTTGGCAGCGTGAAGTTGAAATGAAAATATATAATATATTTTGTTCGACAAAGTCGTAATGCAAATAAATAATCGTATAGTCTAAGCAGGCGAAGCCGCGAGCGGGCCGCTAGTATATATATTACTTAAACAAGTCTTTTAATAGACCAATCCTGTTATCTGTTCCATTCCAACTTGCATATTTAAATGAAGCCAGTTCTACCTTGGCACTAACTTTTGGTACAAATTTACGGCAGAACATTAAGCATCACCTACTAGGGAAGAACACGCCAGGGGAGTTTTGTGTGTTTTACTAATTGCTAAAAGATGGTAATCAGGTACCGGAGACATATTTCTGTCTTTTACCAACTTTATGGCGTTTCCATCTTTTATCCCACTCTAGAGGTTTTAAGATATAACTCAAATGCCAAAGTAAAAACCATGACAAGGAATTAATTAGAGTTTAAGGTAAATAATGGAGATTGTCGCGTCTTCTAATGAGTTTTCGGTAAGAGTTTGTGAAATTATTTTATTTGTCGTTAAGAGGATTGATGAGGCCCGTCGTGGCGCAGGAGCACAAGCGTGTGACTGTAAGCGCCATAGATCTTGGGTTCGATTCTTACTTGCAGAAATGAAATATATATCTTTTTTTCGTCTATTCCCTCTGGTAACAAGGCAAAGTGCCACGTTGCATTCCGCCACTAGACACACAATTTGGCGGAAAGTGGAGAACCAAATGTGAACGAAGTTTATATATATCAGGCTATGTTCCTTCTGCCTCCCAAACGTGTACAGGATACAGTGAGAAGCTAACAAAATGTAATTGACTTTGAAATTATAAAAAACATTCTCAGTTGCTTGTAAATTTATAGAATTAAATTTACTTCATAATAAATTTTACCCCTTGTATAACTCTATCTACTCTACTCAGCTTTACGTTGTATCCCGCACATAGCAGGGTAGGCAGAAGGACCTTGGGAACCTAGTGTTAAGACACTCCGTTCCCCTTTCATTCCCCACGCTGAATTTGAGTGCATGACGTGTTGAGTGGTGGAACTCAACGCCGCGTTTTGCCTTCTACCAGAGCGAAGAAATGAAATCATTTAATATTTAAATTGAAAATATTAAATATTTCATTTCCTTGAATGGGGATCGAACCCAGAACCTATCGGTTACAGTCACAAGCTTGTGCCGCTGCGCCACAACAAGTCTGCACCAGGCCGAATTCTTTTATTAATAAAAAAAAACACGCATAGCAGTATAGACAAAAAGAATCCAATATCCCAATCTAATTCAAAACACGAAAAAAAAAAAATTGCGAAGCAATAAAATCAATTCAAGCCCCAAAGTGGGAAACGAGCTTACAACCATATTCTTCATTTCATTCCTCCATTTACGACAGCCTCAAAAATAAATAAAATACAAAAAAAATCTGTTCATCAGCAGTCAAATCTGAACACATCCGTTACCTGAATCCAGTTTTTAATAACATGTTCTTTGATGTCCCCACGTTAATATTGCGTTTCTTTGTTTATAAAAGAACAAAATAGACACAAAAATGTTTGAATAAGTGTGTGATTGCGGGATGCGAGAGTAAAAAGAACGGTATACATTGAAGGTACAGCACAAGGGGTGGCGATTGAAATAAAATCAAGAAAGGCGACTGGAATGCATATTAGACTTGGACTGGGCTGGAAGGTAAATTAAAAGGCATGTTGTTTTTGTATAATTATGTATATTTCTGTAGTAATTTTATACAACTGAAGTATTTTTGGTGTAACGTGCTGATCTCGGGAACTTGTGGTTTTAATTGAAAAACTTGCTTATATTTTATGTTAATGTGAAAGAAGTGTGTGAGCTTCACGCTGTCTCCCACACGTAACAGGGTGGACAGAAGAAACTTGGGAACCTAGTGTTAAGACACTTCCGTTCACTTTCCGCTAAATTTGAAGCATGCTGTGTTGAGTGTCGGAACTTAACACCGCGTTTTGCCTTGTACCAGAGTGAAAATAAAGATTTCAATAGAAAAACAAATAATATTTGATTTCCTCGAGTGGGGATCGAACCCAGAACCTGTCGGTTACAGTCACACGCTTAAGCCACTGCACCACCACAGGCCATCTATATCAGCATAACAGATAGAATCTGCCAATAATGCACCTATGGACATGAGCGGGCGAAGCTGAGTTTAAGTCGATAGTAAGGTTTATAGAATGTACCTATCATATAATTGTATTACTCTTAGTTATGTTTGTTCCACCACGAACTTTTTACTTCATTCACTTTGTGAATGAAGTAAAAAGTGAAAGTTGGTATACTTGTAATATGATAAAATCTTGATATAATTTTTCATTTCGCCCGAAGAAGAAAATAGAATTAAAACAATTTCCGTCGTTCCACCTGAACTCGAAGCATTGCAAGTGGAATATCGGGTCTTAACGCCGCGATTTGTTTTATTAAAGCGTTTAAACTTTAGAATTATCGACGCAATGGTCAACATTAGCATTTTTTGTTTCTCTTATATCTATAGACAAAGGTGCATGGCATTTGATACAATGATTACAGAGTTCTACAAATTCGTGTTGACTGAAGAATATTGGATAGCCTTGAATATTTATTATCCTAAACACATTATAAGCATCCGCTTGCTAATAATTTTACATGAATATGATGCAAATTATAGATGTACAGAAATAATTTTGAAATTAATAAATGTGAATTTGAACTACTCAGAAAAATATATGATTTAATGTTCCCGTTCTGTTACACGAAACGCGGCGTTGAATTCTGCCACGTAATGTAAACGAGAATGGAGTGTCTTAGCACTATTTAGCATCTGCTTATCCTACCTCGCAGAACACAGTGTAAAGCTGCATTTTCACGTTAAATTTTTAGGCCAAAAATTTGTTGGTAAATATTAGAAAATTATATTTTAAAATTTAGACCACCCAGGTAAGTTGAAAAGCATTCTTTTAGCCTATTGTATATGGAGCGTAAAAAATTCTATCATCGAGAATGACGACACGCTTTATTTGACAAACCGTAGCGTTTGTCGTCGAACATTCCAAAAAAACTAATATATAAGGTTGATCATGTTCGATCGTCATTAAAATAAGCTTCATTAA
Organism: Eueides isabella; assembly: GCA_019049475.1. NCBI lineage: Eukaryota > Metazoa > Arthropoda > Insecta > Lepidoptera > Nymphalidae > Eueides > Eueides isabella. Next base: position 15,419,573 of record CM032392.1, read on the forward strand.
TAAACATACAATATATGTATAATATAACAATTTATATGTTTATTGAAAGAACTGAAGTTCTCAAGATTATAAACCTATAAAAATTTAAAGATTTAATTTAAATTTTAATTTTAATTCGGGACTCGAATTTTTACAACGACTCATCCATATGAAAATATTAAATATTCGCTCTCCTCAAATGGTAATCGAACTCATCATATATATCGCTATACATGTATATTCATTTCTTTTCTAAGACAGTTAAAATAACAAAGTAACCGCAATGCGGACGATCCCTACATTACTCTAAATTCATACATATCTCACATATGTAGTAAATACACAATAGTTACTTAACAACGATGCAAAACATAACGTAGTACGGTCGTAAAGAAACCGTTCGCGCATTTTTCATTTCAACTGCTTTATACGGAGCGGCGTTATGACGCGTGTCGCCCGAGTTTGTCTACGCTGACCATTTCCTGCCTATCCCTTGGACTGCATTGGACTAAGAAATGCGTGGAGATGCATAGATTTATATAGCTGTAGAAATATTGAGGGCAAAGTAATGGAGACGTCGTTAATTTTTTTTATTCAACCATTACAAAATATTTGAGGCCAGTCGCGGCGCAGCGGCACATACATGTGATTGTAACTGATAGGTTGTAGGTTGGATCCCCAGTCGAGGAAGTGAAATATTTAATATTTTTTATTTAAATATTTAATGTTTTCATTTTTTCGTTCTGGTACAAGGTAAAACGACACTCCCGCCTCGACGACCCGCCACTCAACACGCAATGCCTAAAAACCGACGGAAAGTGGGGAACGGAAGTGGAACGGAGTGTCTTAACACTAGGTTCCCAAGTTCCCTCTGCCTACCCTGCCATGTGCGGGATACAGCATAAAGCTAAGAGAGTAAGAGTAAAATATTTTAATTGGATTAGTGGTACTAAAATGATTCCATTTCGTAATACAAAGAATGTCGTAGAGCAGTACATTGTCTGACTGTAAATGCGACGATTGTATATTAAATTTTTGATTTGAAGAAATCAATTGTTTTCATTTCTTCGCTCTAGTAATGTGATTAAGCGCGGCGTTAAGTATCGCCATTCAATTATAATTGTCGTCAAAATTGTAAGTGTGAGACTGGGTTATCATTAGGTTCTTATTTTGCATTATAAGGGATACAACATGAAATTAATCTTTACATATTATACATTTGTAACTTATTACTAACCGTATTTAGTAGATATATTACAAAATTTATTATAAGTAGCATATCAATAAAAACCAAATCAAAACATTTTTTTTTGTTTTACATTTCAATTACAGTTAACCAATTTAAAACCTGTTTTCGTTATTATCTTTTAGCAAACTTCCCATAACGTTTACTGTTCTTTCGTATTGAAAAATTGCTTAGCTGCGAGTACACCCGCGTAGTGTCGCTAGTACGGCAGGGTAGACACAGGGAACTTAGGAACCTAGGGTTAAGACACTCCATTCTTTTCTCTAATATATGCGAAAATTTGTGGTGAATGGCGAAACTTAACGCCGCTCGTTACCTTGTTAATGGAGCAAGAAAATGGAAACATAAAATAATATTTCATTTTCTCGACTAGAGATTCAACCCACAATCTGGCGCGCTTACAGTGATAGTTTTTTTCCTAGCGCCACGAGAGGCCCCAATAGATCATGTCAATAATGTAAAATCATACAAATACATATATAAAATTTCATATTAGATAAATCCTGGAAACCGTATTTGCCGGTATCAAAGGGAAGCTAAAAATGCAAATATTTATTTGAATTTCACTTGTCAGCATAACTTAGTTTCATAGTGGACATGTTTAGAAGCTCCCTCGGGAAGAATGTTATTATGTAAGAACATGAGCGAGCCTTTATGATCACCTCGTCTTTCACGGTGGCCGGACTGCTTTGAAAATGTAGGGCTGCCTGAAATTCGAGATTTGATTGTTTCTATTTTTTTTCGCTTCACGATGCATACTGTACATATTGAGTAAGGCTGGGATTATCTAGGAACCTCAGCTTCACGCTGTATCCCACACATAGCAGGGTAGGCAGAGGGAACATGGGAACCTAGTGTTGAGATACTCTGTTACCAGTAAGACACTTCCGTTCCACACTTTTCACCAAATTCTGTAGGCATTGTGTCTTGAGTGGTGGAATTCGACGCCTAACTTTGCCTTACTACAAAAGCAAGGAAATGAATGTAATAAGTAGTTTATTTCCTCGAGTGTCTAAGTTTTAAGACATATTTAAACTAAAAACAACTTACAGTTTCTTGATTCTTTCAACACATCATGCCAGCCCTATACACGGAAGTCAGTGTGCGGACTCTTTATATTCACCTTGTCGCTGGGCGGTAGATTTATTCAGTTCTTTAGAACGCGCGCACTGACCGTGTCCTGCCCTCCACCTTATAGCGGTGGTTGTGACAAATGTAGCGTTTTATGAAGCGACTACTCGTCTCTTGCGTTGTTGCCCTAAATTTAAGATGTATGGAATGGAAAATCTTGTTTTTCTTTATTATTGTGAATGTAGACTAATTATCTCTTGAGTCGTTTTTCAGCCTAAATATAAATTACCAATAAACATTTTTTTTTTAGAAATAACGGTTAAAAATAAAAATAATATAGAAACTGAAACCGAATTCTAAAAGATGCTTCTTTTTAGAAGTTGATTTAAAAACACAGATTTCCATCAAAAAATGAATCTATATAAAAAAATATTAAAAAATCGCAATGTGTAAATTCACCCTAAGTCCTCTATGATATGTGTTGCAGAAAATTTTGTTTTTCAAGCCGCGAGCCGGCTACGTTCGCTGACAAATGTCTCTAGTTTATTACAAGGCAAGGAGATACGATCATCTATTCATGTGTTATTTCAAGTTCGGACTTTACGGAAGATTGAACTTGCCAGGTCAATGTGGAGGATATATTGTGGATTTTATTCAAAACTGACAGTACAAAATGAGGTTAGGTTTTGATAAAATAAACGTTAGTTATTATGAAGACTATTATGGTTTAGGAGGGCAGTTAATATTTGTAAACGAGTGGGTGCGGATTTGATGCTTACTAGGGGGACTGTTTACATTTAAACTATGTTTAATTTTGTACTTTTCGTAAAAAAGTTGGCTAAAATAGCGAAACATGTGGGTTACTAAAAACCAAATAAGTATATTAGGTATAAAAGATAATCAATTCTATCTGGCTGAAAATCTAGTAAATTACAAACAATGTAGAGCTTATTCTCGCACCACTGTGTTCGAATGTTGGTAACATATACATATATTTTTTAATTGTTATTATTAATGATTATTAAGTTATAGGCAATGTTTATTTATTTCAAGATATTTTTTTATTTAAGAGAAAACTTAGAAAAATATTGATCATGTGGTACATTAAGTAAGATCTATACGATGTTTATGCTTTTTATTTGGGTTATAAGTATCACGTACATGTTTGTACGATTTTAGTGTATTTTTTATCGGAAATATCTGTTACAAGTCTTTCCAACTATAATCAACAAGTTTAAAATACGTTGAACTGAAAAAGAAACTTGTTTATAAAAATTGATAAGGCGTAGCAATCAATTTTTCATTAAAACACGGCACGATCAGATGGATCTTTTAAAATAATAGCGTGCTATCAGTATTTTTCGTGCTCTCATTTACGTCACCCATCACTGCCTCACGACATATTGAAATTTTACTTTTCTTAAATACTATTTATGAAAACTTTGATATAATACAAAATTAATTGATTACTTGCTTATTATTTAATAGTATTTGGCGATCCATCTCTAAATCACCACTATAATTGTATTGTTTGACTTTGTCTATTTAAAAACTAGACATAATTCAAAACCTTAATGTGCTCGCTGAAATTTGATGAGAGACGAGATATAAACATATGAAATATACTCTACATTTACTTGTTTGACAAGTACTAAGGTGTGATTCTATTTCGGTAAACGGCCCATAGTACTATGTTTGCTTCTAAATGTATCCAGTGCGCTGTGGTAATTTGCTGCTATTTTTTTTTATAATCATTTTTAAATTTAGCTCACAGAACGACTTACGTCGACGAATTTGTAATTTTCTTTAAAAAGCACGTTGTCAGGTACCACCGGTACCATAGGGAAGCGATTAAAATGAGAAACAAAATGATTATACTAGGTTTCCATGTTCCCTTTGGTGCTATTGGTGGAAAACAGCATAAAGTTAAAAAAAGTAACTTTTTTCCAGTTTCACAGTTAATCTTTTAAGGTAACATGGTAAAGAATAAGTAGTGCCAATTTCTCCTATATTTAAGACATGAATTTCTGAACTCAATGCTCCATGTTATCCAAAGGAGTAGAAAAGCCAATCTCAGTACTATCGAATTTACTGTCAAGCGCTCTACCTCCTCGCCACTACTTACTACAGTTAATAAAATAAAATTACACAAAAATAGTAATCGTGTATTTGAAGAGTAAAATATTTGATTAAAAACATATATGTTGAATTTGATTATTCTATAGGTGCAAAATAGTTTCGGTACATTTAAATAAAATATATTGTTCAAAAAAGGAATGTCCTGCTGAGTTTCTTGTCTATGTGTTGTGTGAGCTTCTCAGGTCTCAGGCAGTAACTTTAGTAAAATGGTGGTTAATTGTTTGACATTCAAAAAATCAAGCTTGTAACTGCTTTTTAAATAAAATATTTGAATTTGAATGGTAGATTTTTAACTAAATTTAACAAAAAGAAGATTCAATAGAATATCTATTTAACGCCGTATCCCGCAGAAAGCAAAGCGTGTTGATTTCCGCCTCTCAACCATAATATTCCTTTCCTAGCTTCACGCTGTATCCCGCACGAGGCAGGGTAGGCAGAGGGAACCCGGGAACCTAGTGTTAAGACACACCGTTCCACTTCCGTTCCCCACTTTCCGCCGAATTTGAGGCTTTGCGTGTTGAGTGGCGGAACTCAACGCCGCAACAATAATATCTTAATAGGTATTATAACACTAGGTTCTCAGGTTTCCTTTGCCTACCATCCATATAGGGTAGGTAATAAAAATCACATCTATTAATTTCTCACGTGGATTTAAACAATATGCACGCGACCTCACCTCTCTATTGAAAAAAGTAAAAATAAAAATCACGAACAAAATGACCGTTTCGCCCCAAGCTCCCCATTAATTCAATAGCATTTATTTGTAAAGCCCATATATAAATAAGGTGAGGTAAGATTTAAATTAAAAATGAAGTGCAATAGCTGCATCCCTTGCCGCGGGCGTAGGGGGCTTATATTTGATAGACGTTGTATGTACTGAGAGGATTTTAGTTTTATATATTAGTTTTTTTTTGTTAATAGTTAAAGGGTCTTAAAGTAATATGAAATTTGTACTGAGGTATAGTCAGATTCTGCATGAATGTAACTACTGGACGTCATCTTTAAGAATATCCATGCATAAAGAATCTTTTTTTTTTTAGCTTTACTCTTGTATCTCTATGCTGTAGGGTAAGCAGAAGGAACCTGTGTGTATGTAACCCTCCGTCACCTTAAAAAAGTTCATCGAATTCTCGAACCATTGGGATTTGTGGTGGAACTAAACGCGTTATGCCTTGTTTCCAAATCGATGAAATAAAACATTAAAAAATAGTTTCTCCATTCAGAGTGGAAATCGAATCAACAAGCTATTCGTTTACTCACGTTTATATCACGGCGTCATGATGAGTGCAACATAAGGAACATAAGGTAGAGATTAGCACCTCTCCGAAAAAAAAAAAACAAATTTGTGTTTACAAAAAACTAAACTTATTCATTTTTACCAGGCAGAAAAAATATTCAATTAAACCTCAAATCGGGAACAGAACGGAGTATATTAACATTAGGTTCCCAAGTAAGTAAATAGAGGAAAGAACTATTTACCCTGCCATGCCATGCTAGATACAGCGTGAAGTTGAAAAAAAAAAACAAAATATTCCGATTCATAATTTACCGAAATCCAATAGGCGGCATTCTGCTGGCAATATCATCCTGTACGCTGTTATCCCCAGCAACGGATGCTGCGTCTGGTAATATCATACCTGACTAACAGGATTGTATCAACTGCCAAAAGATCCATTTAACCGTAACGTTCACAGTATTTGCTTACCAGTGGGCAAGCGTGCGAATGTAAACGCGCCATAGTGGGAGTTCGCATCCCACTCAAGGAAATGAAATATTTAACAATTTCTATTAAAATATTTATTTACTCAGCTTCACGCTGTATCCCGCACATGGCAGGGTAGGAAGAGGAAACTTGGGAACCTAGTGTTAAGACACTTCGTTCCACTTCCATTCTCCCTTTTGCCGCCGAATTTGAGGCATATCGTGTTGAGTGGCGGAACTCAACGCCGCGTTTTGCCTTGAACCCTACCGAAGAAATGAAAACATTAAATATTTTAATTGAAAATATTAAACATTTCATTTCCTCGTCTGTGTATCGAACTCAGAACCTATCCGTAACAGTCACACGCTTGTATTTAATATTTTCGATTCTTCGCTCTGGTAACAAGAAAGCCAAGGTGAGATTAAATTCCACAACTCAATACCCAATGACTTAAATGCGGCAAAAAGTGAGAAACGGAGTGATTTAACACTAGGTTCTCAAGTTCCCTCTGCCTACCCAGCCATGTGCAGGATATATGGCTCTACTAAGATTCAAACCACAAAGTTTTCGCTACTCGCCACCTACGTCGCTAGTATCGCCCGCCCACACGCCCTACATCTGAATGAACGTAAGTTGGCCCGTCTCCATCAATTCTTAATTCGTTTACAGATTTCCTTCGTAATAGTATGTAATATATTTTGACGTGGATACGTTTACTTCGATGTTTTCTAAAAGTATTCTACATGAAAATATGTTTTACGATTCATTAAAAAAAAAGAAGAGATTTTTTTTTTATTTACACGTTCTATCCCACACATAACACGGTAAACTCCCCTGGAGTGTTGAGACACTTCCGTTCTCTACTATCAAGTGAGTTATAGAGGCATTGCGGGCCAGTGGCGGAACTTAACGCCGCGCTTTATCTCGTTACCCAGTCGGGAAAAAAAAATTTAGTTCCACCACTAAACACGCAACGCATCAAATTCAAGCGAAAGTAGGTAACGGAACGGAGTGTCTTAATACTGAGTTCCCAAGTTCTCTCTCCCTGCCATGTGCGGGATACAGTGTGAAGCTAAAAAATATATATATGTGTAATAAAATGAAGAATATTGAAATAGTATTATGCATCATACATAAGTATACACAAATTTCAAAGTAAACAAACAAACGCTTCAATCAGCGGCCTGCATTAGAACATAAAGTAGAGTTGGTAGACGTGTGTTGAAAATATGATCAAAGATTAGTTGATGATTTCTGATGATTACCTGCGTCAGTTTTTTTTTTAGCTTTAAACCGTATCCCAGAGGGAACCTGGGAACCTACCTGTAAAGACGTTCGGTTTCCTTAAATACATTTTCGTTTCCAACGTATTAAGGTTACCGTGGTACAGGGGCACAAATGTGTGACTGTAACCGCGACAAGTTATGGCTTCAATCATCAACACAAGAAATGAAATATTTATTTTGGTCATTAATGCACTGTGGCAATAAGGACCGACAGATTGTGGGTTCGATCCCCGCTCGAGGAAATAAAACGTTCAATATTTTCAAATTACTTCGTATCAATATTTTCCAACAGGCAATGCCTCAAGTTCGGCGGAAAGTGGGGAACGGAGTGTCTTAACACTAGGTTCCCAAGTTCCCTCTGCCTAAAAAATAAATAGGGTGAAAAGGAAAAGCGCAGCGTTGAAATCCGCCACTAAACACATATTATTTCGAATTCGTTCTGTAATAGGAAACCAATGATATTGATTTATTTATATTATATTGCGTGTTGATAAGCGCAACTTAACGCCGATCTTGAACTTGCTACTAAAGCATATTCTACTTACACTTCAATATTTTAAATAATAATAACCGAATTGAGTCTTTATTTTTAAACGCAATAAAGGTTAATTTCACGCGTACATATAATAAATATTTCTCGTTTAAATAGACTCAAATAATCAATTAATATAGTCAGTCTCGGTAATTAGCAGCAGTCATACCTCGCTAGTCATGATTAAGATTGATCTCTTGGATGTGTTCATATCAAATGTAACCAACTTAATATTACATTTTACTCACTCAGCATCACGCTGTATCCCGCACATGGCAGGGTAGGCAGATGGAACTTGGGAACCTAGTGTTAAGACACTCTATTCCGTTCTCCACTTTCCGCCGAAATCTGAGACACTCCGTGCTGAGCGGTAGTACTCGACGCCGTGTTTTGTCTTGTTACCAGAGCGAAGAGGTAAAAACAAGTTGAAATTGAAATTGAAAATATTAGATACCATAAACTGATGTGTTTACACTCACACGCTGTGCCCCTGCGCCGTGGTAGGCCTCAAAATAACATTTTATATGTGTATATATATTTTTAACCACCAAGATAAAAGGAATATTATTATATATTTAACCTGTGTGTCTGTGAATAAACGTATTTTGTATGTGAACAAACAGATTTGAGTGTGGTTTTTCAGAACATTAGTTTAAATGTATTATTTTATATTTTAATTATTTCGGTGATAAGTGGGAAACGTTAATATCTTAATGGGAACAGATTGGCTAAATATGCTAAATATTAGGTTCCCAGGTTCCTATGCCTATCCTGTTTAGTGAATAAAACTATAAAAAATGTAAATAAAGGCTTATTTTTACATCATTTTTAATTATCTTCACTTTGAAGTCATTAAGAATAATTTCTGCTACTTGTTTTAGTTTGTACTTTTAAAAAGGTATAATTATGAAGTTGATTTCATATTGAAAAAAAAATAACTCGCTTTTAATAATACTTATAAGCTTTTTAATATTAAGTCGTACATATTTAAACGATGAAGCATGTCGTAGCGTAGAAGCACTAGCATGCGACTGTAAACCTGATACGAGTAGATTGTGGGTTCGATACCTACTTGCGGTAATACAATATTTTTTTTTTTTAATTTATCTACTCTAGAAAACTACATAATTAATCCTTAAATTTCAAAGCAAATTTAGCTAAAAGCAGAGAACAGAAAGGAGTGTTTTAACACTAGATTTCCAAGTACCCTTTGCATAATCTTCTATGTGAGAGATAGAGCGTGTAGCTGAAAAAACGGAATATTTAAAACAATGTAACACTCTGTATTGTTATCTTTGGTATGACATCAGATGGGGTGAACTGAAAATCTCACAAAGGGAACTTGTTTACCTCTAATTAATATCCGTAGGTAAAGAAACGAAGACGTGGAGTAGATGTTTGTATGTATTTTCATTTTTGAAATTTAACATTTTAGTTTAAAATGTAGTTCTTTTTCGCTTGTTATTTTTAATCGTTTCTGTGGGGATTTTATTTAAAATTGATTTAAATAATTTTTTAAATATAATATATTTGTTGTTGGGTTTATTATTTGTATTATAAAGTTAAGTAAGTAAAACTTTAACAGTTCGGTTGTTGGTCGAGGTAAAATACGAAAATATATCAAGATCTATTTTTTCATTCCTATGAAAGTAGAAAAGCTCGTGGTTTTCCTTTACATAGCTTTCAGAGAAAATTATGTATAACTAGTTTAAAATAAAAAAAATACTAAAAAAAAAACAAATTGCATTTAACCAATTTTACTCGTAATTAAGAAAATATATTTAAATGTATATTTTTCCCAAAATTAAACATCTTAGTACGGCTCCACAGTATTCTATAAGCGACATTGTAAAGAGAATGACATCAAGCCATTAGCGAAATACTACCGCCCCACGCACGTCTTTATGGGAATTTTGTATCTTTGAATATTGTTTAATTTCATAATGCAAATTATTATAGTCATACATTTTTATTTCTCTTACATGTTAATGTATGTATAGAGTTGTAGAAGGCATACATATAAATGTTCAAATAGTATTTGAGTAACCATTTTGTTTTGGATAATGCTCATTTACGTCAGATCGGAAAATAATTATTTTTATATTCTTTATGTTATTATATTTAACAATTATATTGTTTATATTATATTGACCTATGGTGGTGGTATGATGTATGATGTATGGTGGTGGTATGATGTATGATGTATGGTGGTAACAAGCGAAGATTTCCGCCACTTAACACGCAGTGACTCAAATAAGGTAAGGAAGGCAACGGAGTATCTTAATAATAGGTTATCAAATCCCCTCTGCCTACTACTACTCCCATGTGCAGGATACAGCGTGAAGTTGATAAATTTTATTTTATTCTGTATTTTTATTTGTTCAAATTTTGTAAATCCATCATCTCATAAATGTGATTTTTCTCCTTTTTATGGATAATGGACATAGATAGATACTGTTGTTGGGCCAATTTGACATTACAATTACACATTTACGCTAAGCTTAAGTAAAAAGAGGAAGAGAAGAGTGTCAAGATCACCCATTCACCAATTTCCATCGGAATTCAAGTGTTCTCAGAGCGGAATATTACAATACCTTAAAAATTACGTAATTACGTAATATAAAATAAAAGTGAGAAGCTAATATAAATATATTCACAAACGAGAATCGAACCTGCAACCAATTGTACTAACATTTTATTTAAACTAACAACCTCTTAATACGTAATATATAAAAAATACCTTCATATTATAATATTAATTGTATTCTAAAGTTCTTAATCAACCCTCGAGTAACAAGGCTTCGGGAGCGTAACCAATTAATGAATATTCTACTTCCACTCGCATCTTTAAACGTTCCGTGTCCGGATTTTTAGGGATCTCGAGGATTTGTCGTGATTTATTATCTAGCCACTTGATTGATTTGAAATTTTATATAACAGCTTTTAATTATATAATGTGAAAGGTTTCTGTTTTTAGTGTCGTTAGTTTGCTGGTACTTATTAGTTTATTGTATATTTATTCTGTTTTTTTTTTTTATTAGGGGAAGCAATGGGAGAGAGAAGGAGAAATAGAGATGGGTTGGAAAAGAGAAGAAGAGTGATGCTGGATAAAGGAGAGGAAGAAAGGAGGAGAGGGGCAACGAAGGAGTGTTAAGACACTCCGATACAATTTTTTCAATGCAGGTAGATTTCGAGATATGGTGTGTTAGTGGCGAAAGTTAATAATGTGCTTAAATATAAATAACATCTTGAGGAGGTTGAATTCACAAAAGAAAATATATTAAAATTATTTTGAAGTTTAAGATTTTCGATTTAGATAAGGCGTTGAGTTCCGCCACTCCATGCACGATGTTTGAAAAATTGTACGAAAAGTGGTGACCGAAGTGTCTTAACACTGGGTACCCTGCAAATGTGTCATAGACAAAAAAGAAAGAAGATTTAGGACAAAATATGATTGTAATTTAAAAACCTACGATCACAAATACATATTATTCGCCATTTGTTTAGCATTTTACGATCACCAATTTGAACGTCTACTTCAAACGTTTACGTAAAAATTTTGACACATTTCGTTTATACCTTTTCTTCTTATAAATTAGCCATTAACAAGATTATTTTTTTTTCTTGTATCACAAATAGCCATAGATAATAATAAAATTTTATAACGTCATTGGATTTTGAACTTTATGGTCATTTATTTAAGAGACACTGGATTTTTATAGTGGAAATTAGCTTTTTATTCCAGTAGTAAATTAGTTTGTCAAAAGAAAGACACCTGAGTGGTTTATATTTTACAAGTTTCTTGTTAAACGTATAACGAGTTTTTTTGATGAGATGTGAAATATGCGATCGTTATGATAGGGAGAATAAAGTGACGGGTTAAATATATCTTAAGTATTTATTTTAGGTTAATTCTGTATCCCACACATGGCAGGGCAGAGGGAACTTGGGAACCTAGTATTAGGAAACTCCGTCCCTTTTCTGATTTTTCGCCAAATTTGAAACATTCATGTTGAGTATAATATTTTTTTTAGTGCTTTTTACAGCTTCACGTGAATGAAGAAATATTTAAATTTCACAATATTGCACATGGCAGAGTAGGCGGAAGGGACTTAGAAACCCAATATTAAAATACTCTGTTCTCATTAATACCCTGCCGTTCCCTACTTCTTACTTAGCCTAGTGTGAAATATATGTATGCGTTTGAACAGGCGGGCGAAGCCGCAAGAAAAAACTGATGTTGGTACAAAAGCTTATATTATAGCTACATATTATAAAATATACATAAGACGTTATTTTAAAGAAATGAACTTAAAAGTTAAAGCTCTTTTAATGAACAATCTACACGGAGCGGTTTGACGGTAATCTTAACAAATTGCTTTCATTTTCGAGCTTCGAGCTTCTCGAATTGGCCCGAGCTCACTGTATTGTAGTAGTATTGTGTATTTTTGAAAAAATATTCATTTATTTATTATCATTTATATTTATTTTATATTTTAGCTTCACGCAGTGCAGGGAAAGGGAACTTGGGAACCTTGTTTATAGACGTTTCGTAACATTTTCCGCTTTTCGCCGCCATCTAAGTTTATTCAATAAATATAGATGTATAGCTATATTTTTCAATAAGGACGGACGTTGTTTCACTTTTCTCTACTTTGCTGATGTGATAAACATTATTTTTATATTAAGTTGTTATGTTTAATTCAGTCTTAAATACAACATATGAGATTGTTTCAGTTGTGGGAGTCAGAGCGTTGGAGTGTAAATCCACTGGTAGTGCGTTCGATTCTCGCTCAGGTGGAAGAATTATATATTAATTTGCTCGCAGTCGTAGGAAGACAATACTTAGTATTGAATTATACAACTTACATGCAAAATATATCGATAAGTGGTCGTAAGTAGGGGAGCATGCAGTTTAATTGAGAGAACACGAGAATTGAACTTGCACTGCATTATCATATACTACAAAACAAACAAAAAACCATTTAACAAATAAAAAAATAAACATACATACACAAATAAAACGTTTTTCATTCTTTAGCATTTAAATATCAGAACGGCTGTAGATTTTCATTATGAATCCACTATTTGGCCCCCAAGAGCGTTTCCACTGACCACTCAGACCCCCCGCGTGTCGAAGCCATAATGACCACCTTAAACAAAAGGTGCTGAAGAATAGAATTTTCATCGAACGATTGATTTTATTAATCTCAACGGGTTACCGAGTGCTAAAAAAGTCTTTTGTGTGTGAATAATTTTGTTGGTAAATTCGCTTTTTAATTAGGTTCATACTATATATGTTAATAGATTATTTAACGTGTTGTATCAACTAATTCAATTTGCTGTCAAAATATGTGAAGAACTTGTCGCTTAGTTAATATTGCCTGTAATATGAGATGATACAAAAATATACTTTCTACTGTCAGCATAGTGTGAAGACTAGCTGACAGAATGTTAAGCATATTCTAAATATATATATATATATATATATATATATATATATATATATATATATATATATATATATATATATATATATATATATATATATATATATATATTCTCACTATCCTCTAGCAAATTTCCCGACGTTTGGCGTCATGCCCTTGTGATCCCCACACCAAAAACATCCAATCCAATATCTTTTTCCAACTATCGACCAATTTCCATACTCCCTTTTCTATCAAAAGTCTTTGAACGCATTGTGCATGATCAATTGTACCAATTTTTACATACCAATAACATCTTATCCCCTTTTCAATCAGGTTACCGCCCTGGCCATAGCACAGTCACGGCACTTAACAAAGTCTGCGATGATATTCGAGCTGGTATTGATAATAAACAGGTCACTCTGCTTGTTTTATTAGATTTCTCAAATGCCTTTAACACAGTAGACTTTGATATTCTATTAGCAATATTAAAGTCCATAAATATTTCCTCAAACGCTACTGAATGGTTTTCATCGTACATACGGGGCCGCAGACAGAGTATTAAACTAGATAATAGAGTATCTTCACTGAGCCACATTAACGCTGGTGTCCCGCAAGGTGGAGTCCTGTCACCATTACTCTTTTCCATTTTCATTAATACTCTCACTCAACACATATCTTCTTCTTATCACCTTTATGCTGATGATTTACAAATTTATACAACAGTAGCCGTCAATGATATTGCTAGTGCAACTGCCAAAATTAATTCCGATTTACAAATGATAAATATCTGGTGTAAATCATTTGGGCTCACTATAAACCCAAGTAAATCTCAGGTTTGTGTGTTCGGCACCTCTAAACAACTATTTAAAATATATTCGTTTCCACTATCGGTATCATTTGATAATGTTAGTTTAGAGCCTAGTGGGAGTGTTGTGAACTTGGGAATCAGGATGGATAGCACATTTTCCTGGGCACCTCACGTTTCTGAGCTCAGTCGTAAGATTTTCTCTGCTATAGGTAGACTAAGAAGATGGAAAAATCTCTTGCCTTTAAAAACCAAAATATCCCTGGCCCATACCCTTCTTCTGCCTATCCTAGACTACGCGGATTCTTGCTATCTAGATTTATGCCAGCAGCTACTTAATAAGCTTGAACGTCTGCAAAATCTTATTATAAGATTTATATTTGGACTAAGAAAACACGACCATGTGTCTCAGTTTCGGAATCAACTGAAATGGCTAACGATAAAAAACCGACGTAACTTACATTCCCTCACTCTCCTCTATACCATTCTTTTCCACCCTGTTACTCCTTTGTACCTTAAAGAACGGTTTAAGTTCTTGGGGTCAACCTCCCTGCACACTCAACCCCTCCGCTCCCGTGCTAACAACCTTCTGGAAATTCCTTTGTGCCGTACGAAATGTTATGCTGAATCCTTCACGATCAAGACTGTTAAGTTATGGAATGAGCTGCCACTTATAGTTAAACAATCTCAGTCAGTTGAAATATTTAAACGCCGTCTTAAACTACACTATCTGGAGCAAAATGTATGAGAATTTATTTTGTGTATGTATATGTATGTATGTGTGTGTGTGTGTATGTATGTATATATGTATGTATATGTATGTGTGTGTATGTGTATATGTGTGTATATATATATATGTATGTATATATATATATATATATATATATATATATATATATATATATATATATATATATATATATGTGTATATGTATACATATATATATATATATATATATATATATATATATATATATATATATATATATATATATATATATATATATATATATATGTATATGTATATATATATATATATATATATATATGTATGTGTGTATGTATATGTATGTGTATGTGTATGTATGTATGTATGTATGTATGTATATATGTATGTATGTAGGTATGTATGTATATATGTATTTATGTATGTATTGTGTTTATTGTATATATATATAATTCAGGTAAATCAATACTGTAGAGTATATTTTAAATAAATATCTTATAATGTATAAATATGTGATACTTTTTGCGCCATTCTGCTTTTCATAATACTAGATTCTATAGTACCGGTTGCCTGTAAGAGATCACTTTCAGTGATAAGGCCGCCGTTGCACATTTACAGTTTGTGTAATGTAATATGTTTAATATGTGAAATGTTAACCCATACAATATGTAAAGTGCAATAAAGTATTATTATTATTATTATTATTATTATTATATATATATATATATATATATATATATATATATATATTAAAAACTATGATTATATGTATAATAAGAATATTTTTACAAATTCGAAAATAAATTTGAACTCTCTACTACTTGTATATACAATGAAATAAAGGCCAATTTAGTATTTTTTTACAATTTTTAATGGAAGAAAAATTTGCATAATGAAAAAAAATAAAAAAAAATATAGCAGATTTACATTCTCATCCGAAAATTGTAGGCGTACTATCTGTTGTTATATATATCTGAAAAAATCTACAGTTAAAAAATTGTATTTTAAGTGGCAACATTAAACGCAGAAAGAAAATTCTTTCAAGCAGAGATTAAAGTTTTTTTTAACATCATGTTATAGCTGAGTTGACAGATGGAGTAGATTGAGCACCCAGTGTTAAGACACTTCCGTTTACCACTCTCTCCCGTATGCTTGAGGTATTGCGTGTTGAGTGGCTTAACTTAACACCGCAGCAAATGCAAATCGTTGCTCAGAAATGGAAATAATTAATTATTTGGAGTGGATTTGTTCCTGCAATTAGCATGATTACAGTCTAACAATATGCCGCCGCGCCACAACTACAATTTCACAGCGTCCAAAAAATATTAAATGAAAGTTATTTTAACTTGCTAATCATGAAAGTTATATTAGAACAAAATATTGGCTACGATTTATGTATATAGATATATTATATTAATTGGCTATAAAATAAAAATTTTAGCGGACGAAGCCGCGTGTGGGTTGCTAGTTTATTAACATAAAACAAAAATTATAATGTAAAATTAAAATAAAACCCACCAATAGACCAGACCTAGGTAGAGTTGCCAGCAAAAATAAATATTGAAAATATAACAGCAAAATTTAAATTGCTGTATCAACTTATTGTACTTATGTGGCTCTTATTGATTATAAAATAAGGAACAAAATGGCTTGTGCTTAAATGGGTTAGTTGTATTTCTATTTTGATAGGTTTTATTCAACTGACCGCAAGTCGTAAAAACGAGGTTGGCGAGCTTCCCTGTACATTTTATTAACCATCTTAGGTACTAGATTTTATTGTTTTTGGACAATTTAAAAGGAAAAAGGTATATATTTGGCATATACGGTCGTGGAGATTGAGCAAAATTTTGCCGAATAGTATGGTTCTCTCTTTTTTCTCTCAGTTTCACGCTGTATCCCGCACATGGCAGCGTGGGCAGAGGGAACTTGGGAAACTAGCACTGAGACACTTCGTTCCGTTTCCCACTTTCCGCCGAATCTAAGGCATTGTGTGTTGAGTGGCGGCACTCAACGGAATTCTAACCCCGGAAATTCTATATAAAATTATAAAAAAATATCCCATGACAGCATATGTTTATCTTTTATGGTTGACTCACAATAACACGTGTAACTCTCAATAGCTTTGCAGTTCGGATCAAAACCGGAGGAAGGACATTATGTAAATTTTTTTACGAAAAATGACGGCAGCACGGACGAAGTCGCGCAAAAGCTAGTTGAAAATATGCCTACAACAAAATTACAGTACTTGTAGCTAATAATCGTAATTAAAAAGGTTTTGGAGTAAAAATATCGCACTCAAGATCGATTTCTTGTTTTGTGCATCAATAAAGAAGTCACTATGCTGAATAAGTTTTGTTAATACCTTGGTCAGTCCAGATCTTCGATGTTCCTATATTTGATCGTTTTCCCTTTTTTATGGATCAAATTTCACGTCACGTTCTAGGGAATTTCTAGTTTGATGATCAATAGGAGAGTGAATCAATGTCGAAATACTATAGTTAAAGTTAACTTTTGCATAACTTAGCTTTTGCATAACTTCTCTACAAATTTGAGATTGATTTGATTTGAGTCCTGGTGTGAGATTATAGTTTACTGGAAGACGATAGCACA
Source organism: Eueides isabella (assembly GCA_019049475.1). Classification (NCBI taxonomy): domain Eukaryota; kingdom Metazoa; phylum Arthropoda; class Insecta; order Lepidoptera; family Nymphalidae; genus Eueides; species Eueides isabella. The sequence continues at coordinate 15,437,102 of CM032392.1, forward strand.
AAATATCTAAATTTATCCAAAGGTTCTTAAATAGGGGCACGATACAGGTTGACGGCACAGTACTTCTTCACTTCGCACTTAACCCACCAGGTTAGTGGCACAAGTAAAATTGAATTATAAAAGCATCGTCATCATTTGGAGGAATTGTCGCATATTTAAGTAGATAGCCGCAGCGTTAAGTTTCACCAGTCAACACGCAATATTTTAAAGATTTGGTATAGGTGATGAATTTTCTTTACACAAGATCCCTTTAACATATCAGGAAATAGCTATACTTAAAACAACTTCGAACCTGCACTACCTGAAAATTTTAGAAAGCCATTAACAAAATTCCACAATAGAGTTCAATACGAAATCGTCGGTAAAATACAATATTTATACATTTCATATTTGTTTATTGTACATTAACCGTTCTTATGGTTCACCAATTAACACTACATAAAGTGTTTTATAAACAGCATTAATCCATCTGAGATCAAAGTCTACATGATATATCAATCACCTCCACTTTTCTACACCTTAGCGTTGGCGCCGTGTAAACTAAACATTTGTTCAACGTTATATTGGATTTATTTTGTATATCATACTTTGTTGCGGCCGTTGTGGCTTAGGAGCGTAAGTTTCCGACTGAAAACCGGCCAGTTGTGGGGTTCAATTCATTAAAATATTTAATATTATCATTTCCTCGTTCTGGTGATGAGGCAAAGCACCGTTGAGTTCCCACACTCAATGCAATATGCAACAACACTCAACTCAGTGGAAAATTTAAAAGGGAAATGTATTAATAGGAAAGAAGTGTCTTTACGCAAGGTTTCTAAGTTAAGTATTCTGCCTACCTTTACATTTACAAGAACAAAAAAGCAGTGTAAACTCTGTTCTTAATGAGTGACTTGAGTATTGGAGCGAAACACTCGTCACGTTGGAAAAGTGAAAAAATAATAAAATGAAATATTTAATATCCTTGACTGGAATTGAGAAAATGAAATATTTGATATTCTTAAAATAATATTTAATATTTTAATTTTTTCGCTCTGGTAATAAGGCATAGGGCGGCGTTGAGTTCCGCCACTCAACACGCAATGCCTCAATTTCGGCGGAAAGTGGGGAACGGAAGTGGAACGGAGTATCTTAACACTAGGTTCCCATGTTGAAGTGGGAAATGGAAGTTGAATTAATTGTCTTAATAAAGTTCCCCGAGTAAGAGAGTAGAGAGAAAGACTGGAATTCAAACCCGCAACCTCTGACGCTTACAATCGCACGTTTGTGCCCCTACACCACAATAGACTTTAGACATCTATATAGTTTGAAGAATAACTTTGTTAAGTTTATTGAGGTATTTCAATATTGGAAATGTTCAAAAATATTTTTTTCACATAATGTTATATCAATGTAACCAAAAATAATGAGAATAACTCTTTATAATTTCACAAAATACATACAACTTGGCATTTATATGTATTATTTATTTTCAATGCTCTTCCTCCCAATTCTATATCTACAGTATTATGAAAAAATGCAAACAAACGCAACGTGGGCGCCGGAGATTAGCTTCGCTCACGGATTGAAATAGGAATAAGATACGTCCAGTTCCATACTTAAGCCATAGTATAGATTATTATATTTTTTAGGTATAAAAAACAAGAAAAATGTCATGTCTGTATGTAGTTCTTATTTTTTTAGCGTTGTATCCTGCATATAGCAGGGTAGGGAACAGAAGGAACATGGGAACCTAGTGTTAAAGTACTTAAATACAATTCATAACCAAAAAGAAGAGGCCTATCATGACGCAGAGGCACAAACGTGTGACTGTATACTGATTGTTGGTTCGATTCTCACTTGAAGAAATATAATTCAATATTTTCGCTTTGTCGCAGTAACAAGGACATGCGCGTTCTTAAATTCCGCTACCCAAAATGAAATTAATTTAGGATTCGGCAAAAAGTAGGGAGCAGGATTGCTGTTGGAAGGGGAACGGAGTATCTTATCACTAGGTTCCCAAGTACCCTCAAACTACCCTGACATGTGCGGGATACAGCGTGCAACAAAAAAATAAGTATGTACCGCCCTTTATTTCTGAGCATATCGTAATGTAAATTGGCAATGTCGTCCAAAATTCGCGGCACATGTCACAATAAACGTTTAAAACATAGACGTAATAACTCTTTATATTCTACACTTTGTGGTTTTAAGGATTGTTCGTGACTTTATTGTACTTTATAGAATAGATTTATTTTATATTATGTATATTAAAATTGGCTGATAAAGCCCATGGTGGCGCAGGGGTTCAAGCGCGAGGAGTTGTTGGTTCGATTGCCATACGAGGAAATGAAATATTTAATAATTTTCAAAATGAATATTTAATATTCTCACTTTTTCGCTCTGGTAACAAGGCAAAGCGCGGCGTTGAGTTCCACTTAACACGCGAACGGAACGTAACGGAGTGTCTTAACACTAGGTTCCCAAGTTCCCTCTGCCTATCTACCATGTGTAGGACACAACATGAAGCTAAAAAAATAAAGATGGGTAAAACTAGAAGATAAATGACATAAATTAATTTTCTATAACCTACGTTCTATCATCAAAGCAGCACATCGGAAGTTAGGTGTTGTAAACACATTGCTGGAGGTAAATGAAAACGTGAAACGAACGTGAACATCGTTTGTGGATGTTCTATAATGATCGCCTATTTTGATTTCTGGCTTCACGCACTATCCCGTATTTAGCAAGATAGGCAGAAATCGTACAGTGTTCAGTCCATTTTTTGTTATATTTTATGGTATCGGGTGTTATATGTAGAAAAGCAGAGTAAATTATTTTTACTTGTTTTTTTTTTTTTTTTATTTTGGACATGTTTTTATATACGACATAATTAATTGCACTCGTTTCTTAAATCATTTTTTCGAGATATTGAAACACGCGGCAGGTTGTAGCTTCAACTTCTATTCAAGGTAAAGAAATATTTTATATTTCATTTTCTTTCTCTGCTATCAAGAAAACTGCGCATTAAATACCAACGCTCAATAAACAATATCTTAAAAAAGCCGAGAAGTGAACAACAGAATGTCTAAATACTAAATATTATCTTCTACAATAGAAGAAGAAATCGTAAAGCTGCACTGAAAATAGTAACGTCACCTTTATAGCACGGCCAATAATCTGAATATCCGGTGGAATTAAAAACCGGACAGCTGAGTGACGTGACAGATGTTTACCTCGCCGTTACGTTACCGCGTTGTTGAAGTTGCGTCATATTTACAACACTATTTTAGCTCATCGTTACCTTTCTTTATTTAGTTTTTTCGTTTAGTTTGTATTTTAAGGTATATACTACAGTTAAAATGTGTAATTAAATTTCAATATTTCATATAAATTATGGATTACAGTTGTCAGTTTGAATCGTAATAGGTGGAATGAAATTTTTAATATTTACATTTTCTTTGCTCTGGCAACGAGGTCAAGCGCAGCGTTCAGTTCCGCAACTTAACACGCATTGAAGCGAACAGGGTGTCTTAAAAGATTATTTATAGAAAAAAACCAACATGCATGTAAAAAATAGTAATAAGTAGGTATTAAAAAGAGTGAGTTCATTGCATTAAAACCATTGTGGAAAAATGACACAGCTGTGCCTGACTGTAAATATTATGGTTTTGGATTAATTTGCTACAATGAATTATTTTCATATCTTTACTCTGGTAACAAGACAAATCGCAGTGTTTAATTCCGCCATTCAAAAAATCTTTTTCCTACTATTTGGAGTAGTACAGTTTGACCTGTAAATAGATAAAATAAAAGGTAATGAATTGAAACATAATTCTGTTATGTCAAAAAATTCATGCTGCTATCAGCATGTATTTTTTTCTAACCAGAAATTCTAATTAAAATAATTATAGATTCGAGAATACGATTATCAATACAGCAAAGTATTTATTTTTTCGCTTCGCTCTGTATTGCTCACACATTAGTAGGCAGAGGGTACCTGGGAACCTAGTGTTAAGACACTTAATTCCAATTAAGACATTTCCATTCCCTACATGATAATTGTGTGCTATAAAGTAATTCTAAAACAAATATAAGCCAATAATTCAGGTGCTTTATCATACCGTATCGAAGGTAATTTTAGACGTTTAATGACCTATTTCAATGTTAACATAACGTGTTCTTGTAAAGAAGATTAAAAAACCAATAATATCGGTTTTAGAAATCCCGTAAGGAAGTTTACTGTCGACTATAAAAGTTCTACAATCACCAAGCAACACCTGTTAAGAATAGGGTTGACTGAATTGATATTTTTGTACGTATATCAAATAGTTCGCTTATATTAGATGGTACAACGTAAGACTGTATATGTGACAGTTGCTGATTTGATTCATAGTATAGGACGTGAAATATTTAATATTCTCATCTTCCCGAATGGGTAACAAGGTGTCTTAAATTTGGCTGAAATTGGGGAAAGGGATGTCTTAACATTCGGGTTCAAAAAGTTCCTTCTGGCTTCCCAGTTACGAGTATGCGTGCCATCTTGACGCATCGGCACAATATGCGACTGTAATTATTGTAAACGCAATGGTTGTAGTTTCGATAACCAGTCGAGAAAAGAATAATTTTAATTTAATTTTACTCTTTTTTATAAATGCATTATTTCACAAATAGATTGAAAAGAAAAGAACATAGTGCATCTTGTCTCTAAATTTCCTTTGACGAAGATGTGAAGGTTAAATAGTAAATAAAATCTCAGCAAAATTATTTTTGTAGTTGACAACTGACAACCCTAGCTACAAGTAGTAAACCTAGATAGTGTAATTGCTAGAATTACCTGCTTTAAACTGTTTTAAATAATAATATTGCGTTAACTTGTGTATAGCTTGAGTGGTGTATATATTTATAAAAAAAAACAAGTGTTTTGATCTCGGCGTTGAGTTCCGCCGCGCAACACAGTTCGGAGAAAAAGTAGGAGTATCTTAATAGCAATGGAATACATTGCCGCAATATCTTAACGAGAACGGAGTTTCTTTCGACTAGGTTCCCAGGTTCCCTCCTGCGCTCCTCCTTATCCTGCGTTACTATGTGCAGGATATTGTGTGAAGTCAAAAATAACTTAACGTTATTTCTTATTATACTTGGAATCTTTATAAGTATGTGACTTGTAAGGAACAAAGGTAAACGCACTACGTACGGTATATCGTTTTTATTTCGATCCATGTATATTTAGAGTGGAATGCGTAGACTGGCGACGTGAACATATATCGCTACCTGACTTTTATTCAGGGTACAATGCGGCTAACATGGCTATTTTTGGTTAAACACAAAGTGTATGTATATATTTATAGTCCACTCATCATTAGCACAGCGTTTCAATGTAAATGCGACGTTCTTAGGTTTGATGCCCACGCGAAAAATATTATTTGCTCGCTCTAGTAACATGACAAAACGTGGCGTTGGGTTACGCCTTGGAGAGACGATGACGCTATGTCTTATAGATTGTGTAGAGAAAGGCGTGTCTAACCTCTGCCTGCTAAAAGCGTTTCAAATTATAGTAAATTTTAATTTAGTGTATTTTATATTTAGGTTCCCAAGTTCCCTCTGCCTACCCTGCCATGTGCGGGATACAGCGTGTTTTTGGTTTGTAAAACTAACTTTTATTAGCTGTAATCGTACCTTTGCATGTTAGTAGCTTTGAACATAACTTTGGCCGAATTCGAAACGACTAATGAATTTAAAATTTTGACCGATGACAAAGCAACAATAAGAAAAAATATCCAAAGTATCCATATCAATCTCCGCATTATATTTAATGGGAATTACAACTTTGGTAAACTCAGCGGTCATATGCATTTTGCATATTTTTTTTTTTTATGAAAAAGACGGCAAACGAGCGTATGGGTCACCTGGTGGTAAGTGATCACCGTCGCCCACGACCCCGTGTAGCACCAGAGGAGCTACAGGAGTGTTGCTGTCCTTTAAGGTGGAAGGGCACCGGGGCCCGGCATTACCTAATGCGAAACACAGTGGTCAACGCCACTACTTAACGCCGGTCTTAAATGCCGGGGGTAGTAACAATCCGGTCGAGTCTGCCCATGCGTGTTGCCATTGCTGGCATCGTGACTCTACCACACGCACTTTAGTCGCCTCTTACGACACCATCAGTACCAGGGTGATCCTATTCTAAGCCGGGAAAACACGGCAAAAAAGGAACTACAATTATAAGTCGGTAATAGTTATTTATTTCATGGGTTTCATTGAGACATTCTCGATACCTACCTTTCACTCAATTCTAGGCAATAAGCGAAGAAATTATAATAATAAATATTTCCTATCCCTGAGTTGGGATCGAAGCTATGAACTGTTCTGTCTGCTCTAATATTCGTATGAAATATTAAAACAAAAATAAAATGTCTGATTGTAAAATATAATAAAATTTATAATACGCGTTGAACGCATAAATTCGTTCGTCACTTTCACTGATTTATAGCCCAGCGGCATTTAGATATATGAGAAGCTGCTATGAGACTGTAAGAACATTTAAAATTCGATAATATATTGTCGTGGTGCAATGGGTTATACCTAGTAGTTTCGGTATAAAGTTTGGAGACAGTCAACACTTAAGATCTCTGAAATTTGGCAGAAATTGGGGAACAGGGTGTCTTAATACTAGGTTCCGAAAATCTTAGCGTTGGTTAAGTATTCGGATGAATTAAAACTTTTTTTAACTTCTTTCCTCTGCTCTGATAATTAAACGCAGAGTTATATTCCGCCACTGGACAACACTAGTTAGACTGAGTTTTTTATGAATGTCCAGCCAAATAGAAAAAAGCATAAAGCCACAAAAAATATATTATACAGATTTTTTTATATAAACACGAGATGAAAATATAATTAAATAAATGGCAAAAAGCCAGCAAGCGACTACCTTAAAATATAGTAGATAATATAAATATAATTAGTAAAAGTTATCGTATCTTATAAATAACTTGAGTATTTACGACAGACAGACGAATGGGCTAAAAGACGGCAGGTTGACATATCTCATTTAGATATCGTGTCGGATACCGTGTCTATAGGTATATTAGTGAATGTTTATTAATTCTTTAAAAGAAGTATCGTTTATAAGTATCTCAATTTTATCATCTATATTTATGATAATTTTATCGTTTATAAGTATCTCAATTTTATCATCTATATTTATGGTATAAAGCTGGAGTGATTATTTAGTTGAAAGCTTTAATCTAGGGACTGCTGGTTTTAATATCCATTGTAAGACGAAGACTATACTTTGTGGCCTACAAATACATCGAATTGTATAACGTCAATTGTTTCGCTGTAACTCACAATAACAGGTACCTAGGATATGCAAACACAGCTGTTAGTTATTTACTTTTGACCACGGAAGTAGAATCACTTGTAAAAGATAATAAAATTATATTCTTAAATATAATGTTTTATATGGACCCTGGAGTGTCATAGGAGCGACATCACAAACCTGTCTGCTTGCACCTGTTCCTCACTAGAGCAAGTGAATAATTTCATATTTATAATCTTTAGTTTAGTAACGAGGCAAAGCACGGCGTTGAGCTCCACACGCAATGTCTCCAGAATTTGTCGTAAAGTGGAGAATATATTTTAATCGGAACCGCCTGTCGTGGCGCAGCGGCACAAGAGTGTGACTGCAACCGACAGTTGCTGGGTTCGATCCCCAGTCGAGCAAATGAAATATTTCATATTTTCAATTTAAATATTTAATGTTTCAATTCTTCGCTCTGGTAATAAGGCGAAGCGCGGCGTTGAATTCCGCCACTCAACACGCAATGCCTCAAATTCGGCGGAAAGTGGGGAACGGAAGTGGAACGGAGTGTCATAACACTAGGTTTCACTTCCGTTCCCTCTGCCTACCCTGCCTAGTGCGGGATACAGCGTGAAGCTGAGTAGAGTAGAGTAGTTTCTTTACATTAAGCTCTTTTCCTCTGCGTACACTGACATATGTGGGATAAAGCATGAATCTAAAAAAATATAATAAAGTACTATAAATATATTTTTGCGCTAAACGATCATCCAAAATATATAGAATGTGAAACACGAAGTAAATCTCGTGTTGTAACTCGTACGTGGCTTGATCCCTATGGAATTGTTATTTTTTACAATAACACCCACTTCACAGGTTCTTAATCTTTTGGCAACCACTCAATATAAAAATCTTTTTCACCTTACGATATATCGTATAGTATAATGGATGTTTTCTATCACTTTTGTAAACAAAAAAATAAATGAAATGAGATTTGAATACGTACCAACGCATGTCTTAACGGTCTAATCTCTTGAATGCATTATACGAGACATTATAATAATATGGAAAGCTGGTCTGATGATAAAGCCCAGGCCAAAATATTAGAAATTCTCAGAGATTACTTGTTACTCGAGTTGACTTGATTGAAACTAATAATAATTTATAATCGAAAGCAAATTTTACTATTTAAGTAAACAGTTTTGTTTTATATATGTTCTAACAATATTGTTTCATTAATCTGCTGATTGTATCTTTACTATACTAGTAATACTACTAGTAATACTAGCAATATATTAAAGTACCGTAATGGCCGCTCTATTGAAAAAATATTTATACCATACGATCCAAACAATCGTATATTTAAAACAAACATACCTTACTACGCTAAAAATAGGATATTTTTAATAAATCTACAAAGGATTAGGCTTTTGATAGCTGCGTGTGATGGAAGTGGAACCATAGATTTATATCTCATTCAGTTTTATAGACCATGTAAATTACTATACAATCGCGCATTTACGTACATACATAAACAAGCTCATGTAACAACTATACTGAATAAATACAGCGTATAGTAATTTGATGATTTGGGATTTGATTACCAGTCGGATGATCAGTCATGTTAATTTTTGTTAACAAGACAAAATACGGTGTTCAGCTCCGTTACATAACCCACAGTATCAAAGCAAAGTTTCTTGAGATACATTACATATATATATATATATATATATATATATATATATATATATATATATATATATATATATATATATATATATATATATATATATATATATATATATATATATATATATATATATATATATATATATATATATATATATATATATATATATATATATATATATATATATATATATATATATATATATATATATATATATATATATAACTCGCTTAGTTGAATCATATTTCGAGTTAACGTACGTAGTATTTGAATCACATGTCAGGTTAATTACACTGCAGACAGGCGCAGATCGCACATTAGTTCTATCTAATCTAATCTAATCTAAAGGTAAGCTCTTTTCGAATTATTGCATTGTTATCACCTCTTGATACGTTTGCAAAGTTTCAAATTTCTCAGATTTCTAGAAACCGGTAAAAATTGAGCTCAAACATTCCATTACACATATACATATTATACATACAACCCAAGCTAATAAAAACTTGTTAAAAGTTTACAAAGGTTTTCTTAAATTGAAACTTTTCATGTATATTTTGATACAATGGCCATTTTTGGGATAAAAAAAACATGAATAAGTCCATAGCAATAATGGTATATTAGTAACAGTTTGTTATGAATTTTAAAAAAATAAGTATAATGAGTGAAGTGGATATAATATCGTAAAGCTTTTCTTCACTCAGAGTCCTAGAGTCATTGTAGTCGTAGATAAAAAAGGACAAATGATATAATTCGATCAAATTATTAGGATTATTTTCCTGTATATAATATAATATCTCATTGTATTCTAAGTACGCTTACAGATTATAAAAAATATTTACATACTTTCCACCTGTCCCTATAAGCAGACTACGATTTTTTTTTTCAGCTTCACGCTGTACCCTGCACGAAGCGAGGCAGGCAGAGGGAACCCAGGAACCTAATATTAAGACACTCCGTTCTACTTTCGTTCCCCACTTTTCGCCGAATTTGAGTGCGTTTTGAGTGGCGGAACTCAACGTCGCGCTTTGCCTTATTATCATGATTTTAAACTTATATTATCATTCTTCTTCATTTCAAGACTTGAAGCAAATCTAATTCATGGTTGAACTATATTTGTATATAAGCGCTCTAAAAACATTTTAAACACAAGGCATTACTTACGTTGCGTAGTTCACTCGTTACTGAACCGATTCTGAGTAAGCCAAATTGGTCTCAATGGGTTTTTCCAAACAATTTCGTAACTAAAATCGTACTGTTTTTGACGAAAACATCAAGAATGAGTCACTTTTAAATATATTTAGATGATTTGTATAAACAATAAATGTTCAAGCTATTGACAAAGAACAACATTGTTTTACGTAAAAATGTAAAAAAAAAACACGTATAAAAATTCCTAGTAGCTATCTCCCCACGCATATAGTGCCAATTTGGAAACATAGTTGCAATTTTTATATTTTTTAAAATCTATAATACCCATTAAGAGCTAAAAGAATATAAGTATAGAAATATGAAATAAGTAGTATAAATATAGCTTTATCATTTACACAAAAATCTTGACAATTATGAGCCTATATTTAATAATTATCAATGAAAATATCTATATTTTTATCAGTGTCACGCTGTATCCCGCATAAGTCACTATACGCAGGCGGAACCTGGGAACCTAGTGTTAAAACAGTCCATTACGTTCCCCAATATTCGCCAAATTTTAAGTCGCTACGTGTTGTGTAGCGAAACTCAACGCCGAGCTATGTTTTGTTACCAGAACGAAGAAATTAGAGTATTAAATATTTTATTTAAAAGTACTAAATATTTTATTTTAAATCATTTACTTGGGATCATACCCACAATCTGTCTCGTTTACAGACCCTCGCTCGCCCTCCTGCGCCATGACAGGCCTTTGTAAATATGTGTATATTTTTCGTTAATCCATATTAGACTTTTGCCATATACGTATAGCGTTACTATACATTTACTTGTATATAAAAACTATAATAGATTTGTATATCAGGAACTCTACTTACTGGAATTATATTTTTTCTGATATTCCAACTAGACTCATTCTATTTAACTCACCTAAATATTTAATATCAGTTACGTATGCAATAGATATTTTAATAATAAGAGCACAACCTAACGCAGCCTGGTCTCTACCTAAACAGCAATTGTGCGTGAATTACAGCGGTGATTACAACGTTTATGAGGGGAATAGTCAGGCGCACGTGTGCTAGCATATTGATTCCAAATTATAAGCAAATAGCGAGGCTTTGGCTGTATGCCAGTGCACTTGCCAAAATGTATGGTGGCCAACGTTTTTGTTATAACGATATACATATTTTTAAAAAATATAAAACATTTAGATGTTGGAATTTGAACTTGTGTCTTTTGGATATTTTCCAAGCTCTGGTCACTACACAGTCATACGTTGATTATGACAATTTTTTCTTTGATGTATTTTTAAGCATTGAAAACTAAACGGCAACTCTCATTTATATATTTTTAGTCTAAGTGCAAATATATATGTTTTAAATATAAAAATCCCCTAAAAAATTGAAAGAATTCATAATAGTTATAATATAATATCAGTAATACGATACGTATGTAATGATTTTTTTATGTTAATTATATTCCAAATTTAGTGTTAAGTCACTCTGTTCCGATTAAGACACTTCTGTTCCATCTAATAATAGTTTTCTATTAATCAAATTAATATAGAAGTCTAGCTGCTGTACGGAGAATAAAGAATGAAGCAGACCGAACCGACGTTATCTACATATTTTTCGCACCTTTAAGGCCTGCCCGATCATAAATTTAAATTAAATCTTTTAAATGAAATATTTAATCCTGATTAATAACATATACAAGTATTTAATGAAAAATAAAGTCTACTTTTGATTACTGATTACAATAAACACCTAAATACCAAGTGTAAAATATGTTTTCGAATACTAAATGATATGTGAATAATTATAATCATGAAAATAAAGGATTTTATTTTTGATCGTAATTATAACTATTTCAGTCTATAACATGAAAAATAACTATAGAAATATAACTATACCATAAAAAAACACTGCTACATGGTCACCCTATACGAATGTAAAGCGGCACAATTCCGCACCGACTGAAATTTACAGGTAACAATGTTTATGATTGTTGTACAATGCGTTCTGTTTAACTAATAATTCGATATGGACTCTACTCAAGTACTTATTGGAAATTTACATCGTATTTTTTAACATGATCATAATTAAACGTCAATTTTAAAATTGTTTGGTGCTGAGTGACAGAGCTTAACACCGCGCTATATTTTCTTGAGCCAATAAAACTAACTTGAATATCTCCCAAAGTTTTAGTTTTTAATAATTATAATTATATTATGTTTGAAAAATGTTATTTCTTCAACAAAGTAGTATAATTCAAAAGCTCCGGAAATCAAGCGAGATATTTTAATAACGCTAAACAACAGACTGCCGTTGTTTCCGCTACAGTTTGAATAAGAAAGCTTCTATAAAGGTGTACTGTTTATTACAAAGAAATATTTATTTTTAAAATTTTATCAGTATTTATAAGTAAATGATTATACTTCTTACTAAATATGAGATAATTATTCAGATGAATAATTTTTATATCTGCTCGCTATATTGTACGTATTGTTTGTTACATTATATATTGATATTTGGCGTGTTTTTTTTTTTATCTTCACGCTGTATCCCGCACGAGGCAGGGTAGGCAGAAGGAACCCGGGAACCTAGTGTTAAGACACTATTTGGCGTGTTGAGTAGCGGAATTCAACGCCATGCTTTGTCTTCTCGTGACTGGAATTAAATAATAAACCACAACCGTCGAGTTAGTGGGGCCAGATGACAATGACGAAGGATTTTTTTTTATTCTAGCTAGAAAAATATTGTAACAGTTCCTAGAATATGAAATATACATCAAGAAATATATTTTAAAATTATATTTTAAAATTATTTAGGCTATCATTTGACGCTATATCCCGCACATGGCACGGTAGGCAGAGGAAACTGAGAAGTTTGTGTTAAGACACTGCGTTACACTTCTGTTCACCATTTTCCACCTAATTTGAGGTATTGCATGTAGCGTGGCGGAGCTCAACGCCGCGCTTTGCCTTGTACTAGAGCGGAGAAATGAAAACATGAATTAAATAAATTAAATATTTGAATTGTAAATATTCAACACGCAATACCTTAAATTCGGCGGAAAGTGGGGAACGAAAGTGGAACGGAGTATCTTAAGACTATGTTCCCAAGTTCCCTCTGACTAACCTGCCATGTGCGGGATAAAGCGTGAAGCTGAGTGAGTGAGCGAAAATATTAATTTTGACCTTAAGTCGGTGGAATGATACATTGTTTTAATTTTATTCAATATTAATTCCGCTCTAATTACTGATTTACAAATGACACCATAATCAAACATTCAGTTTCGACACTACACAAACTATATCACAAATTCAAATTTAAATTAAAAACCAAAGTATTCTCTCTGAAGCATTGTTAAATTGTCAAACACACAAACATATCTGAATAACAACTAAAGAAGCGGAAAGTAGAATGACGAAGTAAATTTTTCTCCACAAGGAAGAAGTAAATTATCTCTACACACCCTGTTAGGTGGAGAATACAGAGAAAAAAAAATATTATGTGTATTAAGAATAACATAAATAATACAATTATAGACATTATAATTATTATCAAAGCTACAGTTACTAGCTGCAACATGTACACGGGCCTTATTGGAAAATACTCGATGCTGTCGCTTGTTCCCGCTTATTGGGAAAAAGGTCGAGATGACAGCGTCTCAATGAACTTCTATTTTTTATACGATGCAAAGCTTTGTTTATTAGATTTTTTCTTAATAATAATCAGATATAATTATAAGAATATAAATATGCCCAGAGCGAGGAGATGAAAGTATTAAATATTTCATTTCCCTATTGAACCCACACCTTGTCAAATATTTAGCATCATTCATTATTTTAATATGACCATTAACAGCCATACGATTTACTCACTCATAAATACTACGCTGAGTGTGCTGAGTTCCGCCACTGAAAACATAACTTCAAGAAAATTGAGCGAGGCAGCAGCTTTTAACTCTGTATGTACTATGCTATATCTCGTTTAGAGCGTGAAGTTGATAAAAACAACTTTTAAATTTTTAAAAATCTCCAAAAAAAGTAGTTCTTAAATTGTCGATTTAATTTTTATAAACATATCTATGTACTACTTCAAAATCTGTCGTGCCGCAGCGACACAAGCGTGTGACTGCAAACGACAGGTTCTGGGTTCGATCCCCACTCGAGGAAATGACATATATAATATTTTCAAATTACATGTGTAATGTTTTAATTTCTTTGCTCTGGTAGCAAGGCAAAGCGCGGCTTTGAGCTACTCAACACCCAATGCCTCAAATTCGGCGGAAAGTAGGGAACAGAAGCGGAATAAAGTGTCTTAACACTAAGTTCCTAAGTTCCCTCTGCCTACCCTCCCATATGCGGGATACAGCGTGAAGCTGAGTATAAACTACTACGATAAAAAAGGTTTTCGTTTTAGTAAAATTTCACTGAAATCTGAACAGATCCATCCATCCAGGAGGATACATAAACACAGACAGACATACTGTTCAAAATTGTAACATTCTCCTTGGCTCGGGTTAAAAAATAACAAAAATCAATGTGCCCGGGTGGTCTAATTTACTAACAGCTAACTGCTATTAAATTTTCAATGTATGGACTTACACAGTAGCAATGAAGAATAACAGCCCCGTTGTGACATTCACTTAAATGGTTACTTTATGAATGGCTTACCAACTTTGTATATGATTTCTTTTTAAACAGACTTTGTTTTATATTACAAATGAATTTCTGTTTTTATTCTAAACTAGTGACTGCGCGCAATGTTGTTTGCGTAGAATATGTTGTTTGAATCAGCTTCACGCTGTACACGGCAGGGTAGGCAGAGGGAACTTGGGAACCTAGTGTTCCGTTTGTTCCCCACTTTCTGTCGAATTTGAGGCGTTGCGTGTTGAGTGGCGGAACTCAACGTCGCGCTTTGCCTTTGCAGGGCGAAGAAATGAAAACATTAAATATTTAAATTGAAAATATTAAATATTTCATTTGCTCAAGTGGGGATCGAACCCACAACCTATCGTTTACAGTCACACTTTTGTGCCGCTGCGGTGCTATATATATATATATATATATATATATATATATATATATATATATGTATATACATATATATATATATATATATATATATATATATATATATATATATATATATATATATATATATATATATATATATATATGTATATACATATATATATATATATATATATATATATATATATATATATATATATATATATATATATATATATATATATATATATATATATATATATAACAGGACAGATGCAAATAGTTCGCGATATTTACGCAAAATGTTCATACAACGTACATACAAACATATATTTTGAATTTAATAGGGTCGTTAAAAATTTATAGCAAATGATCATTCATGTAGACTACAAAATGTACTGTATTTGATACGTATCAAAGAGTGGCTGTGTACTTTATAACCGGCGGTGGTCATAAAATATTTAGTTTACAGCTCAGAGGAAGCTACAGGTGTAATAATCAATCTTTGTTCAACATTGTTGGAAATTTGAAAAACATTTGCTAGATTAATAATTGGAAATTGGCGAAAAAAAAAATTTATGATTTCAATTTATGTTACGAACAAAGTAAATTCACGATGTATCCCGCACTACGTTCCCCACGCAATTTTCTTGATATTTGGTTTTGTGTCACGTAACTCAACGCCGCGATATTATATTTTATCAATAAAAAATCTATTTAGTATGTAGCCAATACGTTTTTCTTCTTCTCATCATGTCTATTATATTCCTCATATATTTTAAAATAAAGTCTGTCGTAACAGAGGGCCAAAAGCATACAATCTTTATATACCACAGGTCGTGGGTTCGATCCACACAATAAAATGTAATATTTAATATTTTCATTTCTCCATATTGCGTTATTGGCTTTCGACACTCAATACACCAATATCTAAATTTCAGCGTAAAGCGGAGAACGTAACGGAGTGCCTAAACACTAGGTTCCGAACTCTAGGTTCCCAACTTCCCTCTGCTTGCCCTGTCATGTGCGGGATATAGCAGAAAATAGAGAACAAAATCTACGTAAACAACTATTTAAATAATTAAATAATAATATATTGTGACTAGACACATTCATGTAGAAACGAATGTAAATTACCAAGTGACCTTGCTATGTAAAAATAAACTCTTTATGACAAATTCTTGTGCAGTGCAATACTGGGGAATGCAGCTTGCAGGTTAATTGCATGTGCTCGGAGTATTTATCACTCTAATTATGAAAAGCTAGTGCTGAGTTATAGTTTACTGTCCAATTAAGAAGTTTATGGTTTTAAAGTTTTAATAAATGTTAAATGTATATTTATAAACAAAATTAAAAGATTTTAATTTATAATATTATTTTTCTCTACCGGGTTTTATCTGCATTGTGAAGCTAAAAGTATTATTATGCGTCTATGACTAAAATCTTAATCGAAGAATTTACAATAAATTATCATATTGAAATTAATTGTGTTAATATAAAAAATAAAATCACGACTTAGATATACTCAATAGAATAAATTAATTTGTCTCTAAGGCCAATGAAACAAAAGTATATTTTAAGGTAGGCAGAGGAACCCTGAAATCAAATTTTATATCATTTATTTTCATTAAAACTTTCCCAATTTTCGTAGCAGTTAAAGCAATTGTTTCGAGATTTCGAGGAAATTGACGAGACATTGTGCGTTTTGTGGCGGAACTCAACGCCGCGTTTTACTTCGTTACTGTAAGCAAACGAATATATATAAATAAATAGCACAAAAGTGAAACTCTACCTTACCAGATTATTTAGCAATTTCCTTAAATACCCAGGCTTAAACATTCCAAAAGTCTCAGGGAACACTAAATCTGTCAAAGTGACAAAGAAATCTGGTAAAACTAAATTGACCTATATAAAAAGACAAAGAGCCTTCTAACTGCATTCGTTTAAAATATATCATGATTCAGATTATTTGAAAATAAGAGATAAGCGACTCTATGCATTTGATTGTACAGTTAAAATTTAGTTGCTAGATTTTGAACTTGAAATTTAAAGTTTTGCTCGAATTCCATGATTTTGTTACTCAATAATAAATTTTATCTTAATTATAATAAAGCTTATAATTGTTTGTGATTTTGTTTACTTGTAAGGTAACGTTTTGTTCATTGTACGGAATACACGTGTCACATCACCTGCCATCGCAACGAACACAAAGCGTACAAAGATATATTTGTATTAAAATCGTATTTGGATGAATCATTCAATGTAGCTAAATTTAATTTCTTTCAGTTTTAAGGCACACTTCTGGAAAAAGGGCAAAATAAATAGATAAAATTTTTTTTTTGTAATAAGAATTCACTTAACATTTGAAAAAATAAGTATTAACCAATATTATAAAAGTGAGTATATCAGGTTGTGGGTTGGATTCCAACTCGAAAAAAATAATTATTTTTTATTCTTCCTTGCTACGCTAAATAGACACTGCTGTGAGCGTGGAGAAAACTCCAGTGGTACAAACCACTCACCACGCTATGCCTTCTTTAGAATTCGGTGGAAAGTGGGGATCAGAAGTATCTTAAACGGAACAGAGTCTCTCAACAATACATTTCTAGGTTTATTCTGCTTACCGTACAATGTGCAGGAGCGAGGTAGGCACATAGCGCGTAATTTTGTAGTGGCAAATATTAGAAAACAAAATGCAAAATTTATAAAATTGTGTGATATTTCTTATTAATTAGATTAGTGAATTGATATTTTAATTGATATATAAAATACCAAAACTCTTTACGTAGAAACTCAATTCAACTCAACTCAGCTTCACGCTGTAACGCGCACATAGCAGGGTAGGCAGAGGGAACTTGGTAGCCTAGTGTTAAGACACTCCGTTCCACTTCCGTTCCCCACTTTCCGCCGAATTTGAGACATGCGTGTTGTGTGGCGGAACTCAACACAGCGTTTTGCCTTGTACCAGAGCGGTGAAATGAAAACATTAAATATTTAAATTGAAAATATGACATATTTCATATCCTCGAGTGGGGGTCGAACCCACAACCTGTCGGTTACAGCCACACGCTTGTGCCGCTGCTCCGCGACAGGCCTCAATTTAATTATATTTAACTCACGACAGTTAAATTAGTTACTTTAATCAATTATTTGGTAACGACAGAGACCACACACATATATTAACATTATATCCATACATTTAATATTAAACAGCAACGATATGTTGAAATCAAATAACACCGGTGTTCAATTCAGTTCAAGATCGAAGCATCCGTTGGACGTTACTCCTCTAAAATATTACCTAGTAATTATTGCTAGTAACGGTGTCTTGTAACAAATATATTACTAAATACATATGAAATTTGAAATTCTTATCTTTTCGACATACATTGATGCATTGTTTTCTCATTGTTTCAGGTTATTTACGCAAGAAAACAAGCAATGTATGCAAAATATGAGGCGTTTGCCGTTGTTTTCTAAATAACAGTGCATAGGCGATACATTAGTGTTAATTTTCGCACGTCTGTCCGTCATAGTACTGTATCGCATCCGTTAACACACGTCCGCTTTAAAATTAATATTAAAATATGCAATTGTTATGTAAGAGAATATAATTTAAATTAAATTACATTAAGTAAATATGTAGCTATGTGGGTTCAATTTCTCTGGTCAAGCGGCAAATCACGGCGCAACAGCAATGTCTCAAAATTGGTGTAAAGCTAAAAAAGGTATTTCAAATACCTAGTTACATATTGTACCATAATCGGTTCTTAAAGAAAACAAATATTCCTAAAAATATTAATATGTAAAGCTTATATCACCTTAATGTTGTATTCCACACATGGCACGGCAAGCAGGCAACTTGAGGACGTTAGGTTAAAACACGTTTCATTTCCCACTATGATTAGCTTCACGCTGTATCCGTTTACGTCAGAGGGAATTTGGCAACCTATTGTCAAGACACTCCGTTCTACTTCCTTTACCCACTTTCCTTCGAATTTGAGTACCTTGTACCACAGAGAAGAAATGAAAACATGAAATATATTAATTGAAATTATTAAATATTTCATTTCCTCGAGTGGGGATCGAACCCACAACATGTAGGTTACAGTCACACGCTTGTACCGCTTGTACCATTTCCCACTAAATATATCTACAGCTTATTTAAATAGTATTCTCTTCACGTCGTAAAACAAAACAACAGTCTTAAAGTGTATAGGCTGGGCGTGTCGAATCCGCTACCCGCGGCTATTTTTAGTGCACAGGTAACTAGAATGCCCTTTGAAACTTTACACTTCCGCTCATAATGCTGTGTTGTTGAGAACAAATTATTTTTAAAGGTGTTTGATGCCAATAAGTGTTTGTACTCTGAGAGTAAAGAAAAAATATTTAGTTTGTTTGAAACACTTTTAAACGGATTAATCGCGTATATTGAATGGTGAACATTTTTGGGAAACCCGACGTTTCGAACACTTTACAGTAGTTCGTGACCACGGACGTTGAGTTCCGCTACTTATGTCTTGAAAATCACGGAGAAAATGGAAAACAAAGTACATTAGCACTACGTTCCATCGTGCCCAATTAACACGGGATAATGCGTGAAGCTGAGAAAATAGTATCACTTATCATATTATTTTTATTTATTTAATACTAGGTTCCCAGGTTCCCTCTAACTAATTGGCTATTTGTGAAATATAGCTTGACACAAAAAAACCACATCTGCTAGACAAATATTCTTCATTTCCCTAAATAGATTGACGTGTTAGACGTCGATAATTTATACATTTTACGTTTATGCTATAGATATGGCTAATTCACTTTGCGCGTAAAGCAATTTATTTCAAAGTTTATTAAGTTGTTTAAAGTGTTTGCCCTGTTTTTAACTATTTTGAGCTTTCTATACTCCAAAAGATTTATTTATTAGAATTTGGTTCATAGGTACAGTAAAAAAGTTAAAAAATATATATAGAAACGTTTAATATTTTGTACAAATCGGGGATTTAACCTGCGCCTCTTTGATACTGTCTTGGTTTTTATTCCGTTACGAAAGCTTTTTCTTCTCTTAATGTGTTATTTATATACAACTTTAAGAACGGAACCAGATCCTTTTATAGCATCACAAACAGACTTAGAATTGTGCTTTGTCTCAAATTCTGATGACATTCACCGACAAGTCATGTCTCATCATAAAAAGTATATGATGACAAATTAAATTTAAAAAAATGCGCCAAGTGGGAATCGAATCTATAGCATTGGGTTTAAAGTAACGTACAGTTTTTACTATTCCACAATAGCTTCTTTTCTTATTCACTAAGATTATATAACGAAAATAATTGCTTGGATGAACGCAATAATTTCAGGAACTCTTAAAAATTTGTGATAAACAATGCTTTTATGCTGGATTGTTATAATATTTACAATTTTAATTCATTCGCTTTTCGGAAACGTATCGATGAGTTCCGCCACTCAAAATGCAGTGAATAAAATTCAGTAGAAAATGGAAAACGGAGTATCTAAACATTAATTTACTAAATTATATTCAGCTTCACGCTGTATACCGCACATGGCAGGGTAGGCAGAGGGAACATGGGAACCTAGTGCTAAGACACACCGTCTTTCCGCCGAATTTGAGGAATGCGTGTTGAGTGGCGGAACTCATCGCCGCGTTTTGCCTTGTACCAGAGCGAAGAAATTAAATATTAAATATTTAAAATTGAAAATATGAAATATTTCATTTCCTCAAGTGGGGATCGAACACAGAACATGTCGGTTACAGTCACACGCTTGGGACGCTGCGCCACGACAGGCTTCACTTTACTAAATTATCTCTTAAAAAAACACTAAAACATGCAGACGAAGCCGCATAATAACTAATTAGTAAAAAAAAATAAACAATAAACAAGAATAGAACCAATACATTCCAAGTATAGCTGTTTATTTGTTCTCTTAATCTTACCTTCAGTAAGAAGGTAGTACTGGATAAATAAAAACCTCATTTAAATGCCATTAAAACTAAATTCGTTCGAGACATCGCGAAGCTCATTATTTTTGTTTAGGCTTTCCCCTGGGGTAGACGGGGGGCTGAACATACACTGCGTTTTATGGTTTTTCCTCCGTTAATATGCTAATTTGGTTGGTCTATCGTGGTACAGAAAAAGTTCATCTGTCTTATTGAACGTTATTATATATTAAATTAGATCTTACAACCTACAGATTGTAAGATCTAATTTAGTATCAGTTAAGTATTGTCATTGAGGTATTATATTAGAAGTCTGCCGTGATACTGGGGCACAATTGCGAATCTAACAGCGACATATATTGTTTTCGATCTCCACTTGAGAAATTTATGTTTTCATTTCTTCGTTCTGATAACAAGGCAAAGGATTCCGCCATTCAACACGTATAAAGTGGGGAACGAAACAGATTATCCTAACACTAGTCTCGCAAATTCCCTTTTCTTACCGTGCCATTTGCGGAATAAATGTATCATTGTCAATTATTATAATATGATGTAAAGTTTTAGTTAAAAAAAAGACATGTCCCGCTGAGTTTCATTCGCCGGTTCTTCTCAGGCAGTAACTTTAATGAACTGGTGGTAAATTGTTTGACGTTTAAAAAACGAAGCTTGAAATAAGAAGTTATTCTTATTTTTAATAAAAATATTTGAATTTGAATTTAAGTTTATCCTTGCATTGCATTGCATTTCGACTAAATGTTCCGCACTTTTTTAATTCTTATATTAATAATGTCATTCTCGCAGAAGTTAGTCGATATTATGTATTGTTGCATTTTTTATTCAAATACCCTCAATTCAATTGACAACAATTTGCAAGATAAAGGAATATAAATACATAAATTTGTAACTTTATGTTATAAATATAGAGAAAAATTTATTAAAAATGATACGAGAAAACATTATATAAGTCACTATAGGTTTAGAGTGCTTTATAAAATTGTAAAATAGATTTTTATTCCATGGTCTATATACATATATGTAATTATTCAGTTTTCCAGTCTAATCATTAGGAACCCTAACGCCCACAGCGCCATATAACATTCTACTCCGTACAATTGTGTCACAAATTTGCCATGTTTCTTCAAGTCCTAACATTTAAAACTCTTACAAAAAGTGAGTGGTTAAAGAGGGAGGGATAAACCTCGGTTGACCTTCGAAAATACAGTATCTACGATACTGGAGGTAGATCATGAAAAAAGCATGAGGACTCCCGGAGGACATGTATGAAGAGGTTGATTACAGTGAACGAGGCAAAAGACGTATGTGGAGATTTTAGAATTTGGCGCTCCGTTCTATCTGGCTATCCCGTAATTACATTCTCAAGGAAGAAAATTTACGTCCAAATATCATAAGTAAGAAGCTCATTATATAAATTGGTGGCAATCACACCAATGAAGTATAACAAACGTGCGATAAAGTCAAATCTATGTGTGTATTATTTAAAATAACAGCCCATTACTGTCCGAATGAACGGAGAATGCTTTAACGAGGTGCATCATTTAATATCACTGAATATATTCTACCTAGAATAAGTGCTTACTAACTAATTTGCATAATTTTCGTACTTATTATTAGAAGATTTTAATTTTGAAAATGTTAATTATTTTTAGTGTTCTGTTTAATACTCTCTTGAAAAAAAAAATCGATACCTTTATAGCATTGCTTAATGACTTTAACTGCTGCTGCTTTTTTGAAGGACAGCTTAGGTATCACCTCTTAGCTGAGGAAGCTACCAATTTTAACGTCTCTGAGCTTTAAATTTAAATTATCAATCTTAGTAATGCAAAGTACTTAACAATTAACCTGTTTCTACATTCAATTCCCTGAGCACTATACGTCTTCATTGCCATGGGTTTAAGAGCTTATCCTCCCGGAAGAATAACGAAATATTTACGATCGCCCACCGCTACGTTAAATTTGATTGTAAATCTGCATTGCTGGTGTTCTATTACTAGCTTTCTCCGTATTCACTGGTAAAAGATATGTATGTATTTACGTAAGATTATTTATATGTACGTGATCGAAGCATAGGATTATTTTTACTTGATCCAGAAATTGTGTTAAGTGTTCTTCTACTTTCCTCCGGGAACCTATATGCCTAATTTCAGCGTTAAACGCTGCGTTGTTCTTGTTTTACGATAGTCAGTAAAGAACGAAAAAAGTTATGAAAAGACGTTTGTGTGTTTAAAGTTCAGCTTCACGCTGTATCCCGCACACGGCAGGGTAGGCATAGGGAACTTGGGAACCTAGTGTTAAGACACTCCGTTCCGCTTCCTTTCCCCACTTTCCGCCGAATTTGAGGCATTGCGTGTTGAGTGGTGGAACTCAACGCCGCGCTTTGCCTTGTTACAAGTGTTTAAAGCTACTACCAAATTAACGTTTTGGGAGTGAAAGGCTCAACAAAACAAAAGAAGACAAGTCCCGCTGAGAATCTTGCGCCGATTCTTTTCAGATCCAAGGCAATTACTTTAGTGAATCTATGGTAAATTATTTGACATTCAAAAAATGCAGCTTGTATTTTCTTACTCTAATTAAAATATTTCATTTGAATTCAAAAGAATAAATATACAAATGGCGTTTTCTTTTACAAGGAAATTTTTAAAAAATCTTATTTTGCATAGCATAATTAAATACCTGAATGAGGCCTGTCGTGGCGCAGCGGCACAAGAGTGTGACTGTAACCGACAGGTTCTGGGTTCGATCCCCAGTCGAGGAAATGAAATATTTAATATTTTCAATTTAAATATTTAATGTTTCATTTCTTCGCTCTGGTAATAAGGCAAAGCGCGGCGTTGAGTTCCGCCACTTAACACGCAATGCCTCAAATTCGGCGGAAAGTGGGGAACGAAAGTGGAACGGAGTGTCCTAACACTAGGTTTCACTTCCGTTCCCTCTGCCTACCCTGCCTAGTGTGAGATACAGCATGAAGAATAATAATAATAATAATTAAATACATGTGTAGAACATAAAAATATTAATGAAACTTAAGACCGACGGTGGATTCAGAAATTTTATGGAAGGTGGGGAACGTACCTTACCTCTAGGTTCCCTCTGCGTACCCTGCAATATACAATACAATTAGCAGATATAAAATTTAAACTTTCTTGACATTTTGGCATATTATTTTATTGTATTTATAGAAATCAAATGGAACTCAATATAAAAAGGTTTGTATTAAGTTAGTAATTTATTTGTTGTACAAGTTCAAAGTCATTTTCATGTGATTACACCTTACCAAACTATTTTCAAGGGATTAAAGGAATTCTAAGCATTACGTATTGAGTAGCGGAACTCAACACCGCATTTTGTATAATAATTAACTTTCTGTATTGAAACACACACTTTCCAGTGGTAAAAATGATCAACAACCATTGCTTTCATAGCGCGCTATCCCACTACGCATATACATAGCTTAAAAGTTATCCGTAAAAAAACTAAAACTATAGAAATATCCTACATCATCAAAAAGCTTAAATTGAAATGGGCGGGCTATTTAATCAGAGACCAAACAAACATATGGACAATATAAGTGGCCGAAAAGTGGCCCTAGAGAGAAAAAGAGAAAAAGAGAAAAAGAGGAAGACCAAGAAAGTGATGGAATGAAGACTTAAACGGCCGCAGGTACAATGCGAAAAATCATCCAACCAATGAGGAAAACCTATGACCGGGACTTATGGAAAGATTTGGCGGAGGCCTATGCTAAGGCAAAACAATCATAGCCGGTGTCACAGTTTAAATTTCTGCTAGAATGTTAATAAAGGCTATTGTAAGCATCCTACTACGTAGATATCTACCAAAAATATAAATCCAAGTTCCAAGATCGCATGATATGAAATATCTGAACCGGAGATTGGGTCCGAGGCGGACGGCGCGCCTTGGGCATGAATTTCCGCTCCTGCCGTCCACACACCTCTCGATTTGGTAGGATTGTTTACCCTTTATCTTCTTTAGGAAGTGTTAAGTGAAGTCAAGCGTTCAAATGCATTATTATATTATATATAAATACATATATAGCTTCACGCTGTATCCTGCACTCACGCTTTTCGTTTTTATCAGATCTAAGAAATAAAAACATTGAACATTTAGTTAGTAAATATTAAATGTCTCATTTCCTCGAATGGGGATCGAACCCACAACGGATTATGCCCCAGCGCTATGACATGCTTCAATTACATTATAATA
Source organism: Eueides isabella (assembly GCA_019049475.1). NCBI lineage: Eukaryota > Metazoa > Arthropoda > Insecta > Lepidoptera > Nymphalidae > Eueides > Eueides isabella. Next base: position 15,462,432 of record CM032392.1, read on the forward strand.
AAAGAAAACCGGCTGTCCCATAGATGCGGCGGGTAGTAGATTTCCTAATTAGAGGTATAGCGCGGTGATAAGTTTCGTGGCACAAGAAATAAAATAATATTTTTTTTTTTATTACTATTTTTTAAAGTTTTATTCCACACTTATGACAGAAAATACTAAATTGAAATTTAAAAAGCGTATAATTTTTATTAACGTCGCAGGGTTTGAACTCGCGCCTCTTGGAAACCGTCCAAGCGCTCTGACCAACTAAACCATACGTTCTTATCAAGCTACATGGAAATTCATAAATACAAGCAACAAGCTTGTAAGAATTTCGACTTAGCTTGATAAAAACGTATGGCTTAGTTGGTCAGAGCGCTTCGACAGTTTCCAAGAGGCGCGGGTTCAAATCCTGCTAAAATTTTTCAAAATTTTTACACGCTTTTTAAACTTTAATTTAGCAAAGCATTAAATATTTAATTTTCTCGAGCGGAATGGAATCCGTAACCCTGTTCTGTTTACCGTCACACGCATAGGCTTCTGCACCACAACTGACCCCAATAAATATAATTTTTTACATAAAAATAGACAAAGTGCGACGCTAAAATCCACCTGTTGTTATAATAAAAAAAATACTTTTAACTTTTAAATAATTAATAACATTAAAATTAAAAACGATCGACGGGTAGTTTACTAACAAACCACTAACAATGTTTACAATATTACCAATAAAGTTGTAACCCACAGACACAGTTTGTCACAATATCCGGTCACATCAAACGTCCGATATAAACTATTTACGAAGCTTTGATCTCGAAGTAAACAGATTAAATTGAGTGGAGTACCTTCGAGGAAATTCGATATCGGCCACGAGAACTTGCAGTTAAACTTAAACTATCGAGATTTTGGCATTCACTGAACTAATATGTAGAATATTTTTAACATTGAGGCCCGTTGTGGTACATAGGGACAAGTGTGCGATTGTAAGAGAGATAGGTTGTGGGTTCGATCCTCACTAGAGGAAATAAAATATTTAATATTTTCAAATTAAATATTTACAAATTATGTGGATAGTGGGGAACGGAAGTGGAACGGAGTGTCTTAACACTAGGTTCCCAAGTTCCCTTTGCCTACCCTGCCATGTGCGGGATAAAGCGTGAAGCTGAGTGAGTGAGTGCCTGTTTTTTGTCCACCTTCATGTCGTGTTACAAATACAGCGTGAAACTGAAAAAATATATATTATTGACATATTTAAATAATTATTTCACACTTACGAAGTAGGTACTACAGAGATGCTAATATCTAAGTCGTACCAAGGGTATAAAAAGTTGGCGAAGGAAGATGACACTTTAATAATTAAGTTTATCAATTTTTATAAGTTGTAATTCACGTTGACCAATAGTCATGAATTTAAAACGGATCTTATGCTTAGAGAGCCCAACTTGCGCTTGATTTTTAAGCGTTTTTACGTTTAAAAATATTGATATATACAAAATATAATAAAAAGAAAATAAATGAGTACCTTTTCCTGATGTTTGTTACGAAAATTTCAAAGAGACCATCTACTCTAGAAACACGTATCACTTTTAGAAGTCTCATTTTTTATAAATAACAAACGTTCACATCAAAGGCGAGTGACAACTTCGTTAACCTAGAACAATGCCTCAATAACTAATTTCAAGACTATTTAAAGCACAATATTTCAAAAACACTAAAGTTTTTTAGAAGCACATCTGACAATATTGTGTCTTTTTTATTTGAAATAAAACAAAATATAAATAAATACTATCGTCTCTACAATACACCGTGTACGGCTGTATTTACCTATACATAGGTATATATAGCGCTATGAAAGGAATACCAAAAGGCCAGGATTGCGGCAGTGATTAAAAACGAACGCTCACAAAAAGGTGTGGAAACAATAGCTGTGCGACGCCTCAATCTGTCACGAGTGTCAACTGTCACGCTGGTGGCTGTCACGCTGACAGGTGTCACGGTGACAGGTGTCAGGTGATACGAGTTTACACCTGCTGTATTAAAGCTTGCGGGCTCTTTTAGCTAAAAATTTGTACTTTTTATTTTTTTATGGAAAGAAACAATTTTCATTCCGAAAAGGAAGTTAGCTTGATGTGCACTGTACAACCGCAACGGTTGCTGATTCAAATTTTATTTGGGGATAGTGTTTAAAAAGATATTTCAAATTGTAGATGTTTCTTAGTCAATTTTTATATATCTCCATGATATACTAATTTTAAAATACTTAAAATAAACAAATAAAAAATCATCCTGTATCACTCTTCTCCATTTCCCGCATAATTTTTAGATATTACATATTTAGACCTGGTCTGAAGCGCGGAATTAATAATAATAAATTTCCCAACAAAGTCAGTTACTATGCCGCTTTTACAGCCACTATGCCGCTGGGCCTTTGATGGTATCGCGTTTTCAGTAAAGGTATTGTTTACTACCTCGTGTAGTTGTAAGGACTTAAATAAACATTTTCAAAATTATTTTTTAACCAAATTAAGAGTCGAACCCACAACCCCCACTATTATCAAACGTAATGTTACACACGTACATATGTCACATATCTATATTTGTAATTAATAAATGATGATTATATTTTGAAATTTGGCAAAAAGTGAACGAAAACGAACGTACGAAAGTTCCCGAGCACTCTTTACCTATCCTACCGTGCACGAGATACAGTGCGGAGCTGAAAAAAATATACATTTCGTACTTTAATACAAAATACTGTTTCTTCACAGTTTATTTTTAACAATGATCTTACAGTAGTTGAAGTCATCCAAAATCTTTCAACGTAAGATGTTAATAGATTAAAAAATTTTACCGAATAAAATCTGACATTTGTTTACAAAGTTTTATTTTTCATCTGCTCTCTTTGTCACAGAAAGTATCTAGTTTTTAAAGATACGCTGTGTTTCATGCGGTGCCCAAATTTCGAGATATTGCATGTTATAATGCGGAATTTAACGCCTTGCTTTACCTCATTACATAAGGAAATAAATAAAAGTATTCCATATACATGTATATTTTAATTTATGTTCATAAATATTTAAAAAAAAGATGCTTGTCGTGGCGCAGCGGCACCAGCGCGTGACTGTAACTGACAGGTTGTGGGTACAATCTCCACTCGAGGAAATGACATGTTTAATATTTTCAATTTAAATATTTAATGTTTTTATTTCTTTGCTCTGGCATAAAGCAAAACGTGGCATTGAGTTCCGCCACTCAACACGCATTGCCTCAAATTTGGCGGAAAGTGGGGAACGGAAGTGGAACGAAATGTCTTAATTAGGTTTTCAAGTTTCCTCTGCCTACCTTGCCATTTGCGAAAAATAAATAAAAAAATACAACTAAATTAAAATCAGATAAAGCCTTGCGATTTTCTGGAATATTCGTACAAGATACAAACATACATACATACAAGTGATTGTTTTGTGCAGTATTGAGTTTTACCATTCAGCATCTAATGCTTGGAGAAATCTGCGGATAGCGATCGAAACTGTCATAACGGGAACAGAGTGTCTTAACACTAGGTTCCCAGGTTCCTTCTGCCTACCTTGCTATATGCGGAACACAGCGTAAAGCTAAAACGAAATATCCCTAAATTTTTCTGAGCCGAATGTATATTATGTGAAAAATAGAAAATTCTTAAATGTTTTAAAAAATATGATGACAGAATGAACTCACATGTTGTAATTAAATAAAATTTATGTATACATCCTGTTCTTAGCGTAGGTGTTGTATAAATGCGCAATTAGAGCTACCTATTAATGGTGACAGTTGGCCTGACCTGCTTCAAAGGCGGTTAACGAAATGTTAGGTTTTATGTGAAATCTCAAAAATAATGGGTCTCTGATGGCGCTGTGGCGCAAGCGTGCGACTGTAAACGTGAAAAGTTGTGGGTTCGATAGCACTCGAGAAAATTAAATATAAATATATTTAATTTTATAATTATATTTAATTTTATTACTAAGAGAGGAAAATGAAAATATTTACAATTAATATTTCCAGTTTCCTTGGTCTGGTAACGACAAATTGGTATGCGGGTTAGCGACACAAAAGGCGACGTTGAGTTCCGTTTCCTAACACGCAATGCCTCTTGAATTGTGGAAGTAAGGTACTTCCACAATTCAAGAGGTATAGTGAGGATAAATTGGAATGTCTTGAAACTAAGTTCCCAAGTTCTCTCTGGCTAATCTGGTAAATATTTCCTTATATTAAAAATGTTATATTTCAGAAACTGATATTATGGTTTCTGTTTATTTATAAAGGCCTGTCGTGGAGAGCAGCGGCACAAGCGTTTGACTGTAGCCGACAGGTTCTGGGTTCGATCCCCAGTCGAGAAAATGAAATATTTAATATTTTCAACTTAATTATTTATTGTTTAATTTCTTCGCTCTGGTAATAAGGCAAAGCGCGGCGTTGAGTTCCGCCACTCAACACGCAATGGCTCAAATTCGGCGGAAAGTGGGGAACGGAAGTGGAACGAAGTGTCTTAACACTAGGTTCCCGTGTTCCCTCTGCCTACGCTGTCACGTGCGGGATACAGCGTGAAGCTATTATTATTATACATAAATATGAATTAATACAATATCATATACAAATATATTGGTGTAAAATAATAATTGAAAAAAGGAAATTAAATAATCTCAGTGAAAATCGCGTCACTTACCGATATACTACGACACCGGCTTGAAAAATTTAAATTTTAGCGATACAGTTAGATAAAAATCAAGCTTAGAGCAAAACAAAGCTAGATTTTTTTTTGTAATTATTAGCGTACGCGCGCGTCACGCCTAGACAGTGTTTTAAGTGGTCACAAATCATTTTGACGTTTGTAACAATAATATGCATAATTTTCTAATTTCTATGTTTTTCTTAGCAATTTGTTTTGAAAAACTTTTAATTTTTATTAATTACTTACACAAGAAAATTGTGAAACGACCAAGATATTATTTTAGTGTTTATTTATTTTATTAGACCGAGGTCGTGGCATAGTAAAGCGGCTTATGTTCAGTTTAAAGGAGAAGGTTGTAAGTTCTATTCCTATTGAAGCTATTTTCTGATAACCTAACACTTTGTTCCCCATACACTGCTTAATGTTGAATAAATTGTGTGTGACAGTAGTAAAACTGAACGTCTAATAAATAAAATTATTCCTCCGATGGAGAGTCATCGCGCTTACAGTCTGATACTGTCGCTGCGCCTGAATAGTCTCAATTATACAAAATTTTAAAATTTAAAGTCACAATTACCCGTTTACTTACTGACAAACAAAAATAATATTCCTAACAGCTACTCAACTTATGAATTTATATGAAAAAATCTAATATTACGGCGTTACAATAGAAAATAAAAATAGGATATTTTAATTTTCAATATTCTAGATAACTTATTGTCTAAAATTTAAAAAAAAGTGAGTTATTTAAAAAAAAACTTGTCTAAAATTTTAAACGAAACGTGTCAATTAACAGTTTTTCTGCACACGCACACTCTTCCCGCGTATCGACTCTACAACACCTTGCTTTCACGATTCGTGCCAAACATATTTTGGCAAAATGCCGTATTTTTTACTTTCTTATCTCAAAATAAGCGATATTTCTCAGGTAATCTGTCGTCCATAGCACGGGCTCAGCGGCAGCTGTTTGGTAGAGTTCGTAATTTATTTATGCTCTCTTTATTTCAAATGAAACGTATGGAATGCTATTGGTGTTTCAGAATGAATTATAAATGTGTATTTTTGATGTGTAAATATTTTTGTGCAGGTGCAGTGGTTTTTTTTAAATATTTATTATATTTACTTCTTAGATGGATGTGAGACGATGGTCGTGGGTTCAACTTCAGTCAAGTTTTGTATACGTAACTACTTATACATTAAAATAAAATAGATCTAAAAGGTTGGTTTTGTTGAATTCTAATATTCCACACCCAACGTCTGGGTAGAAAAAGGTGTAAACGTCTGAACTCAATTTTTTCTCGGGCTTAAGTAGGCAGAAGGAAGCTGGGAACTTAGGTTTAAGAACTCTTTTCCTATTAAGACACGTCTGTATCCAACTTTCCAGCGAAATTTTTGAATTTTGAAAATTTTTTTGAATTCTGGAAGCATTGTGTGTTGAGTGGCGAAAATCAACGCCACGATTTGCCGTCTTAAAATATTAAATATTCATCGAGAAGGAATCGAGCCCACAACCTGTGACGATCAAAGTAAATATTTAAAACCTCAGCGCCAAAACTGACCTCCGACTGCAATCGAAAATAAGCATGAAACTAAATAAAAACATAACTATAAATTCCTTGGTTAAGAATGAGATCAATCCAACATGGTGCAAGTATGCTTACAATGTCTATTTGGCACTTGTCGTTGGCACATTAGTTCCACACCTATTATCTATACTCTACAGTAAATACTCGAGATACAATATACTCTAAAATTTTTATTTGTTTGAGAAGAAAGTATTTAATGGGAAGTAATTATTTTATGTTTAAACTTGAAATAACGTTATGTACTGATTTCTATTCGTATCTGGGTAGAATGATCTACCCAGGAAGTTATGAAACAAGTATTTAAGGCACTTGGTTACCTTATTTACTTTTCAGTGTATTTAAAGCATTGCTGTTAAAGTGTACACAGAGAAGTCTTACAATCAGTGGGATAGCCGCAGGTGATTATTTATTTACATACCGTACCATAGCCATGTGATTCCGGCTTAGAATAGGATCACCCTGTACTGATGGTGTCGTAAGAGGCGATTAAAGTACGTGTGGGAGAGTCACGCTGTCAACACACATGAGCTGACTGCGTTTGGCATTATGTAATGCCGGGCCCAGTTGCCCATCTACCTTAAAGCCGGAAATACTCCTGTAACTCCTCTGGAGATACACGGAGCCACGGGCGATGGTGATCTCTTACCATCAAGTGACCCGTACGCTCGTTTGCTGTCCATAAAAAAAAACATATTTACATGCATTTGTCAAGATCATCCAATAGTATTTAATTTAAATTAATTTGGTAATTACGTATAGATAATATTCTTGGGAGACATGTATTGAGCATATCATATTAATGAACACTGATTGGTTCGATAAAGTGCGGCGTTATGTTCAGCCAATTAGTATGTAACGTCTATTCGTTAGAGTAAAAAGTGAACTTAAATACCACTGTGACATACAATGTCTGATGAAGATGAGACCTATTTTTGTACCTCTTCTAGGATAAGACAAAATGAAAATATTGTTAAAATACTACTCGTAAATAATATAAAGGTAAAAAATAGGGTTTTCTTTTATTTATTTATGGAAGAGACGGCAAACAAGCGTACGGGTCACCTGATGGTAAGTGATCACCGTCGCCCACGGCCCCGTGTAACTCCAGAGGAGCTACAGGTGCGTTGCCGTCTTTTAGGGTGGATGGGCACCGGGGCTCGCCATTACCTAATGCGAAACGCAGTGGCGAAAGCCACTACTTAACGCCGGTCTTAAATGCCGGGGGTGGTAACAATCCGGTCGAGTCTGCCCATGCGTGTTGCCATTGCTGGCAACGTGACTCTATCACACGCACTTTAGTCGCCTCTTTCGACACCATCAGTACCAGGGTGATCCTATTCTAAGCCGAAATCACACGGCAAATTAGAAATATAGAAATTAGAGCGATCTTCTTCACTCTATTCTATTAACCACTTCCTGCCAAATTTTATGATTGTGTATAGAGTGACGGAGCTCAACGCCGCGCTTTGCCTTATTACTTGAACGAAAAAATAATGTAATAAAATATTAAGTATCCAATTTCCTTGGATGGAACCTAAAATCTGTTGCACTTACTGACGCACGCTTGTGCCCCAGCTTTATGTATACGCTGGTATGCCTAGCGTATGTATACGCTTAGTATACCTTGTATAATGTTGAGTGTCTTTATGCTGTAATGGCTAAATTTATAGTGACACGCTAATTAGTGTACATATGTATGTATATGTCAGCCAATGTATTGTCAATGTATAAGTTGTGTCCAAGTGTCTGATGTAGTAGAAAAGTTTCTGAACATCATCGATCTTTTTGCATGTGAACAGCCCGAAAATATAATTTCTAAAAATATATATAGTACTCAGATTGAAAACATTATATATATTAAAGACTGACGTTGGTGTTAGAATTTCTGTCGCAGTCCATTCATATCAGTAGTGTCTTAGACACTCATCATATCCTTATTCGTATAAAGATCGATAAATGATTCTAACCTATTGAAAATAAGTATGCATTTTTTATAAATCTGTTATTTAAAAAGGTAACAAAAATTTACCTAAGTGTAAGTAAGTTTTAAGGAAGTGTCTGATCTAGAGATCAGACACTTCAATCGCCACTATCAGCCAAATTTTCCAGACATTTCGTGTCAACAAGACATTGTGTGGCATAACTCAATGTCGGACTATGTCTTCTTACTAAATCAAGATAATTAAACACATCATTCTAAATATGAATTGAACCCACTACCGTCAGACGCTGTCAGAGGCAGTCTCTCTATCAACTGGATAGGAAATTTACATGTAACATTTTCTTATTAGACACAAACGACACGAATGTACGATGAAACGTATTTCATTTTACTCTTGGCAAATTGTTTTTTGAGCCGTAATTTTTGTCAGCTATCGCGTTTCACGCTGATTTAGAACGTCTGTTGTATTTTTATTAGGGAATAATTAATTATAGAGGCCGGCCGCATGGGTACAGGGGTGCCACTATAAACAAGATTTAAATAATATATCTTCAATATTAAAATGGGCGATGGAAGTGTTTTAATAGGAACGGAGTGTCTTAACACTTGTGCCTTAATTCACTTTTCAGTGTGTGATACTGCGCGAAGCTAGAAATATATCTTTCAGCGAATTTGTATTTTAATTTTAAGTTACTTTTTTTAATACAATAATAATATAAATCACGGCTCACATTTTAAAAAATCTACGTCGTGAAGGTATCTCATACGTATCCCACGGGACGTATAAATTTTTACCCCTCCGCTAAATTGCTATTCGATATCCAGGTTATCAGAATCATCAATATCGTTATATTTCGTACTTAGGTTATTTTTAAAAAAACACTTGAGCCTTAGTGGTGAAACGCGTAACTCGATTTTCAAAGAAGGAAATTCTTATTTTGGTTTACTCTGTGTTCTGGGTTAGGTTAGGCAGAGGAACCTAATTTAGAAACTCTGCCCTCCATTATTCATCTAAATATTCTATAATTATCCGTGACCACGGACTGCAAAGTATTTGAAACGACGAGGTTCCAAAAACGTTTATAATTCAAAATACGCGTATAATTTGGTTAAATTTGTTTTATTTAAAATGTACAATTTTCGTGAAAATCAAAGATCTTATTATTGTTGGAATTTTGGATTTCTACTCCCATCGTAATAATTCTGTTTATTTATAGATTATATTCAAATTGTTTATCCGTCGACCTTTTACCGCTCTTGTACATAGAAAGTTCTGTTAAGCTACGCTACTCAATACTTAAAAAAGAAGTAAATTGTGTATGCAGTATACAGTGTAAAGTTAAATATTTATTTATTTTTTCAGCTTCACGCTGTATTCAAAGTAGGGTAGAGGGAACTTATTAACCCAGTGTTAAGACACTCCGCTCTGTTCTAAACATTCCCCCGAAGCATTACGTGTTGAGTGGCGGAACTCAACGCCGCGCTTTGCCTTGTTACCAGAGTGAAGGAATGAAAATATGAAATATTTAATTTGAAAATATTATATATTTCATTTACTCGAATGAGGTTCGAACCCATAAGTGCCGCTGAGCCACGACAGGCCTCTATGTGTTTACTAGTTTAACAAATACTGTTACCTAACAGTTGTCGCTACAATACTGTAGAATTAATAATTCGTGCCAAGTCTGAAGAGCTGTAGTTAGCGGACGTCAAGGTGTTCTGGCACTTCACTGTGATGTCTGGCGTTTGTTGGCAATAGGCGCCTAAATCTTGCGATGGGATTACTTTTTATCGATATTTTCATTTATTTTAATTAAAACTGTCGGTTAATGTAATAGCCGCCATAGAAAATTGTAAAATTATTTTAAGTTATTATTGTGCTATTCACTAGATTATTTTGAATATATTTTCTTATTATCTCTATTTGACAGGGGACAAATATATATCTGTATAATATCTGTTCATTTTTTGTTTATTTTGATTTTGCCATACAAATACATACTTTGCACTGCATTTAATTAAATTGTGTATAGATATCTTTAATATTGTGAAATGTATTATAATCATTTTTCTATGGATAAGACACGGCAAACGAGCATACGGGTCACCTGATGGTAAGTGATCACCGTTGCCCACGACCCCATGTAACTTCATAGGAGCTACAGGAGCGTTGCTGGCCTTTATGGTGGATGAGCACCGGGGACATAACGCAATGCGAAACGCAATGGCCAAAGCCACTACTTAACGCTGGTTTTAAATGCCGGGGGTCATAATTGTCACTGCTAACAACGAGACTCTCCCACAATAGTACTTTAGTCGCTTCTTACGACACCATCAGTACCAGGGTGATCCTATTCGGAATCACACGGCATGGGTTGAAAGGATATTATATTTTTTTATTTATTTTTTTGACATTTTTAGTCTTTTAGAAAATTCAATACTAGGAAATTAATCAATCACGGCTGCATTTTGTTATGGCATATCATTAAAATCATGTAGATATATCATTGTATTATTTACACATTATCTATTACATTATTTTTAATACAATTAAAAATAATTACAATATTTCTTATAACCTTTGCGACTACCATAGAAAGAATGTGAGAGTGAGAATTACCTACTAACTATAAATAGCTATTTATTTTCTTAACTAATCGATACTAAGCTTGGTACAGCACTATGCTAATAGATACTGGCGCCCAGGTGTAATATTCATACATAAATTGCAGCCCTCATTATTGAAAAGTTAATGAAAGGTCACTACGTTCTATATTTTTCTCGGTTCTATTTTTCTCGGTTCTATTTTTCTCTTTTTTATTATATATTTCTTAGACACAATACTTGCTAAATATAACTTTATTAAGACCAAGTGATCAGGCACTCGTTATATAGACTACGTACCTATATGTTACGTACACAAACAAAGATTAACTTAAATTAATATTTCAAACGCTAAACCAATATTGACAATATTTTGCTAGTATAAGCAACATTGAAATCAAAAATAATCATATCGATAGGTATCTCTTTTCTATTTTTTTTTTCCAAAATTTTATGGACAGATCTCTGCTCAAATTTCAATAAATCAATGTTGTTTTAAAAATCCTTCATTGAAAAGAAGAAAAATGTCTTATTCTAATAATACATAAATTACTCTTGATAGTTATTTTTATGAAATCAGTTAAAATCCTATAAAGTTAATATGTCATTAAAATAACGCATGGGTAAGTCATTAGAGTAGGTACATGTATTAAGTATTCATTTAAAGTTTTCCAATTTTTAATTTATATATCAATCTGATTTGACATAATTTGAACGCATACCTCTTTATGAAAATGCCCCTCCTTAGTATAATATTAATATTTATAAAAGAAAAAATATTTTTCTTCCTGAAAAATCGAATGAAAAACAAATAATCGTAAAAAATCGATACCAGCTTAAGGACAGCACTACGCTAATGAGCACCGGCGTCCAGGTGAGATGTTCACACATCATTTGCGGCCGGATTTCCGCCTGTTAAAACACCGTGTAATATACTTTTGAATTTCGGGCGAAAAAAGACACGCTGTCAGCTCAACCTGTAGATGAAAACAGACTGTAAATGATTGATCTTATGTATTAGAGAAGCGCTGTTTTGTTTCATGTTTTTTTTAAGCTATATATTTCGATTGCTTCATGTTCATTTTTTAGTATGACAGATTTTGGATCGTGTTTTTCTCTTTTGTATTTATTACTAAATAATTGTAATGAATTTTTTACTAATTTTAAAATGTTAATCTACACTTAGTAAGGAAAGAAAAATAATTATTTGGAAGTCCTATAAAAATTGGACGTAACGCGATTTGAACCCGCGCCTCTTGGACGGCTTCCAGAACGAGCGAGCTCAAATCCCGTTAAGTTCTCAATTTTTGTCCATTGGTTGACAGTTATTTCTAAATAAATATTAATAAAAGAAAAAAATATTAAAAATATGTCTGAGTGACAACATTCACATTCATATATGAGCTACTTCATATACTAGCTCCGATACAATGTATTTTAGGAGTTAGTGATATTCCTGTCAAAGTGCGGCGTTGAGTTCCGCAAATCAACTGGTAGTGCCTGAAATTCGGCTGGAAGTAGGGAACAAAAGTGAAACGGAGTGTTTTCTCTAGGTTCTCATTAGGGTCCCAAGTTCCCTCTGTCTGCCTGTCTAATACCCTGCTTTATACAGGTTTGCAAAGCGTGGCGTTAGATGCCGATCACCAATGAATATTTCCTCAACACTAGACTTTCAGTACCGTAGATAAAGGAGAAGAAACGTAGATTTGAATTCTTTTGTAAAAAAAAACATTGTTATATAGTTAAATAATACAAAATCTTCTATAAATTGTTATTCTCATATATCAGCTATATTATTGACAAATTTCATCAAAAATCGTTCAGTAGTTTCTCAAAAACGGAACAAGCGTCCTTGTACACAGACACGAGTATTTAAAACGGCATCATAGGATTTAATACTAAATAATATGAAAACAAAAGTAATTTTACTACCTGTTACCTACAGGTGAACTCCGCCTCGCTATCGATTAGTCAGGTGCGAGCGCTGCCATTGGTCGAGAGCTGAGGTAGCACAGGTAAAACGAGTTTAACCAATCAGAATAAAGTTTATATTGTAGAATGTAGGTTAAGGAGGTGTACCTCGTGTGTCTTAGGAATATATATAATAAGTAGTGACTACTCTATTTTATTTATGTATCTCAATTATTTATTTATTGTAAAAAAATCTATATCTTTAAGACAATATCAAAACATTGAAAATTAAAATTTTAGTTAAATGAATCAAAAATGTGTAGTCATTTTGTCGAACAAAATATTTTAAATAATCATTTTTTTAAATATTTTAAATAAAAAAAATATATTGTAAGAAGGTTGCTAAAATATACAAAGTGTAAAGTAAACTTAATAATAATCTGGTTAGCCGTTGCTGAGTTTAGCGCGTACAAACGCACAAAGAAATAGACAATAAAATCATTATTTTGGGCCTTATTACACTACCTAATAAAAGTCCCTTAAGAGATTTTTTTTTTTATAATATATCTTCCATATACAGATATGTAAAGAAATATAGAGATATAATAATTATACGGATCGAAGAGTATTAAATTTGGCACAATTATAGTTTGTATAAAAAATGAGCGCGGAAATGCATGTTTTTTTATTAATAATTACTCAGAGTCCTGTCGTGGTGCAGAGGAACCGGAAACAACGTGCAACTTCAAATGCAATAGGATGTTGGTTAGATCCTCTCTCAAAAAAAAATAAATATTTAATATTTTTTTTGTTACTTTGCTCTGGTAACAAGGCATTGTGTTTTGCCACTCTGACCACAATGCCATAATAGTGGCCTATAGTGTCTTAACACTATGTCCCCAGGTTCCCTAAGTCTTTCCTGCCTTGTGCGGGATACAGCGTGAAGATGAAAAAAAAAACATAATTAAATTTTAAAAGCAACAATTTTAAACGGATTCACCGCATAAATTGGTTTATAAATATTTTTTAATTGTGTCGCGTACTTGAGAAATCATTGGCTGTAGTTTGATATAATAACGATTTTAAATAACAGACGAATGCCACATTAGTCTACCAGTGACTACGGACTACTATAAAGTCTTCAAAACGTCGGGTTTCCAAAAATGTTCGTAAGTCAATATTGGTAGGTACGTGATTAATCAGTTTGAATAGGCTTTTTTAAATGCTAATCTTAAATTTATAAAGCGTATAAAAATTTTGAACGAAGCAGGATTTCAACCCGCGACCAACTAAGCCATTCGTTCTCACCAAGCTCCGTCGAAATTCTTACACGCTTATTACAGCTTATTTATGTTGTTAGTATCTCTTCTTATCTTTTTTTTTAAAAGTCTAGCGATCGTGAAAATCAAAGATAACTATTAAATATTTTATTTTCTCGAGTGGGATTTGAACCAACAACCTGTCGCTGTTACAGATTCACGATTGTGTCCATGTAGGTACTACGACAGGCCTCATACACATGTCCATTACAATATAACAATTACATATCATTATGAAATTTATAGTTAGTTTCTGTAACACAAAGTAACAAAACGCAGCGTTCAATTCCACCATTCAACAATTCTTTTTTTTTTTCCAGCTTCACGCTGTATCCCGCACTAGGCAGGGTAGGCAGAGGGAACGAAAGTGAAACCTAGTGTTATGACACTCCGTTCCACTTCCGTTCCCCACTTTCCGCCGAATTTGAGGCATTGCGTGTTGAGTGGCGGAACTCAACGCCGCGCTTTGCCTTATTACCAGAGCGAAGAAATGAAACATTAAATATTTAAATTGAAAATACTAAATATTTCATTTCCTCGACTGGGGATCGAACCCAGAACCTGTCGGTTACAGTCACACTCTTGTGCCGCTGCGCCGCGACAGGCCTTCAACAATTTAGTTTGCTTCATTTTGTAATAAACAGGATAAAGTGTCGTTTCATACCAAAAAAAAGTTAAAAAAGCACAGTTTTCCACAGTTATTTAGGTCACAAATATTTTAGTCTATTGTTCCTAAAGAATCACTTAGGAAACTAAACAGAAGCTATTCCCAGTTTATGTAACGGAATAACGAGCATCTGCCAAAAATGAGAGCTCTAGAAGAGATTATTGTGTTTGAAAACGTATATATGTATTTTTAACAAAAATATGTGACAGATATATTATGGCGCGTATTAGAGATTAGATGGAGTTGTATGGGGCTTGCTGGGTTTTTTTTAGATTTTAAATTGGTTAAGACTGTGAAAGTGGAATGATGTATAAAAATTACGTCTTTGTTTTTTTTTTTCTAGCTTCACGCTGTATCCCGCACATGGCGTGGTAGGGAGAAGAAATTTGTTAAAGTGTTAAGGCACTCCGTTCCATTTTTCACTTTCCACCAAATTACAAAATAAAAAATAAAAATATATAATTTGAAAATATTAAATATTGCCCTTCCTCTAGAGGGGATTGAACGCAGCATCAGATTCCCACGTTCTCTCTGCCTACCATGCCCTGTGCCGAATACTGGCGGGAAATTGAAAAAATCTATTCAATATAATTGGAATCGAAGCATTATTATAAACTAACCAACCCTTTACCATTTAATTGTTCAATCTACATAATGAAAAACAAAAAACAACGTAAATTTTGTTTAAATTACAACAAGTTTTGTGTCATCTATATCTTTACTAAGTGCGTAAGGAAAGATAAATGAAGAGCAAATTGCGAAGATACTCGTAGCAGTTGCACTCACAGTGAACACACTTGTCAACAGATAATTTAACGAAGTGAAACGTTTTGACGTACAGGAATATTTTTAAGCATTTGTATTCTGACTGACTTCTGTACGTTTATATAAATATTTTTTTACAACAATTAATGAATCAAAAATGTTGAAATTCGACATGCAGTTGTCTACAATAGGGAGTATAGAGATATTTCTCAATATTACTGCAAAAAATCTTTTTGGTAAAGCCTGTAGCTGTAAGATGCAAATTCGATTTTCATAAAAAGTAAGAAGTCAAATTAAAAGCCTCGTGTACCCCTGGTGGGACTCGAACCCAAAATCACCGGCTTAGGAGGCTGATGCCTTTTTCATTAGGCCACAAGAGCTGTCAATTTCATTCAATTTCACCTGGCGTGGCGCAGCGGCACAAGCGTGTGACTGTAACCGACAGGTTGTGGATTCGATCCCCACTCGAGGAAATGAAATATTAAATATTTTCAATTTAAATATTTAATGATTTCATTTCTTCGCTCTGGTACAAGGCAAAAATACGGCGTTGAGTTCCACCATTCAGCAGGCAATGCCTCAAATTCGGCGGAAAGTGGGTAACGGAAGTGGAACAAAGTGTCTTAAAACTAGGTTCCCAAGTTCCTTCTGCCTACCCTGCCATGTGCGAGATACAGCGTGAACCTGAGTAAAGGGAACCTGTTAAGTAAGTGTAGTGTTTTATCATTGAGCGCTAAGAGGATATTTCTCGATATTACTGAAAAAAAAACTAACCATTGCTTCCTTTTGGTAAAACGTGTTTGGTAAAGCTTTAAAACGCAAATTTATAAGATATTTTTATAAGAAGTAAAAACCACCGAGGAGCTACAGCGCCACAGACAGACACACAGAGAGGTCAAATTCATAACACCCCTTTTTCCTCGCTAGTTAAAAAGATTTCCAATTTTTTATATATTAAAAACCAAATAAAATTGCGGGCAACGGCCAGTTCCCAATTAAATCCTATAGAAAACGTACGTTCGGTACGTCTTTCATATAGATACTGATCTATATAAAAAGTTGCGTAAGCCCACTGAGGCTGATGTACAATGATTTATCTATGCGCGTTTACTCCTGACATGAATGTCATGTAACTTGTTCTCAAATGCTTTAATACGCTATAAAGGGAGCGCTTTGAACTGTTTTATAGATGCGACGGCGCATCCGTCTCGGTATTAATATAATATGTCTTTGTTAGTACTGGTTTTGTTAAGTGTTTTTAGGTACTTACCTATTTATTTTATATTATTTATTTTATATTATATTTTATTCAGTTTCTTTTACATTTTTAGGGTGGGCATGGGGGACCCAAAGAAAGAAGTGTCTTAACACTAAGGTTCCCAAGTTACCCTGTTTACCCTACCACACTAGATATAGCGTGAAATTAAAAACGTAACTAAATTAAGTAGTTTAGTTACGTTTTTAATTTCACACTATATCTAGTAGTTTAATTACGAAACTAAGTAGTTTAGTTACGTTTTTAATTTCACGCTATATCTAGTGTGGTAGGGTAAACAGTGTAACTTGGGAACCTTAGTGTTAAGACACTTCTTTCTTTACTGGGTCCCCTTTGCCCACCCTAAAAATGTGAAAGAAAAGAAACTGAATAAAATATATAATATATGTATTTTCTATCATCTTTTTTTATTAACAAAATGTATAGGTATGTATTCAGTAAAGAATCACATCCATAACTAAGGGAAGTACCTACAGTAGACAATGGCCCAATTTTTTTTATTTACGCATTTAAAAAAATGATTGGTTTTCTTAAAAAAAATATGTATTAAACTTAATTTTCGAAATATTTGTAAAACATTTTTTTTAAATATTAAATCGAATATGAAAATAAATAAATTTAATATAATATTTTAAAAGTAAAAATGTAAACAATAAAATAATCTCTAATATAAAAAAAGTAAACCTCATTACCCCTGGTGGGACTCGAACCCACAATCCCCGGCTTAGGAGGCCGATGCCTTATCCATTAGGCCACAGGGGCTGTACTTATGGGTGTGAAATTAATCTTTATTTTATTTTACAACCTTAAACCTTAAACCTTTTCAAATAAAAGTTAACCTGGTAAGTAAATGTACTGTACATTGAGTTCCTTTAACTTAAGCCTTTTTTGTTATATAATTAGAGTTGAGACGTAAGGGCGCAAGCGGGCGTCTGTACGGCTGTTGTGACTTCATGTCCCAATCGGGGAATTAATATTTAAAAAAATCAATTCAACACGCAACGTTTTATAATTCACCGAAAAGTGGAGAACGGAGTGTCGCTGAAATAAGGTTCCCTTTCCTGTTCCCTCATATACGGGAACGTAAAAAAAACCTAACATTTCATAAATATTTTTTTCCAATTACGATGAGTGGCGTAACTCAACACCACGTCTATCAGGGCGAAGACATTTTAATAATTCAAATATTATCTTTTCCCCTAGCGCTTATTGAACCTACACCCATGACAACTTGTCATACGTTGTACCACCGCGCCACGGGTACTATTTCTAATTAGAAACAGCTGATAAAAAAATAGACCACAATAATATAATGTCTTTTTGAGAAATATTTTAATTTATAATAATATTTTAATCAAACGGATTAACGGATTTCAATTCAGTTTTCACTAATACAGTTTTCATTAATGATTGTAAATAAAGACAAATTTAATATAGGAGAGCTCTAACAGACATTTTTTATTTTATACGGGAAATGAACAGGATTTCATTATAATAATCGATGCGAAGAAGTTGTAAGATACAATTTCTATCTATAATTCTAATTCATATCTTTAGAAATTAAGAACGAAGTAACACTCCATCTCTACCCCATTGTACGCCAATCTTGAGACTTTACGTGTTGAAGTTTTAACTCGAAGAAGAAGACGAAGAAACAGAGAAGAAGAGCGAAAAAACGAATACCAATGTCTCGGGTAGAGATCAAAGTTACAACCTGCCGCCCTTACAATCGCTCGTGCCTATGTGCCACGACATACTTCTAATTATTGTAAGTTATACACACCCTTACTCTACATTTAAGGGGGAAAAGCAAGAGATCGTTTAATATGGTTCCGATTGAGTTTTTATTTACGACTTACACTGGTCGCATTTATATGTTAATCGCGAATACCGCCGGGGGACGACTGGAAGGTACCTTTAATGAATTACCTAAGGTACCTAGTCGATTTATTTTACGTGTCTTTTGTGAATTGAGACAAATAGAGATATTGAGGTGAGCATAAATATATTTTTTGAAAAGTTATGTTTATTTAACGTTGTTAGTATGAATTGATTATATTAAACATGATGTTGTTGATATTTGTAGTTTTTTCTAGTTATACACGGGTATATGTATTGCGGGTAGAGAGAGAGAGAGAGAAAGAGAAAAAGAGAGTTTCTGTTATTTCCAATATTATGATTCCACTGTGAAACCGCTGTCCATTCGTCGTAATAGTTAAACAGTTGAAGTTTCCACCAATTTTTTTTTAGTTTCTTCTTTAACGATAAATTACAGATCGAATTCATTACCTATGTATATACAATAAAACACTAATCCACTGTGCCATAAGCTTATTAAAGAAGAAATATTTCAATTAAATATATTATGTATAGACAAAATGTCTGACCGTAAACGCGTAAATTGTGGATTCAATCTCTACCAGCTGAAATGAACTATTTTCATTTCTAAGTTTTCCTAAGATGATTAAGCACGGCGTTAAACTTTACTGAATATCTTAAAATTAGGTTCCCTCTGTGTACCCTGCTGTATTTGGTGCGTACGTGAAACTGAAAAAAAAAAAGGAAATGATATGTCTAATATACACAAATGTCATTGTAATAGTATTTATATCGCCGACACATGTCTGATACTTTTTTGAAAATGTTTATTTCTAGCTCAAACGCCTCCTACAAAGAATTAAGTGTTATCAAAAAAATATAGCACGTGTGCGTTATTGGATAATTGTACTGCTTTATGACTCAATTGACTTATCATGGGTATTTTTGTATTGTAAATAAAAAAATCTTATTGAAATTGGAATGAAATATTTAACATTTTTATTTTTCCTTGAGTTCCACCACGTAACATTCAATGTGTTAAATTTGACGGAAAGTGAGGTACGCAAGTGTCTTACTACTAGGTTCCCAAGTTCCATCTGCCGACCCTGCCTTAAGTGGGACACTGAGCAAAAAAAATACTTAAAGCCCACTAAAATCTATTTGACAATGTATGAATATAATGTAATGTTTAGACATTCTATTTCCGATTTTTAAAGTATTTTTCGAAGCATATTGAGAGGCAAAATTCAACATCACATTTTGTCTTGTTACAAGAATGAAGAAATAATTTGTTCCAAGATATAAAAGAAATCGCTTCGACAGTTTTTATTTAATCAAATTAAAAAATATTTTTCTTTAGAAAGGACGAGTCCTGGCGCAAACAATTGTGTGACAAACTGTGGGTTTGATCTCCACTCCAGGAAATGAAATAATCTAAATATAAATATTTCATATTTTCATTTCTTCGCCCTGGAAACAAGGCAAAGCACGGCATTGAGTTACGCCTCTCAAGTGAAAAACAAAACAGAGTGTCTTAACACTATGTTCCGAAGTTTCCTTAACCTACCCTACCGTGTGCGAGATACAGCGTGAAGCTACTTACATTTTTCTTTAAACAATAACTAAATCATAATAAACAATATTAAAATAAAATACCATTGCATTCTATAATAATACAAAACACAAAAAAAAACGTTAACCTGCTTCTGGCACCGCTCCAAGTCGATACCGGCCGAAAATTATTACACTCGTACCACCGACTTACAATACAAATTCAAACAATAGATTTATTATAATGTACGTAAATTACGCCGATTTGGATTATGGATTTTTTTTTGTATATACCTAATTATCGTAAATCGTGTGGTTACTTTGATAATATTAAAATGAGAGCTAGTGGTTTTTGCTTCACGCTGTATCTCGTAGTTTGCAGGATAGGCAGAGGGAAAAAGTGTTAAAAAGCTCCTGTTTCTATGTTCTATTTTTCACCCATTACGATATTTTAGGGATAGGCGTGTTTAGTCGTGAAACTGAGCCGCGCTTAGTAAGAATTTTGTTTATTCGAATGTGTTAAGCTCAGGAAATGATTTCAATAAAAAAATATTTATTTAAGTTAAGATATTTAATGATTTAACCATCGTAGATGATATCATGTTAAATGCATCGGACGATAAGTATAGAGAAGTAAAACTCAATTACAAAATTTGTCTGATTTCTTTTTAATTAGTTTTCAGCGTGATAATATATGTTTAACCTTTAATTTATGGCGTACAATTGAAACGTAATAATATACATAATTAAATTATTCGATTCCTGTGGTAGCGCAGGGGCCCAAGCGTCCTACTGTAAACAGGACAGGTTGTAGGTTCAATCCCCATTCACGGAAATTAAATTATTTCAACACATCAGTTTATCAAAACGATGATCTTTAAAAAATATATAAATATCTATAATAACATTAAATCGTATATTAATATTTTAAAATCAATCACATGCTCTTGGACTATACACGTACAGTATTTACGCTTAATTTATGATTATATAAAACAAATTAAAATAAACTCTATATTAATTACGATAAGATATATATTGCTTTGTTTAATATGATTTAGAGAATAGGTAAAGTTAAAAAAATTAGAACACAAATTCGCATTAACTAAAGTCTTTAATCGGAAAATATTATCCGGGAAATGAATCTGTAACATCGTTTAGACACGCCTTTTCAAATCCTACGTTATAAATGTGATGCGTTTGTTTGTCAGTTTTACAAAATCCAGGGAACCGATTTAGATGGGAAAAGTATCAATAAAAATATATCTTTATTAGTTTTTTTTTGAGTGAAAATAGAGGGTATTTGTAAATTAAACGTCAGTATATATAAGTAGCAGGTGTTTGATATAATGAACATATAAATTCTTATACGAGTCGGAATAATTAATTGTTATTTATTGTATAATTATATGTTTTCATTATTTAATTAAATAAAAGAAAAGATGCAGTTCAGTTTTCTCTCCAAAAAGTGAGCCTATGGGCAATTAAATCTTGAAAAAAAAATCAAATTTTAGTTTTTTACTAAATTAAGTTCAACGATTCATCACAAAATGTCTCATTTTAAACGGATGATTAGTAAATCTTACTCTCTAGGCAAGAACCGCAAAAATGATATTTACTTGAAAAAAAAAATAATGTTTACGCCTCATACACATTTGTATGTATTATTTACAAGCAATTCTGAATAAAATCGTAAACTCCGAATACAATATTTGTAAAAACGGAACGCGATGAGCCGAATGTTGGCCGATACGTCATATTGACTTACAACTTCCTTGTTACAGTACAGCTAGCGACTTGTGTTTGAGCCATATTTTTTTTAATTAATATTAAAAAATACTTCTCAGCTTCACGCTGTATCCCGCACTAGGCAGGGTAGGCAGGGGGAACGGAAGTGAAACCTAGTGTTATGACACTCCGTTCCACTTCCGTTCCCCACTTTCCGCCGAATTTGAGACATTGTGTGTTGAGTGGCGGAACTCAACGCCGCGCTTTGCCTTATTACCAGAGCGATGAAATGAAACATTAAATATTTTTAATTGAAAATATTAAATATTTCATTTCCTCGACTGGGGATCGAACCCAGAACCTGTCGGTTACAGTCACACTCTTGTGCCGCTGCGCCACGACAGGCCTCTAAAAATACTTTAATTTAATATTCAAAAATACGTCCTTAATTTAAATTAAACTAAATATTCTATGTAGGGCAGAATAGATGGAAAATAATTGTGGACTCCATTCTTCACTTTAGGCGAACATTTTAAGACATTTGATGCTAAATCGGAAATAACGCTACAAATCAATTAAAATTAAAAAAGAGAATATAGATTAATGCTTCATCTCACCATGGCAAGATAGGCAGAGGAAATTTGGCAGAAATTTTTCAGTCCTCATTTTAAGCCATATTTCAGGCATAGTGTGTTAATGAAATTAAAATTTAAGTATAATATATACTTAAAAAATTTCTATACAAAGTACATCGTGAAGCTGATAAACATGCAATTTGTATCTAACATA
This sequence comes from Eueides isabella, assembly GCA_019049475.1. Classification (NCBI taxonomy): domain Eukaryota; kingdom Metazoa; phylum Arthropoda; class Insecta; order Lepidoptera; family Nymphalidae; genus Eueides; species Eueides isabella. Next base: position 15,485,072 of record CM032392.1, read on the forward strand.
CACTGACTACATCTGGTAAAACGCGGCGTTGAGTTCCGCTAGTCAAAACGAAAGCCTTAAATTGGGAGAAAGTAGGGAAAAGAAGATTTTTTGTTATTTACATATATATGGCAGGGTAGGCAGAGGGGTCCTTTGAACCTAAAGTGTCACAATACCCGATAAAAAGAAAAAATAACTATTTACACTAATATATATATATAACAATTTACCTTAACACTCATGTCGCTCTGTATACATGTATATATGTATGTACGTATGTTTGTACATATATGACACAGTGACCGTCCCCATATGATTTACTCACTAGCAGCGGCTGCCACTTTCATATTTCAATAGTTTTTGATTATGACACTGAACAATAGTAGGTAGTAATCGTAACTCTTGGTTAACAGTTTTTGTTGAAAGAGACTTTAATAAAAACGCAATGTAGAGTTAGCTAGAATATTTCCGAATGAATGGGAATAAACCGACACCTATCGCTACAATACAACGTGTGATTGAAAGACTGCACCGCTGCACCACGACGACCTTGTATTTAATTATAATACATTTAATTCTATCTGTCGTGGCGCAGCGGCACAAGCGTGTGACTGTAACCGATAGGTTGTGGGTTCGATCCCACTCGAAGAAAGGAAATATTTAATATTTTCAATTGAAATATTTAATGTTCTCATTTCTTCGCTGTGGCACAAGGTAAAACGCGGCGTTAAGTTCTGCCACTCAACACGCAATGTCTCAGATTCGGCGCAAAGCTGAGAACGGAAGTGGTACGGAGTGTCTTAACACTAGGTTCTCAAGTTCCTTCCGCATATCCTGCCTAGCGTGAAGCTAAGTAAGTAAATAAGTAATTCTTAAAAACATTAACCTTAATTCGAACTGAAAATAATCATCTACATTTTTACTACTAAACCACTGGTGACAATAGTATCTAATAGATGTAAATAGAATGAATCGTTTAATCAAGGTGTCGTGAAGGACGTGCAATTAAATATCACGTTGACAGGTGACAAATTGATAGTTACGTTTCGTAGGTATATGTATGTATATGTATGTATATCTATGAGGTTAAAGGGCTTTCACTTCAAGCTCAGTGGTTCTATTCAGTCAATAGTAATTGATTCAATTTTAAAGCAAATTTTGTAAAATATTATATTTCCTCTCTGAAAGTAGTATTAAAACACTCCATTCCGTTTGTCAACGCGTGTAGAGTGACGGAACTCAATACCAACTTTTATTAATAATTCTTTCTCTCAAGTGTTGTCTACTTATCATCCGCCATGTTTCTAGCGCGGCTCTGGATCACAGCACTCTGGAGTATAAAGTAATTAATATTTTAATTAACTTAAGCAAGACAATTTTCTCGTAACTCTGTAAAAAGCGCAAATAAAAAAAAATGACGTTGAAAAAGTCACTACGTCGTCTTGAAACAGTACCTGCAGCTAAATTACTAATCCGATTTACGTAAAACTTTAGATAGGTTTACAACTCCCAATGAATAACGCTTTCGATGAAAAAAAAAAACACACTTGAATCAGTTCATTGATTCCGGAGTTAGAGTGTAACAAACAAACACACAGCCAGACACGTCTAACATGTAACACCCCGTTTTGGCATTGGAAGTTAAAAATAATGAATACAACCAGTAATTAATATTCTAAACTATTAATAAAATATTATATATAGGATGTCGGGCAATTTATCACATCGTAGCTGACATGATACATTAGCAGGTAATGTAGGTACTAACGTTAATTGGGTGATGAAGCAAAAAGTATGAACGAGAGTGCGGAACAGTTGTGTTTCAAAGTTTTTCTTTTGCAAATACTTTGGCAAGTGCCGTTCGTTTATTTATGCTTGTATACTAATATTTTAAAGTATATTTTTATTAGTTTTTAAATTGTTAATTCACAGGTAAGAAAGAAAAATATTTATTTAAAAACTGTGTAAAAATTTGTATAAAAATCCCGCTACGTTCAAATATTTATATGGTTTCTAACTATATATTATAAAGTTTAGTTACTTTGTATTTTTGTTGATTTTAAAATGTTAATACACACTTAAGAAAGAAAAAGAAATTTGTAAAAATCTTCCTACAAAGATGCTTGCATGAATAAGTTAAACAATAAATAAGTAAAATTTTACGTAGCTTGACGAAAACGTTTAGCTTAGCGGTCAAAGCGCTTGGACGGATACCAAGAGTCGCAGGTTCTGATACCGCTACGTCCAAACATTTTATACGTTTTCTAAATAAATATTTTTATAAAGTCTGATTGAACGGGCTAATCTTATGAAGTACTTCTATTTGTTTTTGAGATCTATAGAATAAATAAGGTGATGGTGATCGTTTTGAATGTACTATACTTGCGCTCATCGTTACCTCCTGCGTACACATTGTGATCTTTGCCATATAGAATTCGCAGGCAAAGTCAGTAAAAGCGGTTGTTTAATACAAGTATGTATGGAAAACACTATTGGAAAATAATATGTAAACGCCACAGTTGTGGGTTAGATGCCACTTGAGGCAATGAATTATTTAATATTTTCATTTCTTCGCTCTGGCTACAAGGCAAAACGCGGCGTTGAGTTGATTTTTTTTATTCTACACGCAATGCCTCAAATTGGATGGAATTGTTTTAAGCAGAACGAAGTATAATTCACTAGGTTTCTAAAATTCTCTCTGTAACCTCTCACGGATGTGGGAAAGCTGAAAAAAAAGTATTAAAGCTTGAGTTGGCTGTTCTATATTAGTGTTAGTATAAGGTCTAGCTACCCTATAGTGAGAGGGCACATATTGCTATGAATCAAACGGTATTCAGTGGCGAAACTCAACGCCACGCATTATATATAAGAGAGGTGAAAAAGCTTTGATTATTCTACATATTTTCTCTGTGACCACGTCGACAGTTTAACGTCATAGATACTTCTCTTTTTGTAGAAAAAAATAATAATAAATGTGATGTTTTCAATGTAGTTCATTGATAAATTTCTTCATGAGCTGGAACAAACTTTTATAAAAAATGTTTATAATGGCTTGTCAGTTTGGTCGTTGAATAAAGAATTCGTCTCGGTCTTGACGCTTGTACCTATTAGTTATACGTGATTTGTTTATTATGTATATAAAAAGAAAATCGTTTTCAGTTATTGGCCATCTCCGGTGATATACATGGCAGGTGTAGCATTATTTTAGCATCACATTGTATCCGAAATTCATGAAACATGGGAACCTATTTTTGAGACATTTCGTTAACGTGAACGCACTTCCATTGTATGTTAAGTGGCGAAACTCAACGCCGCATTGTAGCATTATTTAAAAGTATGATTTTTCGTTTGTTTTAGGTTTTCCATATTTTCCGTTTATAGAAAGACAGGCATTGGAATCCTAGTGTTAAGAGACTCCGTTTTTCATCCTAACTATCACTGTCTTTGATATGTTGCTTTTAATATTATATTTTCATTTCGTCACTCTGGTACGTAGCTGGTCTCTAAAACATATTCGTGCAAAAATCGAACCCGGAGTTGTCGTATTTATTGTCGAATAAGTTCTGCCAGAGTACTTTTAAAATTATATAGTTACATATATGTGTGTCTATCCTGTTTTCGAACATACGAAATTACTTAGAAACCAAGATGAATCTATATGATCATACAGATATACTTTAAATGAAAAAATATTAAAATTTTAATAGTATCGCTAAAATTAAAATTTAAATCCTTAGGATTTCACAAATATGATATATTTTGTTATTTTTTTAACGAATTTTAAAAGTTTTTATATATGATTTCAACTTTTAACTATGTAAGTATACAAACATATATAAGAGGCCAGTGAAGGGGCCAATATGTGCGACTGTCAGTGCGATAGGTCGAGGGTTCGATTCTCGTTCCATGAAATGAAATGTTCCTGACTGACTCAAGAATCCGGCAGTATAGTCCTAGGAATATGCCTGCTCTATACTATAATCAAAATGATTAAAAAAACACATTGCATATACACACAGATCTATATTATACTAAATTAAACACGAATGAGACTTACACAACACCTGTTAATATAGTTGCGTTACTGAAGAAGCAAAAAGCAATACCGCTTCACGCACGGAAACGGGCTCTACGTCTCATTTAATGCTCGAAATATTCATTTATGGGTAAATTACAGTGTCATGGTTATTTTTAGCGGAAGAGTACAAGTATGTGACTGTACATGCGATAGGCTGTCGATTCAATTCCTACTCGAGGCAATTAAATATTTAATATTTTCATTTTGCTCGCCAATGAACAAAGCGCGGCGTTGAATTCCGCCGCTTCATATCCAACTCCTCAAATTCAGTAGAAAGTGGAGAACAGAGTGTTTTGACATTAATTTCCCAAGTACCGTTTGTAAACTCAGCCACTTGTGTGATACAAGTGAATTATAAAATAAGCAAATTGATATAAATACGCTTATTTATTACTTAGCCGGTTATACGATAGAATATAAAAAAAGATATATAAGTTTAGTAATATAAATTTAGGAACAGCGTGAAGTAAAAACAAAGAACAAAACTTTCACTTGCAAAAATAATAAAATTTTAAAAATATAACCAACCAAAGTAGTTCCTGATATCAGCACGTACAAACAAAAATCTGCGTGTTTGAAACATTACTAACTATAGATATACAAATGCTTATTTTGCACACTCGCAATAAATCGCTCTTCAGCCTCTCAGCATAGACAATTACCCATCGCATACATATATCACTTCTGTCTAACACCGTGTTCGCGACAAAACACTTGATTTACGCAAGTATTCTACACCTATGGAGATTTAATGGTTTAAATTTGGATTGAATTTTCCATGAAAGTGAGTGTTAAGCTTCTTTATCTTTTAGATAGAAAAACAGGCAAAGTGACTTAGTACCAGAACACTTTCTCCTCTTTCAACTTAATTTTCCAGACATTGCATGTTAAATGAGTCAACTCAACTCCGTACTTTGTCCTGTTACTAGTACAATAAAATGAAAACAATTCAAGCTAACGATTAAAAATCGAACTTATAACCATAACGTTCTCATTGAGCCTCTGCGCAAATACTACTACAATCTAAATAATTATAATACTCAGCTTCACACTGTATCCCGCACATGGCAGGGTAGGCAGAGGGAACTTGGGAATCCAGTGTTAAGACACTCTGTTTGACTTCCCACTTTTCGCAGTATTTTAAAGCAATGCGTGTTGAGTGGCGGAACTCAACGTCACGTTTTGCCTTGTACCAGAGCGAAGAAGTGAAAACATTCAATATTTAATTTGAAAATATTAAATATTTCATATTTCCTCGAGTGGGACTCACAACCTGTCGGTTCCAGTCACACGCTTGTGCCGCTGCGCCACGACAGGCCTCGGAATATTTATTCAATGTATTTTTATCATCAGTATACAGTAGAACATATCAAAAGAACATATAAGAAGTAAGGCGTAAATTAACACCAAGTATTGCTTTTTAAAAACTATTAATCACCTAATTCAATGTAATAATCTCTTTTGCTGTTTTATGAATTCATTCACTTACAAACGTATTTATAATAAGTACATAGCAAAAATCTAGAGGTACCTGCTAATATAGTAAAACTAAACAGTTTGCTCATTTCAACACTCTAATCTCAGAAATTACTGGATCGAATTGGAAAAATATATTTTTTATTACACAGACCGCTTATAAAAGAAAGCTTGACTCAGAATTTGAGTCGAAGGTGCAGACGAAGTCGCAGTTTGAAGCTAGTAGTAGCCCATAAAGGTAAACTGCACGTGTAGTCCTCACAAATCATTCAAACGGAGTACAACCAAGTAGTAAATATTAAGATATATTACTTTAAATGAAGCAATTATTCTATTTTGAAACTCAACTTGCCAGCGCGTAGATCTACTTTATAGGTAGTAAAGTTGAAAGTACTTGCTTATATAGCAAGTGGTACCATTGTTCAATAGTTTCAAGAAGTTAAATTATTTTCTTATTGTTATCATTAATACAATTAACAAAGCAGTTACAGTAAGTGTAATGGTTGTAGTTTCAATTCTAACTGATGAATTTTTTTTTTTTTTTCACGTTCTCACTCAAAAGTTTGAGTGTTGAGTTTCGATACGCAACACTCAAACTTTTTAGTGTCTTAACACTAGTTTTCCAGGATCCCTTTGTCTACCCTATTCAGTACAGAATATAGCCCTGTAACCCAAACAAAAAAATGAAAATACTAAATACTAATACTACTTCTACCTCGAGTGGGGATCGAACCCACAACATATCGCGTTAAGGGTCGCTCTCTTGTATTCCTGTGTCACGGTAATCTTGAAATAACCTATACTTATCTACTTCAGTAGTATATACATTCTATAATATATCTCAAATTGCTCGTACATCGTTGAGCTGAGATCAAAGGAGTGTTAGACAGCAATTGTTTATTTTGGCCACTATGTCGCTAGTGCTGTAGGTGCTCTAATGTAGATACACCTTTTATTGCAGACACTGTGAGTGATGTCTCATGATATGGATAGTAAAAACGTCATTTGAGTTTATATTTCAAGTTAAATGTTTTATGAGGTTATGTAGATTATTAATAAATTGCACTGTTATGATGCAGTGGATTGCGTTACGTTACCTTGTTCTGTGTACCCTACTGTTATAGGATACATGGCTAGGTGGACACAGGGAACATGGGAACCTAGTGTTAAGATAATCCACTGCACAGCGTGTTGCCTTGTTACCACAGTATAGAAATGAAAATATTAAATATTTAATTTCAAAATATTAAATATGTCACTTACTCGAATGGGAATCGAACCCACAGCCTATCGCGTTTACAGTCACACGCTCCCTATGCCAGTTGACCTGTGTGTGAATGCCAGGAGTTCGATACCTGGATGGAATCAATAATTTCTCTCCTCTGGCATGTCACAGAGCGGCGTTCTTTTCCGTAACTCTACTAGTAAGGCCTGTTATTTTGGACTTGATCCTCTCCTGTGGAAATGAAATATTTAATGTTTTCATTTACGAATTAGTCCCGAGGTAAAAACGCAGCGATGAGTTGCGCTTTGTAAGGGATATATCGAGAAACTGAAAAATCCTTGTTTATATTGACTTCAATTCACTTGAAAAGCAGGGAACAGAATAAGTTTTGTATATATAAATATTTAAACGCAGCAAGATTTTAATCTTAGGCTTTATTAGATTGTATGAAGAGTTTTCTTGCTCGGCTACTTTATTGTGGTATAAATTGAACGTTAAGTCTCTGCCAGGTGGATTTAAAGAGGAATTAGCAATAGAATACACATATATTTAATAATAAATAAAATTAATTAATACAAAGTGAAGTTAAAAAAATGGTCTTATTATATATTTTCTGTACATATTTGTACGCTTTCTTTTCTTTCTCTTTTGATATATATTCTAGACATTTGTCTAGCTAAGCACACTGAAGATGATTGAAGATTGTATATACTGTTTTGGAAAACCTATAAAAAATTAAATGTAGCAATATTTGAACTCACGCTTCTTAGAAATTGTCTGTTACTAAGCCATTCGTTCTCAACGTTTATTTTCTAAAAAAAGTATTGTTCTTTCCGAAGTATAAAATATCACTTGAAAATTAGTAAAAATGTGTTTATATGCCTTTAAATTTACTTTATGAATCGATATTTATTAGATACTTTGTGTGCTGGAAGGGAGTTTGAAGAAACCAAAATTTAAAATAAATGGAGAATCTATTCACAACCTTATCAAAGTATGTTAATTTCGTTTTGTTTCACTTTTAATAACAATATATAGTAATATATACTTAATTTTTTAAACAATTTCCACAAAGCCGTTTTGGCACAACGTTTTTCTAACTGTAGATGATTGGGTGTTCGATTGCCACTCGGGAAAATGAATTGAGTATTTAATGATATTCACGATGTAATGTTTCCAAATTTGTAGGAAAAATAGGGAGTGAAAGGTCTAAATACAAGGTAAATGAGGCATATGTCGTAAAGCCAAAAAAAAACAAGAAAATATTTTTTTAATATTGTATCGCGGTGAAATTTATTTGGCGATAACTTCCACTGCTCATCACCAAGATTTATATAAAAAAATAAATAATATTATAAGCAATTAGCTACTACCCCCACTAATACTTGTTTAAGCAATCAGCTACTACCCTCATTATTACAGGCATCTCTCTTTATAAAGCATCACGCCACTTAGCTCGTAGCGTTCGTATTGTGCACACCGGTCGTGTAATTTAGTTATGTCGTTTAATTATTAAGATTTTGTTCCTTCTATTTAGTTAATTTATTGTTAAAATTACTTTTTAAGAGATAAATAATAGTTTTTAAATACATCTACTTCTGATTTCTAACATCAGAAGTGGGATAAGTTACTTTTCGCCCACAAAAAGGAGGAACAAAGTCTCGTGCACACTTTTTTTTAGTTTTCGTTTATTTTGACCTGGCTGGCAGATCTAGCCATAACGAGCGTAGGTCGCGACATCGTTCTCGCAGTCGTACGAGTGGTAGATCGCGATATCCCTCGCGTAACTATTCTAATGTGTCAAACCATAACCGCCGTTCCCGTAGCAGAGTACGAAGTATAAGTCGTGCCCGATCTCGTAATACGTCGCGTCGTAATCGTGTACGCCATCGTTACCACCATAATAGGTCTCGATCTCCGCGTATGCAAAATACCACGAATGTGTCTATTCAGAATACACTGAATTCGATAATGAATCGTTTAACACTGATAGAAAAAACAACAGCACGTTGTAATCCCAGTGCCACGTGAACACATCACAATCAAACGTGTCTAGATGCTGCACGCCGGAACCTCGGGTGAGTACCCATGACACACGAACTACAAAACATTTATCGAATACTCAGGCATTTACAGCACAAGCAAATTATTTAGAGATATATATGCCGGGCTCAACTAGGGCCCTGGTAGTTATTAAATCATTGCAATTAATTAGGTCACACAATTATTTAGTAGCAAACTTTGATCCTTCTATTCATAATATGGACTCATGGTGCGAAGAGGTTGATCGCGCTCAAGTGACTAATGGTTGAACTGATTCTGAGTGCTTATCGCGTATTGTTCGTGTCTCAAGGGTGACGCACAAATTTGGCTGAACGAGTGGGTTACGACAGATCGCACATGGACAAATTTCAAACGCGAATTCAAATCACTGCGTCCACGCAAGTTAGATTACGCCAACATACTTTTTGACCATGAATACCACATCCGATAGGTACGTTACATATGCGGAATATGCACGACGCACGAGTCGAGTTAGTATTGAGTACTCGAGTTTAGTATTGTAGGAACGGACATACTGAATCGCGACAGTATCGTGTATATTCGCACTAAGCATAATCAATATTTGACTAGGTCCACTGATTCCCCGATTCATATTAACGCGACGCACTGTCTTGAGGTAAACACGCCCCTTAAGGGAGATAGTTATGAATCGTTGCTTAAAACAATGAACGAGTTCTCTGAGTTTTTTATTACCGGTACAACTACTACCACTGTTAACACCGGTGAAATGAATATTCAATTATCAGATACAACCCCGGTGGTTTACCGACCCTATAAGCTTTCCTACGATGAAAAGTTCCGGGTTCGCAAAATTATTGACGATCTTTTAGAAACAGAAATTATCAGGGATTCAAACTCAGAGTACGGGAGTCCGGTCATACTCGTTAAGAAAAAGGTTGGCTTGGACCGCCTATGCGTTGACTTTAGGGCGATGAATCGATTGACTGTAAAAGATCCGTATCCACTACCACTGATCGATGACCATATCGATTGGCTGGGGAATTACAAGTACTTCACTAGCCTTGATATGGCCGCAGGGTTCCATCAGATTCCAATAAATGAACAATCGATTCCACTCACTGGGTTCGTTACTCCAGAGGGCCATCTTGAATATGTCAAAATGCCTTATGGACTAACAAACTCACCGATGGTATATTAACGCATCATTAATAAAACTCTTCAACGCTTTATAAAAGCAGGTCAGGTTCTGGTTTACGTTGATGACGTGCTCCTCATGAGCTTCACCGTCTTTGAAGGTTCCCTTTTAAGAGACGTCCTGCAAACGCTTACTACGGCTGGGTTCTCTATAAATGTACGTAAGTGCTTGTACCATAGAGGTTGAATATCTTGGGCAAGTGCAAGTCAGGGTCAGGTACGGCCGAGCCCACATAAAGTCGCTCTCAAGCTCTCGTAAATTCACCGATTGCGACGCTAGCCTTGCCAGTACGAACTTGACGAACTGTTCTTTGACATTAAGTACTCACAGTCCACTGAAAAACGCGACCCAGGAATACGTAGACCTTACCTAGTTATGACAGCTCCACTGAACGGACGTTATGACTTAAAATTACTCAGTGGTAGCTACGGGAAGACCACACAAGTAGCGGCACAATACATGGTGCCTTGGCATGGTGAATGATGTCCCGAGTCATGTGCAGTCTTCTTTGAGGGTATGAACGAGTATTTGATGTAAGAACTACAGGCCTGCTTGGCCTTGGCGTTCAGTGATGAGACTTCAGGCTCAAGGCTTTGGCGTCTATTTCCGAACTTCAGGCGTAAGGCCTTGGCGTTCTATTGTCGAACTTCGGGCAATTTGTCCTGGCGTTCGTCGAACTTCAGACGTATTGTCTTGGCGTTCGTTGAACTACAGACATACTGTCTTGGCGTTCAGTGTTGTGACTTCAGGCTCTAGGCCTTGGCGTCTATTTTCGAACTTCAGACGTATTGTCTTGGCGTTCGTAAAACTACAGACATACTGTCTTGGCGTTCAGTGTTGTGACTTCAGGCTCTAGGCCTTGGCGTCTATTTTCGAACTTCAGACGTATTGTCTTGGCGTTCGTAGAACTACAGACATACTGTCTTGGCGTTCAGTGTTGTGACTTCAGGCCCTAGGCCTTGGCGTCTATTTTCGAACTTCAGACGTATTGTCTTGGCGTTCGTAAAACTACAGACATACTGTCTTGGCGTTCAGTGTTGTGACTTCAGGCTCTAGGCCTTGGCGTCTATTTTCGAACTTCAGACGTATTGTCTTGGCGTTCGTAGAACTACAGACATACTGTCTTGGCGTTCAGTGTTGTGACTTCAGGCCCTAGGCCTTGGCGTCTATTTTCGAACTTCAGACGTATTGTCTTGGCGTTCGTAAAACTACAGACATACTGTCTTGGCGTTCAGTGTTGTGACTTCAGGCTCTAGGCCTTGGCGTCTATTTTCGAACTTCAGACGTATTGTCTTGGCGTTCGTAGAACTACAGACATACTGTCTTGGCGTTCAGTGTTGTGACTTCAGGCCCTAGGCCTTGGCGTCTATTTTCGAACTTCAGACGTATTGTCTTGGCGTTCGTTGAACTACAGACATACTGTCTTGGCGTTCGTAGAACTTCAGGTATATTGCCTTGGCGTTCTAGTTTTAGCACCACAGGTGGCGGGCAAGAGATCCGGCTTGCATGGAGTCTACTACTATAAAGGAAAGCGCCTAGGCCAAGCTTGTTATTTTAAGAGACGTCTCTATTATTATTTAAATGGTGATAGAATGTGTGTTTTCTGTGAGTGTGTGATAGATGAAGTTTGAATTAATTGAATGATGATGTCTGTAAGGTTGAATGTGCCTCATAGGCTAAACTAAAGTCCTAATAACCGTAACTGATTTACAGATGAGGATAATAAGGAACACATGTCACTGGAGAGAACACCACCTTCGAGGACAGGTCTCCCGATGCTTTCTTTAAATGAAGACCCAGCTCCCGAAGCTGTAGGCGTCGCTGCTCCCAGCGATCTGGCACCGCAACCTGAGGTCAGTCTTTCGATGAACTTATTGGACGAGGACGTCGAAGAGGATGGCGCTGGACCTAGTGCCGTCCGCTGAAGAAGCTCGTGTCGAGGACGACACTATGTCAGGAGAGGCCGTATAAGCAATTAGCTACTACCCCCACTAATACTTGTTTAAGCAATCAGCTACTACCCTCATTATTACAGGCATCTCTCTTTATAAAGCATCACGCCACTTAGCTCGTAGCGTTCGTATTGTGCACACCGGTCGTGTAATTTAGTTATGTCGTTTAATTATTAAGATTTTGTTCCTTCTATTTAGTTAATTTATTGTTAAAATTACTTTTTAAGAGATAAATAATAGTTTTTAAATACATCTACTTCTGATTTCTAACAATATTATATTAATATATGTTTTCTACCAAATTTATCAATTAATTTCTTTCTCTTGATCACTAAGTGTACCCTCAGCTTTACTACAACCACGATCTGTCACACTAAACCTTGTTTAAAGTGACACGGGAGTTTATAGTTTAATATATTCACGAAAGTAATGCAGGAAGACCGCCATCGAGACACGCGCTTGGCTATTTTCGTCGATTCCTAGTAATATACAGTTTTTTCTCTTTTTTTGGGTTTTTAACAAAACAATTTGTAAGGCAAAGCGCGGCGTTGAGTTCCACCACTCCTTGCTTCTAGAATTTTGGCGACAAGTGTGGAACGGAAATGTTTTAAGTCCTAAAAAAGGAGTGCCTTAATATCAGGTACCCAGATTCCCTCTGTTTACTCTACTATGTGCGGTATACAGCATGAAACTAAATCAAAACAAACAAAAATAATTATTGCTAAATGAATCCCCTATTTAACCTTACATCTAATTACTAGTAAACTCAGCTTCACGCTGTATCCCGCACATGGCAGGGTAGGCAGAGGAAACTTGGGAACCTAGTGTAAAGATACTCCGCTCTACTTCCGTTTCCCATTATTCGCCTAATTTTACAAATATAATAACATTAATAACATACCTCTCATTAGGTCTAGCCATGATAATAAGCATTTTGTTAAATCTTGCAAGACACGAAAATGATATTAATAAATAACATTTTCGCATATATTGCCATATTAAACCTTTTTTTAACAAAATAATAACATTATACATTATACTATGTTATTTATAAAAAGAGACAAAACCAATAAAATGCTTTTATCAAAAATAATTATATATTTTTTTTGCATCATGTTGTATCTCGCACATAGGAAAGTAGGCAGAAGGAACTTGGGAACCTAATAGATCACTCCGTTCCTCAAGTTTCTGTTCCAGGGAAATTTTCAAAGTAAATTAACAACCTAAAATTAAAACTGAAAAAACACCCTTCACCATAAAGTCACTACCATATCTTAATAATGTGGTTTTTACTCTTGCGAACCGTTTTTGATGCAACAGCTAAGAACTACGACGATGACCAAAGCTTTCAATTGAAAAACTTTAGCTTATTAATTCAGGTGGTACGGTACCACAACTGGTAACATGTCTATTTTTGCGTTGAAGTTCAAAAAATACACTCCGAAAATGTATAAAAATAATACATTTAATATTAAGGGAAAGGTAATTTACAAGACTGACCTCACCTCGCCCAATACAAGAATCAAAATAAAAGTCAGACAACAATAACGTGGAATCCCTGCTCAATGGGCATCATCCCGAATCAAATGTGGGAGAATATAGATTAAAATTATGCTATAGAAATGTTATATGTTATCTTTCATTCTTTAAATAAATACATAGAAATTATTTAAAGACTCAAAAATAACGTGTGACATTCCATTTTTTTCCATTCCATCTTTTTCAAACAAAGCGCGGCGTTAAGTTCCGCTGCTCTCCACACACTGTTTCTAATTGGCCTGTCGTGGTGCAGGAGCACAAAAGTACAACTATCAATACGATTGCCTGTGGTTCTATCCCTTCCCAAGGTAAAGAACTAAGAATGTTTAATATGTTATGTCCTAAATTTGGCGGAAAATTGAGAACAGAAATATTTTAGTAGGAACGGTATATAAATAAAAATGGTAGTCGGTAATAATTTTACATAAGTCATATACAGAGATAATACTTTAATCACTGCACGTGCTTAGGCCCATCATGCATCTCTATCGTTGAAGGAATGACTTGTCTTCATAGCCTTACTACAGAAGGTGGTGGTAACACGAAGGTTAAGAACGACGTTGTGTTACAAATTTTTGTTTTTTTTGGATCCACAAATTGGAGTGTATTAATATTAACTATCCTGTGGTGCGGAATATAGCGTTTTTTCTACGGATAAGACAGGGCAAACGAGCGTACGAACGAACGAACGTCACCTGATGGTAAGAGATCATCGTCGCCCACGGCCCCGTGTAGCACCAGAGGAGCTACAGGAGCGTTGCCAGTCTTTAAGGTGGATGGGCACCGGGGCCCGGCAATACCCAATGCGAAATGTAGTGGCCGAAGCCACTACTTAACACCGGTTTTAAATGCAGCGTGAAGCTTAAGAGTTCTATATATTTCTTTCATTCTCTTATATTCACCAAAAATTTACATCTTGTCTATATCATTTCTATAATATTACATTCTGAATTTGATACACATAGCTACGGTAGCGCGGCGGTGTGACGGCGATTGTCAGAATAACAATGGACGGGACGGACAATACGCCGGTGCCGGTGGTCGAAACAACCGAGTCTTTGTTGGGTTCACAAAGATTATTAAATGTATGCGGATATGTATTGAAGATATAGAGATATTTTCTAGTAAATGATATTTAGGTAGATTTAGGATGACATTTGGAAAATAAATATATTGAGTTACAGAGCAGTTGATTGTAAGCACAACGGTTTTAGATTTGAATTTGGTCTTGCAAGACAAAGCGCGGTGTTAAGTTATACCATTTAACATACAATGTCTCGTAATTATTAGATATTCTGTCTACGGTGTGAAACTAAAAATGATAGGGTGAAAAATGAGACACATTCGTTTTATTTATATACTTTTTATATTATCTAATCTAATTTGGAGTAGCCACTTTGAAAGTAATACCAAAGAAAATGTTTCGTCAATTTGCTCATACATTCACCTAAACTATAATTGTAAAGCAAAAGAGATAAATTAATGAAAAAAGAAACTATAATCTACAAAGTATATATTTTTTTTGATAGAAGTCGTCATTCATTTAAAATGAAACACTTTTAAAAGTTGTTATTATTTTTCTATGGAAGTCATTATTAGAGTTATCTTGGATACTTACGATATAATGATTATCGTCATCAACATTTACTCTGTTTTACTGCTCAATACCTTCTCAATAGCATGATGACTGAGCTTGGTGTTTGGCTCTTCGTCAAGCTACTTTGCAAATGTTGTCACCTAACTAAAGAACGTCCTACATTACGCTTCCCAAGACGTGCCCTCTTCTCCAGAAAACTTTTACCCCAATTGTTTTGGGTACCGCGACAAATGTGCCCAGCCCAACGTCGCTTCAGCTTGCTAATCATTTGGGCTATGTAGATTACTTTGACTTTCTGTTGGTTTACTTCGTTTCAAATTCGATTGATCAGAAATGCTTCAAGTGTAGCCCTGTCCATAGCACGTTGAAAATTTTAAACTGGTGGTTCAGTCGATCCATCAGTGCCCACATTTCGGCTCCGTATGTCTCCTCCTCCACTTTGATGTTATTTCTATTTAACTTATGCAGTTTGAAATGTACAAATTATTAAATAATCTTTGACAAAGCATCACATGAAAGGTGCTACAGTGCGAATAAAACATACCTTTCTCGGACAATGGGCTTTAATACGTTGATTTATCCCTAAACAGGGTATAAACAGACAAATCTACATCTTAATATAATATTAATAGCGTCTAAATTGCTATAGATATAATTCGTGAATTTCATCAAATCTTGGCGGTATTTAGGTGTGAATGCTGAATGCAAATAGAATACAAGTAAGTAGTTGTTCTTAAATTCAAATAAATTTATTTATAAAAAACCATCTCTTACAAAGGTTGATAGATAATGCTGAAATGGGAGTACTGAAGTTCGAAGAGAAGAGTTGTAATTGATGATTTATCTCAAAATTCTCCAGAAATATTATATTAAAAAATAGATATAAGTACACTGACTAGATCAATCTTTTACTTACTTTTAAATATTTCTTATATATTATTCTATATTATAAGCAAAAGTGTGCGCTTCACTAATAATAATACGACGTACTGAGAAATAAATATTAGGTAACGTTCACGTTTGCACAAATATTTAGGTAGAACACAAATATCTTGATTTATAGACAAGCTGCTATCGTTCTAGAGATCCGTGAATTGAGTATTATGGTATTTATTTTTGACACTCCGTTTCATAATAATAATAATAATAATAATAATTCTTTATTGTACACCCAGAGTAAAAAAAAAACATCACCGAAATACAAGAGAAGAAAAAAAAATAACTGTACAAAAGGCGGCCTTATTGCTTAATAGCAATTTCTGCCAGGCAACAGGAACTTTAGGCAAAGGAAATAGCAAATAAAGATCGTTTCACTTCTATTCTCCACTTTTCGCCGAATTTGAGGCATTGCGTGTTGAGTAGCGGAACTCTACGCCGCGTTTTGCCTTGTACCAGAGCGAAGAAATGAAAACATTAAATATTTAAATTGAAAATATTTAATATTTCATCTCCTCGAGTGGGGATCGAACCCACAACCTGTCGATTACAGTCACACGCTTGTATCGTTGGGCCACGACAGGTCTCAAGAAATTAAATATTTCTTATTTTATTTCCTCAATCTGGTAACAAAATAAAGCGCGATGTTAAATACCGCTTAATACTCAATGTCTCCAAAATTTGGCAGAAAGTGGTGAACCAAAGTGTTTTAATTGAAACAGGAAGGATCCCGGGTTCCCTGTGCTAATTTTGCTATTAGAATATTATGCAAAGATCTACAGAACCATAGATAATTTATAGAATCACCTACAATTATAATTACAGACCTAATTCGCCACATGTAAACATAGTTGACGGCGTTATTTGTTTTTTTAACGTATTTTTATTCGACGCACATGTTCAATGAGATACGATATTTCATGGACGCTTGATCATAATATATATAATAATAATAGTCTTAATTTAGCATCTTATCTTAGTTTATCTTAAAAATTGTATGATAAGATTGTTTTAGCTTTACGTAGATGGTACTCTCGCTTCGCTAGCTTGCCGTTACCGGAGCAAAAAAATACAATTTTTTAAATATATATTTTTTTAAGGTAACATTAATATAAAATATTATTTTTACTTGTGTATCTATCTGTACCGGTGAGAAGTGAAAGCAGGGAAGGTGGGGCGGGGGCGGCAGTAAATTGACGATGATTGCCGACAATTGCTGACAATCGAGCCACTGAGATAACGGTTTGTTGGTATTGTATAGTGTATGCGTGAACTAAGATTACTTTACATAACACGATATGTTAGTCTTATTTTTCAGCTTCACACTATATTCCTATGGCAGAGTAGGCAGAGGGAACATGGGAACATAGTGTTCCCAGACTCTCCGTTTCCCTTACATGCATTCTCTACTTTGCATCGCAATTCATTGCGTGTTGAGTAGCGGAAATCAACGTCATGATTTGCCTTATTACAAGAGTGAAGAAATAAAAATATTTCGTTTCCTCAAGTGGGGATCAAACCCACAACCGGTTACATTAACAGTCATATACCTGTACCCCTGCCCCACGACATGCCACTGCGCCACTTCAATTTCCTTCTAGGTAAACATTACGAGGCGTTGAGTTCCGCCAAGTACCAAACTTTGTCTCGAACAATTGTTTCGAATATAGAGGGTCTTACTAGGCACCCTCTTTCCAGAAAAATGCGTGAAGCTTCCTTTTTTTTATAAATAAGTAATTTAATATATACATAAATTTTAAATTGCAATTGTACATACGCCTTTAAATTCACTTCTAGGAGTAGGGTTCAATATAACATTATTGTTAAGTGATACGGCAATGTGTTTGATGTAAAGCTTACTTTCGCTTAGTACCTACATATAAATATATGTATATAATGGTCTGTCTGCATACACCTTTTTAGATGGGTCGGTAGACGTAGCCTAGTATTAAAACACTCTTTGTCCTAATATCCGCACGCACTCTTCGAGATATTCCATGCAAAGTGGTAAATATTTTCAAATTAAATATTTCATGTTCTCATTTCTTTGCTCTGGTTACAAGGCAAAGCGCGGCGTTGAGTTCCGCCACTCAACACGTAATGCCTCAAATTTGATGGAAAATGGGGAACGAAAGTGGATCAGAGTGTCTTAACACTAGGTTTCCAAGTTCTCTCTGTATATCTTGCCGTGTGCGGGATACAGCGTGAAGCTAAGTGTTTTGATTCCAGGACGAGGAAATGAAATCAATCGAATCACACTATGCTATGTCAACGTTAACAGTACATACATTAATATATGTACATACATACATTAGTATATCATCAGAAACATCTCGTGGTGTCTCCTACACTAACAAGGGTGTGAACTATCACGCGGAGTTAAAAAAAAATCAAAGCCTTAATAAATGGCAAGATAGGCAGCCCTCTGCCTATCCATGCCATGTATTAAGGTTAACTGCGTGAAGAAAAAAGTATAACCCAGATAATCCATGTTATCATGCATTAGCGGTCACAGACCTGGCGGCGGATGTGGCCAATTGTACTGCAATAAAGGTGCGTTTACCTCCGACCTGCCTTGAACTTCGAGGGCAATGACACAAGCAATGGGATTACGATGATTAACCTGTCTGGGGAGCTAATCAAGTCACTTTAAAACTATGGTGGGTGATTATCTATAGCTTTTTAGCATTCTGTGCAAAGAGAGGGGCTTTGATTTTTTGTCTGTATATCTGTTCATGGTCCCATAACTACTCAATGAGGATAAAAAATGACAATTTGTTTTAATGTAAAGTGTTTTTCGTTGTTTTTTTTGGGAACCCGTCTTTTTCGTTGTTTTTTTGGGAACCTAGTGTCAAAAACACTCCGTTCCAATTCCGTTCCCCACTTTCCGCCAAATTTAAGGCATTGCATGTTGACTGGCGGAACTCAACGCCACGCTTTGCCTTATTACCAGAGCGAAGAAATGAAACATTAAATATTTAAATTGAAAATATTAAATATTTCATATCCTCGACTGGGGATCGAACCCAGAACCTGTCGGTTAATCTTTCTGTTGTACTACAATCATTAAAAACGTCATTACCCGCCGCAAATATTTATTTCATCAACAAATCTTATTAAAACAAATTGAACAATTTCAAGGCCAATTTTGAGGCCTGTCGTGGCGCAGCGGGACAAGAGTGTGACTGTAACCGACAGGTTCTGGGTTCGATCCCCAGTCGAGGAAATGAAATATTTAATATTTTCAATTTAAATATTTAATGTTTCATTTCTTCGCTCTGGTATTAAGGCAAAGCGAGGCGTTGGGTTCCGCCACTCAACACGCAATGCCTCAAATTCGGCGGAAAGTGGGGAACGGAAGTGGAACGGAGTGTCATAACACTAGGTTTCACTTCCGTTCCCTCTGCCTACCCTGCCTAGTGCGGGATACAGCGTGAAGCTGAAAAAAAAGAAAAAAAAGAACAACTTCAACATAACTTTAAGCCTTGTTTCCACGATTGTACCAATCAATGAGACAGGTCCACCTTTTATTGTCGCTTTCATATCCCGGTGTCCGGTTGCCATCCGCGAAGCAATTGTCCTTTAGATGCCAAATGGCTTTACCACCATTTACCTTTTAATGACTTTCAATCTCACGACTCGATTATAAGATATAGTTTGCAATGCAGTTTAAAATGCAGCCCTATGCAAGTAATTACTCTGTGGTTCGACCAATTTAGAAAATCTAGGTGTGGCGACAATGTATCGGTCTTTATGTAATGGTTCTGAACTCTACATTCCTTTGGGACGATATATTTTGTATTTGGTTTAATGTATCAATTTTTCATTATAGAAAAGGAAGTTATAATTTACTGACAGTATTGCAATAGGCATAATACGTAAAAAAACTTTATATATTTAAATAAAAAACGAATCACAATCGGAAACAACGGATTTATACGCTTTTTCCCATCTAAGCATACTTTTTTATTTTTCCTTTCTGCCTTATTTTCTAAATATTGAGATATCTCAATATTATTATAACATTTATAATTAAATAATAAATACACTTTGATTTTCGCGATTGTTACACATTTTAAACGAAACACTTTTAAACGGATTAATCGGGTGGACCCGTGACCACGGACTTCTGTAAAGTGTTCGAAACGTCGAGTTTCCAAAAATATGCAATAACCAATATAGGCGATTAATCCATTTAAAAGTGTTTCATTTAAAATTTATAATTAAATTTTCTATTTATCTAAATATCATTTCTCCTAAGTTCAGCTCAAACTTACAAGCGTTTCGTTTACAATCAAACAATATTCTCCTGCGAAGGGACGTCTTCAATAATAAATAATATTTAAAATAATAAGAAACCCAGTTACGGCATAATGATATAAAATGCAGCTGAGAAACTAAAATCATACAATGTACAACCTTGTTTTCAAACAAATACATATATATCTTCAATATTTGACCACTATTTGTTGAAAAAAGTTTTACCATTGACTATATCAAAAGCACACATATAATTATCACAGACTTTACTATACATTGAAGTTTTTTATATTAGATTGATATATTTTAATATATCATATGCGGCAATGTATTTTGAAATGAAATAAGCTTTTGTTAGAGATTCGTAAAAGTAGAGACGAAATGGCAATGAAGCGGTAATAGTCAAAGTTAGTTTAGAGTTAGTTTTTCATAGCAGCCCCTAATGGTCCCAGGTTTGATGTACGACCAGAGTGACCACAATAATGCTCTATACCTATGATTTTTTTGTTATTTTCCTTCATAATAGCTGTATTGTAGCTTTTGTACTGTTTTGTATGGAGACTATAATTCATAGCTAAGTGCTTGTGCTTTCAGGGCTGAAGTGAATATATGATTATTTATCACGGTTATATGTTATTGTTTGAATGTTAAATATTTTTTCGTTTTTCCAAGTAAGGTATAATGAACAGCATTTTATTTTTCAAGCCAGGCAGAGGGAATAAATATATATATATATATATATATATATATATATATATATATATATATATATATATATATATATATATATATATATATATATATATATATATATATATATATATATATATATATATATATATATATATATACAAAGTAAAGTTCCGCCATAATCACAAAGCCTCTAGATTTCCGAAGAAAGTATGGTACGGAAGTATGTCAATGGGACCAAATTGTCTTAGCATTATGTTCCTAGGATCCCTTTGCTTACCATGCTATAGTGCTGGATACAGCGTGAAGCCAACAAAAGAAAAAAAAAATGACATCACTCCGAGGCCGTCATAGTGTAGAGTCTCACAGTAAAAGCAACGATTATAAATTCCTATTTGGAGAGATCGTTATGTTTAATTTATTTATCGTTCTCCCCTCTGAAAGATGAAACGTGGCTTCAATTTTCGCTACTCAACACGTAATGTCATGAAAATTCAATGAAAAGTGGAATATGGAATATCTTACCACTTTTCTTTCTCTTTTACCAGGCCTGGTATAAGAAAGGTATATCCTGAAACTAAAAAAACAATAGCACAAAATCTGAAAAATACAATAAATAATACCTTATCATTGTTATAGTATCGTCATCGAGAAATATATATTAATAATTCTGTATTAAAATTATCAGATATTTTCAGGTTAGGTTCAACAAAAAAAAATACAAAATTCTCGCATTTTTATTAAGAATTACGGAAAAAAGGAACTTATCTGTAAATCACGACTCACTCAACCTGATACCGGCATTAAGCCTCGGTATATCGTAGAATCTGACCGGAAATTAAGACACGAGGCGCCCTCCATCCGGTTCCGCTCGGACGTCACCTTACGCCGTGGGCATTATCATATTTCAGATGTTATCCCATCGATGTGGGGGATTATTTCGTTTCGTTTGTATGTTCTTGTTCGTTAAGATGTGTATAGAGTTTATGTAGATTATAGTACTGTGGAAGGTAGAGACTATTTATATGCAGCTTAAATTGGAGAGTAGGGGAAAAGTCTTTGGTGCTTTATTTTCTTCAGGAAGCACTACAAAATGTTTATATATAGTATTTTTTAAATAATCATAAACCCGTTTTTTGAGATCTAAGAGCAAACGTGTCTAACTAAAAACTTTGCTTAAGTTTTTTTTACTCGTTTAAATAATTGTATGTACAATGTTTACTAATATGTATTTAAATACTTATATTTTGCGATTGGGGATTATTCATATTTTTTATTCTTTACGGTCTTTATGCTATGGCTAAATCATATTTCAACATAATCTTAGTAATTAAGTACTGCGTATTAAGATTAGTGTTTGAAGGCCGTCGTGGCGCAGAAGCACATGGGATAGTAAGCGTGACAAGTTGTGCGTTCGATTTCCACTCGAACACTTACTTGGAGAAATTAAATATATATATATATATATATATATATATATATATATATATATATATATATATATATATATATATATATATATATATATATATATATATATATATATATATATATATATATATATATATATTTTTTTAGCTTTGGTAACGAGGTAAAGCTCGGCCTTGGTGTCCGTCACTTAAGAAACAGTACCTCAAGCTAAAAGGGAAGAAGGGAGTGTCTTAACACTAAGTTTCGAAGTTCCCTCTGCCTACCCTGTTATCTATGGTTACAGTGTACAGTTTTAAAAAAACTATTTTTTTATTATATAGACCTGATTTTCCTTTTACCATGTGCAGCATCTTTTTGTAGCAACCAATTCAGCAACCAGTCGCTTATTGTAACGCAGATAGATTCGATCCCCACTCCAAGAAAGAATATATTTAATATTCTCAATTCGTCGTTTTGATACTAAGGCAAAACGCGGCGTATAGTTCCGCCACTTCAACCCTTCAATTCGGCGAAAAATGGACAACGGAATGAAACTTAACACTAAGTTTCCAAGTTTCCCTCTATCTACCCCGCCATGTGCGGGATACAGCGTGAAAATAAAAAATAAATCTAATCAGTATTTTGAATGTGAAATGTAAAATTTGTTAGACATGCTCAAAATAAAGCTACATACATAATTACATATTATACATAGGCAAGTAGAAGCACATAATTTGAAGTGTCGACCATCTTGGAGCGATCACCGCTCACCACCTCCCCCACCCCGCAGGGTGATGGGTGGGTATACGAATATTTTTCACACAAACACGTTGCTACGTGGACACTTCTACTTGATATAATATTGCTACAAGGACGCTTGGTTTATATGCGTTTGACTTCTGTTTGGTTATTTTTTTTGGTTTTATAAATTGTATCTAATTATAGGCGATATAGATGAAAAAGTTTTGAAAAGAAAAAGCCAGTGGCTGGAAAATGATTATTTTATATCATATTATCCTTCTTACAATTTTCGAAATGTGTAGAAGTGTTTCCAAATTATTAAATAGACCATTGTAACCCGCACACAGCAGTGTAGGCAGAAGAACTAGAGAACTTAGTGTTAAGACACTCCGTTCCCCACTTTCCACCGAATTTGTAACATTATTTGTTGAGTAGTAGAACTCCATGCTTATAATCATTACTTAAACATGAAAATACCAACAATCTACACAGGTATATAAGGATGTATTTTTCTAGGACCGCAGTTGACCGTATACCAATGATTGGCTTTCATTTTCTACACTGAAGAATGGATTATTTTTGACATTGACTTCCACTAATCTCTAAAGCTAAATTTAAAATTTGTGTAAAATTTGAAATGGGGTACCAGGGTAACTAGCAAAGGTTCCCTTCACTAAACATGTGAAAATCATAAAAAAAAAACAAATATTTAGTTGTTATTTATTTAATTTTACAATTTATCTAAAATGAAACAAACATAAACATTACAAATTTAAATATAATTAAACGTAGCTATCATAAACCACCACATGTAAGCCAATAAAGCTAGGTGGTGTCGTAAGTGTCCGCCGGCGGTCAAACTTTTATATATTTTATATGATTCGGCTCACCGCGTCGCATTTATTATTCGAAGTCAACCCGCCCCGCCCGGTGCTTTAAAAAGTGTATATATATATTTTATATGTATTTATTTTAAGCTTCATGCTGTATCCCACACAAAGCACGGTATGTAGAGGGAACTTGGGAACCTCGTATCTATTAGAGTACTTCTGTTCCCTACTTTATGTAATTTTTTTATGAGGTGAAGTTCAACGCCGCATTTCATCAAGGTACTAGAGCAATATATCCCGAGTGAGAATTGAACCCACATAGTCACGTTTGTAGTAACACTCTTGTGCCACTGAGCAACGACGACCTTAAAATAATATGTATATACAATATTATCAAGGTAGACGTCCTAAACTAACAAATAATGTTTGGGGTTAACCGTAATTTAATAGAACACTTTTTTCTTTTGTAGTATTTTTTGAATATTTTTTGCTAGAAACAATTTATGGAGAAACGTAAAAATAATATTATTACTACTTGTTTTATCGTAACTACAGAAAGTTGAAACTGTATTTGTCGGCTTAACGCTATATCGCACACATGGTAGGGTAGGCAGAGGTAAGTTGGGAACCTGGTATTGAGACATCCCGTTCCGTTCCCCACTTTCTGAGTAGTGTAACTTAACGCTAAACACTAGGTTCTTATGTTCCATCTGTATACTCACTCTGTCATGTGCGGGTTACAGTGAGAAACTGCCTTAAGTATTGCATAGACGAAAATGTGTGACTGTAAACGCGACAGTTTTGTATTCGGTACTGACTCAACAAAAAACTATAAAATAATTGACGTAATATTTTAATTTCCTCATCCTAGCAACCGTGAAATAGTCCTCAATGGCTCCAAATACTACTTAAAGTGGGGAACTAAGTGTCCTTTAACACTAGGTTCCCAGGTTATCTGCCTACACTGCTATATGAAAACAGCTTAAAGAAGAAAAAAAAAGTACATATTAATAAGAAATTTCCATTTCATTTCCCTTCCATATATGATAAGACGCACTAATAAAAGGCCTCCGATATCCTAACATCTGCAACGGGTGTCAGTAGTGTCAGTTTTACGATGCCCCGTAATCTTACCTTGCTTAATAATGTCACGTGGACATGAGGGTCATAAAGTCTGCAGTTTCCCCGGAATAACTATTCGACCGGTTCTGAATTTCTTATAAAATATATCTATATGTTTTGTATGGAATTGAGATATTATTTGGTTAAGGGAAATAGTGTTTTAGAAGTGTGAATGTATTATAGACATTGCTCTAATTATACTTTTGATCTAAACGAGAAGTGTAAGTGCTACTGTAAAGGCGACAGGTTGTGGATTCGATTTTCACCCGAGGTAATGCCATTCTGGTGGGCAAAACGGGAAGTTGAATTTCTACATAATCAATAAATCTTAAATTCACCGGCAAGTGGGGAAACGGCAGGGAAATACTAGGTTCCCAATTTACTTCTGCCTACCATTTATGTAGTTTGATTCCGGCCCAGATTAGGATCACCCTGGTACAGATGGTGTCGTAAGAGGCGACTAAATTACTTGTAGGAGAGTCACGTTATCATCAATGGCATCACACATGGGCAGATTCGACCGGATCATTACCACCCCGACATTTAAAACCGGCGTTAAGTAGTGACTTTGGTCACTGCGTTTCACATTGGGTAATGCCGGGCCCCGGTGCCCATCCCCAACCCCTCTCTGAAATATAAAAGTGGCACTAAAAAAGAAATTAAACTAGGAAAGTACCAGCATTTCTGATGCTGGAGAATCCCTTTCTGAGTCTGTAAACTCAGGCTGCCCGTCGAATTCTGGGGAGGGCACAGTATCGCCCCTGCTACTCTTAGCGTTGACTTTACTAACCTCAGGGGCCTACATTCAAATCTGAATGCCCTCCACCACCATCTTCAGATGGGACAGCCGGCCTTCTTATTTCTGACCGAAACCAGAGATCAACAGTTTCTAAAAAATAATGATGTTTTAAAAACAAAAAGTAATAAAAGGTTTATTAATATTACGATTTGTATATGTGTAAGAAAGCATTAAGTTGTTAAGTATTTGATAAATAAAAACTCACTTATGTATACTGGTAGGCATTCCAAAGTTCCATTAGTCATCTTCCAATTCAATCATCATACCAACTCAAGGTACTTTTTCTATAGCAAGGATTCTTTTTTTAGCTTCTGTTTATATCACAATAATTTAATAGTACTGTACTTCAGTTTTGATGATAATGTAGCAAGGTCAAGTTATAAGCTTTAAAACCCTCACAAGATAATAAAAAAAAAATAACAGTGGACAAGATGAAAGAGATATATAGAGTCCGAAGCGTTATCCATTCTGTCTGGCTAAGCCGGAGGGTGCAAAACGTGAAACTAAAAAATAAATTCTCTTAATACGGAATATATGAATACATGCTTTAAATGTTACGCGAATTCCCCAAAATATACATCATTTGTAATATTTCTTTCAGGTACCACATTCTATGTGGCTATTAATTACGTTTATGTCAATAATCAAATTTCACATCGAACACTCTTGAAAACAACTCCAGGTGCTATTGTATAAACGTAAATTAGCCACCGTGGTCATTCTTATTTTTTAAGTGTAAACAGAGGGAAAAATACTAGTTTGAAGATCGTTTCCCAGATTTTTATTTAATTTTCAAAGAATTAAGCTTAAATCCACGGTTTTTCTAATTATTTCGGATAAGTTGAGGCCTGTCGTGGCGCAGTGGCAAAAGCGTATGACTGTAACCGATAGGTTATGGGTTCGATTCCTACTCGAGGAAATGAAATATTTAATATTTTAAATTTAAATATTTAATGTTTTCATTTCCTCGCTCTGATACAAGGCAAATCGCGGCGTTGAGTTCCGCCACTCATTTCGGAATGCCTCAAATTTGGCGTAAAATCAAACGGAAGAGGGAAATGGAAGTGGAACGGAGTGTCTTAACATTAGGTTCCAATGTTCCCTCTGCCTACCGTGCCATGTGCAGGATACAGCGTGAAACTGAGTTAATAACACAAAATAATCACAATTTTAGATGTTGTATGCTATCATCTGCTAATTTAAGCTTCATCTCTAAAGAATCAGAAGTTTTTCTGTACCAAGGCATGTATCGGCGCCACATGTGCACCACCTGTGAGTCAATAAGAACAAATATATTTTTCATACGAAAAAATAATAAAAAAATGAAGGTGAACGTACGTGAGTGTTACTTGTACTTTAACACGGCAATTGATATGACAAATGTGAGAAACGATTTATGTGACGAAAGCTTGAATATCACCGTGAGGTCATAAATATAGAAAGTTGTTGATAAATTCAGAATACTGTTGTTAACATAATAAAAATTTGTTCATATGGAAATTTCAAAGATAATGTAGGAGTTAACAGAAGCGTTTATTATAGCTAAGTATGAATAATGCTCAACTGAAAATAATATCTTGATTAATACAGGATTTTATGAAGAAAAGAGGCTTTATTGTTTCCTGCGTCGGAAGGTGGAAAATGGTAGTTTTTCTTTTTACATTGAGGCCTGTCATGACGCAGGATCACAAGCGTGGGATTGTAGATGCGACAGGTTGTGCGTTCATTGCCCATTTGAGATATTGAAATGTTTAAAATTGTTGTTATTTTTTCATCACTTTTGCTACTCAACATACAATGTTTAAAAATCTGGTCAAAAGTGTGGAACGAATGAATCTTAATGGTAACAGTCTTAACACTGGGTTCTAAAGTTCCCTTCCGCCTACCCTACTATATACAGAATACGGTGTGTAGCTGAAAATTTAATTATAATATACCTACTCAATATTCTAAAAATAATCATAAAATTCCCAATATAAACTAAATATGGATAAACTATCAGGTATTTCCAAAGCGTCATCTGGTATTTTTTTATTAACGAACAAAATAATAAAGACGTACAAAAACAAACAATTGGTAGCAAAACATGCGTAAATAGACAGAGCCGTGGGAGACGTGGGTAGACTTAGGTTAAGCGGGTCTTATTACAATCGTATAGGGTTCAAATCCGCGGCTTACAGTAAGTTAAGTATGTTTCCTTCTGATGTAATGGTTTTGTTTTAAAGTGTAATGGTATACTGACAGACGTGTGAACAGAAGGGCGGCTCTTTCACAGAGTAGTGAAAGGGCATTTTAATTCGGTGATTAGTTAGGTGGGCTCGTATATAATAGCAGTGTGTGTGGGTTCTCATCAGCGGATACATCTTTTGATCATCGCCTCCCGTTCTTAATTGGATGGTTGAATAAACTTGGAATATAAGATTTCAGTTTATTATTATTGCGTTATAGTTTCTGTTGACAGTTATATAAGTTCAGAATTTCTTGTATAGAAGTTGTATTTGTCAAGTATGAGACAGATCAAGAAGTTTGGGAAAAAGAAAATTTTAAAATTAAATTTAGATACACAGTGTATTCTTCCCAACAAATTGACACTGCACTTTATAGAGCAGGTAAACATATTTAAATTAAATTAAATCTACAACGTAGCGTAATTTTTATATTTTATTTTACTTATTTAATATTATTTAACAATTGGTACAAATCTACAATTTACATAACATCTAAGTAACTGAAAAGGTTTGTGACGACGTTGTAATAATTTTAATAAATCGTTGCTACTAACTAATATATAATATAAATTAGTCAATTATTTTTAATTATTATTTTGACATTTTGTTTCTTAATAAAATATTAAAAAAAGAAAAAAAAATAAAATAACATAATAACAATAATAATAATTAATTTTGAAAAATATAATTACTCTAAGTTAATTTTGATAAATATTGTTGATCTAGAATCAGAATCTCAAGCTTTATCCCACATGGCAAGATAAACAAAAAGAACAGAACTTGAGACAACGTCTCAATATATTTCTCTTTTCTCTCTCTCAGCTTCACGCTGTATCCCGCACATGGCAGGATAGGCAGAGGGAACTTGGGAACTTAGTGTTAAGACACTCCGTTCCGCTTTCGTTCCCCACTTTCCGCCGAATATGAAGCACTGCGTCTTGAGTGGCGGAACTCAACGTCGCGTTTTTCCTCTTTACTAGAGTGAAGAAATGAGAACATTAAATACTTAAATTGAAAATAACATTTTCAAAAATATTTTACTTCTTCGAGTGGGAATTGAACCCACAACCAGTCGATTACACAGTCACACTTTTGTGCCGCTGCGTCACTACAGGGCTCTAAATATTATTATACCAAAAAAAGATAATTTAATTAAAGACATTTGTTGCTTCATTCCGGAATACCTTCCCAAGTTTATAGCTTTATATTGTCCAAAAATGGCTCCGTCGTGACGGTCCCTAAACGTATGCTAATTTTATTTTAAAAAAATGCAAGTGCTACCACATGTCGCCCGGCCATCGCGCCGCTCCTTTTTTATTACTTTTATTGGATTGACCACTTTGGCCCACCTTCCTCTTCTGATTTGATCGCATATTTGATATATATTTTATTTGATATTATGTCCATTTTGATTTGATTTTTAGCCTTACTTGGTTTAGTTTTACTAGAATAAAAGAACGTATTGTTTTTAGATGGTTATTTATTTCTTATATAAAGTCGTTTAATAGCTAGAGAAAACCTAGTGTTAGAGGAGACTGAAAGGAGTGTTTTTACACACTTTTTGTTTAATTCCATTTCACACGTGACTGCATTTTTCGCATTTTCTAATGGGTAGCTCTCCGCGTTTCATTTAAATGAATATAGATGTTATTTATAAAGTGACAAAAACTGGGGAATGAAACGGAGAGTCTTAACACTAGGTTTCCGAGTTCCGTCTAGCGAAATTGTGCCAAAATTTTACTTTACCAAAGCAAAGGAAAAATATAACCACATCCACGAGAGAACGATCAAACCCTTAACTGTCGAGTTAGCAGTCAGTTTCTGTCTCTATACAAAATATTTTTCTCCTTAGTCGGTATCTTCAATGCTGAAGGTTGTGTCTAGACTGAATTGTCATTAGTGATCACTTGATGCACTATGCTTTTCCATGTTTTCTGTCATCGGCGGTCTTTAATTCTTTGGTAATTGACAGGCCTGTGAGCATCTTCACTCGGTATGACCAACGGATAGGTGTGCGACCGCCTGGTCTTTTCCCGACGACATGGCCAGCAACCGTCAGCTTCTCTAGGCTATCAGGGTTTCTACGAGCTACGAAATATATTTCTGATAAAATCATTGCATTTAACTTACATATATTACTATTAGCTGACTTCCGTGGCTTCGTCTGCTGGGACTATATGAATATTTATTTATAAAAATTCTAAGCATCTGAAGTCAATAAGATATTAACTAATTATTTTTTATTCATAAAAAATATATTTAAAAAAGTCTAAAAATATGTGTACAAAGTTTCATGATAATCATTTAACTAGTTTTAAGATTAAAGCGTAACAAACAAACATTCACAATTATAATATCAATATGATTTGACACGAGAACCACCATAATACGACCAGATATAATGCGTAATAAACTTATTAGCGTACTAAACACCGAAGCTAATTTCCCAAGCATGCGTTACAATGTTTGCATCGGCCTCTACTTCATTAGGCTGATGACGTTATATTAATTATATAAACTG
This sequence comes from Eueides isabella, assembly GCA_019049475.1. Taxonomy (NCBI): domain Eukaryota; kingdom Metazoa; phylum Arthropoda; class Insecta; order Lepidoptera; family Nymphalidae; genus Eueides; species Eueides isabella. The sequence continues at coordinate 15,515,675 of CM032392.1, forward strand.
TATAAGGAGCTTACACACGTGATGTGGAATCGCCGGATTGATTGGATATGAACCTGTGAAATTGTACGATAAAATAGTAGTAGTAGTGGTGTAGGGGTTGAGTTGTGAGTTCGATTTTCCACTCGAGAAAATGAAATATTTAATGTTTTAAGGAAAGGAGGAATTTTTTAATTTGCAATACTGTAATAATGAGAATTTGTACAATGTTGTAGTACTTAGTATTAATATAGTTACGAAGCTAATCAAAAAATAATAAATAATTATCTTATTAGTTTCTTCCAAATTCATAATGTATTCTTCACTTAACAGGAAAGATGAGGGAACCTGGGAACCTAGTGGCAATATACTCAGTTCCCATTAAGATACATTAATTAAAAAATAAATATTTCATTTTCTCTAATGGGGGAAGAACCCACAACCCGAAAATATCAACCATTCATAGCCCCACGTGTGCAAGTCTTAATGTCCCTTTGAGTCAAGTACAAATAAATAAAGCCTCAACTAAAATTTAAGCTGAATCATGAAAACATAATACATTTTAATATCTTCAATAGAAAGTCGCGTCTAACATAATTTCGTCTGTAAAAGCTGTAAACGTTTCACGCACCAATACGACGAAACGTCACGAGCAATTACAAAAATACCTGGAAAGAGAAATTTTACGTTTTACTTACGATAAGTGTTAAATTTTATCGAGTTTAAAATTAACAGTTAAATTTTAATTGTAATTTATAACTGTCTTTCATCTTTTATGTAATTTCAGACTTTTATAATAAAAACTTATTCTAATGATATCGTAAAATGCACGGCGGCTTGAAATAAGCACGGCGTTGAGTTCCGCAACGTACGCGTAAACGACTAATTCGGAATTGGTACGGAAAGCATATAAGTATATAGAACCACTCAAAAGCTTTAGACGGAATCTCGCTACATTTAAATTTTATATCTACGTTTTCTAAAAAAAGTATTTTCTTTTCTAAGTAATATCACTTTAAATTTACTAAAATACTTAAAAATTGTAATAAATGTATAATATCGAGGCCTGTCGAGGCGCAGCGGCACAAGCGTGTGACTGTAATCGATAGGTTTTGGGTTCGATCCCCAGTCAAGGTAATGAAATATTATTTTCAATTTAAATATTTTATGTTTCATTTCTTCGTCACAACCTTTACTTTACAAATAATAATCATTAACTACTAAACTAACAGACCAACAATATTTTATATATAAATACTCTATTGCTACACCTTATATTCTTTATTCCACGCGCACTTTCAAAATAAACGTATCCGTACCTACTTTAAGAACTCGACAACAGGTGCTGGCGACGCGACTGTAAAAGCATATGTGTATCATCATCAGTCTAAACGTGATGTAAATAGACATTTTTAACTGAATACTTCAATTTATTAAACTATTTTCCATACAAATATTAATATTTATAATAATATTTGATAACATTTCTGTAAATTATATTACTTATACTGAGTAGGTTATATTTGGGACGTTATAAATATATATATATATATATATATATATATATATATATATATATATATATATATATATATATATATATATATATATATATATATATATATATATATATATATATATATATATATATATATATATATATATATATATATAAAAAGGTTCCCAAGTTCCCTCTGCCTACCCTGTCAAGTACGTGATACAGCGTGTAGCTGAGAGAGAGAGAGAGAGAGAGAGAACATTATAAGCGAGTGATTAGTGAAGTTGAAAATAAATGCAATAAAAGATTAAATTTACACTAAAATCATAATAAATCATTCTTAAGGTTGGAAATAAAAATCATACAGTAACTTGTACTTAGCAGGGAATCTTTCCCAGGTCCTTTCCGGGTCTAGTATACATCCCATTCCGATTCCCAAAAAGTCCCAGAATTTCAGCCAAATTCTAAATGATATTTTATTTCTTCAAATGGGCTTCGAACTTATAACCTCGTGTGTAGTTGTGCCCCTGCACTACGACCACCGCCTCAAATGTATCTAACTAATAAATATCTAATAAAATATGTTTGTAGTATTCAATCTATTACCATCACGTATCTTCCAACTATGGAATTTTGACGGTATAAATAGCAATTAAAACACAGAAAAGTTATAAAAATAATATAAAAAATCTATTTTTTATATAATAAGCTATGAAGAATCACTCAGTTATATGTTTCAGTTAGGCCTTCCTTGATCAACGCTCAATTCAATACAAAAAACAATAACCAACTAGAAGTTCCTGAGTTAAACACAACCAAACAAACTCTTTCATTTTAACATTCGTATTGAATATATTCCAGAAAAATAAGCTTAGGAAAACAAAATTTATTTAAATTTTTAAATAGCACTGACCAACTCGCAACCGGTGAGAGCCGTGTTGACGGTAACAGCTACATCTATCTACGCCGGCTCTGTAACCAAACATATTAATATTACTCTAAATATTATTATACTGAGGTAAATATGTTGTAAAGATATATTATAATTTAAATATATCAATTTATTTTATGTGATTTATTGTGGATTAGTGGGCTGCGATTTTGTTTTTAAACTTTTTTCGTGTTTTTCTAGGGATTTCGAGAAATTCTTACTTAGTGCTTCCCTATACTCTATAACCAAGCTATATACGACATTTTAACTTTCAATTCCAGTAGTTTTATCTGTACGCAAGAGTATATTTTTAACAAATGTGCTTATTAACTGACAAGCTGCCACTGTACATCTGACAGGTTGTCACTTCGATGTCCACTCGAGGAAATTAAAATCATTTTTTCATTTCCTCGCTCTGGTAACGAGATCAAGTAAGGCGTTTAGTTACGCCACTCAACACGCAATATCGCCAGAATGATAAAGAAACAAGTATTCACCCTTTTTGTCACTTCTGCAAGTATCACCTATTTGTTGTCTTTAAAATGTTCAGAATTTCGAGAGCTTAGTGTTTTAACTGACTTTTAACACTTCTATATGTAAACTCCATAATTGTGGATCTATTACTCCATTCTCAACGGAGATGTGTGTTATTGTTTGTTCCTTCTTTTGTTAAGATATAATGCAGCGTTGAGTTGCGGCATTCAACACAGGCACAAGAGTCTCTAAATTTAGATGGAAAAACGAAAACCAAGGTATTTTCTCCGCGTCCTGCTACAGATATAGAAAATATTTGTTTCTAGCTCTACGCCCGCAGCATATGGCAGAGTAGACGGAACCTGAGCACCGACTGTTAAAACACTCCGTTCCATTCCCACTTTCTATCAAATTTGAGACATTGTTGAGTGGCGGAACTCAACGCCGCATTTTGCCTTGCTACTAGAGCGAAGAAATAAAATTATGAGCTATTTAATTTTTTCGAGTGGGGATTGAACCCACAACTTGTGCATTTACAGTCACACGCCTCCTGCGCCACACAGGTCTAAGACTAAAAAAATATATATTAAAGTAAAGAACCCAAGGATGTGACCTATATATATTTTTTCTCAGAAAATTTAATTCAATGCAATTCATATACCAATTTTATACGTATTTTTATTACCTATAGTTGACTAAAAAGAAACAAACATTGAAATATTCGTAGATTGATTGTTTTCTTAACACCGTGTGGGTGATTCTGTGCTATATTGTTACCTATGAATAATTTAATTTAAGTATTGTTTTACATAGCAGAGTTGGCAAAGGGAATTTCGAAACCTAGTATTAAGGCATTCTGTCCAATTGGCCGCATTTACAGTCGCGTTGTGCCTCTGCATCATGACAGACCTCAAAGAAAGATATATTTGTATTTTTTCTTTATCACTGCTATGATATCTCTCAACTATGGAATTATGTTGATAAAACTAGCAATTATTTAAAACATAACTTATATAAATACTAAAAAGTGTAGTTAGTTTAGTTTTTTATATAATAAGTATGAAGAATCACCCAGTTTTTAAAAGATTTTCGTATGTTTGAGAAACATAGACTGGCTTTGAGCCAATATCAACGTGCTAGGACTACCATACATATGCTTAATTATTAGGACAGTTTTTATAATATTAACATACAAAATGCTGGTAATAAGGCAAAGCGCGGCGTTGAGTTCCGCCACTCAACACGCAATGCCTCAAATTCGGCGGAAAGTGGGGAACGGAAGTGGAACGGAGTGTCATAACACTAGGCTTAACTTCCGTTCCCTCTGCCTACCCTGCCTAGTGCGGGATACAGCGTGAAGCTGAAAAAAAAAAAAAAAACACAATATTTGATACAAAAAAACCTTCTAGAGATTAACCTTTTGTTGTGCATTGTGCATGGCAAGCCAATAGGGTCTGTGAATGAAAAAAACCTTCTAGAGATTAACCTTTTGTTGTGCATTGTGCATGGCAAGCCAATAGTGACTCAGGGTCACAAATGCTACTGTAAACGCGACTGGTTGTGGTCTGGAATTTCACTTAAGGAAATGAATTATTTTATACTATTATTTGCTCGATCTGATAAAGAGGCAATGTGCAGTGGTGAGTTCCGCTAAACAATACGGAAGTGTCTTAACGGGAATATCATAACTAAATTTCCAAGACCCACCTTACAATGTACAAGATATAGCGTGACGCTAATGATAACCATAACACTTTTTTATATTAATCTTTTTTATTATTCTTCTACTCATTCTCTAGTTCGTTCCGAGAAATATCGTCCTTTTTTACATTTAATCCAACATTGACTTTTGTCTAATTGTAAGTGTAGCCAGTAAGTCAGTACAAAAAAATAATTACACACACACACACACACACACACACACACACACAATATACTTTATTGCACACACAAAAAAACAATAAAGAAGAGATCTCTTCCAGGCAACACCAGGACAGTTCCTGCTAAAAACAATAACATAGCTTCTCTACTCTAGGTGCATTAATCAAATGGCCCTCAAGAGGATCACTCAAAAATCGTTTCAGCGAACAAACAGACATACTGATAAGTTTGACGATTTTGTAAACATTTTTTGTAAATATAGGTATATTCAGTTAACTATAACAGCGTATTGCAGAATAATGTGCTTTCAGAGAAAGTTACAAAATAAGATATTTTTTTCTAATATGAAATATTTTATCCAATAAGATCTGTATTAATTAGCACAGAGGCAAAATCGTACGACTAAAAGTGAGACAGGTTGTGGGTTCAATATCTATTCGAGGAAACAAAATATTTAATATTTACGTTGTTCGTTCCGGTCACAAGGAGCAACGGGACATTGGGTTGCACCAGCCAATACGCAATGTCTGTATATACTCAACATTATGAGGTCCCAAGCACTCAACTCATTGTGAGGCATTGTGCGTTGAGTGGTGAATGAATTGTATTTCCCAGGCAGAAATTAGGAAATGGAACAGAGCATCTTAATAATAGGTTCTCAAGTTCCGTCTGCGTGCATGTACGGGATACATCGGTACATGGCAAGGTAGGAAAAAAAAACCATGGCAAAGAAGAAAAAAACTATTACCAGTATATCAAAATTATATACAAATATTTTTTACTATAATTACTTTGCTCTAGTTAAAATTTAAAGCATGGCGTTGATATCCGCTACTCAGCACGCAATATATGAAATTCGGCAGAAAGTATGAAACGAAAGTGTCATAACACAAGGTTCCCAAGTTCCCTCTACCTAACATGCCACGGGCGTAATACAGTGTGTAGCTGAAAAAAAAAAGAAAAAAATCACGACAGCTCTACATTTTATCTACACTTCATGTTAACAGGGTGTCCGCTCATATAGCGCTCTTGCATTAGCCCGTCATCGCCGGTGTCCATCTGTCGAGTGCGTCTGATCTCTGAAATATGTACTCATTATGGAACCACTTCAATGAATGATTGAAAAGGCTGAATTTGTGCTGAATATATAATTTTGACTTTACCTTGACTCAGTTCATCTACTTTTATATAAGGATAAGCCTCTTTCCACATATTCTACTAATATTCAAATATGAAAGTTAGTGAGCATTGATGTTTGTTCCACTCTCACGCGAAAATTACTGAGCAGATTTAGATAAACCTCATTCACTCAACTTCACGCTGTATCCCGCACATAACAGGGTAAGCAGACGGAACTTGGGAACCTAGTGTTATGACATTCCGTTCCATTTCTGTTCCCTACTTTCCGCTGAATTTGAGGTATTGCGTGTTGAGTGGTGGAACTCAACGTCACGTTTTGCCTTGTACCAGAGCGAAAAATGAAAACATTAAATATTTAAATTGAAAATGTTAAATGGTTCCTCGAGTGAGGAACGAACTTGTTCGTTAAGGGCCTGTCATGGCGCAGTGGCACAAGTGTGTGACTGTTACCGACAGGTTATGGGTTCGATTCCCACTCGAATAAATAAAATATTTAATATTTTCTTTTCTTCGTTCTGGTTTAAGGCCAAACGCGGCGTTGAGTTCCATCATTCAAGACGCAATGCCTCATATTCGACGGAAAGTGGGGAACAGAAGTGGAGTGTCTTAACACTAGGTTCCCAAGTTGTCTCTGCCTACCGTGCCGTTTGCAGGATACAGCGTGAAGCTGAGTAACCCTGTAATAGGAACCCTGATTTTGAACCTTCCTTTCCTTACAGACTACCCAATATTCGAAACAGTTTGTTATAATAGTGAAACTCAACGCCGGGTTGTGTCTACTAGAACGAGGAACTGAACATTCACTTACCGGCGGAGATACGAGTTGAACACACAGCCTTTTTTTTTATAGTCAGATGACTGAGACTGAACTACGAAGGCGATTTTTTAAACTTTGATTCTGGTGAATTATCCTAATAATAATAAAACCTGGTAGTTAGTTTCATTTTACATATGCAGATTACAGAAATAATTAACATTTTTTTAGGGCATTTCATGAAATTATATTAAATATGAGATTTACTGATTCATCATTTCTTCTAACTTTGACTATTATAGTTAAAACAACTACAACTTATTTGGTTATTTCATTTCATAATTTAATATCGATTTTGAAGTTTATTAAAAATTATGTGTATGTAAAGGTCCTTCTTAACTAATTTTTAAAATAATCATTACATTTTTATTGCTTTTCCTCATAAATTTCAAGATTTTGGTAATATTCTAAGTAAAGAAGTGTTCTATGATACGTCAGATACATAAGTAATAGGCTATAAATAATGAACATAGTTATTAACTAAGCGATTCTGCCTTACCATATTCTGGAATACTATATTTCATGGGAGTCTATTTGCCTTCAGGCTTCACTGTATTTTTACATGCATTCGAACATAGGCTAGTAACTTAAGTATGACAAATTAATAAAAGGAACCTTTTTAATTTGTCTTGGGGAACCTGAGGTTACGGCGTTTCGTTTTCTATGCAACGGGCACTTTTTTGAAACATTTTATGTTTGACGGCAGAACTCAACGGTTCTTTTTCTAGCTATCAGAGAATAAATTAAAAATTATTAATTGTTAGTAGAGTAATTGAACCCACGATCTTCGCCTCTTTAAATAAAACTTAAATTTTATAATAAACATGATAAAAATATTAACTAAAATAAACATTCAACACTTCTATTTATACTCTACACCCGCGCTGGTTACGCCTGTTAAAAAGATTTATTATTTCTTAGCGTTTATTAGAGCTGTTGGTTATTTATCAAAGATACTTAGTGATATTGTTAAGGCGATGGCGATGGCGATGCGTGATCTGTTCAAATCTCGTAAATCAGACGGTATTTAGGCTGGCAATCTTGTTAATAGCTGTTACTATGGTAAATTGTATGAAAAATAGTATGGTGCTGATAGATATATTAAAACTTTTATGTAGTTACTATATAAAATCACATAAGAGCTTTTGTTTTTTATGTCTATTGTATATAAAAGTTTATTTTATTTAAATTATCTATTATATTAGGCTAATAATTATTATATCATTACTGATATACACTTTGTAGTCATAAAACCAAAGGAGCTACACACACCTCTCCATATCCACAGATAGGCCACAAGACTCTTAAGCACCCAAAATAAAATAATAAAAAAAATGATAATCAGGATATGACAATATTAGAAATGGGTCTTTCGTGGCGCACAGGCATAAGCATAAGTGTGACTGTAAACGCGACCAGCTGCGGGTTCGATGAAATTAAATGTTTATCATTTTATAATATCTTTGCTTTAAAGAGATAAAGCGCGGCGTTGAGTTTCGTCACTAAACACACAATGCCTTAAATTGGGGGCTAAAAGTGTCAAATGGAACGGAATGTCTTAGATGTCCAAGTTCTGTCTTTTTTTCCTGCCATTTGCGGTATACAACAAGAACCTGAAAAAAGAAATGTCAATATCAGCCACATGATTAAACATTGCCGCTAGACCCTATAATAAGACTCATTTTCTACCCATTCAGAATTCTTCTTAGAACAAACGCTATAAGACGTAACTGATGACTCTACATTTATATGAAGTGATAGAGGCATTTATTATACATCTTCCGCTTTTGTCAAGCTATTTGTGTCTAGGTGTGTCTTGGAATGGCATGCAATGAAAATTCTTAATACTTTGTTCACCTGATTGTTGTTTATGTAGAGTTTGAAATGGCTGAAAGAAGTGTTTTTATCAATTTGAATGTATCATTTAATTCTAAGGTCGATCTGGGCTCACAATTGGGAGACACATTTTTTCTCTGGTGGTGGATTTGAATTTAGAATGTATACAGTGTGCTACAATGGTATAGCTTTTTACTGCTTATCATTATTCATATAATATCCAGTAAAGCGACGCCTAATTATAAAGACACTTTGTTTAAGTGGCGGGACTAAACGCCACTTTTTGTCTGATTATTAAAGCGAGGAAATCATAAATGTTGTATTTCCCTTAGGGGCAATCGAACACACCACCTGCCGTTATATGCTACGACAGCCTCTACATTTTTTTAAAATAAATGTTCAACGTACACACAAAGTGAAAAACGAAATTAGCCATAATTCCAACGTTTTAAAACGCGATTATTTTTATTGGATCACACTTAACTGACGTTAATGTGTTTGTTTAATCATTATTTTCGGTACACAGCATCTGCACTAATATACATACCTATACCTTATTTTAAAACGTCACCTGACGACGACGATAACAACAACTTTGCGTATTTAATTATAATGTCTAACATAATACGTCTGTTGAAGAAAATGTGAGATAATTTAGTTTAAAATTATTTTCAATTTAAAAACTTTTCTAAAGAGAAAATCAAGAATTTTTAGCGTAGCAGGATTTGAACCTGCATCTTTTGTAAACTTCTTTTGTCTTTTGGTTGTTTTTTTTTTTTTAAGTTAATGTCAATATTTTTGCAACATGTAACCTGTAAAATATATAAAGGTTACCCTTTTACAGTATTTATATATTAAAGTAAGATATATATAATAAGTCCTTAGCTCAATGTGTCAGTATCTATTTATCAAAACGGTGGGCGTGGGTTCAATATCCACTTGGAAATATTAACTATTTTTATTTCCAATTTCTGGTATGACTGAGTTCTCACATATTGCCAACGGTATGTTAAAAATATATATATTTTTAGCTTTATATATATATATATATATATATATATATATATATATATATATATATATATATATATATATATATATATATATATATATATATATATATATATATATATATATATATATTTTAGCTTTATGTTGAATTCTGTATATGGCAAGGTAGGCAGAGGAAACTTTGAAAACAAAAGTTAAGACACCCCGTTTCCCTTTTTCGCCAAATTGTAGAGATTTTTTGTTGAGTGGTGAAAAAATGTGAAGCTCAAAAACTTACGGACAGCAGGTGGCGTAGGTGTACGATAGGTGCAAAAGTAAATAAACGTCCAATTTTTTGCATTCTTGATGTTCCGCCAACGCTAGTTGATGGAAGCCATTAGCTTGATTAATTGTGTAGATTTTTCTATTAACAGCGATAAAAGCTCTTGATTTATGAACATATGTATTGCGCTATAATTTTTTGTAAACTCAAATTAGATTAATGAGATTTTTTTGTATGGACGTGTTCTGTAGGTGGGGTTTATTTTGAAGTAAGCTGGATTTGAACCGGTATTATTTTTGTGGCATACGCTGTTTTAATTATGTTTTTTACGTTGAATCTTATGGAAATGCTGCAGCTGGTTTTATTGTCAGTAATTCAAATAAATAGAAAACAATATTTTTTTTATTTAGCTTCACGCTCTATACCGTACATGTCAGGATAACGATATTGTTTTTATGAGCGTGATTTATCTGCCTGTATGTGTTTGTTATAATTAGATATGCCTTCTGATATGCCTTCGATATGCCTTCGAGATGTGGTGTTGGCGAAGAATGCTACGCACATCGTGGACGGCCAAAAGGACCAAACTCTCTACTCTGCGACAACTCAATATAGTAACGAGACTATCAAGTATATGCTACCAGCGTGTCCTTCGTTACTTTGGACACATAGCACGAAAGCAGCCCGACAGCCTGGACAAATTAATGGTGCTTGGAAAAGTTGAAGGGAAACGACCACGCGGACGCTCGCCCACACGGTGGTCCGATCAAGTTACTTATCTCACAGGACTCCAAGTGACCACAGCCATGAAGAAAGCCGAGGACAGGACGAACTGGCGAAATTTAATAAATACCGTGATCCAGAACCTGGACAAGAGTGGACACGACCTTCAGAAATGAAGCCAACGACCGAGAAGAAGATAATTAGATATAGTTTTGTATATATATATTTATTTGAACTGATAAAACGTTAGTAGATAACAAAAAAAGGAATAGTATCAAATAATATTCAAAAATTTTTATCAACCCTCTCGTCACGGAACCCAAATAAATTTCATTACACGTGCAAAATCGCTAAAAGTTGTAATCGTTAAATCAGGCTAAATTATTGTGCGCTCCCATACGTCAGAACTTTAAATCAACGCACAAACGTAACAAGTATTTTAAAATCAATATTAATAATGCGGTGAGCCTTATAAATTTATATAATGAGAGCGTATCTTTTTGTAAGTGATCGTTATAATCATTGAGATTAGTTGCAAATGACAAACAGACTTATGGATTATGTGATTTTTGTATATTTACAGAGCAACGTACGGAAGACATTGAAAATCTCTCTTCTTTTAGCTTCGACCTAAATACCACTGTATGCTGAAGGAACCTGGGTACCTATTAGGGTAAATCCGTTCCCTCATTCTCGAGCCCTGGAAGCATTGTGTGGAAAGGATTCAACGCTGCGCATCACCTCGTCACCGGGAGAAGTAAAGGACAATTTTATACATTTCATTTCCCCGATTTGGAGACGAACCCACAACCAGATCACAACATACAAATGACTCTATAAATACATAAATTATATCTATAACTAAGTTTCGAGTTCACATTTCACACAAAGATTTTCTCTACATTATTAGATAAGATAAGTTAAATTACATACATTATATCTTTATATAGACAATTGTATATACATTGCTTCAGGTATTACTAATAATATTAGTTTGTAGTATCGATTTCAGGAAACAGGCGTCCGGTCATACATAAAGACCCTTTATGTGTACGCGGATGCTTTTGGCATGAGCTTGTAAAAGCTCGTCTTGTTATAATTATTATAGGTGACTAATAAAAATACCTATAAAATATATACATTTTATCATAATTTGAAAGTTTTGATACAGTCGTGATACAATGAGATAACGTTTGACTCTAAAACGATGGTTGTGTGTTCAATTCGTTTCGTAAAATTAGACAATACGCGGCGTTAAGCTTCGCAACTCTATGTAATGTCATGAGAATTTGGCGGAGCTTAGGTAATGGTAAGGATTTTTTTTTTATATTTTCATTTTTTTTTTATTTTAATTCATTCACCCCAAACATAAACCAGAATTAAAAACAAGTTTGAAGAGATATGATTATCTAAAAAAAATATTATATGTTAAATTAATTCTACACGTACATAAATAGCTTCACTCTATATCCCGCAGGGTAGGCAGAGGGAAGTTGGGAACCTAATGTTAAGACACTCCGTTCTATCTGCGTTCCTTACTTAATGTACATAAATATGTGTTTTTTCAACTTTCCGCAGAATTCCTCACCTAGGAACTTAGTCTAACTGAACCTGACGAAAATAAAAAAATTAACCTAGCGGGATTTGAATCCGAGCAACTTGCATGGATTTTTTGACTGTAAACCACGTGTTGTTTGTGTTTAAGACACCGCGTTCCCCAATAACAAAATTTACTTTCCGTTGAATTCACGGGATATTGGGTGTTGAGTGGCGAAATTCCACCCTTTGTCTCGTTCTCAGAACGAGAAAATCAAAATACGAATTACCACAAGCAGGAACGGAACTCACAACCTATGGTTCGACGTGCATCTGAATCTAAATTCTGTAATAGTTTATTTTACTATCTAATTAGTTATCCTTGCATTTGCAAGCTGTGTGTATACACTAGTGTATTTATAAATTAAAATTCTAACGTACATCGGAAGTCAGTATCCGGGATATGAAAGAGCGTCTGTAACTCTTATTAGAACGCAATGAAGCTGATTGCTGATTTTTTTCACAACCAATCCTTTGAGGTACGAATAATTATCGTTTTGGGATTTTTGATAAGGCGTGTTGTGGTGGAGCACAAGCGTGTGACTGTGGACTTAGGTTATGGGTTCGATGCCCACTCGATGAAATTAAATATTTAATAATTTCGTTCAACACACAATGACATCAGAATTTAGCGGAATATGGGAAAAGGAAGTGGGAACTTAATGAGAACGGCGTATTTTACTCAAGGTTCCCAGGTTCCCTAGGCCTACCTGCTTTGTGCGGAATACAACGTGAGACATTTCACTGAAGATTAAAATATTTTTATACACTTAAATATTAAACTTATATAGAAAATAAAATAAAAAGAACCCGCGCCTTTTGACAACCGTCCGAACGCTCTGGCATCAACAAGATACTTTGAAATTTTTATTCGTATTCTTGTGACTTTTTACAGTGGTTATTTATATGAGTTAACTTTTAAATATAGTTGTAAGAGCTTTTTTTGCAAATGTATAAAGCAGCGGAACTCAACGCCGCATAAAAATAAGTACCAAAACTATAATTGTATATATATTTTTTGTAGACTTAATTAGCTTTACTCTGTATTCTGCATGAAATAGGTCAGGCAAAGGGAACTTAGGAACCTAATGTTCCCAGTAGGACATTTAAAGTATAAAATATTTCATTCTTTCGAGTGGGAATCGAACACCTAACTATCGAGCTTACATTGTCTTATCACTAGGTTCCCGGTCACACTAGGTTGCAATTATAATAAATAATTAAATTGTGAATTATACGGTAATTCAGTTTTATGAAATTAGTATCTAATATTAAAAATACACAAAAAATTAAAAAGATTTCGTCTCGTTATTATTTCTATAGTTATCTAACTTTAAGCAATGCCCTTAGGCATTAATTTTTACTTCGAAAGAGAAACGACACCCAACCATCGCTTGTGCCTTTTTGCAACACCATCTAGTTCAAGGTTTTAATAAATTAAATTAAAATATATAGATTTTAAATAAATTATATAGATATAAATAAACTTTGTACAGAAACAGGTAGAATATTAGCAAAAATCGTATTACAAGTTAATTTATTAGGTATTCGCGTTCGTCCGTCCGTCCACGTGTGGGTCGTTGACCTAGCGTTTATTTTAAAATCCATATCAAAGTAAAATATAACCTACGAACGAGTCTCTTCATTGTATTCTCTTTTTTAACTGCGTTTTTCACGCACTTTCACAAAGCAGCGTGAACAAAGAATGTACTTTTGAAACACTTTGTTCTTCAGTTTTCTCTTAATTTCAAAATATTGCGTATTAAGTGGCGGAACTCAACGCCGTTCCTTATCTTATTACTGGAACATAAAATTGAAATAATTATTTCCATTATTTGTGTGTGAATTGAACCCGAGCATATCATCGCTCGCCTTTTTATTAAAACTCTGCGCCACAACGGTTCTTTACATGCTTAAGCTTTATTTTTTAGTTATACAGAGACCTTTCGTGCCCTGATGCCTCGCTGGGCTTCAAACTTGCGACTTCCAGCACGACAGGTCTTTGGTTCGAACCATCTTATGGAAATTAAATAATTAATATGTTTATTTCCTTGCTCTGGTGACAAGGCAAAGCGCGGAGTTGAGTTCCGCCTCTCCTGAAAACGGATAATGGATAATGATAGTGTCTTAATGGCAGCGGAGTGGTCTAGCACTAGGTTCCCAAGTTATTTACCTTGTTAGGTACATTGTGAAGCTTATAAAATCTAAAAAAAACCATTTCAATCCGAAAATATTAATTTTAGGTAGATGCATGAATATTTTGCGAAAAAAAACATCTTAAGAACTATGTGTTGAATGACAAAACCGAACACTGAAATATAACTATAAAAATAAAAAAATGAACAAATATATATACATCTTCTTCTTTTTTTTTCTCTTCACGCTGTATCCCGCACTAGGCAGGGTAGGCAGAGGGAACGGAAGTGAAACCTAGTGTTATGACACTCCGTTCCACTTCCGTTCCCCACTTTCCGCCGAATTTGAGGCATTGCGTGTTGAGTGGCGGAACTCAACGCCGCGCTTTGCCTTATTACCAGCATTTTGTATGTTAATATTACAAAAACTGTCCTAATAATTAACCATATGGCCTCTAATATATATATATATATATATATATATATATATATATATATATATATATATATATATATATATATATATATATATATATATATATATATATATATATATATATATATATATATATATATATATATATATATATATATATATATATATATATATGTATATATATATATTTATATATATATATATATATATAAAGAAAACAGTCAAGTGCGAGTTGGATTTGTTCACCGAGATTTTTGTATAAATTTCAAAAGTCAACAAAAAGTACAATTTAAGAAATTTAAGTTTACTCCAAAGTTTTACTATAAATGACCTATTAATGTTAAATTTTCAGATTTTTTTTTAGCTTACCCGGGAAGCCGGGAACCTAGTGTTAAGACACTCCGTTCCACTTCCGTTCCCCACTTTTCGCCGAATTTGAGGCATTGCGTGTTGAGCGGCGAAACTTAACGCTGCGCTTTGCCTTATTACCAGAGCGAAGAAATGAAATATTAAATATTTAAATTGAAAATATATAATATTTTCAAATTGTCAAATGTCACAATTTCGCGGTCGTTTTCGTACAAAGTACACCAAAAACGACGCAAAAATGTTCGTATCTTTTTATTGTGTTGACATACTAGGTTAACTTTATTCAGGCGACGACGACGTGATTTTGATATAATTTTGATATAAATGGTCTTAAACGGACAGACGAACAATCAAGCTATACAATACCTTTTTCCTTTCAAGGTACGAACCCTAACAAAAAAGGATTTTTAAAATAAAGAAAAACACAATTTAAAAACTTCCAATAGTAAATATGAACTATGCAAATAATCAATCCTGAATTTAGGTCATCTACACCAATGAGCTACACGTGGAGGCCCGAATAACTAGAACTAACGCGCGCTATATAGTTAGATACTACCATACGATTGAATCAGCTCAGATTCTACGAAATATAACATTGAACTGATATTGAAGATAGTAAGTCCGACCGCTATTGCACAGTGGTGATATGACCTTAGATGAAGAGGTAGTGTGTTCGATTCCTGTAACAGCTTGCCAGTGAAAGCATGATATTAAATTTCACCTTGAATTGTGTCTAATTTGCTGAATGCACCATAAGTGTTAAGGTAAGAAACATAAAAATAATATTTTTAAACATTATTAATCTGGTGGTGGGAAACAGAACGGAATGACTTAACACTAGGTTCCCAAGTTCTCTCTGCCTACGTGTGGGGTGCAGCGTGAAGCTGAGTGTTGGAGCTGAGTGGTTATAGGCGATGGTTGGGTGTCGTTTCTCTTTCGAAGTAAAAATTAATGCTTAAGGGCATTGCTTAAAGTTAGATAACTATAGAAATAATAACAAGACGAAATCTTTTTAATTTTTTGTGTATTTTTAATATTTGATACTAACTTTATAAAACTGAATTGACGAATAATTCACAATTTAATTATTTATACTTTAAATTGTGTTTATTTAAAGTTATATACTTTTTTAATGGAAAATAAAATTAAATATTTTAAATTTTGTTTTTTAAGAAATTGTGAAACTGTCGTGGCGCAGAAGCACAAGCGTGTGACTGTAAGCGATACGATGGTAGTGGGTTCGATCCCCACTCGAAGAAATAAAATTTTAAATATTTTAAAACCAAATATTTAATGTTCTTAAATATTTAATGTTCTCATTTCTTCGCTCTGATAACAAGGCAAAGCTCGGCGTTAAATTCCATCATTCAACACGTAATGCCTCAAATTCGGCGGAAAGTGGAGGGTCTTAAACCTAAGTTCCCAAGTGCCCTATCCACTTGAGTGACTAAATATTTTCACTTCCTCGAGTGGGTATCAAACCCACAGCCGCACGCTTGTAGACACAAGCGTGCGTTGCGTCACGGCACGCCTGTACTAATTTACAAAGAATTTATTATAATTGCAACCTAGTGTGACCGGGAACCTAGTGTTAAGACACTCCGTTCCACTTCCTCCTTCCTCCAATTAAAAACATATATAACAAATTTAAGTTTAATGAAAAAAATTAGTTATTGAGTTCTTAAGCTCGGTCTAGAAGAATATTGTTAATCTACTTGACGCTAGATGGCGCTAAACGTATGCAAATTGTCATATCTAATATAAAAGGATTATTTACAATTGAATTGGAAATATTTAAATATTATTTCCAATTAAATTGGAAATGTTTGTCAACCAACCATAAAGTAACAAGAGATAGAAGCAAAGAAAGGATTTTAGAAAACTGTTATTTTATATCGCGAAAAAAGTCTCTCTTTTTTTTTCTCAGCTTCACGCTGTATCCCGCGCGAGGCAGGGTAGGCAGAGGGAACCCGGGAACCTAGTGTTAAGATACTCCGTTCAACTTCCGCATTTTACTTTTTAAAAAAATCTCCATTTTACTTTTTAAATCAACTACGCAAATAATTTAGCAGTGGACGTTCAGTGTCAAATAAGTGCCTAAAGCTTAGAAATATCTTGTGATAGAGCCTCAATTCGTACAGGGAATACATCTACTTAGAAATTTCTTTGGTAATTTAAATATATATTAAATTTAATAAATAAACTATTTGTCCAGTTCTTTTAACACAAAAGTCTATATTTTTATATGATATATAAATATATTCACTTGGGACAGAGTGATAAGATGAGTGTTTAAGCTGTTATTGCTTGTCGTACTGCACTGGCATCTGTCTGTAAAGGTGATGGTAATTACTTCGATGCCCAATATGAAGGACGACCTAATTTTAATTTTGTTGCTATTACACCGATTAATATGCAATATTTTTAAAATACCTTAGAGACCAGTGGTGGCATAGGAGCACAAGCGTGCAACTACGCAGGTTGTGGGTTCGATTCCCACTATAGTAAATAGTATTTTATATTGTAATTTAATTTTCTTAAGTATCGAGATGACAAGCGCGGCATAAGTTCTACCACTCAACATGCAAGTCCTCAGTTCGGCGGTGTTTTTATGGGAACGGAGTGTCTTAACACAAGGTTCCAAGGGAACCTAGGTAGAAGTCATCCTTTCGTTATATATACCTATAGCTATAAGGAAAAAAAAGGAAACTACATAATAAAAAATATCACACAATTTTCTTTTATTTTAGCATTCACCTCGAAAATCAGTATATCATTTAAATTGGACTGATATTAATTGGTTCTCTTTAAAACCGGATGTTGTGTGACAAAATGAAGGTGTAGAGGTGAATTTATATGAAAATATTTTTATTTAATTTTTTTTTGCTAAAACTGATTGCGACAGGTGTATAGAGTTTAATTTAAGTTTACTTGTTTAGAAAACGTGTTAAAATTTACGTGCAAGTGGCGGGATTTGAACTCGCACCTCTTGGAAACCGTCCAAGTAATTGTGAAAAAGTACTAATAAAATGTTACAAAATATATATATTTTTATTTCTACTTTTAGTGGCCTTAGTTATTGATTATAGAATTATATTAGACATAGGCAACTTTACTCTTTTTTCTCTTATCAAAATAGACAAATGGAAAATTGTTTAAGGACATTAAATTCCCCACTATCCATCCAATTATCGAGACATTACAAATCAGTGGTGGAACTCAACACCGCGTTTAATCTAAAAATATCCAAACAACCCTAATTGCTATTCCTCAATAAAAAACAAACGGCGGCCGCCATCAAACAGTTCCTAATTAAATTACAATTTTACACGTTGACTTCTTCCTGCGAAATTCTAAGAAAAACATATGTTTAATTTTTTTTTTTATGAAACGTCCCAAATGCGCTTAGTTACCTTGTAATAAGATCTGTTTCTTTATAGATTAACTATTGAAATTGTTTAATTGATTTTGAATTCTATATCTTTAATATAAGGTGTAGTTTTCATAAAAGGTAAAGTTTAGATATCTTTAAAGGTCCACAGTTACCTGAGTAGGTGTGGGCCATGTGTACAAAGAATATTGTTTCATAATGGCCGCTACAGTAATGATATTGTAATTTGAACCCAATGTTTAATATTTAAGGCTTAATTTTGTCGGAACGTATAGTATTATTATAGGATCCACCTTATGGTTTTGTTTTTTTTATTCCTGCCTCAAGGAATATTATATGTATATTAGAAAAGTTTGGATCAGTTTGGTTTATAAAACGATGTTAAAAATAATACTTTATTTCTAGCTGTATCCCACTTAAGGTAAGGTACAAAAAGTGAACTTAGGAACGTAGTGTTAAGACACTCCGCTGCCAAGACATTTCTATTCATCACTTTCCATCGAATTTGAAGCGTTATGTGTTGAGTGGCGGAATACAACGCTGCCCTTTACCCCATTACCGATGCCAAGAAATTAAAATATTTTATCACATAAAATGGTGACCGAACCCACAACCCATCACGATTATAGTGGCACACTTGTGGGTATAAACTGCGCCACGACAGGCCTCAAGCAATATATATTAGGCTTGTTTTTGTATTTATTTAATTGTACTTGTCGTAAAAGTTAAAACTTAAATAATATATGTGGATAGATATGGTGATGTCATTTTTAACATCTTTAATTGCTACAATTTTTTTATCAATTTAGCCAAAATTATAGTTTTCAATATATAGATATAAGTCTATAGTAAATAGTCCTAAAAGTTATCGAGATTAGTAACTAATATAGTGTAATTCAAGCGGTCGAAGCCGCAAGCAGGTCGCTTGTGTAATATATATTTTAAAATGACAAATTTCAACAATTTACGAAAAAAGTGCTTTCATTTTATTATTTGGCTAAGCGATTGTTACAATTTATGAGGTGACGGTGATGCCACCGGAAGTATATTTTTGTAAACAATTTCAGAAGCTATTACTGTAAAGTGCTGAATAACGATGTAATTTTTCATAATTATTTACTGTCTTAGATATAATTCAAGATCATGATGAAGTAAAAGTGTGTCGTATTATACGATGCTTGTGGATGCAATATCTATTTGTATATAATATTTAATATTAGTTTAATCTGGTGAGCAAATGAGCGTATAATTTCACGATGTCAAATAAAAACCGTCCATAAGGAAAAATAGTTATGCTTATATTTTATTTAAATATATACTAATATTATACATATGTGCATGGTTGAACGTTCTTATCCCAGTAACTTCTGGTGCAATTGATCTTTTTTTAACTTTATGTTAAACATCTAAATGTAACTTAGTACGTCTGTAGGGATACCTGTATCACGTGTCTTTTATATATTTTTATTCGACTAGACGGGCGAAGCCGTAAGTAATAGCTAGTATATTTATAAGTTTTTTAGTTAACGGTCTATGCCTTACATTGCAGGCTAGACAGAGCAAAGTTAAGAACTTAGTGTTAGGACACTCCGTTCAATTCCTCTATTTCCTCAAAATTTTAAGCATTGCTTGTTGAGTGGCGGATCTGATACTGATATTGCCTTGTTAACGGAGCAAGTATATGATAAAAATATTTCTTCGAGTGAGGATCGAACCCACAACCCCCTTACGCTTACAACCACGACAGGCCTCGGGAATGTGTAATTCATTTTCTACGGAATCCATATAAACAAGGTGCCCATTCGATTGTGAAGACGTACAATGTATGAAATAGCGTCTGCATCTTAATTACCCTTTTTATTTAACTGTCTATACAAAGTATAAGGCTTTTAAGTTAAGTGTTTTATATATATTTTTATATAAATTGACGATACAATTGCCTTGTTTTTTTTAAGTTCTTATTAGTGTACTCAGGTATATTCCACTGCTAATGTGTACTTGTGTTGAGGAAATCTGAAATTAGGAACAAAAATTCTAATAAAATTTCTAATCTAATTAAAATTTAAAAGTGATGCCCACTTACTCTACACTTACTTCACGCTGTATCCCGCACTAGGCAGGGTAGGCAGAGGGAACGGAAGTGGAACCTAGTGTTATGACACTCCGTTCCACTTTCTTTCCCCACTTTCCGCCGAATTTGAGGCATTGCGTGTTGAGGGGCGGAACTCAACGCCGCGCTTTGCCTTATTACCAAAGCGAAGAAATGAAATATTTCATTTCCTCGACTGGGGATCGAACCCAGAACCTGTCGGTTACAGTCACACTCTTGTGCCGCTGCGCACGACAGGCCTCAAAAAACATTAATATTTAAAATATTTTTTCTGTTCATTACAGATACATTCTGTTCATTATAGCAAAAAGTGGGGGATCGAACTGTCTTGATGAGAATGAAATGTTTCAACTCTAGGTTTTCAGCTTGCCCATGACTAAGAGATAAGAAGTAAAAAAATATGTACTAATGAGGATGCCACGTTGAGTATAAAGAAAAACGTACTCAGTTAATTTATCATCAAATAAATAAACAAAACAAGTGTTTATATTTATATAAGTACATAACACGTATTTATGTACACATATATATACATGTACATACATTATAATATATGTATATATGCTCGTAGTACACATAGTGAGAACAATACAATGTGGGATAAACACCTCGACTACGCATATGCAGCGATGACGTCAGCGACAACCTGTCGCCCGCGCGTGTAATTAAACCCGTCCCGAGTAGAGATGGGGCAAGTATGGTGCGGACTATCGATACTTTAATAAAAATATCAATTTTATAGAGAAAATTGTAATTGTGTATTGTATAATTACTTGTTGCACTTTTTAGTATTTAGTTTCTCGTATTGTAAAGTATCTATGTTCACATGTTCTGAGCGCAGAAATGTAAGCATATGTCTGTCAGATCTCCAGAAAACGATTTTAATTGATTATAAAGAAATTTTTAGATCAACATATAAGTAATTTTAATTCTGAGAATCTGATTTGAAGTAAATCTAATATTTTTGTATTAAAAAAGATATTTTTCTTCAAAAAGCCAATATAGTCGACGTACTCATAGGTAAAAAATAATGATAATGTTATATCCCCAACTTTATCTGACCAATTCCCGTTGGGATTTATATTGTGAACATTAATTTTCTTAATAAAATACGAGTTCTGAACTACTAGAAATGTTTTTTTTAAAGTAAAAAATAACTTAATCTAATAATAACATATTTTCACCACCATCGATATGTCCTACGCTTCCCTACACCAGACCCCCGCGGCACCTCGTTTTATTAAGGCGCGTTTTTTGTGCGGACACACGTGCTCGCCATACCTCGACGTCGGGATAAAGTTCTTGTAACGATACCTACCTATCTATAGAGGGAATATCTTATTGATATTCTTTGTTATTATTATATGAAATGAGACCTTGGTGGCCTGTGCCCAGGTACAGGTACAGTGTACAAACATGAGGATAGTAGATTTGATTACCACTTAATACTATTTTTATTTTCTTGCTCTGGTTAGGTGCGGCGTTAAGTTGCGCCAGTATAAAATATTATAAAATTTTAAAGTGGTTAGCGATTACGTAACACTAACTACATATGTTATCTGTGTTGGCACTATTATTTAAATTATGACTCTAATATGTATGGTTGAACTACATACTTATAAGATTCGGTTTATTTCTTTCAACGTTTATTTTTTTTAGCTTTACGCTATATCTCATATATCTCAAGGGTACTGAAAGAGAACCTAGTGTACAAATATTCCGCTCCCTATTCTAACGATTTTTTATATCTTGCGTATTGAAACGCGGAACTTAACGCCGCACAATTTTAATGCACTGTTATGATGCATTTGAGATATTCTCTTAAGCTTACAGACCCACGCTTGTAGCCATTCACCACCACAGATCTTAAATAAAAATAAATATTCATAATAACAACAACAAATACTAAGCAAAGGTTTCGGTAGCGCAAAATATATGAATATGTACTATACATAGAGTTCTGTTGACAGTGTCAAAATCCTGAAACACCTATTTTTCATTACACGAGAAGTTTTCACGACCGCTATAAAGCGGTAACAGAAAAGCTCTGATTACGAAGCTTTTTGTCAACTTCCACGTATTTTATATTCAGTTCGTGAATAAAAAAAACGGTATTCAGTTTTTTCGAAGTCGAAATGAATTCACGCAGCCGGCTCTACGGGTACGTTGAAAAAGTTTCAAAAGTGACCGTCAGGAGGTGCTGCAAAAAGAGAAAACGATAAAATTACAGCGAAGTAGCTAATATATTTGTTTCGGAATTGCGAACTTGTGTAAGTGAATTGTGATTTGTTCGTTTGAAATGTAGAGCTTAATTATGTTATTGTAACTTTTTGAAAATCAATATCATTATGTTATACAAAATGTGTGAGATTAATATTATTCAGGTAAAAGTGATTTATTTATTTATTTATTAGGCAAGCCAACGTAACATACAAAATTATACAAAAAAGTTTTATAAATACATACAAAATTTCAAAAATATGTTTTCTATTGTACATCACACTTACAGGCTAGCTCAACAAGATATAAAAAATACATATTCCTATTCTAAAAGCCTAAAACCCAAAAAGAAAAATAACCTAGATAATATAAAAAATAAAAACAATGATAACTATCAATCATACAAATAAAATTAATAATATAGTACTACTTTACCATCTAAAATATACATTATTTATAAAAAATATAGGATGAGTGATGTAATTTTACCCTTATTCCTACAAACCACGATTGTATAAGACATTGCAATACCAGTTGAGGCCCATTTTTTGAGACATATATTAAAAATTCAGACTCAACAAGCTTTGTTTATCAAAACGGGATATTCAAAATATATTTTAACAATTAATGCCCCTAGTATGTATCAAATCCATAACCATCACTTTTACAGGTAGGCGATGTGCAGCCCACTGCGTTTTATATGCCTAATGCAGTAAAGTATAACCGTATAATAACGTTTTTTTTAATTCCAAGCTGTATTTTAGTATATTGTACTTTACCTCATTAACTGAGCAAAGAAATACTAAAAAATTCAATTTCTCGAGTGAGGATTAAACCTAAAGCCTGTCACGTTTACAGTCATTTATTTAACAAAAGATAGTAAAATTTAATCAATCTCTACATTCAGAGAGAGCGGAGAAAAGAATCATTACGTATTCTCTATGTAATACTCATATTCCTGACTAAATTACTATTAAAACTTCATGACCCTCTTTCATTTGAGGCTTTGACGGCTAACGTAGCGTGACGTCACATAAGCGATTGTCGTCACGGCCCTAGCGCCAGCAAGAGCAGGTCAGTTTGAATTATAAATGAACTTTTAGTGGGCGTAAGGCCTTGGGAATTGAGTGCTCGTGTATAACTAGTGGTAATTTTACTTATAAAGCACTAGATGATTTAGTTATTTAAATTTTCGTATCTCTATTTAAAGACTTTACTAAGTAAATTATATTTTTTTAGCTACTCGCAGTATCCTGTACAGGGTAAGGTAGGAGGGAATTTGTGAACTTAGTGTTTAGACACTTCTTTTCGTTACCCCTTTCCGACAATTTTTGTATAGTATCGATATTAGTATCGATTTTCTAAACACATCTCTAGTTAAATAAGTAAATATCAAAATTGATTTGATAATAACATTTATTTACTTAATGATAATAATTATTTAATATTCAAGGTATGTGCATTTCACCAAAAAATATGTTGAATATCGAAAGACTAAACGATCGACAGATCTATCTAAAGCCAGCCTAAAGCGTGTGACTTTTGACGCGATCGATCCCCACACGAAGGTATTAAATATTCATTTTTTTTTATCTAAAACTATTTTTCCTCGTTCTGGTAACAACTCAAAGTAAGTTGACTTCTACCACTCAACAAGCAATGCCTCAAGAATTTGATGAAAATGGAGAAGGAAGTAGGTATCACTAGGTTCCTAGGGTCCCTCTGTCTACCACGCTATATAAGGATAAATACAGCATAAAATTACAAAAGATTACAAAAACACTTGAACATATCTATTCAATTCACTTACTCATAAAAAAACAATATAAAATACATACATACATTCAACTATGCAATCTATAAACCATACTACTTACATCGTCTAAATCACCTTTCCAATATTTTCAACGACGCTTTTATAACGTGTGACTTCGAAGTGACATTGTTACATTCATTTTATTTTAGTAAGATCTATTTCAAACTGGTTTTCAATAATAATGGAAATACATTACCTTATTTTCACTTATGTTGATTGCAAATATTCTAGTATTAAGCCACTGTGCTCTACTTTCGGGTCGATTACGTGGTAAATGCTTTGTCTCATGTTTACTACGAGTTTTACATATGCTCTTATAGTTCTAAGACGATGTTGCCGTAAGCCAAATTGTTTAAAAAGTTCATAGCAAAATTATAAACCTCTCTCTTTGTTTTCTCTACCAACCCACATGATGTGACGAGAGGATAAAAAAGAATACTAAATTACCCCACGAGGTGCAATAACAATTTCTGACTGAATTAACGAAAGTTTTGTCGGCATAATGGGGGCATCGCTTATGTTCAACATGCAACACGTTTGTGGTTCCCTTTTGGGGTAATGGGGGCATCGTTTTTTTTTTCAACAAAAAGTACAGGAGCTTAAGTTTTTTTTTTTTTCTTTATATAGAAGAGACGGCAAACGAGCGTACGGGTCACCTGATGGTAAGTGATCATCGTCGCCCACGGCCCCGAGTAACTCCAGAGGAGTTACAGGAGCGTTGCCGTCTTTTAATGTGGATGGGCACCGGGGCCCGGCATTACCTAATGCGAAACGCAGTGGCCAAAGCCATTACCTAATGCCGGTCTTAAATGCCGGGGGTGGTAACAATCATCACACACGCACTTTAGTCGCCTCTTACGACACCATCAGTACCAGGGTGATCCTATTCTAAGCCAGGATCACACTGCTGAACTATCTATATTCTTTATGCAGTAGAATACAAAGTGCGGCGTTGAATTTCACTTCACAATGTCAACATAGTGGAAAACGGAGTGTCCTAACACTAAGTACTATCTGCCTTCTATATACTTAGCACAACTAAAAAAAAATGCTCTGTATAACACATCCTTAGGTTGCAAAGTGCGATAAAATAGTTAGAGAATAATATGACAGGGCGGCGCGAGATTGGAAAACTTGACTCGTTTATGACTGGAAAAGTTTTGGCTATTTGTTGTCGATACCTAGCACTAGGGTAGAGAGAGTCGAATTAAATAAATATTAAAAAGAATATCGAGGACAGTCGCGGCGCAGGAGCGCAATGCTTCGTCTGTACGCGAAAAATTGTGGGTTCGATATCCTCTTGAGGAAATTAAATATATAACAGTTTCCTTCCTCTGCTCTAGTAACGTAGAGTTCCTAATTTAAACATACAATTTTTCTATGAAAAGTGAAATACTCTAGGTTTCCGAATTCCAAAGCCATAATGCCATATGAGGGCAACAAAGTGAGCTAAAAAAAGTACATATAGATTTAAATAATGTAAAAAAAACTTATGAAATGAGATTTATTTGAAATAAATGTTGAATCACTTTAGTTATAAAAGGTAGACATTACAAAATGTTTATATAATGATCTTTAAAGAACCATGCTAGTTAAACGCAACATTTTTAACATAACAGTGCGCCTTCAGCACAGCGGTTCGTTCTTTGATTGTTGGCAAGGTGGTGATGGCTTCAAGTCTTTGTCGAGGAAAAATTATTATATTCTTTCGCTCAATTAATGCTTTCTGTGTGAAAGCATTGCTAAGTTCCACAAATTTGCATGCAACATTTCAAATAACGGCCTATCCTATTACATACATTATGAAGTGAAATAAACCTTATAGTAATTTCAACCTGAGCCTTTTGATAACTGTCCAAACGCGCTCACCGACTAAGCCATACGTACATATACAGCTACATCGTGTTATAAATTGGACGATTTCCAAAAAGGCGCGGGTTCAATTCCCATTGCGTTCATTTTTTTATACATTTTCCAAAAAAAAGTATTTTTCTTTACAAAAAATATTCTAAAATATCAATTCTTGATGTTAATATTACAGTAAAAATAGAATAAAACGAAAAGAACGTTATTAAAGTGTAAGAAAAGAGAACTATGTCTAATTTTCCGGTTTCGCCCGCGCAGATTGCGGCGCGCCCGGCGGGAATACGCTTACGTTTATGCTCGTATTTTATATTGCCAGAATGAAGGTGACTTTTGATTATAAATTGAAGATAACTTTTAAATGTATATAATGTTAGAAATGCCTGTGTTGACACGGGGGCACACACGTGTGACTGTAGAGTAGAGGAAATGAAATATTTAATATTTTCATTTATTCGCTCTGGTAAAAGACAATGTTGAATTTCGTCACTCAACTCGCAACGTGCCAAGTGTGAACTTACACTTATATTTGCAGTCTATAACATACAAAATGAAAAATTATTATGTTGCATTTGGAACATTGCATAAGAAATCACGTAACACAACGCCGCATTTTATCTCGCTAGACTGATAAATTGAAAACAGTTCATTATCTCGCTATATAAATATGTATATTACATATTTGGAACGGTAATACCTAGGCTTCAGGTTCTCTCTTAAGTGTGCGTCCCATTGGCGCCTACTACAATTTACATATAGCTTTGTCATTGTAAACAAACACATATGTAGCGCCTTTAAGTATTATGTATAATCGACTATCCAACTCTTATTCATAAATGGAATGTAAAAGAGTTAACTTTTTTAAATATGTAATAATATTTTTTTTCTAAGTAAATATTAATAATAATTCCTGTATAATGCTATATTGAGTTCTGCACGGTATTTTGTTTCTTCACGCTGTGTCCTATACATAGAAGGAACGTGGGAAATTAGTATTAAGACACTTTATTCTCTAAAATTACTTCCGCTCACCACTTTCGGTCAAATTTTGTAGGCATAGAGTTTGTCGTTTTGCGTGACAGAAGACACGTCGCACATTGCCTTTTTATTAGAGCGGAAGTAGCGCAAGTATTTCTTTTTAAATGCACTGATTTAGTTTATTAAAAACGTGTGTCATTTTAGTAATATTTTGATATTTTTAATGTTATGTAAAAAGAAAATAATTACTTTTTTAACATGTACAAGTATGTAATGCTGTCGTAACGCGTTCAATTCTCATTCGTAGAAATTAATTATTTTTAATTTCTGACTCGGTTAATAAGATAAATCGCGGCGTTGAGTTCTGCCATCTAATACGTAACGTCTACTCAAGCGGTGCTTAAGCTCTGGGCTCTGGCCCTCGTAAAGCGTGAAGCTAAGTAAATATGAAAATGAATCCATAGATAACCAACTATAACAAAAATAGGTTATAAGATTAACTTGTAGGTGTGCGATATATTAAAAATTATAATTTTTTACATTTTGGATATGGAAATATTAACGGGAGGGATGGAGTGTCTTGTCATTACGTTCACAGGTTCCCTACCCTGCTGCGTGTGAGATATAGTGTAAAACGAAAAAAAAGAGAGAAAAAAAATATGCATTGTAAATACAGCTAACAAATATACTTACATATGTAAAATACACATCATAACTCATGACACATTGGGCTTCCTATCACTAATATATAAAAATATATATTTAGACAAGACTTTTAAAAGGCTTTGTATAAAAACCGTAAGCTGCAACAATGCAAGCGTCAAGCAAAGTTGTACCGAGTTGCATCGCCTCGCTCGTTAAAACTTCGACTTTCTTCAGTTTACCTTTAAACTATCTTACTCGTGCTCGGAATATATTCTAATAAGAATGTTATATTAAAAGTAGTGGTATCAATACTATATACTCACTCAGCTTCACGCCGTATCCCGCACATGGCAGGTTAGGCAGAAGGAACTTAGGATAGAAATTAAATTACTTGAACATAAAGATATACAGTATCTATTTAATCATAAACACAGCATTTTGTAGAACTAGTAATAGCTGAAAATTGTAAAATAATCATATAACTAAGTGGTTTATTAAAATGTTATAATAAGCAACACCTTTAAAAGCTACTATACTTCAGTGGTGAAAATTTTTGGAGTAGTGCCAAAAGATCGCGAGCTCCGGCGAATATAATGATATAAGTATGAATAGCGAAATGTACGTTTCACGTGCCATATTAAAGATTTGCGTTATATGTTTGTAGAGTTTGATAGAGTCTTGTGATGTAACCTGATGTTTATAATATATTCCGTTTTTTTATCAGTTTCAAGTTGAATCCCGCACATGGCAGGGTAGATAAAAGAAAGCTTGGAGCCTAGTGATAAGACACTATTCCGTTCTCCACTTTTTGCACGAACTCAACGCCGTGCTTTGCCTTGTTCTCGGATCATGGCAAAGCACGCCTTCAAGTTCCGGTGATCGAATCCATACGCTTTTGTCCTTGAGCCACCACAACCGTCTATAGACAGATATTCAATTCGTAGAAAACATTCTGCTGATACTTAAATAACGGCGTTAAGCTACGCCACTGAATATGTAATGTCTATTAACCTTGATTATACAGTTCTGTAACGCTTGGTTTCCTTTACTTTTACTCAATATAAAAACATTTTTTTGAACCACTGCTCTGTCATATGTAGTCTATATTAAAATAAGTCGTGAACAAGAATTTTCATATAAATTCCTAATTATAAATTTAAAATATAATATTAAAATCGTAAAAGCTTCATTTATAGTCCTCCTACCACCACAACTCACCCCCCACCCGCTATCACCCTGTCTTATATAGCCTTAGGTGCGCTACAAGGTATAGCCTAGACTACAACTTAGCTTCTTGCAAATGAATGATTTTGAGCGTAATATATCATTTTACTTTAAATAAATCTATTTATACAAATATAAATATTATACATTTTCTATAGAAATGTAACTAATATAAAAATTATAGATACATCACGTTATTTAAAATATAAAATACTTGGTGAAAAGAAATGTTTCACTATGTTGGAATATCTTTGTTGTCACTATACAAATAATTCTGATTAACATTTAAGACCCTTATAACCGTATTTTTACATAGTTTTATATTAATATGATACACATGTATATATTAATGAATTATGCATCCAATGTTAATAGATATGAAATCTAAACAAGCAAATGTGACGATATCAATAATCCTTATAATAAAAATAAATTTTACGTATAAAATTTGGAACATAACTATTTAAAATAATCATACATTTGAATTTATCTAAGTGGGTATCACATTATCATATTCCTCCAAAAAATTTGTAACAAAAATACCAGAAAAATGAAAAAAAAAAAAACTTAACTTTAAAATCCACCCAACTGACCCACTTAACTAACTAGCTCTACCTGGCAGGTGTGTGATACGCTACCGTCTAAACCAACCGCGAAAGCCCTCCAAGCATTTCAGGTGACACAGGTAACACGACCACGCCTTTATATCGAGCTGCGCCACAACCTGCGCGTTGATTGGTCGACTCTACCTGCCAGGTGCTTCCCACCTACAGTTGTCTCTACAACACCTGATAACCAGGTCTCGTCCTGTTAGAGTAGTGTGATAGTGATAAGAAAGTGATATATCACTGTTTTTAGTGATATCGTGTGCGCATGTGTCGCTACGATTGATGTTTTCTTGAGGTGTTCTAAATTTAGCAAGGTGCCGCGCCCTTGTAAAGGTCAGTTATTGTTACGTTATAAATTTTGTTTTTGTTTTTAGTTTTTTTTATGTTCATATTGTTTTATAATTTTAATAGAGTTTTAAGTTGGTATATTATTATTTTATAGTACTAAGGTTGATCTTATATAATATTTTTTGTGAGTATATATATATCAACCGTAATTTACTTAAATAAATATATTTTTTTGGATAAATACAATAACTGTAACAAATTATTATAAAACATTTTAAAATTATTAAAACAACAAAAAAAAAAAATATTGGGATACAACAGACAACTCTTATACACGTGTGTTTCATAATTTACTAAAAAGCATAAATGTAAAATTAAATGACAAAAATACAATTTCATTATAAAGTCCCAAATAGTAATAGCAATTTCTTTCATCATTATGTTCATTCAATCTTCTTTCATAATTAGTGTTTCACCCTCCACCCTCCACCCCAGCACCCCAGCCACCCCCCGAGCCTGATTACCTAGAACTTTAGGTAGTCTAGCTGGCTCTATAATTAGGTACCTAGTATTACCTCCGTTTAAATGGCTTCTTTGCCGCCTTTGTTCAGTTTAATGAGAAAATTTTTCATTTGTGTAGAGTCCAGTCTTGAGTTATGTTTTATGTATAGAAAATATTTTCTGATTTAAATTGTTGTAAGCGTTGTATTTTTTTAATTTAGCTTCACGTTGTATTCAGTGTAAGTAGAGTAAACAGAGGGAACCTTGTGTTAAGTAACCTTCCTCCCAATTTTGAATTTGAATATTAAGTACGGCTAAGTATAACGCGATAGTCTTATTTCAAGAGAGAGAGAATTTTGATAATTAACTCCTATCTATGTATGGAGATCGAATTTACTATAAACTTATCAAATGAAGAACATAATCGAAGATTTATTTTTTTATCGCTACACCCTTTAAAGGGTCTCGCAGAGTTAAATTCCAGTTAGAACTATGTTCCTTATTCACTGGTATATTTTCAAGGAATACCTTGAAAATATATCAGTATTACAACAAGAATCGAAAATATGAAACAGTTGTATACAATATCAGAACAATTTATTAGCTTAATAATATTAATTGTATTTGTAATGATTGTACGATTCATTTATGTAAAATATCATGTCTAATGTTCAAATAATGGTTGAGGCCTATCGTGGCGCAGCGGCACAAACGTGTGAATGTAACCGATTATATATTTATAGGTTGTGGGTTGAAATGGAATATTTAATATTTTCAATTTAAATATTTAATGTTTTCATTTCTTCACCCTGGTACAAGGCAAAGCGCGGCTATGAGTTCCGCCACTCAACACGCCTCAAAATTCGGCGGAAAGTCGGGAATAAAAGTGGAACGGAGTGTCTGAACACTAGGTTCCCAAGTTCCCTCTGCCTACCCTTCCATGTGCAGGATACAGCGAGTATCATGTCTAAATGGTTATATTTAACTATTGTAATTTACATAATCATATTAATGTGTTATCAAAAGCTTTTTTCAATTTGATTTTTGTATATTCTACGAGAGTAGATAGATAAATCTAACAATACGTTGTTTTTTATTGAATTTATATATATATATATTTACACGAAGTAAAATCAAAGTAAACTTAAGCATTTTTTTTTCAGCTTCACGCTGTATCCCGCACTAGGCAGCGTAGGCAGAGGGAACGGAAGTGAAACCTAGTGTTATGACACTTCGTTCCCACTTTCCACCGAATTTGAGGCATTGAGTGTTGAGTGGCGGAACTCAACGCCGCGTTTTGCCTTATTACCAGAGCGAAGAAATGAAACATTAAATACTTAAATTGAAAATATTAAATATTTCATTTCCTCGACTGGGGATCGAACCCAGAACCTGTCGGTTACAGTCACACTCTTGTGCCGCTGCGCCACGACAGGCCTCTAACGTAACTTAAGCATTATAATATAAATTAAAGCCATTGTATGCATATGTAGTCGTGGCACAGTGTCTGTCTAACGTGACGGACGTGGCGGTTCGGCGCCCACTAAAAGTAAAAAACATATTTTCATATTCGTTTGGATAATAATACAAAACTTCAATCTTTCAATTCATTCCAAATTCAGTAATGTAGAGTTCTATCACTAAATTCTTCTTAAGCGGGACGAATCGGGAATGTAAATAAACAAATAAACAACCCTTCTTTCCCTACTTAAGCGGGATAGAGCGTGAAAATATATATGTAAGCCTTTTTTTACCTCATTGAAATGGAATAGCGTGAAGCTAAACCAGCCCAAAACGTGAACTGAGCTACAATTACGTCACGATAAAGAACTTTATACCCACATATTCACGCCAGTAAGTAAGTTAGGTTTGAATACTGCTCAATTTGCGTCACTCCGACCATCTCCACTCATGTGTGTGGACTCTGTAATTTTACTATTCTATGCTTGTGTTTAACAAAGTGGATAAGTTAAACGATGCATATTGTGATAAGTGTAACGTATTTGTGATAGAGGCAACTTGTAGTTGGAAAAGAGTTCAGGGAAATTTGAAATATTTAAAATTTTGCTGTGATAGAGTGCGGTTTTCTGTTCCGCTGTTATTTATATACGTAAGTAATGTCTCAACAATTGGGGTTGAGTGAAGAACAGAATGTCATAATATAGATTTCCCCAGTTTGCTCCTTTACATAAAAATACCTGAGTATACCTTGAGGCAGTGGTACAAGTGTGTAACGGAAATGTAAGCTATATTTTTATTTAAAATTCTTCTAAAGTATATTTAGCTCATACTTTACTATTTTTTATATATTTTAAGGTGTTAGTCCGCTCTAAGTATGTAGGAATGGTTCAAAAGGTGCGAATTCAAATCAAAACATTATATCCAAATCAATGTATAAACAATTAAAATTATTTTAAATATAATAAGTAATTTAATTTTATCTAAAATGGTAAAGACCCAAGAACTACCTCTTTAAAATGATCTTCATTGTGCTACTGAACAATACAACTTTAACTGAGGTATCTATTTATAATGGTTCGCGTGTATCGATTAAAAGTTACGAACAAAGCATTAGTAGGTCAGCCTCGATCTGTATTCAGCCTTCAGAACATAATAAAACAAGATAACATTTTATAATATATGTACATATTATCTACAGGTTGTTATGGCATAATTGGAAAAAGTAGAGTTTGAAGTCTGTCGTGGCGCAGTAGCACAAGCGTGTGACTGTATCCGACAGGTTCTGGGTTCGATCCCCAGTCGAGGAAATGAAATATTTAATATTTCAATTTAAATATTTAATATTTAATTTCTTCGGTCTGGTAATAGGGTAAAGTGCGGCGTTGAGTTACGCCACTCACCACGCAATGGCTAAAATTCGGCGGAAAGTGGGCAACGAAAGTGGAACGGAGTGTCTTAACACTAGGTTCCCTCTGCCTACCCTGCCTCGTGTGGGATACAGCGTGAAGCTAAAAAAAAAAGTAGAGTTGACAATAGTAGAGTTCTCGATGATTTGGCCCAAATTCCTAATTTTAGTATTACTTTGTGTCTCCTATATAGGTAAAAGAAAACTAGTGTTCGAGACAGTGTTCAGCAGTGAAACTCAACTCTGCAGCTACATGGGTGGCTGCATTTTTTTACTAAACATGTTGTTGTTATTGAAACCGAAAATTTAACTGTTTCATAAGTAAAACAAGAATTTCTCTAATTTATACTTACAATATATTACTGTAACTTATCACTGTCTGTACATATATTTGGAAAAGATATAGGCGACGT
The DNA here is from genome assembly GCA_019049475.1 of Eueides isabella. Lineage (NCBI taxonomy): Eukaryota > Metazoa > Arthropoda > Insecta > Lepidoptera > Nymphalidae > Eueides > Eueides isabella. The sequence continues at coordinate 15,549,683 of CM032392.1, forward strand.
TTAAAAATATCCAAAATAATATAATATTTGTATTTAAATTCTGTCTGTTTATCTGTAATTTGTAAACACTAATATTAGAAATGGTTAATCCAATTTTAATGTTTTCACTATTAATATAATAGTGCAAACAATTAGGCAAATGTCCTTCAACATTTAATAAAAATTAAAAGGCTTACTTCGATAAAATTGCAACAAATATTTTATTAATTTATCGACTTTTTTTGTTTTTAATGTCTAAAAAATGATAATTCTATTAAAAAAAAGTAATTGGGATTAGTTAGTAAAATTGTGAAATTCAAGCGGTCCAACGTTTAAATGTATCTAAACGAGTAGAGTGGAAAATGTTAAAGTATAAGATGTTGCGGCTGTACCTCTTAGGCAAGGCACGTAAATAGGCACGTAAATAGTTGACGTAAATAGGCGTGTAAATAGTTGACGTAAATAAGCGCGTAAATAGTTGACTTAGTTAGTAAATATCGATAGTGAAATAATAGTTAGACCGTCCTGGCGCAAAGACACAAGCATGCGACTGTAAACACGATGGCAGTGGATTCGACATCCATTCGATAAACTGGGAAAATATACCTTACCTTATTACCAAAGAGGAGAAATAAAAATGAGGCCGGTCGTGGCGCAGCGGCACAAGCGTGTGACTGTAACCGATAGGTTCTGGGTTCGATCCCCATTCGAGGAAATGAAATATTTAATATTTTCAATTTAAATATTTAATATTTCATTTCTTCGCTCTGGTACAAGGCAAAACGTGGCGTTGAGTTCCGCTACTCAACACGCAATGCCTCAAATTCGGCGGAAAGTGGTCTTAACACTAGGTTCCCAAGTTCCCTCTGCCTACCTGGCCACGTGCGGGATACAGCGTGAAGCTGAGTGAGTGAGTGAGAAATAAACATATTAATTTGTTTATTCAAAAATATATATATATTTTTTTTACTTATTAGAGTAGGGGTCGTATCCACAACCTGTCGTTTACACACATGATTGAGCCTCAGTGAAACGACAGGCGTCCCACAGTAACATTTAATGCTTACTTATTTTATAAGTAGAGCACTTTTACAAATTGTCGAATATGTATTCATATTAAGTATAAAAATGTAGTAAATATAAGATCTGATTAAGCCGCGCTTATAAAATGATTCGAACCACAATTTACGTTAGTGCGCGTGAACATCCCCCGTCGGTTTATTTGCTTGCCACTTTGTTTGGTCTGTCCAAATCTGGTGAGGTGTTTCATTCTAGACTCTATATTTTAGAGTAAGTAATGAAAAATAAGCGTATTTTTAAAATACTTTAGTGTTAGCCGGGATCACACGGCAAAATAATTTTGCCGTGTGATCCCGGCTTAGAATAGGATCACCCTGGTACTGATGGTGTCGTAAGAGGCGACTAAAGTGCGTGTGGTAGAGTCACGTTGCTAGTAATGGCAACCCACATGGGCAGACTCGACCGGATTGTTACCACCCCCGGCATTTAAGACCGGCGTTAAGTAGTGGCTTTGGCCACTGCGTTTCGCATTAGGTAATGCCGGGCCCCGGTCCCCATCCACCTTAAAAGACGGCAACGCCCCTGTAGCTCTTCTGGAGTTATACGGGGCCGTGGGCGTCGGTGATCACTTACCATCAGGTGACCCGCACGCTCGTTTGCCGTCTCTTCCATAAAAAAAAAAAAAAAATACTTTAGTGTTTTTTAGAAGTTGAAAATTGTTATTTCAGAGAGATAACAGAGTGGTCACTTGGCCACTACTGTTCTCTTTCTATTCAGAATTCATTCCGTGCATGCATTGTTCGTGGTAGTTAGGTGGATTTTTTATAATTTAAATTGTGTCCGTTCTTTGCTATACATGTGAAGCTTTGATTTACAATTTCATAGCTACAATAATTTTACAAAGTCGAGTTAACTTAATCAAAATTTTATTTTTTTGTTGTTATTTATACGTCTAAATAAATATAATATATTTGCCGTTGTAAATATAATATATTTATTATTAACTTGTTTAAAATATTATCTTTTAAATGTCTCTTGTAACTTAAAATGCATAAAATCGAAACAAACAGAAATGACAGGGGCTGAAGTGTCCGGTTACGCGCACCTGGTGATCGGTTGTACTGAATTGTAGGAACAAGACAATGTCTACAGTACTGTCTGGACGCTCTTGTTAGTATTGACGGCGCGGCGACTGTTGTAATTTTATATATTTATTTTTTTCACATTTTTAGAACAGTTATAGAATAGACTGGTTGTGGGTTCGATCCCCATTCAAGAAAATGGAATATTTGATATTTTCACTCTGTTGTGTGTGTTAAAATACGTTAAAATACGTCCACCGATAGTTAATATTAATTTTCATAAAAAATAATGTCATAATTTACACACAGTCACAGTATAGGAAAGATAGTTACATTAAAATTACACTAATATATAAGCGGCGTTGAGTTCTGCCACTCAACACGTAAAGCTTTGAATTTGGCGAAAAGTGGAGAACGTCTAGGTTCCCAGATTCCCTCTGCCTACCCTACTATGTGCGGGATACGGCGTGAAAAAGGAAGAATATAAAGATATTAACGATAAAATATTATGTTTTCAATATTTCGTTCCTTTTAAATAATTATTTTTTTCAACTGTTACAATTGGAACCTGATAATTTAAAACAATAAATATATTTTGTGTTACAGTAAATTCATTTTAAAAAAACATAACATAATATTTCCTGTAAACAGGTGACTGAGTCACTCATCAAATGCCCACCCCTGTTTGTTCAGCTAAAATGTTTGCTCACGTGAACACTCCACTTTGACCCCTGCACAGATTATAAAGTATCTTGTCATCTTATATTTTGTATACTGAGGCTGTGTTTCTCCCTGTTATTTGACGTAGGCCATAGGTTCAATATTTTTAAATTGAATACATTTTATCTAGATGCTTATCGTTTTGAATAGTTCTTTTAAAAATAATTAATCAGTTCTACATGAGTGTAACTTGTTGAAATAAAAATACGGTGTTGAATTTTGTTTCATTCAATTTCTGATTGTATATAGGCCTGTCAAGGCGAAGGGGCACAAGCATGTGACTGCAAACGACTGATTGTGGGTTCGATCCCCACTCGTGGAAATGAATTTTCTTCTTTTCTTTTTTTTTTTTTTTTTTTTTTTTCAGCTTCACACTGTATCCCGCACTAGGCAGGGTAGGCAGAGGGAACGGAAGTGAAACCTAGTGTTATGACACTCCGTTCCACTTCCATTCCCCACTTTCCGCCGAATTTGAGGCATTGCGTATTGAGTGGCGGAACTCAACGCCGCGCTTTGCCTTATTACCAGAGCGAAGAAATGAAACATTAAATATTTAAATTGAAAATATTAAATATTTTATTTCCTCGACTGGGGATCGAACCCAGAACCTGTCGGTTACAGTCACACTCTTGTGCCGCTGCGCCACGACAGGCCTCAAACAATTAATGACAGTAATAATATATAGTTATTTTATATAAGCCTCAAAATTTTATCCTTTTTCATTAGTATAATACTATCGTTAGTTACTTCCAGTACAGAGAGAAGCAAAAACCGAAAACTGGTTTGTATTCTCAATAATATCTGGAGTCAACAATTAGTATAAAGATAGAGTCGTTTGTGGGCGGATACAAGAATTATATATATGAAATTAAATTGAAATAAAATATTTCTATGTAATCTTTACATCGTCAAATAATATCTCTATTTTCTAAAATCTACTAATTATATTACTATATACTATAATGTTCCAAAATGATTAGGATACTAATATTGTTTATCATTAACGACATAGAAACATTATACATTTTGAGCTAGAAGGCAGGAAGGCAGGCTAGAAACTAATATATAATTAACTACATAAATAGATTATTTTAAATTATTTTTATACATCCATTTTAATTTTATATTTTAAACACTATGACTATGATGTTTAAAAAATATTTTTAAACATATATCTTGGAATAAAGTGTTTTAACACTAGATTTCCAAATTCCTTCAGCCTACTCTACCATGCACAGGATACAGAGTAAAGCTTAAAAAAATATTTTTTTTATCGCTTCAACTGGAACTCTACAATCATATTAGCTCTGGTCACATTAGCAGCCACTTCGCGTGGAAAAATGTTGCAATCATAGCTATATTATACACCGCGATGAGGATAATTAACGCTGGTTCTTACAGAGACTGAGCTATTCTTAATGTTGGCTTTATAGCATATTAATAAAAATGCCGCTTTTTTGGAATTTTATGTCATAAACATTGGTAAGTGAACGCATATAACCTTTTCTTTGTTGTTTCTTGTTACTTATTTTTTTTAAAGGCCCCTGTATACTCACAGGGTCAAACGACTCTATTATAAAAACTTATCCGTCTGTCTTAACAGTAGGATCCCAAGTTCTTTCTGCCTACCTTCCTATAGAAACAGCGTGAAACAAAAAAAAAACATTCCTAATTCCAAATACACAATTAAATGAGAGACATAAAAAGTTAATAACGGTTTTTACTGACCTAAAGGGGAAACCATACATCTTTCACCAGTTCATTCCGAAGGTAGCGGGACCGTAATGGACGTAAAAAACGCAGCACCTAGGCTTTATTACATTCCTCTCAATATGCCCGCTTTTTGCCCATTACATACTTCAATTTTGCGCAATAACGTTTTTGTGATATATAGAGGTGTATTTGGCTAAAACGAAGTTAGTGGACGTGGTATTGTTACGTCTATATCAAATCCCTACGTGTTAAGCATGTATTGAATAAATTGTTTTTGTAGAGCTCTCAATATAGTTATAATATTTATGTTCTTATATAAAAAGGTAGAGACTCTTGTAGCGTAATAGCTTACGTATCCAACTCTAAATACGATGGAACTGAGTTTGATTTTCACTCGAAATTGAGTTATATTTTGCGTTGAGCTCTACCACTCAACGCGCAATGTCTTGAAAATTATAAAAAAAACAAGGAACAAAAGTCTTAAAACGACGAATTTACGGACTTTTTCACATTTCTTGTTATACTAGTATGGACTCAGCATAACTGAAAAAGAAACAAAAATGAATAAAATATAAATAAATAAAATATTTTTTATATAAATTGGCACGTAACCCGTAAGAAATATTTACTATTCAAATATTACATTCTCAACATTAATCTAGAAGCATTAATTGAGATCATTTCAAATGAACATCTCGGTCACAAGGTTAACGCGAACTAATATACTAATATACCATCGAGTGCTTCCGTCATATAATTCTTGAAAGAGTTTTTTCTTTAATACATCATTAGTTATAAAATATGGCATCCGGTGCTTTGATTGGCCGACGTAAACGGTGTATGTCGTGTATAATTTTTTGTTTAGCAAAAATTATTTATGTAATCGAATTTTTAATATATGGGGCACGTGAATTAATTCAAATAATGTCACTTCTTGCATTTATAAAATGTATTAATTCCTTTACTAATATAGGTAAAATATAAATTTATGGGAATTGAAGTGTACGTAAGATATTTTTTAAAGCTCTACTTACTTTGGGACGGAGTATTAGGAGACTCCATTTACTTTCCGACTCCTTTTTTTACCCTAAAAGAATAATATGCGAACAATAACATAAAAAATATTTCACCAAATCACATACAATACCAAAAAAAGACTACTAAACTAATTAAGCCATACATATAATATTTGCTGAAGTTAAAGACGTATTTCCATTAGAACAAAAGTGCAAACAAACCCTAGAGCAGTTGGTGTGAAAATATGAAAGAAGTATACGAGTACGTAGAGCCGCGGATAATCTCGCCTGGACCGCCGCGGGCGCGTGATTAGCGCCTGAGAGCCTTTTAAAAGCCTTAAAAGGTGCTGATGTACTTGATTATTACAAAGAATAATCGTCTCTACATTACTCAATATTATATAGTTTTGCTACAGTATTTGATTTATAGTTGTAAAATCGATTCCTAAGCAAAATAATGAATTATTTAATTTAATATTTTAATTTTCTCGCTCTGAAAATAAGACGGAGTGCTGCGTTAATATCCGCCTCTATAAACATCCATAACTTGAAAATTGGGTGGACATTGGGCAACAAAGTGTCTGTGTTCTGGAAAATAAATAAAATAAATAAAATAAAAAAATGTCTTGCTATAAGTGATATACGGCGTAGAGCGGCATATAATAGCCATATTTTTCAAGATTGCTTGTGAAGTAAAGATATCGTTGTAGATCATATAAAAGATTATTTTTTTGCAAATTTAATCCCTGACGTGTCTTCGTATATTATTTTCATAATCTCTGTCTCGGTCGTAGCGGGCGCGGCTCATTATTACTGTGTAATGAATGCCCGCGCACGATATTGTGGGGTATAGAGGGTGCAGCGAATGAACAACCTGTATACACTATACAGCTCAGAATAGGTTGTTTTGCTGTTTGTGTAACATATGCATGTATGTGCATGTAATGACACCGGACATGCCCGCACTGGCTTTGTTGGAACTCTTTAGAATATTGATGTGAAAAAAATATAGAAAACATATTGTTTATAATCTAGCAAAAAGAATGTTTTTCTGTATAAGCTATGTTTAAGTTTGTCCTAATTGTAAATTAGACCTATGTATATATTTGTTTGTAGGTATTGTGAATAAGTAAGGATATTAGGAATATTTAACTATAATAATCATATAAAAAAATTGAGCAAATTAAAATTAAGCCTTTAATAACCCGATCACACAACCAACAAAGTTAATATCACTTTCAATATAACCTTTTCTCTTAATCCCATCCCTTATCTAGTATTTTATATTTTATCTAAACAAAAACCTGGGTTAGAAGATTTCTAACGTCACGCTGGACCTCCATCAAAACGTGAAAAGGCATAGAAATCCCCAGTTCAATTAACGAACAGCCTGTATGCTTAATAAAGAAGCTCGGAGCTTTCATTACACCCTGTATAATGGCCCGTACAAATATTTTTAATCCTCGTTCTCATACATCTTCCGTAGTTCATTTTGCTGTCCAATGCTTTTAATATATTCTATATGGTTACACAAAATACAGCCTTATTGAAGTGTAGTTAAGTCACATTTCGTTTAGAGGTAAGGTTTTATGTGTGACCGCGTCTAGTTAAGGTAAAATGTTGTTTATAATTCAATACTCAGGGCGGTTCTGACAGACGATGATACTTTCTTTTCTTTAGGACGCTCATGAAGTTACATATATTTTTTCTGTTATTTGATTAATAGGTAAGTAATAGAAATCTTTACAATAGCAATTATTTGAGGCCCGTCGTCGAACAAGGATAAAAATATATGAATGTATTATATTTGTGGGTAGGCAAAGGGAACTTGGGAACCTAGTGTTAAGACACTCCGTTCCACTTCCGTTTCCCACTTCGATTTCCACTCGAAGGAATATTACAAACAATAATTTCTTTGCTCCCGTAACATGCGTTGGGTCTCGGTCATTAAATCTCAAAATCGGCCAAAAGTGGAGAATAAAAATAATATCTATCAGTCTTCACACGGAAGGCTTAATAACATTACTTTACGTTTTATTTAAAGAATATTTTACAAAATTGGCATATTATCCTTGTTTTTAACAAGAAATATATATTTTTTAAATATTACTTTCTCCTATAGCAAGGACGATTATCTTCAGATTATATTATCCTACTTCAAGATATAGATAATTATAGTAAACAGTTCTAACTGACAATTACTTTTGCACACATAAACTAAATTTTAATCTCATTCCGGAGTGATCGGGGATTCAATTCAAAATCATTCGTACGTACTTCAAAGTTCAAACTCACGTTCATTTGTCACAGTTTCCTTTAAACTTAACATACAAAAAGATCCTAAATAACTAACTTCTATCAAGTCAATAACAGCTTTGATCCCAATCAATAGAGTTTAGAATTCTTTGTATTGGATTGGTGAAATATAATTTTAAAATGAGGGTAGAGTCAGCAAAGCACAACGCACACTCCACGCCACGTGGCACAATTAGTTTCATTCATCGCCGGTCCTCCGTAGCGGATGGTCGTGCGCGTGTGCTCGCATCCGACGTATTCAACGTATTGCAAATGAATTGAGTTAATCGTTTGTAACGGTCCTCTGAAGATACTCAGCGGGGGGTAGAAGTGTATAGAATAATATCTATTTTTAGTACAATTGATAGTTTATTTTGTAAAGCACATGACATTAAGATTCCTTATTTAGTTATTTTCACTCACTCACTCAGCTTCACGCTGTATCCCGCACGAGGCAGGGTAGGCAGAGGGAACCCGGGAACCTAGTGTTAAGACACTCCGTTCCACTTCCGTTCCCAAATATCCGCTGAATTTGAGGTATTGCTTGTTGAGTGGCGGAACTCAACGCCGCGCTTTGCCTTATTACCAGAGCGAAGAATTGAAACATTAAATATTTAATCAATTTAAATATTAAATATTTCACTTCCTCGATTAGGGCTCGAACCCACAACCTGTCGGTTACAGTCACACGCTTGTGCCGCTGCGCCACGACAGGCCTCATATTAATAATGATCTAATATTACATTTGTGGGAAGATTCTTAGATGCTAATTTTCAGTTTTTTAATATAATTAAATATTATAAATAACTGTTTTTTTATTTATTATAGGCGATTGTTACATACTTGTATGTACTTACCATATTATTTTTATTCGACTTTTCACTGTATCCCGCACACAGGAGCAGGATGTATGCGGAGGGAAATTTGGAACCTAGTATTGAGACACTCCATTCCGTTGTGTGTCACTGTCCTTGAAATATAAAAGATGTAATGGCTATGTACATCGTGTCCTCCAACTATATAATTCTAGAAAAATCAAAAGTTTCAATAAAATATGCGTGGCGGGTGGCCAACACTGTTCATACTATAAATATTTTGTAACAATTGTAGTCATTACGTGAACGAATAAGTATCGATGTCTACCCCCAGATGTTCTATAGATATTTGTCATATTTAAGTTCAATGAGTTAAAGTATTGTTTAGATATTTTATTTCTTGAAATTGTGTAATAACCATAATGTTTATTCTTAATAGTCTAATTTTCGATGTTTTTTTTTTAAATAAACGTAGATATTTATAAATATGCATGTTCCTTATAAGTTGATTTTGAACTTAGAATTTGTGTACGAAAATATAAAAATATGGGCACAACGTAGCGCCGTGGCAGGGTTATATAATTGATTCACGTGCAGGCAGAATGAATATGAATAAAACATATTAAAATTTAGAGTTTCTCCACTCAACACACATTGGAAAACAAACTAAAAGCGGAGAAGGCAGTTCCTTAACACTGGATTTCCTTTGCCTAACATATGTGCTATTTATTAAAAAATACTAATCTTAGCAAAGATTACTAATCTTAGCAAGACTAGCAGCATAAAGACTATGTACGACATTCATCGAAACACCACCATAGAGCCTATTAAGAGCCACCATGAGTATCTCTATGTAAAGCAAATGATGTATTACAAGCAATAATGAAAATAATAAACATTCCAAAACTCCTTTCCGACGCTATTGAAAGTGAAATATCATCGCAAACAAATCTATAGGAAAGTAATGACGCGAGCTCTATACAGAGTGTGTATAAATTATTATAATATTGCTCTACCGTTATTATGGAGTGTATGCTAGTAATAAATATTCATCACGCTGTTAATGTTAAGGAGAAGAATGTGTTATTATTGAGAAATAAGGAAAAGAGAGCTCTCTGTTTTCTCTACATTATATTAACATTAATATTATAGGCTATCAAGTCAAATTTTATATATATATATATATATATATATATATATATATATATAGATATATATATATATATATATATATAATATATATATATATATATATATATATATATATATATATATATATATATATATATATATATATATATATATATATATATATATATATATATATATATATATATATATATATATATAAATATCTCCCTCCCTCCGTTCCTCTTCCATTCCTCACTTTCCTTTTTATCCTCGGGAATCGAACCCACAACTTGTACTTTACAGGCACACGCTGGTGTCACTGCGGCACGACAGGCCTCCTTAACACAATAATAAAATGTAAAAAAAAAATAATCTAACAACAGCATTAGCTTTATTTAAATTAATTATAATATTTACTTTTCCCAACACATCATTTATTAATGTCCACTAACAATAAACATAAAAGAACGTTGCACTAAGTGAATTCGTATGTCGACGCCACCTCCAATTTAGTGATGCGAACCAATCATCATTACGAAGGGACCAAACGATTCCTGGACGCACCTTCGGAAGAAAGAGACACAAATACTATCACCTTACAAAAGAAAAGGTCAGAGGATTAAGAAAAGGCAATGATCGTAAACAATTCGGCAAATGAAAGATTATGTTTATCGAATTAAGGTGTTCTTTTTGCACCCAAATAAAATTTCTTCTTTATTGGCTCGACCGTTTCTTATTTGTACGCCCTTTAATATAATTTAGTTTGTGTTAGGGACAGTATGTATGTAGTTGGATCTATAGCATTATTGTTTTGCGAGCTTCACGCTGTATCCCGCATATCAGAGAAAATGAGGCAACGATCGTTAATCGTGGTTACAATCAGATTCTATGATGTTACTGTACAACTGCTTGTTTTTTAAATATTTGAAATACTATGAAAATATCATAATAGAAGTTAATATATAATAAATATTATTATTTATAATGTGGTATTTTATGAGGCCTGTCGTGGCGCAGCGGCACAAGAGTATGACTGTAACCGACAGGTTCTGGGTTCGATCCCCAGTCGAGGAAATGAAATATTTAATATTTTCAATTTAAATATTTAATATTTCGTTTCTTCGCTCTGGTAATAAGGCAAAGCGCGGCGTTGAGTTCCGCCATTCAACATGCAATGCCTCAAATTCGGCGGAAAGTGGGGAACGGAAGTGGAACGGAGTGTCTTAACACTAGGTTCCCGGGTTCCCTCTGCCTATCCTGCCTAGTGCGGGAAATAGCGTGAAGCTATGTATGTATGTATGTGGTATTTTATTTGTCGCGGCGCAGGGGTAAAAACGTGAATGCAACGTTACAGCTTGTGGGATCGATTCCCACTCGAAGAAATAAAATATTTAATATTTTCTATTTAAATATTTAATTTCTCTGCATACCCTGCTAGGGATATAGCGTAAAGCTATGTTATGTTACGTTAATTATTTAATATTTCAGCTCCGCTAACAAGGCAAAACCCGGCGCTGGGTTCCGCCACTTAACACATGACACATTCAGTGGATAGTAGAGAACGGAACGGAGCATTTTAACACTAGGCTCCCAAGTTATCCCTGCTTTCCATGTGCGGGTTACAGCGTGAAGGTAAAAAATCAACGGGTCAATTAAGTTTATTGAATAAATATACAACTTTTATTAAAATTATGTTTAGTTTATATACCGTAATATCATAAAATACATAATTTTAGTTGCCTTGCTGTCTGTACCAGTCTTTAAATATATATGTAATTCACATTTATATGCATAATATAATACTGTATATACTGTATATACAGTTAACAAGTATAAAATATCTCCAATTTATTTTAACAATATCTTTCTTTATTAATTTTATGAAACACTAAAAAATGGTGAACTTTGATTAAATTGTTGACGGAGTGACATATTGTCTTTTGAAATTTTCTTCTATTTTATAAATTTAATTCGTCCATCACAGGCAAAGTGTCCTTTTACCACGTGAGACTATCTCTTAGTATATTGCAGAAAGATACAAGTATTCTATACTTTCATGCAAACGTAGACCTTATGACACAACATTAAAGTTATCTTTTGAACCAGACCAAGCAACGACCTTAAGTTAGTATGATTTACGCGAGAAGACAATGCAATCTATTCCAAGCTCTCATTTCCACTAAAATTTGAACCTTATGCCTCCAATTCAAAGCTCAAAGTCCATGACTCTACATTGAATAGAGCTAAAGAAGCACTCACATTTTACTGAAAATTGTGTAAGAAGTAAGGCAGGGAAAGCCACGGGATCCGTTATAAAGACATATTATTCTTTTGAGGCAGAGCGGGATTGCCGAGGCGCAATAAGTCCAAGTAATCCGTGAGGTACTGCTATCCAATTGTCATTGTTCTGTGCCTCTAATGAAAAATATTTTGTTTTCTCTTTTACTGTACACTGTACACAGTTTTTATATCAAAGAAATTGCAATCTTGTATTCGACTTTTTTCGCTCGACCAGTTGCAATAGGTATCAAATGCGCTGTGTATAAATCTTATTTAGGAGCTCTTTGATATTATTTTTGCATTATAAAATCATAGATGAATAAAATGTTCTATAATATATTTTGCTTTTTAATGAAATATAACTCTTTAAGCTGGCAAGATCTAATATTAGTTATAAAAAATAAATGTTTATGTAAAGTCTTAAAATTTTATTTGAAAACACAAACGTAAGATAAAGTAGAATTGGCTGTATCGATATACATTCCAACTGAAAATTTTGAACTCCATCCACAGAGCTGGATAAAACTAAAAAAAGACAGATTTCCTGCAAGTGCCGAAAGCATTTTGGCGCATAGTAGACTCCGAACAAATTCAAAACAACCATAAATCAGAGTGGACAAATAAAAAACTGAGGTAAGCACTGATGTTGTGGCCCGTCCCAAGCGTACGGGATTCAGGCCGCGTCCGGCCACCGGAAACGGCTCTATTGGCGTAAAAACTAGAGTCAACTGGCCAGTTTGTTTGGCGAATTTTTTAACAATCGATTAGTTTTTTTGCACAATCGCTTTGACGTGGCTGCCTTGTCCGCGTTTTTATAAATCTCGCCACTAGTTGAGTTTTTTCTATTTCGCTATCCGTTTTATATTTTATCTTTTTCCGAATAGTTTTGGATCGGCTGAAAGCTTCTGAATCGTTTTGAATATAGCCTTTTTTGGAAGGAAAATCGTTGCGTTTTTATACAATCGTAATTCCATTTATCCGTTTGGTACAAATATTAAGATAATAATTTAACTTTAATTAAACAACCTGTAAAAGAAAGCGTTAAGGTCCGTTACATATTTGGTGAAAAGTTGAAAACGAAAGGAAATTCATGGAAATACAGTGCAAACACTATATATAAAAAAATATTCACCGACTCTACTTTCTGTAAAATTCTAAAGAAAGGTACATAAACGATATCACATACATATATTATTAACAAAAGTCCGCCGTCGAATCCCTAAAGAGAGCTCTCCTACACACGCGCCGCATTCGCCATGCACGTGTACTGCAAATTAAAGTCCGCGGAACTATTAATTGCCAGATCGCTTCTACCCTTCGCCCGCCGTGAGAAAGGCACAATTAAAGCTCATTGTAAAAAAATGTTGATCGCATTTGATGGAGCTCTACTGTTATTGAATATGGAATTTGGCCTTTGGTATGTCTGATGACTAAAATATATGAAAAAATGTAATCTGAATTATCAGATTTTTCGGTGATTAATGTTTTTATATAATTGAAAAAACTAGGCTGCACGAAGTAGTCCACATTTATCCACGTACTCTCAGCTTCACGCTGTATCCCGCACATGGTAGGGTAGGCAGAAGAAACTTGGAAACCTACTATAAAGACACTCCGTTCCACTTCTATTCCCCACTTTCCGCCAAAATTGAGGTATTGCCTGTTGAGTGGCAGAATTCTCAAGTAACGTAAGTCCTAGGGGACTGTACAAGAGAATGAGACTTAAGAGTTTTTTTTTTTGACTTAAGTTTTTTCAGAAACGATATAAAGTGGTTTTTACTTTTAATAGATCTCATAAAACACTTGCGGGCCACAACTACTAAAACTAAAGAAAGTTAAGAAAATATATTGTGGCCTGTCGTAGCACAGCGACACAAGCGTGTGATTGTAACCGACAGTTCGTGGGTTCGACCTGGCTCGAGGAAAGAAAATATATAATATTTTTAATTTAAATATTTAATGGTTTTATTTTTTCGCTCTGGTAAAAAGCAAATCGTGGCATTGAGTTCCGCCACTCAACACGCAATGCCTAAAATTCGGCGGAAAGTGGGGAATGGAAGTGGAACGGAGTGCCTTAACAGTAGGTTCCCAAGTCCTCTCTGCCTACATAGCCATGCCAAAAGCTAAAAGCTGAAAAAGATAGATACATCTCAACATATTTTGTACACTAAGCCCGTTTCATCATATGGTTATCGAACAATCAGAAACATTTTTGGACTCAATCACAATCCCGTTGCACGTTATATAGTCCACGTTTCGATACCACTGATATCCTTGATGAAAAGATCCCCTGGCGATAGTGGCCGATCTTATCATAGAGTCGGCCCAGATCGACAGATGTACGAGTGGTTTCATTGTAATTGTTCCAACATAACTTAAAATTGGATTTTTAGAGAGATATACAGCAGATTTTAGTTTAGCTAGAGCATTGTGTTTTAAAAGTAGCTTGGTATATATATATATATATATATGTTTAACCTTTTGTCCAAATCATAATTATATATGTAACTTGAAGTAGAGTCGAATCAGTCGTGGCACAGGGGCACAAGCGTATTGTTGGAATACGATATGTTGTGGGATTGGCGTTCCCCACTCAAGGATTCTCTAACTTGATAGTTGTTAAAAGAACACTTACTTAAGCAAAAGCATAAATTATTTTAATATAAATTTAGGTCTTTAATATTTGTATACAAAATATATATTTTAACTTTAAAAGTGAGATATAAATATTGAGATAAGTATATATACATATATACTTATCAACAGAGGGAACATAAAAAAGTTTCTCAATTCCACATTAAATTTTGACATTTCCATCTACATCATTAACAAAAAGACCAAAGAAAAAATGTAATAATATATATCAAAATATCAAAAACATAGGTAAAACTTACTGACTCGGAACCCAAATCAGTCAGTCATGTGAGAAAGCAACATCGCATTATTAATAAAAGCGTGCATAATTCGCCGATTGTGCGCCATTGAAAAGACGATTATCGCCCCACGTCTGCCACCCTCCTGACCATGTACCTATTCATTCTTATTTAAATCTCTATTTACTATAACGAATCTAATTAAAATGCACCTCTATAGAGGATAACGTTTTGTTTTCTGGCTTGAGTCTAATTTATTTTGTATATGTATGTATAAGGTCAAATACGGCGTTGAGTTCCGCCACTCTATTAGTAATGCCCCAATTCGGCGGAAAGTTGAGAACGAATGTGTTTCAATATGAACGGAATGTCTTAATACTAGGTTCCCATGTTCCCTCTGCCCACCTTTATGTTTGCGGCTTACAGCGTGTAGCTGAAAAATATTTGTATATTCGTGAGCAAAAATAAATAATTATTTTATATTAATAAAAATAAATAGAGACAAGTGATATGCATCATTTTTGTAATTATATATTTAGGAGAGTTTATTCTTTTATTTAACACTTACATTACTATGTTTTTATACTTAATTTGTGTAAAGTTTTAAGTTATAGTACTATATAAAATCACCGCGCCTCTTAAGTACAGCCTTAGAAGCGCGGGTTCAAATACCGTTATGTTTAAATTTGTATATGTTTTCTAAAATATTTTGTGTGTCTTTTTAATGTAAATTAACATTTTAAAAATGTTAATAATTATTTGAGCTATATTCTTCATGTAAATTACATATAATGTACTATGAATGATTTATTGAATAAATGTACCTACTTATTATTAAATCAGTGATTTAATTATTAGCACTTTTATAAAATATATTTTATAACACCAATTCTAATACAAATAATTTTGATAAATATATCCTACTATTATAATAAATGTGCAATTGTGTTTATGGATGTGTTAATCAATTTCACACAAAACTAATAAAGAAATTTAAATGAAACTTTATAGAAATATAGCTTGTGTATCGAAATAATGAGTGGAGAACAGAACTAAGTGTCTTAACACTAGCGGGCAAGGCTACGTAGCTACTCGTGTGTGTCGAAAATAATACACAGCATAAAAACTAATTTATTATTCTTCCTAGATGGAAACGCGAAACATCCTCACAAAAATTAACGAAAGCACCTTAAAGAACAACAAAATCAAAATAAACACAGCAAAACGGAACGTAATTAATTGAATGTGCAGCCAAATCTGTCACAAAAATAGCATTATTTTAATCTGTGAATCAGAAGCGAAGCTAATTCATCGCGAGCGTTGTCCCTTACATTAGCTAATACCGTCGACAATGCTGCTCGGTTCACACGCACGAACAATTGCTACCCCTCTATCGATCGATAGGTTTAACTGATTTTCTTTTTGTATGTTTAAAGTTTGAACAATTTACAATTTATAAAAAAAAAGTTTTTTTTTTTTAATATAATTTTATATATTTTTATGTGTATGTGTAAAAAACATTCTATAAACTAACTTCACGAATTAGAAAAACCGAATATGTAATTGAGAATTTTTTTAAGCAGTACTTAAGAGATTATAACAATTTGTATTGAAATTTATCAGTTTGAAATAAATTTTATTTTGAGTTATAAATAGGCCTGTCGTGGCGCAGCGGCACAAGAGTGTGACTGTAACCGCAGGTTCTGGGTTCGATCCCCAGTCGAGGAAATGAAATATTTAATATTTTCAATTTGAATATTTAATGTTTCATTTCTTCGCTCTGGTAGTAAGGCAAAGCGCGGCGCTGAGTTCCGCCACTCAACACGCAATGCCTCAAATTCGGCGGAAAGTGGGGAACGGAAGTGAAACGGAGTGTCATAACACTAGGTTTCACTTCCTTTCCCTCTGCCTACCCTGCCTTGTGCGGGATACAGCGTGAAGCTGAGAGAGAGAGAGAGAGTTATAAATATTGCCCAAAATAATATTTATTTCTAAATATCAATAGTTGTTTATTTTGTTTATTTAATTCAAAAGTGTTTATGTTTTTGTAACAATACGTAAAGGGATCATAAGACGCACCGCACTATAAAAAATAATTTAAAACTTGAACTAAAGGGATCATAAGACGCACCGCACTATAATAATTTAAAACTTGAACAATTTTAATTCAATTCCAAAATCAATTTATCACAATAAAAAAAATCACATTCAGTTTATATATACAGCTTTAATTTTAATTTATTTATGTATATTGAGACACAATATTTGTATATTAAAGGCAGATGTTAAATTTGTGAAGCTTCTGAAACTGTATGTCACACTTCCACCGCTCAACACGCAATACCTCCACAATTCACAGAAAATTAAAGAGTGGAAGTCTAAATGAGAATGAAATTTCTTTACACTAGGTTCCCAAGTTGCCTCTGATTATGCTATACGAGGGTCACAACGTGAAACAAGCTAGCTAAAAATATTTTTTCATAGCGTATATAATTTAGAAATATAATCACTTATAATAACAGTCGTACCTCGAGGGTGCATAGCAAGGTGGTTAGAAGCGCACGCGTCGATCATTGTCCTCGCCCCAAGCAAAATATTACATATTATCGTGAGATTTATTGCATAGAAAATTGCACTCATTGTCGTTACATACAGTGTCATAAATAATTTTTATGTTAATTACAATACTCGTTAAGGTGGGGTCCTAACGGTTTTGGTTTACGGCGGCACCCTCAGTTTTTGATGGTGGGTGTCTGAATCAAACGTTTGAATTTTGAAATTTTAACTGAAAATTCGTTGTACAATATAGCGTAGGACAGGGTTGAATTGTTAACGCAGTTGAGTTGAGTTATTACATTTTCTTTTATCAGTGCACTGGTAACCAGTGCGAAGGTGGTGTTGAGTTCCGCAACTTCACTTACGAAAATTGGGCAGAAAGTGGAGTAATGGAGAACAAGGCAGAAGACAAACTTGTGTAGTTTTTCCTATTACATCGATACTCAAATACATACACATATCTACTACTATTTTAATATAAATAGAGTTTACTTTAAGTGAATATAAATCAAAACTAAATATCGATTGATAACGGCTACTCTCGATAGTTGGCGTCACGTGACTGATGCAAGCTTGCTTTATAATAAAAATACTCACTTTTTCTACGTTTTCCTTTATATAATTTTTTTTTAGTGTCAAGACACTCCGTTTCACTTTCCGATCCCCACTTTCCGCCAAATGAGGCATTGCGTGTTCAGTGGCGGAACTCAACGCCGCGCTTTGCCTTATTACCAGAGCGAAGAAATGAAACATTAAATATTTAAATTAAAAATATTAAATATTTCATTTCCTCGACTGGGGATCGAACCCAGAACCTGTCGGTTACAGTCACACGCTTGTGCCGCTGCGCCACGACAGGCCTCTCTTTATAATTATTTTCCTTAATATTATTTACTTATTAATTTTTAGGTACAATGCAAAAAAGCTTTTTCTACCGCAAACTGCTTCAGTTAACTCCCGCCACTTTCTGCTCCATTTTAAGTTGTTTGTGTCGAGTTGCGGAGCTTAACGTCGCGGGGGCCCCAGTGGGGCTTCAATAATTAAAATTTAATTGTTCACACATTATTTAACTCCTTACTAAACATTCAAAAAGTAATTTAATTTACCTAACAGTAGTTTATGAGGCGTTGTCATCGTATCGAATGATAATAGAAATTTATGTTTTGAATTTAATAATAGCAATAAAAGTGTCGCGTAACGTTGTTAGGAGTTCCTTGAAGGGTGCAGGTTGAAGGGCTCGTTTAAATGTATTTTGTATTTACGCTTACAAATCACTTATTGGTATGAATTCTGTAGACTAAGTCTTTTGTTACTTATTTTTTAACTAAAATTAACTTAATTAATGTTTAATGTTTAAGTTGGAGGCTTCTCGTGGCGCAGGTACAAGCGCGTGACTGCAAACGCGAGAGGTTGTAGGTTTCACCTCGATATTTAATATTTCATTTGCTCTGGTAACAAAGTGCAACGTAGAGTCTCGCCACTTAACGCCACAATGCCTGAAATTCAGCGGAAAGTGAGGAATAGAACAGAGTGTCCTAATACAAGGTTCCCTAGTTCCTTCTGCCTACAGCATGAAGAAAAGAATAAAATTAACAAGTTATCTCCGTATTAATATCAGTATTATATTGGCCTTAGAACGATCGCAAAGGTTACTAATGAATCGAAGTCACTGTTCAGGTCCTGGCTACATCACGAGATCAGCTTAATGATAACATTTATTTCTACGAGTATTGTAAGATACTATTATTGTAAGTGGGCCATATTTAATTTTAACATGTGAAAGTTTAGACTGTCAATTTTCTTTTGAAAACACCGCACTTAGTAGGGTAAGTAGAGGGAACTTGGGAACCTAGTGTTATGACACCCCGTTCCGTTTCATATTTTTAGCCAAATTTGAGGCTTTGCTTGTCAGGATCTTAGGCACATTGCTACGTTATAGGAACGAAGAAATGAAAATATTAAATATGTCACGTTTGGCCTGGACAGGCCTCACCTGACGGATAAAGGCACTAATATAACACATTTAGCTGAGTGTTCACTTCAGGGGATGGGGCGAGGCGTAAAGGGGGTTAGATTTCTCTCGATTTGACTCATCGTTTTAATTTAATATTTCGGATAGTCGGGGGGATTGAAACTGGATGTGTGACGTGTGAATGCTCATGATTGAGCACGCGATTCCGGTTATGTGACTTACCTAAGGGGATATATTGGTAGCGAATTTTGATATTGACTTTTAATTTTTTGTGTTTAAATTAATAGATTTTATAGGCTTTATTTATTTACATATTTATTTATTTATTTAGAGAAATAAGTAAGAGTTGTATATAAAACAATATAAATTGTAAATATTCGAGTTACCGTAAGACGCCAGTACATTAGGTTTTATAGAAAGGCCGTGATATAATTAAGAATAAGCTATTCAACATAAGAAAATAATCAGTATGAATTAGTTTCTGAGATTAAGTGGAATTTCAACCACACTTACATGAAGATTTCAGATGATATTTGAATACATATTATATTTATTTTATCTACTCGATGATTTTTTCATTAAATTGTATGTAACTCATGTAATGTAACTCGACAACTTAACGCTTTTGTATATAACTAGAATGGAACGGTTTTTTCAAGAAAAATTTAAACCTTGGACCACGAATTAAGGAACGTGACGTCATATACAATTAGTTAATTTAACCATTAATGCAGTTGAATTTCTGCAATAAACACACCCTCGATATGGACAAACAACAGATCAGACAAATCTAAGTTTATAGATGGAATTAAAGTGCATATAAATTTTATGTAGTATTAACGGGGCATTTCTCCAAGTTTATGAGATTGGGGGCATCTTACCTATTTGATGCTAAAGTGAATATTTTATAGTAGTGTAGTGGCACATGGTTACAAGGGTACGTCTGAAAACAGATAAATTGTGGGTTCGATTCCCATTCGAGGAAATAAAACTATAATATATCGGTAGCCGATCACGTGATTTTTAATTTTTGTCCGTTTGTCTATGCGTTTGTAAGCACCAATCTCAGAAAAGGTCAACCAGATCTATATGCAGTTTTTGATATTATATTTTGGAAATCTTTTTAAAATATTTAGTGTTTATTTCCTTAAAATTGGTAAATAAATAAATAAATAACGTCCATTTAAAATATTTACATCGACAAAATTGCTATAAAATATATATTCAGCTTATACCTAGGTGCTAATATTATTAAAATAACATAGTAATTGAGGTTAGTAAATAAAATAATATAATGCAAGTCATTGAGTCACAACAACATCGAAAACTCATAATTAAAAACACTGTAGAATATACTCTTAGAATGTAAAAAGTGTGAAAAGTGCATGTAAACGCCCTGAATCTTTGCAAAAGTACGAATATTTTAGTCAATGAATCTTTACAAATGTACGAATATTTTTTTTTAGCTGCACCTTGAGGTGTTTGTGAGGGTTCAACGCCGCGCTTTGGCTTGTTTGACTAACGAAATATTTTTACAGTTGCACGCTTGTCCCCCAGCGCCACTATACGCCTAGGAAACGACAATGTATTCAATAAATTTATATCGATCTTAGTAATTTCACCGAAGTAGGGGACTAGGTGTTATTGTGACCATAAATCCAAGTCGAATTGCGGACATATCTTTTAATGTTCGTTTATTGAAGTGGTTAAATGGTGAGTCTCGATTTAAAGGATTACTTAATGGTAAACGACGGTTTTGACGATGAGTAAAATATATTACCAATCTAAGTGTTGAAACTTTCATTTAGTAATATAATTTAATTGACTTGCTTTAAGCTAGAATTAGTTGCTTTCAAAGTAATATCGCTTATTCTATATAATAAAAACTTCACGTTTTACCCCGTACGGTAGGCCTGGAACCTGGGAACCTACTGTTGGAACACCTTGTTCCTATTACGAAACTTCCGTTTTCTATTTTCAGCTGAATTTTGAAGGCATTGCGTGTTGAATGGCGAGTCTCAACATTGCTTTTTGTCTCGTTTGTTAAGCAAATCCACAGGATAGATAAAAATAGTTTTTAAAAAACGATGAGTATAATATTTACTTTTTTCTGTATCGTACGTACTATCATAATTTTTTTTCTGGATTTGTATTCTTTCAAATAAAAAGTAAGAATGAAATATAAAATGTTTGATAAAAACATTACACCTAAATAAAGTGTGCCTTTAAATATACAAGCTAATAATTAAATAAATAGTGTTGTCCCAACAATCAAATGCAAAAACCGAAAAAAAATCGATAAAATATCTCAACCCTAAAACCCTAGGTATTTTTAACCGGCACGTCGTAATCGTTATAATAGTAGACCATATCTGTCTCCGACGCATGAGAGCTTGACAAATGAATATTTTATGCAAACTACTCGTTCAGCCGCCACATACACTCCTAGAGGAGTGTAGCAGATGAGGTGATGTTTGTAGTTTACTAGCTAATATATTGTTAATTTTATTTCTTTTTGATTTTAAATTATTTTTTAAAACGTGATTTGGAAAATTACTGTTATTTAAGCTTATTGCTTCATCCCACACATAACAGATTAAGCAGAGAGAACCGGGGAGCCTAGTGTTAAGAATTTCAGTTCTCATTAAGATACTTCCGTTTCTTAACACAACTTTTTGTCAGTTCAAGGGATTGCGTGTTGAGTGACGATTTAATGCCACACTTCATCACGTTACTAGAATTCAGGTTCTCGCTGTATCCCACACATGGCAGTGTAGGCAGAGGGCTGTTCTAGAACAGAAAGAGGAAATAAAAATATTAAAAGTTAGTTTCTGAGATTGGAAATCAAATTCAGAATCGATCACGTGTACCACCACTGGCACTTTTAAAGTAAGACATTCTGTTATTAATATACAGATTATAAGTTTGTGACAAACAAGTTTAATTAATATATATTCTAAGAACTAAGATTGCATGATAGAACAATTTTTATTAATTTCGAATTTACAAATAGGTATTTAAGGAAGACAACTTTTAGAAAAAAAGCTTACAATTTTTTATAGATTATTAATTTGAATCATTTTACTCGCTCTGGGGCAAAGCGCAACTGAGAGTTCCGTCACTTAGCACACAATGCCGTCATTACGTCAGAAAATGTATTTACACTAGGATACAGCGTGAAAACAAAACAAAAAAAAAAAAGGATAATTTGCGATTTTTAATGTAGTGAACCAACACAATATTTTTTATTTGATGTCTAAAATAAATACCTCAAATTCAGTCTAGATAAAAAACCTCGAAAAAAGTAGTGAACGGAAGTAGTTTAATTAACAGGAGATTTCTTAATTTCTTTATACTTTTGATTTGCGGGATATACATAGGATATACATACAAAAAAAAATACATCTATCTTTACAACCATTGCCACGAATCCACGAACTATTTGGTCACTTGCTTATGTTTGTATAAGACTTGTAATGAAATCGATAAAAAATAAACAGAAGAAAACGGAGTATATTACCACTAACTTCACATAAAAATTAAAATTTATTTTTGTAACAACGCACATCACTATGAATATTCAAATCAGTAATGTAGATGGAGGTAAATAGACAGTGGTCGCCGACACCATTCGTCCCACAATGTGAATTTATATGAATTCTCCTGTGGAATTATAATAATTAACATATCTGTAATTTTTTAAAAAAATATTTAGCACCCGGCGTTGAGTTCCGCTACTCAACACGCGATGCTTTAAATTGCGGAAAGTGGGGAACGGAAGTGGAACGAAGTGTCTTTACGCTAGGTTCCCATGTTCCCTCTGTCTACCCTGCCACGTGCGGGATACAGCGTGAAGCTGAGTAGTAGTAGCTCATAGAGCCGTCAATTTTTAAATGAAGTTATATGTACTTATAATCAGAATTTTTAGCTTTACGCTGTATGCCAAGACAGTCACAAGGACACCTCATTCCCCACCATCCGTTTAATTTTCGAGATATTACTTGTTGAACGGCGGAACTAAATTCCGCGCTTGGTCTTATTACAGGTACTAGGAAATGAAAATGACTTATTTAACGAAGCCAGATTCGATATCACTACCGTCATTTCTACAGCTAAACGCTTTGCTGCTGCGGCACAACTGGCTCAATTATACTTTAACTAACCTTTTTATTATTTTCATTCCTATTTTGATATTTTGAATGTTTGAAAACTTTTTCCTACATTTTCCTTCTTTAAGTCCACAATTATTATATTTAATTAGAACCGTAAGAAGATAGTCTATTATACTATACTATTCATAATACATTATTAAGTAAAAAGTTTATTTAATGTGATTATAACGCAAAAATTCAAAATAAGAAAAATAGTCGTAGCGCTTAGGCAAAGCTTTTAACTGCTAACATGAAGGATTGAGGCTTGATTCTCAATCGGGGGAATGATTCATTATTGTTTCTTCTAGTACCAAGATAAAACGCGGCGTTAAGCTCCGGCTCTCACCACCTAATAACTCGAAATTTGTACAAAACATTTTCTTAACCTATTCTATTTCTATTAAAATATCCACCATTATCAAAACAAATGTCTGTCGATCGTTTTTCACATATTATTCCACACACGACACGGTACATTTAATAAGCATTATTACTATCGACTTTTTGCCATATAAAAAGTAAGCCATCTCAAAGGGGAGACTCTTAATTTTGTTACGTTTCAATTCGAGCACGGGTGTGCATGTTACAACCAACCTTAGTATTAATCAGTAGGGTAACAAGATTCTGTATATAATCGGATGGTCTCAGCGGGACGCGGGCCACTTTATTAGATTGTCGCCCTAACCTGCGAGTGGTGTGATGAAGAATAAATGATACTAAATATATCTATATATTTTTATAAAAAGTAATATTCTTTTATGGTATTTACAAAGTCATCTTGACGATTGTGAGCTCATGAGAATGAATTATTTTGAATTTTTCAATCTGGTAAGAAAACAGAGCGTGGCGTTGATTACCGTTTTTACCACGAATGTCTTGAAAATTGAGTCACATTTGTGGGGAACGAAGTGTCTTAAAATTAGGTTCCCTCTAGCCTGCTATATGGGAGATATAGCGGGGAACTAAGAGTATTATTTATGATATAAAATATATTTCTTTATAGCCAGTACAAATATTTACTTTAGAGAAAACAAGTTTGTAGCGTACAAGGTCCCGTCCGTGCCCTGCACGGTTTCAGTCGCTTGAATTACATTAATATTTATTTAATATTGTTTAAGTGTGTTTGTGAAAAAAACAACATGTTTTGGTAACTTAATATGACATAATTTCATTTCCTCGAGTGGGAATCGAACCCAGAACCTGCTGTTTACAGTCACATGCCTGTGCCGCTGGGCCACGACCTGCCTGAAATGAAAGAGATGAAATGAAGTATTTAATATTCTTCTACTCTCGGCGGGTTGCCAAGCGTGGCGTTGATTTCCGCCATACATTGCCACTTAATCCTAGATTCCCAGTTCCCTCTGCCTAGATCCTCCTATAGCCCGGGGCGGCAGGCCGCGAGGGGCGGCCCAGGTGCAGCCCGGGCTTCGGTTTTGACGTTTGAAAAAATACAAGAAAATATTTTAAGACAAGCTTAGAACGCCCCTGAACCACTTTTCTACGTGTAGATTTCACATCTGAAAAATTCGAAATTCAATTGAAATATGCAAGCCGTTCCTTGTCTTGAATCGGTTGAACCGTCAATTTATTTTTTGCCTCGGTTTTCTTTTAACATTTAAAATTTTGTCCACAGAAAAATAATGGAAAATATAAAATCTATATTTTGTGTTGTGTTCTTTCATCCTTTTTATTTTTTTTCTTTCGATGGGGTATTATGCTGTTGGCCCTGCGACCTCTACAGCGCCACCGGTTTTGTTGGAGGCCGAGCTGGAAGAGCTATGATCTTGAACTTATCACCAGATTGAGTGACTCAAAGAGATACTACGAAGTTGCAAGGGCGCCTCTTGCGAGACTCGAACCTCAAACTGCGAACTTCGTTTGTAGTGGGGGCACTACAAACGAAGTTCGCAAGCCGAGCTTTGCTTCGCTCGGCCCGAGCTAGGTCTACTGGTTAAGGCTGTGGCACCCTTCCGCGCCTAGGCGCGCTTGGGCTGCTGTATAACTGGGACCTCGTCTCCACCGGCAGGGACGGTATATGTATCATGTGCGTTTGCGTTTATGTGTAGTTCTACCTATTTGTTTCACTTTATTCGCGACTGTAATGGGGTCAGCTTTATCGAACAGAACATTGCGTGGTCTACGTTAGACGTTACGGAATATTCCCTTAGCTACGGGGAGCGTTTACCTCCAGGGTGTTCGGATGGGCCGAGGCCTTTTCAAAGTAGCTACTGGACAGTTTCCTGCAGTGCTCTTGAATGGAGTCGAGATTGATGTCTCGATGTAGATGTATGTTGCGCATGAACCAAGGAGCTCCCGTGGCAATGCGCAAGATTTTGTTTTGCATAATTTGAAAACGCCGGAGGCTAGTGTTTTCGAACACTACACTGGCATATGTGAACATTGGCCTGATAGGTGGTGTACAGGCGGGCTTTATTTCTAAAGGACATTTTAAATTTGGCACAGACCAGCGGGTATAGGCAAGAGAGTACGTACACGTACGGGCTGGGCCCTTAGTCCATTTTAATCAATGTAGTGCTAGATACTATCTCGGCTCACATCCAAGACCAGCCTCCGTGGCTGATGATGTATGCCTATGACATAGCACTCACTGACGAGGATCGGCTGATGCTAGAGCGTTAAGCGAACCTCTGGAATGGTACGCTTGAGAACGGCGGTCTTAAACTAAATGTGTCGAAGACCGAGTACATGGCTTGCGGGAGACCGGACTCAAGAACTATCCATATCCCCAAGCCAATCCAAAACCAGCCGCTAAGTCGGAAAAGTTCAGGTACCTCGGATCTGTTATGCACGAGTCTGGAGGCATCTATCTCGATGTTCATGGTCGGCTAAGCGCTGCCTGGGCTAAATGGCGAGACGTCACTGGTATGGTCTGCGATCGCAGAATACCGACAGCGAATGCTGGCCAGTATTATCTCGGCACACTCAGGAGCTTCATGTCACGGAGATGAAGATGCTGAGGTGGATGTGTGGCGTAAAGCGGTCTGACCGCATACGTAACACATTCATTTGAGGTAGTCTTGGAATCCGTGACATAGCGGATAAGCCCTAAGAGCGTCGCTTGAGACGGTATGGTCACGTTGCGCGCCGGCCTAAAAACTATGTCGGACGCAAGTGCCTTGATATGTCTCTCCCTGGAGTGAGACCTCCCGGACGCCCAAGGAAGCGCTGGTTGGATGTCGTGATGCAGGATTTAAGAGCCAATGGTCTAACCACTGAGGACCTAAAAGATCATGCTAAGTGGAGTAGGCTTAGTAGGAAGGCAGACCCTGGCACAGCTAGTCGGGATTAATGCCAAGAAGTTCTTCTTCTTATGTCGCTTTCCGGCGTACGTATCTCATGTGCTCTTAGAACTTGAGTTTATTATCCAAGATTACTCCTAGATATTTGGCACTCTGTGTTTGAGGTATGAAAAGAACATGTGGCATGCCATTCGTTTGGGCGAATGGGGAAGAATACTGACGTACTCTTTTCTGGGTTAACTTCGATACACCATTTAGCCAGCCTATTGGTTGGTAAGTTGTAAAAAGCATATAAAATTCCGATATAGCTTAATTAGAACGTATAGCTTAGTAGTCAAAGCGCTAAGACATTTAAGTAGTGCAGCTTCAAATCTTACTTTGTAAAAACTTTTAATTTGAAGATGTCGGACACTTATTTAAATGTTTTTCGTTTCTAACTATAACTTTTTTTTTTTTGTAAAGAAAACCGTTAACAATTACCTACTTCATATTATTAGAGCTTACCTTATCTCTCCCCACTATAAATTAACGTGTTAGCGATTTTTAGTGCGACACTAGTATGATTTATAGTACAGACAACAATGTGGGCCGGTTACAGCAATGAAATTGTGAAGGGACGAGCGAAAAGCTTTTTGTTTTCAATACACGAACATGTGAGTATAAACGTACGCCTAGTAATTGTTATTACTGCATATGGACAAATGTTATGTTTTTTTGCAGCGTCACGCTGTATCCCGTAAAAGGACGGGTAGGCAAAGGGAACTTGGGAACCTAGTGTTAAGATACTTCGTTCCATTCGATATATTATGTTATATTTTTATATTTATTACTGACTGACTTAATTTCTTCAGCATACATTTCGGACACGCGAGTATTTCGGGATAAGAAAGTAGCGTAAAATTGCGAACCCTTTTATCGACCAGTGTTAAATTTATAACAATTAGTTGAGCTGTCCTACAGATTAGACAAACAGAAGGACTGTCTGTCCTTATATTATGTTTATTTGGACAACAAATTTAACATTGTTATTTGTGAATATAAATAACTACATGCACTTGTGAAATTATACATATTTTAAAATCTCAAATATACTTCTATATTATTGATATGTATGTATGTATGAAAAATTATACATATATAGTAGGTACATTTTTTGTATAACATCGTTGTGCAGTGGTACAATGTGAAGCTGTAAAAACTACGGTTGCGGGTTCAATTTCAACAATTGTTTCAATTTCCCTTTTGAGGAATTAATGTTTCATTTCTTCGCTCTGGTAATAAGGCAAAGTGCGGCGTTGAGTTCCGCCACTCACCACGCAATGCTTCAAATTCGGCGGAAAGCGTGGAACGGAAGTGGAACGGAGTGTCTTAACACTAGGTTCCCGGGTTCCCTCTGCCTTACCCTGCCTCGTGCGGGGTTCAGCGTGAAGCTAAAAAAAACCTTTTTTTAGGTTTAATGTCTGGAAGAAAAGTAGAGAAGGTAGTGTTTTTTAGAAAATTATCTATGCACACTCAATAATTAGGAACACAGTGTGGAAATACAGTGTCACCCTTAACGAAATTAAAATATTTTGATATTTTATTTTATCATTAATATCTACAATAACTGAATAACACTAAATCTGAGAATCATTTCGATCATTACTCTCGCGACATTGACTGCTTTACCAATAAAAACATGGTACACGTAGACAGGGGTCCCAATGTACCCCCGAACTACCCCTTGCCACCCTTCCGAAGGTATTGTAATTATGCTCATTTGTTATTTCTCCAGCGGCCGCGCAGGCGCGATAAGCCGGTACATGCGAATAGGTGCGTCATTAAAGTGAGTTTTTTTGATGCGCACGCGCCGCCAGCCAGTATTATCTTTTTATCGTTGCACCC
Source organism: Eueides isabella (assembly GCA_019049475.1). Taxonomy (NCBI): domain Eukaryota; kingdom Metazoa; phylum Arthropoda; class Insecta; order Lepidoptera; family Nymphalidae; genus Eueides; species Eueides isabella. The sequence continues at coordinate 15,578,430 of CM032392.1, forward strand.
CTAGCGGGATTAGTGTCGCGTGCAGGGGTTGGTAACTGTGTCACGTAAATGTATTGGTTTTATAATATTTTTATGTGTTACTTATATGAAATTGGCTATATTTTTATTAGAAAATATATTTTTTCTTTAATTTAGTATGTACTTTCATTAAAATAAGGAGCTTTAGTATGAAGACACTTTATTTTCCAATTTAAACCCAAGTAACAAATAACAAGACAAAAGATATTAGACAGCGGAATCCATCTAGAAGAGAACTCATCTAGTGATAAAATAACTTAAATATCACCAAACTGATATCGAACCCGCAACTATCAATCCACTAAGTAAAAATAAAAAAAAACCGTTAGAAATACCAAAACCGGTGTTTCACCTCTGTCTAGGTGTACAAAGCGCGTGTCGCCCGTGCGTCCCCGAACAAATATTGCATTATACGCACGCGTCATGTCACTCATTGTCCTTCTGCCCCCCAACCACGCGGTCACCCTACTCCCTAATCCTGCAGTTTAAGTTGAGATTTTTTTTATTTTATTTCTATTATTATTATTGAAGCCCGTGATGGCACAGTATGAGCGTGTGACTATAAACGTGACAGGTTGTGGATTCGATTAACAGAAGGAGTTCTTGAAGCCAAAGTGCAGCTTTGAGCTCCACGATTCAATTGGAAATGCCTTAAATTTGGTGGAAAGTGGGCAAGGCCTTCAAATCCCGTTATGGGAACGGAGTATCTTTCCTTGAAATATATATAAAAAAATATAATTATTATTTTGTTATTTAGTGCTTTTTGTTATACTCCTATATCATTGTGGTAGTTTATTTCATTATGTTAAACAAACTTTTTCAGTATTGTTATCTCTGTACAAGGATTATAGACTTAACGATTGTCTTCAGGATCAGAATTAAATTGATATCATCTTATATTTGAAATATTATATTCCGTGCAGGCCGGTCGTGGCGCAGCGACACAGGCTGTAACCGACAGGTTGTGGGTTCCCATTCGAGGAAGTGAAATATTCAAAATATAATGTAACAATTTAATGTTTTCATTCCTTCGCTCTGGTACAAGGCAAAGCGCGGCGTTGAGTTAAGTGCGAATTAAAGCCACAAACATTGCCTTAAAGTCAATCGATGTCCCACTACACCATTACGGCTTCTTTTAATCTTATTTTAGGTATTTTTTTTATCTACATTAAATAGAATTAAAATAATATAACATTATTTTAAGGTCATATTCAGTATAAGCATTCGTTTTGTTTGACTGTATTGATATATTTATTTCTTTTTTAACCTAGTGGTAAGACACTCCGTTCTCCACTTTTCGCGGAAGTCTAGAGGCATTTCGTGGTCAGTAGCGAAAGTCAGCGTATCTCAACTTTATTTTTTTATTTATTTTTATGGAAAAGACGGCAAACGAGCGTACGGGTCACTTGGGGGTACTGATGGTAAATGATCACCTTCGCCCATGACCACGTGTAACTCCAGAGGACCTACAGAAGTTTTGCCATCCTTTAAGGTGGATGGGCACCGGGGCCCGGCATAACCTAATGCGACACGCAGTGGCCAAAGCCACTACTTAACGCCGGTCTTAAATGTCGGAGGTGATAACAATGTGGTCGAGTCTGCCCATGCGTGTTGCCATTGCTGGCAACGTGACTCTACCACACGTACTTTAGTCGCCTTTTACGACACCATCAGTACCAGGGTGATCCTATTCTAAGCCGGAATCACAAGGTTAAAATATATTTATGATACAATTTCAGTTTTTGGATTGATTTACTTATAGTAGATGCTATTAAAGTTTTTATAAAGTTTTTTGCATGTTTAATAAAATAAAAAATATATTAATTACGTCATTGCTGCACCAAATATGCGATATTGTACACTAAATAACATAGCTGCAAAATCTTTGAAACTGATATCTCAACACGTCAAACGCAAGCCCCAACACATTTAGAACTCATTTATCGTTAAAAAGGTATGAGCTCCTAAGAACACAGACTGTGTCATAAAGGTGACTACAGAGGTTAGTAAGAAATAGGAATATTTAAGGCTTAAATAGTATAGGGTTTCCATGAGGCGCAGGTTCAAATTTTTAATACGTTATTTAAGAAATATTTTTCTTTTTTAGGTATCGTATATCAGTTTAAATATGTAAATAAAAAGTTATGGAGTATTTTAAATATATTTTCTTACAAAATTATAAATTTCCACTGAATCCTAAAAACTTAAAGAATATTTCTTAACTTAGAGTACTTAGACACTATTATCCGTTTTCTCACTACTTCATTTTGGACACATTGTGTATTGAGTGGCGATACTAAATAATCTGTCTGTTTACAAGGTTATAAAAATATTTCATTTCCTTAAATGCAATTTGAACTCACAATGATCAAAAATATTTTCTGAATTCCGAAAAAAGTGATCTCACTTTTTTCAGAATTCATAAAACATTGCGTGTTAAATATTCAATTTCTTCAACTGAGAATCGAAGCCACAGCCTTTCTAGTATGCTCATAAGCTACGCTAACAAAATTATACTTAAACTAAAAAAAAAACTCTATTAATCTGCTCTATATCACTTCTAGCAACTACTCTTAGAGAAACCTTTCTATGAGGGGACCTTTTTGTCGGTCTCAATTGTGAAAGGTAATTTTAATAGTCCAAATTAATAATTTCCTCTGCCCGCATGCCTGCCCGGTGCTCGCCGATTGCCGGCCCTTATCCCTTTGTGTATTTTACACCAATTTATGGAATTTTTAATGCCCCCGTTAATTGATGATGACTGTGTGTTACTGTTGTATGATGGCATTTTAAGTTAACTATTTATGGTCTGTCGCTGGCGTGTGACTGTGACGAGGCAGGTTGTGGATTCGATTCCATCTCGGAGAAATTTTATATTTAATATTTTCGTTATTTTCGTATTGTCGCAATGGGTTTAGCAGCTACGCAAGCAGTTCCTGAATTCATCTAAATGTGAGGAATGTCAGTGTTTTAATTAGAACGGAGTGTATTAACACTAGGTTTTTAGTGAAGTTTTCTTGATCTATCATGCGATGTGCGGAACACCAAAAAAGAGAAAGCTATAAAAAAAGAAGTTATATGAGTATATAAATATGTCACAATTATAACAACCTTACTACCTCCATAAATACAAAAATAGCAATATTAACTTAGTAATTTTCTACATAAATAATTGAAAAAGAACCCAATATCGTGACCTACCTCACACAATACGTTTACTTTTATCAACTACTGTACTCGACCGCAGTTAAGGCGATGCGGGCAAACTATCAAAGCACCTTACAAAGGCCTTTATTTAATTTTACACGTTTTAAGTTACTGCCGGTAGTTGTAGCATTGTCTTTTATAACGTTAACCCTTTATATATTGTTTGATGTGGCTTGTTACTGAGACAGTGGCCTATTTTTTGTTTCACCCGCATGTTGAATAGTATAGAATGGAAAAGAAAATTTGGCACTTCTTTTGGCCATTTTGGAATTTAGTTTACGTGAACGAAGAATATATTATATTAGTTTAATGTAATTTCCTTCTGCTTATCCCGCACCAAGTAAGGTAAGCAGAAGGAATCTGAAAACTTAAGAAATATAAGACACTCCGTGTCTGTTTAATGAATTGGAATCAAACCCACAATTTTCAGTACAGTTACGGTTTTTTGATCCGAAAAAATGGTAATGTTGTAATACGACATTATCGATAATATTTAAAATTTTCTCGAATTTAATCTCGTCGTGGCGCAGCGGCACAAGTGTGTGACTGAAACCGACAGGTTGTGAGTTCGATCTCTACTCGAGGAAATGAAACATTTAATATTTTCGAATTTAATATTTAATGTTTTCATTACTTCATTGCTCTGGGTACAAGGCAAATCAACGCCATGAATTCGGCTACTCAACACGCAATGCCTGATATTCGGCGGAAAGTGGGGAACCGAAGTGGAACAGAGTGTCTTAACGCGAGGTTCCCAAGTTTCCTCTGTCTACACCGCCTATGCGGGATACAGCGTAAAGCTGAATTATCTAACAAGTGGTCTGGAAGCTCGGCTCATTCAAATCGAAGTGCTGCATTCACTTGTAATACCTTAGATTCAGCAGAACGTGGAAAACGGAAGCGAAGTAACTTATCACTAAGTTTCCAAGATCCCTCTCCGTATCTGCTATGGACGAGATACACCTGATATATATATATATATATATATATATATATATATATATATATATATATATATATATATATACATACATATATATATATATATATATATATATATATATATATATATATATATATATATATATATATATATATATATATATATATATATATATATATATATATATATATATATATATATATATATATATATATATATATATATATATATATATATATATATATATATATATATATATATATATATATATATATATATATATATATATATATATATATATATATATATATATATATATATATACAAGAAGCTAAAAAAATATACGATAAAATCTGATTAATGATTACTTTAAACTTTGAAATAAAAATTAAAATGTATTTCATTATCTTTGCCTTATGTTTTGACCTCCAAAATACCTAATAAAAACCACTTTACAACTAACAACAGATAGATTATATTAGCGTTGAGGACATCCTGTTATCTTTGGGACAATCGTGTATGGCCATAAATGAACTAAATGAGCCATATTTGAGTCAATTGAGCACCTACCCGTACCTGCCTATCTCCTAAACTGGACCAATCATGTGGTGTGTTAGTCACGGAACTGTGGCGTGCGTGGAGTTGGAAATTGTTTTTTTTTTATTTTATTTTTTAAGTGTAAATCCACTTAGATATTCAAGTTACTTATTTAGAAAGCGTATACATTTGAACATGAATATGAACGTAGCAGAATTTCAACGCGCGTTCGCGCCTCTGTCAACAGCTCAAAGCAGAGTAGGCAAAGGGAACCTTTGAACCTAGTGTTCAGATAATCCGTTCCCATTAAAAACTAATGTCCCCAACATTCTGCTGAATGTGAGACCTTTAACAAGCAGTTGTTAAGATAAGATAAATAGTATAAATAATAATACTACGAATATCATAAAAATGTATTAGATAGATTGAATGACCTATTGTTGTTGTCGGTATCAAACTGAATCATATACAGGGAGTGGCTTAAGGAAAGATACGTAGTCATTTATTTGCCTTAGCTTTATTGCTTATCCTAATTTTTTTAAAATAATACTGCAGCGACAAACTGTTGCGCTGTAAACGCGACAATTATGGATGCAATTTACTCTTAAGAGAATTTATTCTCTTTTCCTTGCTCTGACAACAAGACCGAGAGCGGCGTTAAGTTCAGCCATTTGATACACAATATCTTAAAAATCGCCTGGAGCTTGGAGAACGAAATGTTTTAACACTACATTCCCTCTGCCTAAAATAAGTCATGAAATTAAAAAAAATATAAAAATTATATATCATCACGTTATACACCTCTATGGTATGTCTAGTTCTCGTGATGTTTCTCAGTAAATTGTCTGACTCAGAGGCCACCTGGTGATCACCTTAACTGCCGCTCAATTGGAAACAATGGATACACTTAGGACAAAATACCTCTTTCAATATGTTAGTCATTTTAATTAAATAAGTATATACATAATAAAATTAATATCAACTTGCTGCGGTGAGCGGGGAACAGAAATGTTTTGATTAGAACGCAGATATTTATTTTTCCAATGAGTTCTCTTTATTTTATATTATGTGAAATAAGGAAACGACTGAAAACGATAGCGTTATCTTTCGGTAGTGAGGCAAGGTGCGTTGTATTCCGCTACTCAATACGTAATGCCTTAAAAATTTCACGGTGTGTGGACTACGGGAGTTTTTTATTGAGAACGGAACATCTGAACACTAGGTTCTCAAGATTCTTCCAATTGTGTGTGCAATTCTCTCAACAGTGTGAAGCTATGAAAAAATATTTACAAATGAAGTACCGAAGTTTAAAGAAATTATTCGTTAATAATTAATAATTGTGCAAGATTGTTAAATTGGTAGTTTTTGGAAAAAAATCTCAGGCTCATCATAATTTTAATCTAGTAAATTTTATTAATTTTATTCAAATATCGTATAGTTACTAATAAAAGTGTTTAATTCGGCAATGATACTTAATACTTTTTTCTTCCTCACTCTGGTAACAGTCCGAAAAGTGAACTAAAACGCGACTAAAGTATCATACCTGGGAACCTAGTGTTAGACTAGGTTCCCAGGTTCCATCTGGCCTACCATACCGATACAGAGTGAAAATAAAAACTCAAATAATATACGATGTAAGATATATGATTCATAAATTCGATTTCCGTTACCCACTGTCCTTGACGTTCTAATATGAAATTGTTAGACATTATTATGAATTTGTGCGAAACGTTAATTGCCGTCGAGACAATACGGGCACTCCATAAAGGGCATTTTATTTTTTATAATCATTCCTGCAGAGGGAACTAGGCAGATTTAACTTTCGAATTAATTTACTCTATTTTCCTTTCTCTGTTTTAATGGTGAAATAAGGCGGAGAGTGGAAGACGGCGTACCGTAACATTGGTTTTTTTTAAGTTGAAATCAATTTATCTCATCATAGCATCATAGAAATGTGATTCTAGTCTTAGGCCGTGCTTAGGTTGATTTCTAGACCTAGAGCAGCTAGAGCAAATATTATATTTTTCTCTTTTGGTAAGAAAACAAAGAAAGTATTACGCTTATAACAATTTAAATTTTAACTCAACATTCCCCAAAAATGTACATACAAACACCAAATATATATCTACATACAAAAAGAACCTAGTTTTAATAATTTTATTAAATTAATTTTTCAAACGGGGATCGAATTCCCAACCAACTCCCACCGACGCCGTTCCCGGACCTGAATCGTATAATCAACTTAATTACATATTTAATTACAAAATTGGCAACTCTTTCGTCCACGAATTGAAACGTTATGTTAAGTAATTTAACAATTGTGTTCTTCGAACGGGCGCAGGTTAATCATTATGGTTTCTCCGAAGCCCGCATGCAAGGACCAATTGATGCAATGAACGCACGCGAACTAATAAAACTTATCTTAGTCAAGCTAGTGTGTGTAGCTGGATATTTTCTCAACGTTTATTTCGTATTTAGGGTTCCTTACAGCGAAAGGTTAACACGGGAACCTTATAGGATTTTCAAAGGTTTTTTTTTTAAATAAGTACCTTTTATATCGCTTGATTGTCCGTTGAAAAAGACCGTTTACCACAAGATCTCGTAAAGAATTTATTTGAAATTATTTTTTTTTTTTCCAGTTTCACGCTGTATCCCGCACTAGGCAGGGTAGGCAGAGGGAAAGGAAGTGAAACCTAGTGTTATGACACTCCGTTTCACTTCCGTTTCCCACTTTCCGCCGAATTTGAGGCATTGCGTGTTGAGTGGCGGAACTCAGCGCCGCGCTTTGCCTTATTACCAGAGCGAAGAAATGAAACATTAAATATTCAAATTGAAATATTAAATATTTCATTTCCTCGACTGGGAATCGAACCCAGAACCTGTCGGTTACAGTCACACTCTTGTGCCGCTGCGCCACGACAGGCCTCTTATTTGAAATTATTATCATATATTTAAATCAACGGTCCCTAGAAACGCAGAAAGTATCAAGATGCTAAATCAACGCAAAAATATATGCATAGAATTTATGTACCACTGACCGCACACTTAAATTTGTCAACTTCAAATGCTAAGATTGATAAATCCTTAGCGAGTGAGGTCTACTCACATTTGACCGGTTTTTATATTTACAAGATTTTATAAGGACTTGCAGCTACGAGTATGTAGTAAAATAAAAGAAGTTGATAATAAAACAGCTTTTGAAATTATGATGTCATCGTAAGTAGCTTAAGTTGGGGACAATGGTATGGTATGATTGAGCTGGTCTTATGATGGAACTGGGACCTGAATAGTAATTTTCTTGAAATGCTATTAGTTTGTATACAAATTTGTAATACTTGGTGTATAAATATATATATCATCATATGAGAACTTAGTTTTAAGATAATCTGTTACTATTACCTAATTTCCACCGAATACTTTACATTACTTGCAATTTAATTTAAAACAACATATAATCGACACAGTTACGTTGTAACGTTGTAGTCCATTCTCATGATTTAAAAATTTTAAACTCATCGCCACATTATTTTTTTATTTTTCTGTTCTAATCGAAAAATTATGACAGAAAAATAAAAAAGAAACAGGTTTATAAATTGTACCCACACAGCATTCCCTGCTGGCAGAAGAATTTTAGTGCTAAGACACTTTGTTTACGATTTTCCATTAAATTTTAGAAACGTGTTGAATAGCAGATCTCAACGCCGCGCTTTGTCTTTTTACCAGAGCGAGGGAATCGAACACACAACCCTATTACATAGACTAGTCTGTTTCACTGCGTTACAGTAACTATCACTTATTTGACAATGTTCTTTGGACCCCACGCGGTAGAGCCACACCTGGACTTGTATGGGATAAAGTTACTGCGACGGTGCGTTATTGTAGCATACGGGTTGACATCTGCTCTCACCAGTACAATGCGATCGATATTGATTATATAAATCTGATCTAGTTTCTTTTATATTGAGTTTCGTCATGTTAATTTAGTTTTGTAGACCTTTATCAATTTTAAAGACATACTAACTTTAAACTTTTTACTTTCGTATATGTATGTGGAATAAACTTTGAAATAAAAAAAATAAAAATTTAGAACTTTTTTAATTTTTAGTACAGAGTGTTTGTTTATATTATATATAAACTAATTTTTAAATTGTTGAATTTCTTCTTTAAGTGAAGGTAATATGGTAGTAGAGATAATTGTAGCTTTTTTTATTTTTTTTTTTTTGTAGTGTATCTTGCTTTTAAAAGTTGTTATATTTAAATATATTCCTTTTTTATTTCTAGTATGATAAAGTGGCCTGTCGTGACGCAGCGGCACAAGCGTGTGACTGTAACCGACAGGTTCTGGGTTCAATCTCGAGTCGAGGAAATGAAATATTTAATATTTTCAATTTAAATATTTAATGTTTCATTTCTTCGCTCTGGTAATAAGGCAAAGCGCGGCTTTGAGTTTCGCCACTCAACACGCAATGCCTCAAATTCGAAAGTGGGGAACGGAGTGTCTTAACACTAGGTTCCCGGGTTCCCTCTGCCTACCCTGCCTCGTGCAGGATACAGCGTGAAGCTGAAAAAACAAAGTAAAAAAAAGGTATGATAAAGTGTGGCTAACTTCTCTTGATCAACACTTATTGCTAAAGAAACCAAAATGGAGAGAAATTACTGTCAACTATTTTATTCCTGGATTCTCTATGCATAATGTACAAAAATAAATAAACACACACAAGTGCACACAAACGCTTAATATATGAAAAAAAATACTCAATTAAACAATTCTACATAACATACTAAATAAAGTAAAAGCAACTCAACACTTAACATCCAACATAACTCTACCATCCAACATAAATAAAACCAACATTTTAAAAATCCATCCACCCATTAAAGTAAAATCACGTACACGTACATACGTACACGTATTACGGAGGCCAACATGTAAACAATTTTAGTAGCAAGTTATTAAAACATTCGTTCGACATGACGTTAATTACTTAAGCCCGATGTTTGCGGCCTGGAGGAGAGCTGGCGATTAATAAATTCAATGTTTGAGTTTCGGTATAAATGAGTGGGTCATCCTTTATACGATGAAGGTAGAGTTGTGTAGATAATATTAATTTAAGCTAAAATATGTGTTTTTTTTTTCAATAAAAATTGTTAAATGCAATATAAATATGAATGTTGACTATAATTATTTTTCTTTTTAGCTTCTATTATTTATTATAAGCAAATAGCAAAGTCAGAATTTGCGTTGAATTCCACCATCTACACACAATGCCTCAAATTCAGCGCAGTGATTAGAACTACAAGTTCGATTCTTTTTGTGTGGGATAGTTAGATAGTCAAGTTACACTTCACCGAATTTAAGGCATTGTGTGTAGTTGGCGGAATTCAACGCCGCGCTTTGCCTCGTTACTACAGTGAAAAAATTAAAAATATTAAATATTTAATTTGAAAATATTAAATATTTCATTTCTTCGAGTGTGTATCGAACCCACAACCTATCGTTTGCAGTCACACGCTTGTTTCGCTGTGCCACAACAGGCCTCCTAGTTCTTGAATAACAAAAACATATTGTAAAATATGATCTACCGATAAATATTTACCTCAGCTCCATTTAAACACGAAGTTATTAATTGAAGAGGCACTATACAGACCCCTTTAACTCTAACAGTTATTGAGAATTAATATCGAGGTAGTAATAATAGGTACATTTACTTATGTCAATATTCTAACTTGCATTGTATCATGAAACAAAATTAACCTAACGTTTTAAAATGGACTCTACATAGAGATATTAAAGTCTGGTTCTATTAATTTTGAGTATTAAACTTAGTTGGCTTTACACAGTGAGAGGGGCTCATAACAATTTGAATGTATTGTTTGAAAGCAAACACTTGGATCTCGGATACATCTTCGCCCTCAGGTGAAGCTAATAACTTGGCACAAACACATGTATATGTATGTACATATAAGTATACTGTTCCTAGTATCCGGTGATCGGGTTTGGGAAACTAAGTTTTATAGTACGTTGAATATTTGTAGATATAGATAGAACTGAGGTTTGTTAAAAAAAAGTAGGGAAACGCGACGTTTAGTTCTGCCAGGCAACACGCAATGTCTCAAAAATTTGGATATATATGTTTACTCTTTTATTAAAAAGAATTAAGAAGGGAAGTTACTTAGTAAAAAAATACAAAAATCTAAATAAATTGCGGCGTTGAGTATCGCCACTCCACACGCAATGCCTTATTTTCGGCGGAAAGTGAGAACGGAAGTTCCCGCTGTCAACCCTGCTATGTGATACAGCGAGAAGCTGAGATAAAAAAAATGAAGAGAACTATGAGTCTATAATGTGTAGTATTTAATACAAATGTAAGTATTTTTTTATTGTAAGACTGAGTGTAGTAATGTGCCAAATAATTATTGGGATTTTGAACTTCATATAAAGAGTAACGGGAGTTATTAAGAATATATACATATTAAGAAATTCTTTAAAGTTCTGCTTTTCTCTTTGCCACTGTTAATAGGTATTATTAACATCGAATCTATAAAGCATCTATAGGTAAAATAACGTTACATTCATTCATCTTTAAAGGGCTTCAAGGGCTTCATGGGCTTTAATCCTTAAGCTATCATGTCATAGAAGGATGAAGTGCGGCATTGAGTTCCAACACGCATTACCTATTTAAGTTCAGTCATATCATATAATCATGGCGACTCTAGACTTTCTTTTTCTACATTTTCTTTTGTATGCGTTATACTGCTTGAAGCTCGTAAATACAAGAATTTTACTGGAGACTTAGAACTATACAACAATTCTCCATATACTTACAAGAAATTTATTATCAATAATTTTGACTGTAATCAAAACCGCACGTTTCTATTGAAAAGGCTGAACAAATACATGTAAACATTAGCTAACATCGTAAGCAGAGTTATTCCCCTCACTCGCATAATATTACTGTTATTGCGCTTATTATACGTGAACACGCGTTGTGATCGTATACAATGACAGGATCTAGCGGAATATACTCGTATATGATTTTCTATATCTTTATCAAATAATAAAATTTTAAAAAAAAGTATTTGTAGCTTTCTGCTATTTTATCATATAGCAAAGGCAGAGGGAAATCTAGTGCTAAGATACAATCCCCGCTTTCCGCTCTTCCATCGAGTAGTACATGTGTTTGCTTAGTGGCGAGACGCGAAACTCAACGCCGGGTTTTGTCTCATTATCAGAACTAAAAAAATAACATAATTATTTTCCCCTGAGTCAGAACCGCGCTTACAATTGGATGTACTGTGGCTGCGTCAATATTACCTTCAGAATAAAATATTTAAAAATCGTAAAAATCCTGCTTCGTTATTCTTTTAATACAATTTTCAATATTTATCAATTGTTTAAGAAGAATTAACCAGTTATATTACCGGATGGTATTTAACTAACATATGACTTTTTGGGACCTGAGTGCCTCAACACTAGGTTCTCAAGTTCCCTTTACCCACCCGGCTATATGTGGGGTACAATGTAAAGAAAAAAATAAAACAGTGTAAAGCCATAAATAAATCGCTTCCGCTTATGCAACATGAACACATCTAGCTTATCAAGGTAGGTACTCTTTATATTACCTACTTGTATATATTTTGCTCTAACAACAATACTGGCAACGACTGTTTGTTACACAAACGTATGTTACGGTCTCGTCACAAGAGATTGGACAGATTTCAACGATCAGTTAAGAAATTACTTGTGAATGTAGACTGAAGGAGCGGGGAGTTTGTTTTTATTGAAGTATCTCTTAAAATAGAATAAGCAATGATAAATAATTATGTAAAATCAAAATTAACAATATATTTTTATGTTTTTAAGTGTGCTTTTTTAAAAGATATGCTATAAAAAGCATGAGCAGGAATCAAGCTTTACTATTTTTGTATAACACAGGGTAAACAGAGGGAACCTTTGAGCTTAATGTTCCAATAAAAACATTTTCGTTCTCCACATTCAGCTAAGTTCTGGTGAAATTATACGTTGAATAGCGGAAACTCATCACATTTTACATTTACACATTTGTGACCCTGGGACCGATTTTTTTATTTTTATAATTTAAATAAGAATGACGTATTCCTATTATATAAATAAAGTCATAAAAAAAAGTCTAAGTTTCACTGTGATAAGAATATTATATATTAAAATATGGCATGGAAGTACAGCGTCTGTAATCCCGACAACTGTGGATTAGATCTCAATCAGACGAATGAATTATTTTCTTCATATGTCTCTAGTAACAAGACAAAGCTTAGTGCTGAATTTCGACACTCAATATGCAATGTCTCAAAAACTGGAAGGTGCGTGGGGAACATAAGGTTCCCTTGGCTTACCATGCTATGTGCAGAACGTAGCGTAAACCTGATTAGGAGTTAGGAGCTTCCTAGAAACATAATGAATAATCAATATGTATAATAATAAATTTATACCTTCATATTCCCATAACAATAATTGCTTTCACAAGCCACAAGGCGGCGTATTGTTTTCTATTACGGTGTGATTTTTCCCATCGACGCTACATGACAGTTAATTGAATGTGCAGCGAAAGGGTTCCGCCCTTGCAAGATTTATTGAACGCTTATTCCGGATGAAATAATAAACTTATTACGAAAATATTTTTATATGTTCTAAAGAATATGTATAAAGGTATTTAGATTATATTTATAAATAGCATGCTATATATTTTACCCGAGTTTCAAAAAAAGAAGATTATCAGTAATTAGTACAGTTATCTAATATTAACACTAAATTTAAAAGCGTATAAAAAAATCTAATGCAGCAGGATTTGAACTGACGCCTCTTGGTAACCGTCCAAGCGCTGTGACTAACTAAGCCATTCGATCATATCAAGATACGTCGAAATTCTTATATGCTTGTTACAACTTATTTATGTTCTTACCATCTCTGTAGGAAGAATTTTACAAATTTCCACTAACCAAAAACAATTCATTAGAATTATCGCTTGCCATCTCATATTAGGTCCAAGTTATCAGACAGAGGCTATTGATAACCAATTTCTTTTTCATAGTCAAACTCGCTTCGTTTACACAGAACAGATACGAATAAAGAAGTGTCATTTGAAGTCAGTTGAATTTTTTAATTTACTTTTATATGAAATTGGTGTCATATCGACAAAGAGGAACAAATTATTAAAAAATGTGTACATTTTTTTCTGTTTCAGTTTGTATATTTAATATGTTTTTGTGTGCAATAAAAGTATATATTATTATTTTTGTTATTCAGAATAAGACCGCTGTAGACACCTACGCAGAACACTTCCGTCCCTGAGGAGGCGAGTCAATCAATCGTGGACGAACAAAGCTAGACGGTTATTATATCAAATAGCTAATGGCTTATAGTATGTGAAATGATTCACTAAAATGAAATATTTTTGTCATTGCGCAGGTTTACAAGCGTGTGACTGAAAATACGATAAGTACATCTTATCGTATTTTCAGTCACCTAGATCCGATCGTCTCTCAAGATTTTATTTTACATTATGTTTTCATTTCTTTGTTTTGTAAGAAGGCAAGGTACGACGTTGAATTGCGCCACTGATTAAGCGGAAAATGGAGAATAAAATTATTGTTATGGGAATGGTGTAATGTACTTTTAACAGTATGTGTTCCCTCTGCCTACCCTTTCATGTTTAGAATACAATGTGAAGCTGAATAGAACGAATGAAAAAAACTTTTTTTTATTAATAAAATAACTGTAAGTTCCATTTGTATTGAAAAATAATTTTAATTAATTTAGAGCATCGTGGCAATTTCGGACGGGGTGTGATTACAAACAGACACAGCACATGGCTAGAGTGTGTGAAAGTGTTCCTAAAGTTCCAAGAGGGTAGGTAGAGTTCCCTCTAGGAACTTTAGGAACACTTTCACTTCCGTTCCCTCTGCCTACCCTGCCTAGTGCGGGATACAGCGTGAAGCTGAAAAAAAAAAAAAAATAGGAACCTAGATTTAAGAAACTCCGTTTAACTTTCGTTTCTTAGCTTACACCGAATTTAAGGCATTGTGTGTTAAGTTGCGAAACTCAACGTCACTTTAATAATAAAATTAATTTTCTTTAGGGTATGTAGAGGGAACGGGAACCTAGTGTTAAGACACTCCGTTCCACTACGTTCCCCACTTTCCGCCGAATTTGAGGCATTGCGTGTTGAGTGGTGGAACTCAACGCCGCGCTTTGCCTTATTACCAGAGCGAAGAAATAACAACATTAAATATTTAAATTGAAAATATTAAATATTTCATTTCCTCGACTGGTGATCCAATCCAGAACCTGTCGGTTACAGTCACACACTTGTGCCGCTGCGCCACGACAGGTTAATATAGGCCAGCCTACCCCACTATGTAGGAAATGGTGTAAACCTGTCTTTATATAAATATTTGACAATTCAACTACATGAATTATTAACTTTAGTTGGTTACTATATAAACAATATCAACAAATTGTATAATATTTTTTTTTGGTGATCAAAAAACAAAAGCCACAACAAAATACGTTTGGTAAACTCTTCCGATAATAATATTGTTAAATAAAATTCATATAATCGACACAAGCATTGTTCCTTGCTATCACGTAACACGTACATATGCACCTGCCTGCTTCTTTAATATTAAGGGGCCTTACTTACGAGCTCTACGCGGATTTCCTACAGAAAGAAGTCATTTTTTAATATTTGTTTGTTTTTGTTACTTTTTAGTTACATTTCCGGTATAAATAGAGATATTAACAACTACAAATATTTAAAATGAATGTTAAATTATTTATCTTTGAAATCCCCAAGGTGTACCTACTATCTAACTGTAAATACAACAGATGCAAGTTCGATTCCTAGTAAAGAGGATTATTTATATTATCCTTACTCTGGGAGATAAATAAAGCATTGAGTTTTATCACTCAACCTGTAAAGTATTTAAAATGTAGTATACAGAGGCAGAGTGTCTTAACACTAAGATCCTCCCTCCTACCAAGCTTGCTATATGTAAAATACAGCGTTAGACTAGAAAAAAATAAACAAATTGAAGAAAGAATCAAACTCATTACAATTATCCGTACCAAGATGGCGATCTTATTTAAGATGACTAATAACGCTTAACAAAGGTACACTTACATAACTAAATACAGCTATTGTCTCACTTATTCATGACTCTTTTGGGAGGTCATAAGTCAAAGATTGCAAAGGATACATACGTGGCAAGTTTAAAACTAAATATCTCAATGTTACGGGACCCTCGGGATGTTAGCAAATACCTTGACAAAGTTAATATCTTGAGAAGGCCTTTGAATGTGGCCACTAGAAAAGCGATTTTAATTGAGCCATGTGAGAGATACAACGTGAGCTGAGGCAGCGTAAGCAAAGGAAACATGGAAACTTGATAATATATTTATTTTCTCGCTGATATCTTACTATTTCTTTTTTATTATATTTTAATTGCGGCCTCTAATTCGGCAGAAAGTTGGAAACGGAAGTGGAACGGAGTGTCTTGACACTAGGTTCCCAAGTTCCCTCTGCCTATCCTGCCCTGTGCGGGATACAGCGTGAAGCTGAGTATGAGTAGAGAATATATTTTAATCCTTAATTATATTTCTGATATTTCTTAGTAAGTAATGGATAAAATTGATTTAACGTGCAGTGTTGGGTTCTCACAATCAATAACGTAATAACTTGATAATTTGGTGGACAATGGAGAACGGAATATATTAATAATTACTAAATTCATTATTTTACTTGTGGAAAAAAAGTTTGAAACAACCCTATTTACAGTATAGGCTCTCACTAAATAACATTGTATAAAACAATGAAAAGTACATTAAAATCATTCACCATTAGCAGCTTTTATGATATTGAAAAACTATTGTTGACATTCATTTATATTTCTTGTTTTTTAAATCAATATTATTATTCATATACGTTATACAAAAATAAAAGAATTTGCAGATAAAATACTTAAAAGCCCATGAAAATTCGCTCTTCGCAAAGCCTAATATCCAAGGCCGCTGTTCATTCACATAGTTCGCAAGTAGCCCACGCGTTTAATTGCTAGACGGTAGATCTAAATTGTACGTAAATTTGAATTCACCGTAACGCATTCCTTGTCCTGTCTCGGCCTCCTACTTTCATTATTACCTATTGAACGAAGATAATTGAATTATATTAATGCACTGCCTGTCGTGGCGCAGCGGCACAAGCGTGTGACTGTAACCGACAGGTTCTGGGTTCGATCCCCACTCGAGGAAAAGAAATATTTAATATTTTCAATTTAAATATTTAATATTTCATTTCTTCACTCTGGTATTAGGCAAAGCGCGGCGTTGAGTTCCGCCACTCAACAACAATGCCTCAAATTCGGCGGAAATTGAGGAACGGAAGTGGAACGGAGTGTCTTAACACTAGGTTCCCAATTTGCCTCTGCCTATCCTGCCATGTGCGGGATACAGCGTGAAGCTGAGTGAGTGAGAACGAAGATAATTGAATTATATTAATATAATTTTAGCCGTTGTGGCGCAGTGGAATAAAATTGGAATGTAAACGCAAAGGCTGTATGTTCAATCTCTACTTGAAAGAATGAAATAAAAATAAAATTTAGGCGTAGGTAGAAGATATCTAGTGCTTAGACAGTTTGTTACCTATTTTTGGAGATATTAGAGTTAAATTCAATCCAATAATTGATCAGTTGTATATTCGTAGTTATATAAAACCAAATCTCTAAAGTATTATAAGCTCCTTCAATTTTCATAATTCACGTTTATTTTCTCAAGCGTAAGCTAAAATGAGTATATTTAAAGTCAAGTAAAAAATATAAGCCAAGTCAAGTAAAAATATGTAGTTATGCTCTCTTTATTAATTTCTATTGTCATATTCATGTTTTCTGCATTTCCTTGAACATTATTTTTACAATGATATTTTCTGCCAAGGCACGGTGTCCCGCTGGCATGGAGCTCGCACCGGAAGTGCCCCTTGCCGTGACTTATCAACTTCCTTCCGGTGTTCCACTACGCATGACCTTGGGTAAAAATAAATTAAGGATGTAAAGCTTTCTTAACTTTTATATATGCCGATACATTAATAAGAATTATAATTGTCATATTTTAATATATGCCAGGCTCCTAGGCATCGGCACAGAAATAGAAACTTGAAAAAATTACCTACGAGTATCAAGACAACATTTTTAAATTTTTCCCTGTCTGCATAAATGTAAAGCAACTGAATGAACTGACGGTTGTCAATTCAATTTTAACTCAACGAAATTACTTATTTTAATCATCACGGTCTAGATTAACCGTATGCCGATTCATTCACTAGGAGCTTTATGCTATGTTGAACCTGGATCTAAGTTGAGTTGGTGCAGGGCACAAACATGTGACTGTAAAGGCGATAAGTTGTAAATTTAATTCCCGCTCGAGCAAATGAAATATTTTATCTTTCTCTCTGGTAACAAGGCAAAGCACGGCGTTGGGCTATGCCACTCAACACATAAAGCCCCAAACATGGCGGAAAGTGGAGAATCGAAAGAGTATCTTACTATTAGGTTCCCAAGTTTCCAGGTTCCCACTGATTATCTTGTGATGAGCGAAATAAAGCGTAAAGTTACATTATTCTAGTAAACCGGTGAAGTAATTCCTGGTGCAAGGACACAAGCGACTGTAAATACGACAGGATGTTGGTTTGAACCCCACGTAATAACTCATATTTGGCTGTAACTTGGAAATGGCTACTCAGCCAGCTTAACGGCGAGTACAGCGTAAAGGTTAAAAGAAAATACTAAGCCTAAAATAACTAAAGTCGCCTTTATATTGAGATAAATTTCCATAAAACTCATACAAAATATTTATCTGTCGAAACACTCACCACATAAGTCACAGTAATCGCAATCGGAAACGGAAAGAACACCATATTATATGCAAATTCAACAGTACCGTCTTCCACACCGTTGCACCTGTGAAAACCAACTCATAATCATGAATTTAATACAACTACCGAAAAATAGCCCCTTTTTATAACACACTAAAGTTCAAATTCATATACAAAATCTAAAGCTTTTAATCACACTTGAAATTAGTATGTTTATTTAATTTAAGACCTTAAATCTATTACTAATAAAATACATTTTCTAATGACATACAAAATTTAGTGACAATTCGAATTATGTACCGTTGGAAGGACAATGTGTTCATCGCTTGTCGATACCTGAATTAAATTGTTTCGTCAAAATTAAACCTTATCATTAAGTAATCATGGTTTGTTTTTGTACGAATCTGATAACAGCAGCAAAATGCAGTTAACCGTCATGTTGAGGGAATTTGAACTCTAACTTCAAGTATTTTAGTTTGTTTTTGTATAATAGTGATTTAAACGTTTGTTCTTTGCAATATGGTCGCATGATAGCTCGATTTCACGCAGGTTTTCAGGTAAGCGGTATGATGTGTGGTTTTAAAACGTTCTTTTTTTCGTTTCAGACTGTACACCTCATATGACAGGGCATGCTGAGGGAATTTTAGGCATTGAGACGTTGAAAAAATGGGATCGAAGCGGTTGTGCTCTTTCGCCAAGCTAAGCTTGACTATCGGTATTTAAAACGTTTTAATGTTTTATTTCAATATTTTTCTCTTTAGGAAAAGCAGGCATTTAAATTTTATTTTTTTTCATTCTGATATCCGGACAAATTGTGGCGTTCCATTTGGAGAAAAACATTCGAGAAAAAAGTGGAGAATGGAGTGTCTTAACAGGTTCCCATGTTTCCTCTACTTAAGAAATTAGCGTGAAGCTGAAAAGTAAACATTTTTTCAGTAAGTCGCCAAAATTATCTATCAAATACTCAATTAAGAAAACAAAATGGTCGTCTAAATATTGCGTAAATAAGTCTACAACCAAAGATCGAACAAGAAGCATAAGTTTGGACTTATTCTTAGAGCTTTTGATTAGTTATTTCTCAAACAATATAGGCTATAACAAACAAAGTACAAAGTATATAAGATAAAAAACCAGCCTCGTCACTGGCACTCATTGTGCACCTGCCACTGAAGTAATTAATTATACTCCCCCCCATACCTTCTCTTGCGTCAAGGTGCCATTGTTTTGGACAAGCTGATAGCACTGTAAGTAGACTGTGGTTTAACTAGAGATCGAAAAATGTTACAGTTAATTTTTAACTCTACTATAATATGTTTTTCATTAATTCATCATCTCCATAAATTGCCAGCAGCTCTTGAAAGTTGATCCGATATTAATAAAGAAAGACCCGATGAACAATATTACCGATAGAAAAATCAAGCTGATTTACTTATTATAAAAGGGGCCACGTTTAACGCATATATTTTTCTATTGCAATTTTATATCACTTGTTAAATAACAATCAAAATCAGACAAGTGCAGCATTTTATTACACAATGAAATAAAGAAACATACATTATATAATTGCCGTTTACGCAATACAGCAATAGCTAGAAAAAAAGCCTATCAATTTATTTTAAATGAAACACTTTTAATCGGATTAATCGCGTATATTCAGTGGTAAAAATTTTTAGGAAACCCGACGTTTCGAACACTTTACAGTAGTCCGTGGTCACGGGAATATACGCGATTAATCCGGTTAAAAGTGTTTCATTTAAAATATGTAACAATCGCGAAAATCAAAGACAATATAAAACCAATCAATTTACTTTTCACAGTAAAACCAGCCCTAAGGTGTAGTGTCGTTGATTAACGATGGCTTAGACATGTTTATTGTGAGAACCGGCGAGTCACGCAGTCACTCAGTCACGTCACCAGATACGATAGTGGCAAACTGAGGAGAACTTTCTTCAAACGTCAATCAACTTTTGTATATGGGAGTTCTGTTTTGCGATAACTTTCGATATTTTGATGTTTTTGGATGAGATCTTTAGCGATTTTCATTTTTGGTTTCACCTTGTAGGTGTTCATCATAAATTTGGCATAACATAGTGTATTGACACTCCATTCTCGACTTTCCATCTGAATATGAAACATTAAAAAAGTCGAATTTCCACACCATACTTTGGACTATTTCAATTTAATTTATTTTCCACTACTTAACAAACATAAACTATTTTTTAGCTTTATCCTGCCCATAGCGAGGTAGACAAAGGATTCCTAGGAACCTAGCGCTAAAACACTTTCTTTCCCCACATTACATCAAATAAAAACTATTAACAATTATTTATAGTATTAAATAAATATGTCTATTCCACAAATATTTGGTTATTTCAAATAAACATTATTAGAGGCCTGTCGTGGCGCAGCGGCACAAGAGTGTGACTGTAACCGACAGGTTCTGGGTTCGATCCCCAGTCGAGGAAATGAAATATTTAATATTTTCAATTAAAATATTTAATGTTTCATTTCTTCGCTCTGGTAATAAGGCAAAGCGCGGCGTTGAGTTCCGCCACTCAACACGCAATGCGTGTGGTAGAGTCACGTTGCCAGTAATGGCAGCACGCATGGGCAGACTCGACCGGATTATTACCACCCCCGGCATTTAAGACCGGCGTTAAGTAGTGGCTTTGGCCACTGCGTTTCGCATTAGGTAATGCCGGGCCCCGGCGCCCGTTCCACCTTAAAGGACGGCAACGCTCCTGTAACTCCTCTGGAGTTACTGGGGGTCGTGGGCGACGGTGATCACTTACCACCAGGTGACCCGTACGCTCGTTTGCCGTCTTTTCCATAAAAAAAAAACGCAATGCCTCAAATGCGGCGGACAGTGGGAAACGGAAGTGGAACGGAGTGTCATAACACTAGGTTTCACTTCCGTTCCCTCTGCCTACCCTGCCTAGTGCGAGATACAGCGTGAAGCTGAAAAAAAGAAAAAAAAAGGACGAAAAAAAAAAACTAAACATTGAATTCCCTTCAAAAGCAAAGTAAAGCTTTCAGAGCAAAGTAAAGGTTTTCATATGTTCTGAATATTAATGTAAGCAGAGAAAACCTAAAAATAAGTCATTCCAGTCCCACTTTCCACCCAACTATCAAGACATCAAGTAGTGGAACTCAACTCAACACTTTGTCTCTATAATGAGACAATGAATAAAAATTAAAATATAATTATTTACCGAATTTTGATCAAACTCAAAAGCACCGCGCTAAATCCCACTGTGCCTTAGGTCGATCAAAACCATTAAATACTAACAAAGAAACAAAAGAGCATACAGTTGATATACTTACGAGACTCCTTTATACAAAGCGATGTAAGACATATTGGACCAGTTACCAGGTAAGATTGATATAATTGAGAGAAGAACGCTCTAATGCCAGCGGTGACAAGTTGACGAGTCGACAAAATTATAACAGGAGTATATATTAGGTTGATATGGTAAGATTGTAAAGGTGATAGGTTATGTGTTCGATTCCCATATGAAAAATTGAAATAATTATTTTTTTTATTTTTTACCTTTGGTAAAGAAGCACAGCGCAGTGTTGAGGTCAGTAAAGTGTTTTAAATGGAACGGAGTGTCTTTACAGTAGTTTTCCGGGATTTTTCTGCCTCCCCTGCTCCATATTGTACAGTGTTAAGCTAAAAAATAATATTTATAGATAAATAATATTTTTCTTATTTATGAGGTCATAATTTAAGTTGTCGTTTGCCTAATGGATTCTTAGTGTAGGTTCTAATCTCAATGAGGAAAATTCTTCTTCAATACAGAATTATTTTTTATCATTTTGTTAGTCAGAATTACAGAGCTGGGTTAATAATATTCTGTTCGTTTTATGTAAAAATAGACAGAAAAAATATGGGAAAATTATGATGTTATTTCACTGATAAGCAAAATGTAAAGATATATAATAGCCCTTAATTTGTGCGTACCTGTCCATATATTAGAGTATATTATGGACTAGGGACCTTTTCGCGGTTTTACTCGCTTAAAACACTAATTTATTTACTAAACTCAATTATTTTTATGTTCTAACGACATTTTCACTTTAAAGACGATATCTATGTATTGGGAACTGAACTTTCAGTTAAATTAATAAAAGAATTGTAGAACTAAATGTTTTAAATTGGCATGTTTTTTTTACTAACCGATTAAAATTAAACAAACCCTAATTACTAAGGGAATGTTGCCGTAATATATCAGTGAACTCTGCATTTAGATCTAGACAGCCGTTTCTGAGATTGTCGCATATAAACACAGACCAACAGACTAAAAGATACACAGAGACACGGACAAACACACAAAAATTTATAAAATGACTATTTCAGGCCCTGTTACATTGATAAACGTCCTATATAAGATTTTTTTATATATCTTCAATGTACAGACAGTGATCGGTTACAGATTTATTATAAGTGTATAAAAACTGTCGTTATTAAATAGTACAATTAGAAAACGAAGACAGAAAAACAAACGACACTAAGATAATGTTCCACGAACAAATGTTATGACAGCGATGAAAACTTTACAACACTGTCTT
Source organism: Eueides isabella (assembly GCA_019049475.1). Lineage (NCBI taxonomy): Eukaryota > Metazoa > Arthropoda > Insecta > Lepidoptera > Nymphalidae > Eueides > Eueides isabella. Next base: position 15,601,608 of record CM032392.1, read on the forward strand.
AGGCTCTATTCATAGCACAAGACCAGAGCCAGATGTGCTGATTTCATTTAAATGTATATAAAAAAAATTGCTGAAGTAGTATTTTCTTACATAACAAGGTAGTACAATTTTCGAGACATGTTTAATGGCGGAACTTAACGCCACACTAGTGCAAAAAAAATAAATGATAAAAAATACTTACTCATTCACGCAGCTTCACGCTGTATCCTTCACACGGTAGGGTAGACAGAGGCAACTTGGGGACCTCGTATTAAAATACTCCGTTCCACTTCCGTTTCTCGCTTTCCGCCAAATTTGAGACATTCCGTTTTGAGTGGCGGAACTCAACGCTGTGCTTTTCCGTGTTACCAGAGCGAAGAAAAGAGAATATTAAATATTGAAATCGAAAATATTAAATGTTTCATTTCGTCGAGTGGGGATCGAACCCACAACCTATCGTTTACAGTTACACGCTTGTGCTGCTGCACAACGACCGGCCTTATTCAATACTAAAGAAAAAAAATCTATAACTATTTTTAAACATTCATAAAAAAATAAACGTGTGTTCAGCGACGGATCTCGACGCCGTGCTTCGTCTTATTACCCTTGTAAAGGACTGAAAGTATAAAATATTTCTTTTTTTCTTTTTTTTTCAGCTTCACGCTGTATCCCGCACTAGGCAG